>CM064330.1:38137116-38737116 GCA_032595735.1 Pelochelys cantorii
AGCTTTCTTCTCTGAGTCTAGGCAAATTTCTTTGACTTTGACTTTTCTAATAAAAAAAATCTGTTGCTGATGTGTTTAATAAAATATGAAGGCACACACTACCAAAGCCATACACTTGCAGTACACACTTCTCCTCCCGAGGTCAAACAGTACATGATAGATGTTAGTCACATTACTGAATGCACTTCAAAAAGTTGCTCAGATACTATGGTGAAAACTTGTATACAATAGAAAAGGATAGTTTTCATCTGAGCATGTCAGGTCAGTAGAATCGGAGTGATTTTGGAGGGAGGTTGGGAAAGAGATCTACAGAGTGATTTGATGCTTAATGGATAAGAAATGGGTAACTAAGCCACTAAATAGATGGTACAGAGTGAGTGTAATAGGGAAGTACGGGGGGGGGGGGCGGGTATGGAAGAGTCATGATCAAACTTTCTGCATTGAAGACAAATAATCCTTCAGTTATATTGCTCAGCTGAGACTTGCCTCATGGATCTGATCGAAGGGTTTAGTTTTTAATGCTGTCATAGACTGATTTTGCAGGAGAAGTCAAAATCCTTGAGATAGATATACCATGTGCCTATGGCATCATCAGACTACAGGTTCACATTCAGCTCACACAGAAAAGCTAGACAAGGGGAGCTGTATTTTCTTGAACAATGCCCCTGGTAAAAGGCCATTATTTGCAGCTCCTGAGTTCAGGATACTCTACCCTCCAATTAACTTTAAATCGGGGTCCCAGAGAGATGCACAAATATACTATTAGGAAAGAATGTGAAGAAGAAAATTACATCTTCCATTTCCAGAACAACCAGTTCTTCTGGGAATACAGTTATTAAGATAATCTAAAACTGAGATAATCTAACATACGTTATGGGATACCTGGCTCTGAACAACAAGACCAAAAGCAAGGATGCCCTTTGCACTCCTCTAGTTTCTTGTATTTTCTAAAATCTTTGATTCCAATTACTTTTATGTTCTAGCTCCCAGATATCCATGCATGAAGAAAATGTCTGAACTGGACATGGACAGATGTGTGATATAAACAAACAAGTTGTCTGTAGCTTCATGAAACTTGTACAGAATACTACACTGAATTTGCCATGGAACTCATTTCATTACATTCTTGGTTTGTGAAATTCATATATAGTTTCTTTCTTTAAAAGTTGTTTTAAAATGGTCGACTCTTCCACCGAATAGTGCTTCAAATCAGTTCTGTAGTAAAAAATTAGGCAATACCAATGTTAACTAAATAGGGTAATCTGCAGCAAGTAGAAACTTTTGAGGACAGGCTAACATGTCTGGACTAAAATAAAAACTATGCTAAACTAGTATTCACATATAATTGAAATTAAGTCTGTTTTTGCTCTGATTTTTCATTGTTACATGCTGCTGCAGTTTCTCTCTGGCCAGTAGCGGAAGTGCTGAACTGTGGCAAGGAGGAATATTTCCCCTCTAGCCAACGGGAACCAGCATATCCAAACCCAGCTTCCTCAGGTTTCTATCATCACCCTAATATGACTGACTTGAAAAAATATATTTGCTCTTCTGAAAATGACCTCATAGCATTCAAGTTGGGTTCCTGTGCTGAATCCCTTGATTTTAGGCTTGCTGGAGAGGTCATTACATAGCAGAGCGAAGAGTCTGAACCATAAAGAATAAAAAATGGGCAAATGTAAAGAACTTAGGATACCAAGCAGATTTCTTATGGCAATTTTGACCCAGGTATCTCTTAATAACCAGTAGAGAGCACAGGTGTTGGACAGAGTTTTACAGGGAACCCAAAGTCAGATATTTGCACAATCATTCACTAAATGGTGGCATATTACGTCTCTCTTATAAGAGTCAGTAGTCCACTGGTCATCATAATCATGACAAAATGCAATTACACATAATGTTTAATATGTTAAGTGTCTGCACTGAAAATTAAGTTCTGAAGGTTTAGGAGTTAAGACTCACCCCCCAAGAAGTAGCATACCGGGCATAAGACTGTGCAGTTTCCAAGAAAGCTACAGGAAAAAACAAGTGGCAAAGGGGGGGGGGGTGTCCTGTTTATGGCAAAGAATCGTACAGACTCTCTCATCAAGGACGCAATTTGATAGCATGACTTGTCTCATGAATGGAAGATCACTGCCAAGATGGGCTGTAAAATGCTGGAGGGACTTGGGTGAACACTGCTCTAAGACAAAAAAGTATCTACCATGGTTAAGTCAGTCAAGATTCTAGAACGCATGTTACAATTTTAGTTTACACGTAACCATCTGCTTCCAGGAATTCTTCTTGCAATTACTAGAATCTTTATCTTTTGTTAAATAAACTTTTATTTCTTTTCACTACACAGTTATATAATAGCTGTGTATTAAGTAGAGCAGTGGTGTGTATTGGTAAGCATAACAGCTCCCAAAAGCACAAATCTGAACATTTGGGGAGGAGGGACTGGATGCTCCAGGGAGATTCTCAGAGACTGGAGTGAACCTATCACCAGTACAAAGAGAGAGCAGAGTGTGCATAGGCCTAGAAAAGTGCTTGTTTTGCCTACAGCATTGGGGAACTGATCCCAGCAGGCACAGGCAAGGATTTCTCAAACCAAAGGCAGATAGTAGTGAGGTGCATCATAGCCCTGGATAAGCATCACAATAATGACTTTCCACAGTTGTTGACCTGGGATAGACTCATACAAATGATGTAGTGATAAAATCACTGCACATCCTATAGTCAGTCTCCCGAGCCATTCAAGTCCCTAATATATGTTTAAAAGTTTTGGTCCCTGCAGCTTCCGTAGTCATTTCCTTAGTCTCACAAGAAAAAAAGTGCATTATAGTGAGGAACAGCTGGAATATGTTTGCTGAGATAGCGATGTTGGCATATGGGAAGTGTTTGCAGGAATAGAGAAGGAGAGAACTAATTTACATAAGCAGTAAAAAACGCTTGTATTTCCAAACTCACATACTGTGTCATTCTCTGATACAAATCTGATACAAATCTCTAACTATAGAATTTAAACCTTGTATTTACTCTGAGGCAGATCACACCAACTTTATGTACATCTATGGTTTGAAAATTGACTATATCTGCTAGCAAGTCTCTTCACATTTGAGGCACACAAAATCTTTATCAAGCCACTTCACTTGCACAATGCTTTAGCTCTATGGTTTCTGGCTATAGGAAGAGATCTGGAGCATAAAAGATGTCTGTAAGTCTCAAGAGATTTAGCCTTCTACCAAAAAAAAAAAAAAACTTTAGTAAAGCTACAGTCTTCGGTAGTGATGTTCCCAGCTGTTCCTACAGCCCCCAACATATGCTCTAGATGTTAATTGGATTAAGACACTTCCCGATGTATATTCTTACAGGCAGAGGGCACTTCTCACATGAGGTGCACACAGCTGATCATTATGCATGTCACTATGCATACATGCTGTACTGACATCTGAAGTAGAACAGTCTGGCTTGTCTTAAAGCAGCAGGGAGCTGCAAGAAAGAAAATACTTGAGGACTTACCAGTGGTCAAAAGAAGAAAAGCAATTCAAGGGACGTTGAAACAAGTTGCGCTCATGGCACAACTGTATCTTTTAGGTGGCAGTAATGAAACAATGGTAATAGCAAATAAACCAGAAGAGTGGCAGATATTACTGGGGTCTTGACTGGACAATTTAAAGAAACATATTAGAGGTAAATTGAACTGGTTTATTCATGTACCTCTAAACTTATTTCTAGTTGATGCAGTTTGAACCACCTTCCTCTGTCAGACGGGTGCACTATTGGCTTGATCCATCGTGATGCACCAGATCTTTTCTATAGGAGTCTTTTGATTTGGAAGAAGGAATTGCATAAAAGAAATGGAACACTCTTTGCCACTAACATTTCATGTAACTGCAGTAATAAGTGAATGAGGTTCAAGACATTACTTTGGGCATGAAAAATTTGGAGAAGTGGAGTGTGATGGGTTGGGAACCCCTTGGAACTATTATTTCATGTGCCAAGATGCCACAGAGCATGCTTCCCCTGACAGCCTGGTCACCCTATAACCCTGTTTTGTTGTGCCCAGCTCTCCAGATAGCTTCAGCGCAGACACAGGGATGCATAACACATCTCTGCTTATAATACACACAGCAGACAATACAGAGAGGGACAAATCCTCAGCACTCAGATACACAGCCCCTCTGGGAGCTGAACCCCAGATAAAATTTATCTTATGCTGTGTGGAGTTCCATATAGCATAAACTCATGAAAATAATAAGGTAACAGCCAGCATGTATCTGTAAAGAACAAATCATGTCAAACCAATCTGACAGCTTTCTTTGAAAGGATAACGAGTCTTGTGGATAAGGGAGAAGCGGTGGTCGTGGTATACCTAGACTTTAATAAGGCATTAAATATGGTCTCGCATTATATTCTTACCAATAAACTATGCAAATACAACTTAGATGGGGCTACTATAAGGTGGGTGCATAACTGGTTGGATAACCATTCTCAGAAAGCAGTTATCAACGGTTCACAAACCGGAAGGGCATAACAAGTGGGGTTCCGCAGGGGGTCTCTTGGTACCGGTTCTGTTCAATATCTTCATCAATGATTTAAAGATATTGGCAAAGATTATTAAGTTTGCAGATGATACCAAGCTGGGAAGGGTTGCAACTGCTTTAGAGGATAGGGTCATAATTCAAAATGATCTGGAAAAACTGGAGAAATGATCTGAGGTTAATAGGATGAAGTTTAATAAGGACAAATGCAAAGTATTCCACTTAGGAAGGAACGAGTGTTGTGAGCAAGACACAAAAAGTCATTCTTCTGTTCCAGTCTGCGCTGACTATACCTCAACTGGAGTACTGTGTCTAGTTCTGGGTACCACATTTCAAGAAAGATGTGGAAAAATTGGAGAAGATCTGGAGAAGAGCAACAAGAATGATTAAAGGTCTAGAGAAAATGACCTATGAAGGAAGACTGAAAGAATTGGGCTTGTTAGTATGGAAAGGAGAAGACTGAGAGGGGACATGTTGGCAGTCTTCAGGTATCTAAAAGGGTGTCACAAGGAGGAGGGAGAAAAATTGTTCTCCTTGGCCTCTGAGGATAGAACAAGAAGCAATGGGCTTAAATTGCAGCAAGGGAGGTTTAGGTTGAACACTAGGAAAAAGCTTCCTAACTGTCATGGTAGTCAAACACTGGAATAAATTGTCCTGGAAGGTTGTGGAATCCCCATCTCTGGAGATATTTAAAAGTAGGTTAGATAAATGTCTATCAGGGATGGTCTAGACAGTAACTGGTCCTGCCATGAGGGCAGGGGACTGGACTCGATGACCTCTCGAGGTCCCTTCCAGTCCTAGTATTCTATGATTCTAAATTTCTGGCAAGTATGAAGTGAGCTTTGTGTAAACCTTGGCTAAGTCATGATGTTATGGGGAAACCATGTGCAGCTGAAGCTCTGTGATTGTGGCTAAATTCCATTTTGAATTTGTGATTTACTCAAATCTGAAAACACTTCAGGGGCACAAACCCAAACAAAATTAAAACGGGGGGGGGGGGGAAGAGAGAAGGAAAGAGAAGAGTGCATACAAATCTTTTCTGGTCAGAACTTCCAGTTAGCACAGCTCTGATACTAACTCTCACAAACCCCACAGTATGCAGAGGGAAATTAAGCGATAATCTAACTAATCAGGGCTCAGGGCTTTGAAGCATGTCTCTAATACTCCTTCCACCCACCCGCCTCTGTTCAAGGGTTTTATTCTAGCTTCCTCTCTAATTGTCAATACACACCCTCCAGCCCTCACCAAAGCAGACTTTACTTTAGAATTTGATATTTATGAGCCATTGCCCCCTTTTTTAAAAAAATTATCCTATTTAGGTACCATTCCTTTTCATTCCATACAAAAATTAATCAGTAAAAAAATCCCTCAGCCTCTGGCAATCCCTTCATAACAGTGAGTGAAGTCAAGTGCTATCTTGTTCGAGATGGAGAAGGGATTTAATCATCAAAGCATGTGCTTACATATGCTCAGTCTGAAAAAGTAGGTGCTAAGAGCAGCACAATGGTAAGTACACCATGGATCCCAGTGATGAGGCCCGCACACAAATATAAAGGATAGGAAGGACTATGTGTAAGTGGCTTAGCCCCATCTGTTCAAATAGGAAGTAATATGCACCCTCTCCCTTTTCTGTAAGGCTCTGAAGCATTTTTGTAGTGATTTTTAATTGTCACACAGAGGCACCAGATATGCCAGTTCACATTGTGGAAGGGTTAGAGAAGGGGTGAGATCTCAACAGTGGTGCAATGTACCATTTTCCTGCAAGACCCGAGAACCATCCAGCAGAAGTGTCAGGATGCACATGCCCTCGTCTACTTCCTCAGATATTAATATACTGGTCTGCTGTACTGCCACTGCTTTAATCACCTTCATCTGATAGTACATTCAATAAAACATGTTTTTTAAAAGAAGCTGAACAAAATTAAGCTAGCTGTTCAATTTTTCACATTCAGTGAGAGTAAATCCCTAGAGTCTGGGATGTTATGAGCCATTTTATAATCAGCTTGGCGTATTTTTGTTGTTATTATTATTGTCCATCACCACTGTCATTAATATTTTACCCCCAAAATTGTAACACTTATGTAAATTTCATTAACAGGAGCTATTTCATGTATCAATTATAACATTGCATATAAAATATTTCATATTTTTAATGAATCAAGAGTATAGCTAGGACCTTTCCCCTGGATACCAGAAAAGCCAAGGATTCCATTTTGATTCTAAGTGATCTTTCATCTCAAGATTTGGAAGAGAGCTTTGCAATCTGAATATAGAAATGTTGTGAGTTTATAATGGGAATTTTATCTCAAGCCACAGATGCTGCACTATTACAATGCATTCTCCCTTCAACCATGACTAGCAGCAATTTAAGGAATGCAAGACCCAGTGACTATTCATTGCTCCCACCACCCTGGGAAATAATGGCTTTTTCCTGACAAAAAATACTGAAAAGACTATATTGCTTTTTATCCCTCTTTCCCAAGTTAAGCTCAACCTTCTTTTTTGCCCCCTCAACCAGACAATTCAAAACAATTTTCTCAGGCTAACACACCAGGGCAAATTTACTCGTAAAATAAATTTACGTGAGTAAGATGTGGCCCTTATTTTTAGTTTTGACAATGATGTATAAAATAACTCTGGAAAACAAACCAATTGTCATTCCTGTACCAGATAAATGTCTGCTATATATGAAGAAAGTACAAGCTGCATCAGACACCTTAGCAGATGCCTTGGGGGCTCATCAAATTGGAGTTCTGATTGCTACTTCATGCACACAAACATATGCTGTACAATTCAGCATCCCCATCTGCACTAGGAAACTGACCCAGTGCTGACAGTGACTGTCAGAAATGGGTATTTTTTCATCACCACTATGGAAGCCATTAGATTAAACTTGTTTTTTCCTGTATTTTACTAGCATTTAGCCCATGGTTCTTACAAACAAGTACTGAATTCCCAGTAAGAATATTACAAATGCAAATTTTGTTGCACTAGCCACAGAAGGAACATGATCATTAGGTAGGTAAAGAATTTGCACAAGATATTTTCCTTTAAAAATTGCTTTATAAAGCAGCTCTTTCACTCAGAGGAGTATTTTGTGAGCTGATGTGTTTTTAACATGTTTCTAAATTTTTAGTGCCACTAAGTCAGAATCATGCCTTCTGAGCTAACATCAAAAACAGTCATGTCTTATCTACACTACCAACTAAACAAATGCTGAATGCCCATTGGTAACCACCATTTTCAGTAATAGGTCGGTTTCCTAGACAATGCCCATGTGTAAAAGAGGCCCTTGAAGCCAACAGAAAGTATATTTGAGAGGGCAGCAGGACGCTCATTTTAGGAGACATGTAACCATAGCATGAGTTCAAAATGTGCAAAAGCATGGAGAAATTTTAAATAGCCAATAGAAGCAAATGAGCACACAGCTAAGAATATAATCACCTGCAGAGCAGCTCTTGCCATACAGTCCTTTATGGAAACACAATGGCTGGAATTCATCCATTATGCCCAAGCACTGTGGCACTGCAGAGAAGCATTTGTCCAACTCTCTGACTCGGGGCTGCTAAGCCCCAGCACAAGTTAATGCTGCACAGTGAAATCTTAAATTTACATCAGGTCCCTCAGGAGGATCAGATATAGCAAAGTTCCACGGTCAGAGCTCTCTGCCACAGTCCCCACTAATAGGTTCTCTCCATCACTCTCTTCCACCTCCACATAGCAGAGAGAGAGCTGGTGTAAGGAGGCAGCTCTGCTGTTACTACTAGCCTCCTGGATGGCTGAGCATTCCAGTAAACAGGTAAGTACTCCACAGATATGTCCTAAGCACTTCAAGGACACTTTGTGCCTCACAAGTAGTATTAGCAAACCTGAGCTTCTCATATCTACATATTTGCTATAGGTGCTTTATCTAATTTTTATATTTAGTCCCATAATACCTGCAATTTTAACTCTTATTACTATGTAATTTAAATCTTTGAAAGCACGAAGCAGTATCCTAATATATAGTCCTCTATAACCAGCAGTGTGCTTCAAAACATTTTAGCATATACTCTGTGCATTAAAAATATGCCAAGTTATACTTTCCCAGCAAAATTCACATTAGTTGGAAAGGTTATGGTCAGGAATGAGGAGTATGAGGAACCCAAAACCTACTATGCCTATTTTAGGACTGAGAAATCACCAAAAAAATGCCAGCATACTACTTCTTTCCCAATTAATGCACATTGCTCACCTTTATCCCTCCTTTTCTATCACATACACTTCTTCAGGACAACAAACCATGGAGCTTTTTGATCATCAAAAATTTTATTCTACTAGAACTTTGATCCTTAAGTGAACAGCTTTTTGTTTGGTTTTAGTTAGGTATTTTCTTAAGGGTCCTTTATACAGTGATAGAGTTAATAAGTGTAGTGGTTAACTTATAAATAGATTTATTATTCCTAAATAAAATACACTTGTGCATCTAGAGGAACACAAAAGGAAAAGCTGCCACAGAGCTCAAGAAAAAAACCTGAATAAAAACCATCAAGTCAGAACAGTATATTTAATAAACTGGAGCTTGTAGTTCATGTATTTTTCTCATGTTGAATGAAAAACAACAAACCCAGACATTTATAAATAAGCAATTACTTTGGTTCAACAATCCAGCATTCTGGCTGCCCATAGACAAAATCTTCATCAATGTGGAGAGCCACTTACAGATATAGAGCAAGAGGGACAGTATTTCATTAGTACATATTTCTAGGAACCCAACAGTAAGACACTTAAATTAAGACACACATCATCATCAAAATAAATGTCACCCAACAGAGCAGAGCAATTTAACACCAGAACAAGACCAAAATTAAAGTTTCTTTCTTCTTAATTTATTTTATTCATTCAGGTCTTTTAGCAGTTACATTCAGCTCCGTTCACCCTTCCATCAGAACCAAACTGTTGCTCATCCAAGTAGGAACACTGAAATAACTGTAGCCTGATTTACACCAAAAATTCCCTGAAAAAGCTTCTCCCATGTAGCAACATGCAAGCTGCAAATCCTGTGTCAAGAACACACTTCATTCTTGGCCCATGGAGAGAAAAATTCAGAGCAAGTCAATACTGGTCAATAAAGTATTTAGGAAGGGCAGAACCCTATTTGGCCAGGAAAATCCTTATATCTTTCGGAACTCAAACTAGCAATTCAGAAATGTAGTACATGAAAGTCAGCAAGATTTGATGTTGAAGAGGAGCTACCAATGCTGAGTCCCTATTTCTTTACATAATGAGTGGTGAGGAAGTGTGCATTGATGAGCTTACTTTCAAAAACATTGACAACATTAACCACCTCAAGAAGTTCATTTTCAGTCCCATGGGTATCCCCTTTCCTGCAAAAGCTTCTTAGTGCCTGGACAGACAAAATTTTAGGCACAAACATGCTGGGTATTACAGTCATAGCTTGGGTACTATCAGTGCAAATACTAGTACAGAAATGCCAGTCCAACCCAGCTGTTAGAAGTGACTCTTGACTTCAAAGAAATGTCTCTCTTACAGCAAATCTTATCAGGGGAAAAGAGAGCAGGACAAGTTTTTTTTGTTTGGTTGGTTTTCTTCCCCGTGTTTGGGAGTGAGGCTTTTTTTTCCCCCCCACTTCGCCTTTCCCCTCCCCGTCTCCTTCACGGAGTGTGTGCTGTGAGTGGCAGGTGGAAACTGTTGGCTTCTAATTAAAGTTTGAATTCTAGAAGCCTCTGCTGATTGGCTGAGCCTTGATAGAGGGAGGGACTGTCAGGCAGTCCAGGGCTTTATAAAGCAGTGGGCAAGCAACCAAGGAGCTTGCGAACAGGTGAGTGCTAACAGGGAGTTTAGAGAGGGAGTTGGGAAGGGCGTGAGGTTCTCTTGCCTTTCTTTTTAAATCCTTTCTCCAGGACAGCAGGGATGGATGGTGATAGGTCTGCTGTTGTTACCTGCGCAGCGTGTGCCATGTTTATCTTCCTCCTGGAAGAAAGAACAGATTTAATCTGCACTAAGTGCAAGCTGGTCACCATTTTGGAAGAAAAAATTAGAGGATTGGAGGCCCAAGTGTCGACCCTATGCTCGATCAGAGAGGATGAAGACTTCCTCGATAGAAGGCAACGTTTAATCCTACAAGCACGGCAGGCGGAAGAGCCGGAGAGGGCAGCACAGGACCAGGAAGAGAACTGGCAGCATATAACTTCTAGAAGGGGAAAAAGGCCAGCACGGGAATCCCCCAATGCTATAGAGGTAAGTAATCGCTTTCAGGCTCTCTCCACAGGCTCTGCAGTGTTGAATGCTTTGGAAAGGACCTCATGAGGAAGAAACCGCAAGGGAACACCATTTACTGGAAGGCATGGGATGCGTAGTTCTAGGGATGGGTGTTCCACGACCACCACCCCCAAAAGAAGACGACGGGTGATGGTGGTCGGGGACTCCCTCCTAAGAGGGACTGAGCCATCCATCTGCCGTCCGGACCTGGAATCTCGAGAGGTGTGCTGCTTACCAGGAGCTCGAATTCAGGATGTGACTGAGAGGCTTACCAAACTGATCAAACCTTCGGATTGCTACTCCTTCCTGCTTCTCCACATGGGAACTAACGATACGGCCAAGAATGACCTTGAGCGGGTTACTGCGGATTATGTAGCGCTGGGAAGAAGGACCCAAGAATTCGGAGCGCAAGTGGTGTTCTCGTCCATCCTCCCTGTTGAAGGGAAAGGACTGGGCAGAGATCATCGAATTGAGGAAGTAAATGCGTGGTTGCGCAAGTGGTGTCGCAGAAAGGGCTTTGGTTTCTTCGACCATGGGACTCTGTTCCGGGCACAAGGATTGTTAGGAAGAGATGGGATCCACCTAACGAAGAGAGGAAGGAGCATCTTCGCGGGCAGGCTTGCAAACCTAGTGAGGAGGGCTTTAAACTAGGTTCGTTGGGGGACGGTGACCAACACCCTGAGGGGAGTGGGAAAGTCGGATACCGGGAAGGTATGCAAAGAGGAACGAGCAAGAAAGGAGGACCCCTGATTCGAATGGAGAAGATGGGGCGATCAACTGGTTATCTGAGGTGTATGTACACTAATGCGAGAAGCCTGGGCAACAAACAGGAAGAACTGGAGGCCCTGGCCCAGTCCAAGAATATGATTTAATTGGGATAACAGAGACTTGGTGGGATGACTCGCATGACTGGAGCACTGTCATGGAAGGGTATAGACTGTTCAAGAAGAACAGGCAGGGGAGAAAAGGAGGAGTTGCTACACTATACATAAGAGAGCACTATGATCGCTCTGAACTCCAGTATATAGAGGGAGAAAAACCTGTTGAGAGTCTATGGGTTAAGTTTAGAGGTGCAAACAACAGCAGTGATGTTGTGGTTGGTGTCTACTACAGGCCACCGAATCAGGTGGATGAGGTAGATGAGGCTTTCTTCAGACAACTGAGAGAAGCTTCCAGATCGCAGGCCCTGGTTCTCGTGTGGGACTTTAATCACCCTGACATCTGGTGGGAAACCAATACGGCAGTACACAGGCAATCCAGGAAGTTTTTGGATAATGTTGGGGATAACTTCTTGGTACAAGTGCTGAAGGATCCGACCAGGGGCCGTGCGCAGCTGACCTTCTGCTCACAAACAGGGAGGAACTAATAGGGGCAGTAGAGGTGGGTGACAACCTGGGAAGCAGTGATCATGAGATGGTAGATTTCAGGATCCTGACCAATGGAAGAAAAGAGTAGTAAAATATACACCTTGGACTTCAGAAAAGCAGATTTTGACTCCCTCAGAGACCTGATGGGGAAAAGCCCCTCAGATGCTAACATGAAGGGGAAAGGAGTCCAGGACAGCTGGCAGTATTTTAAAGAAGCCTTATTGAAGGCACAGAAAGAAACCATCCCGATGCATAGCAAGAGAGGCAAACGTGTTAGGAGACCAGATTGGCTTACAGGGGAAATCCTTGGTGAACTTAAGCACAAAAAGGAAGCTTACAAAAAGTGGAAACTTGGACAAATGACCAGGGAGGGGTTTAAATGTATAACTCGAGAATGCCGGGGGGTATCAGTAAGGCGAAAGCGCAAATGGAATTGCAACTGGCTAAGGATGTGAAGGATAACAAGAAAGGTTTCTACAGGCATGTTAACAAGAAGAAGGTGATCAGAGAGGGTGTGCGGCCCCTACTGGATGAAGGAGGTAAGCTAGTGGGGAAAGCTGAAGTACTCAATGCTTTCTTTGCCTCTGTATTCACGGACAAGGTGGGCTCCTGCACTAATGTGCTAAGTGACGCAAGATGGGATGAAGATCGACAGCCCTTAGTGGGTAAAGAACAGGTTAGGAACTATTTAGAAAAGCTAAACGTACACAAATCCATGGGTCCGGACTTAATGCATCCGAGGGTACTGAGGGAGTTGGCAAATGTCATTGAGGAGCCTTTGGCCATTATCTTTGAAAAGTCATGGAGATCGGGAGAGATCCCGGATGATTGAAAAATGCAAATGTAGTGCCCATCTTCAAAAAAGGGAAGAAGGACAATCCTGGGAACTATAGGCCGGTCAGTCTTACCTCGGTTCCTGGAAAAATCATGGAAGGGATCCTTAAGGAATCCATTTTGCGGCACTTGAAGGAGAGGAAAGTGATTCGGAATAGTCAGCATGGATTCACAAAGGGCAAGTCGTGCCTGACCAATCTGATTAGCTTCTATGATGAGGTAACTGGCTCATAGACATGGGAAAGTCAGTGGATGTGATATACCTTGACTTTAAGCAAGGCTTTTGCTATGGTCTCCCACAATATTCTTGCCAGCAAGTTAAGGGAATGTGGATTGGATAAATGGACAGTAAGATGGATAGAAACTGGCTAGAAGGCCGGGCCCAACAGGTAGTGATCAATGGCTCAATGTCAGGATGGCGGTCAGTTTCTAGCGGAGTGCCCCAAGGTTCGGTTCTAGGACCGGTTTTGTTCAATATCTTTATTAATGACCTGGATGAGGGGATGGATTGCACCCTCAGCAAGTTTGCAGATGACACTAAGCTAGGGGGAGAGGTAGATACACTGGAGGGCATGGATAGAGTCCAGAGTGACTTAGACAAATTGGAGGATTGGGCCACAAGAAATCTGATGAGGTTCAACAAGGACAAGTGCAGAGTCCTGCACTTGGGACGGAAGAATCCCAAGCATTGTTACAGGCTGGGGACCAACCAGCTAAGTAGTAGTTCTGCAGAAAAGGACCTGGGGGTTACAGTGGATGAGAAGCTGGATACGAGTCAACAGTGTGCCCTTGTAGCCAAGAAGGCTAATGGCATATTAGGGTGCATTAAGAGGAGCATTGCCAGCAGATCCAGAGATGTCATTATTCCCCTTTATTCGGCTCTGGTGAGGCCACATCTGGAGTATTGTGTCCAGTTCTGGGCCCCCCCACTACAAAAAGGATGTGGACGCATTGGAGAGGGTCCAGCGGAGGGCAACCAAAATGATTAGGGGGCTGGAGCATATGACCTATGAGGGAGTTGGGTCTGTTTAGTCTGCAGAAGCGAAGAGTGAGGGGGGATTTGGTAGCAGCCTTCAGCTTCCTGAAGGGAGGTTCCAAAGAGGATGGAGAAAGGCTGTTCTCAGTAGTGACGGATGGCAGAACAAGGAACAATGGTCTCAAGTTGTGGTGGGAGAGGTCCAGGTTGGATATTAGGAATTCTATTTCACTAGGAGAGTGGTGAAACACTGGAATGGGTTACCTAGGGAAGTAGTGGAGTCTCCATCCCTAGAGGTATCTCGGCTTGACAAAGCCCTGGCTGGGTTGATCTAGTTGGGATTGGTCCTGCCTAGAGCAGGGGGCTGGACTTGATGACCTCCTGAGGTCTCTTTCAGCTCTATGGTTCTATGATTCTATAAGTTTTCATCTGGGTCTTTTGACTTACCCTGGACATATATTAAGAGTTTGACAGAAGACAACATATATGCAACTTCATCCAGTTTCATAGATAAATACTTGCTTCCTCTTAACTCTTCTGAAGGACTGTTCTCAAACATCTGCAACCATACCACAAATTCACCAGGTGACTTGTCATCTGAGAGAGGAACTGCTTTGTCAGGACTGGCAGCAGCCAGTCCCAAGGTAGCACCAATGATATCGGAGACATTTGGCTCAATCAGTATTTCCCCAGTTTTGACAGATTTCTGAATTTTTTTCCTTCTGTTTCTTTGGGTTTTTGAAACCCCAAACCTAGAAATTTCGTTTCTCTTGCTCCTCCGTCCCCTCCAAACACACACACTCTTTTTCCACCTCACTCTCACTTTTCCCATTTTTCTCTTTTTCAACTGGCAAACTGAAAAAAGGGGAGAAGTCTAGAAAGGGAGAGAAAAAATGGTTTTCTGTTTAAAAAACTAGCAAGTTTTCAGGTTCTCATTTTCTCCTCCCAATCAAAAAAAAAAAAAAGGACTCAAATTTAAGAATCAGGTTTTTTTTTAATAAACAGTTCATTTTTTTTCAAGAAATTTCAAATAAAAAAAATCTACCAGCTCTAATTTCACAGCTTTTACTGTTCACCATGATACCGAATAGATTGTTTGGAGAGCATCCATGTTCATAGTGCCATTTAATAAAGCCATCTTCTGATTTTGGAAACCTGGTGCTCAAAGAATTCCGCTTTTGTAAATATGGATTCTTGCTCTCCCAACAGCTATACTGCTTCTTCATTTGTCGATGAGTGTATGCACACCCAGAATCCTAGTATGACAACTCTTTTGAAATATATCACAGCAGCTTACAAGCATTCAAGTGCATGCTTTAGTCTGAATCTGCCAGAAAGGGATGTCAGGCTACAGACAGTGAACCTGTAGATGAAGGAAGAAAGAGCAGTAATGACCACCCTGCTGCCTGGCTCCCGGGGCACAGAGCAAGGACCATGCACTGTAATCCAATTAAAATTCCCCTTGAAGGGAAAGCTAGAAAATAAGAAGCAGTTGCAGGCAGGTTGCTAGCAAGATGGGGAGACAAAATAAGATTTTGAGTACCTGGCTATGAATTACATGCCAAAAAAAAAAAAAAAAAGGCTGAATTTTATAACATATTGAGAAAAAGTATTGCAGAGGCCATATGACCTTAACTGAGAAGAAGAAAGCACTTCACACCACTAAGAGCTGGTGTAAGAGGATGGACACATACATTTGTGATATTTTGATCTAAAAAGAGCTTGTGTTGTGACAAGCTTGTGTTTCAAATCCACACAAAATGGCATTGATTGCTATGGGTGACCTGTTTCAGTTCTTTTCCCCCCTCCACCCCTGACTCATATAATCTTTACAATATTAAATAAGTTTGTTCTACTCTAGATAGGTTCTTATACAGCACTGGATATTACTCACCTGCATAATAATCAAGCACTCTTGGAAGTGCGCACATTCACATCAAATATTGGTGTCCCAATCAATCTTCACATTTTACTTCCAAATAAATACCCCTATTCCAACGTTCATTTCTGCCCTTTTTTATAGCCTGTTACAAAGCTTTGCATGGTAAGTGTCTTGGCTGGAGGTGTTAACCTAAATCTAATTTACTGGTTCCCTAGCATCCTACTTAAAGTCCACTCACTTTTTAAAACTATACATTTTTAGTATTAATTGTTCTACATCAAAAATGCTGCTCTCTTCCATCAATAGTACCTCATTGACTATGCTTCTTTTTTCCCCCCTAGAAATGTACTTATTGAAAGTAAGGCAATAATTTCAATGAATTATCTTTGAATATCCATCAGATAGTAACATTTGTAGCTTTCATTAATCAGAGCGACATTTGAACCAGTGACCAAGAAACTAAACACTCCATATTGCATGCCAGTGTAGCTCCTATACAGCACTGAAATACTACAGATTATACTCTAAAGTCCCATTTCTGGAGCTGATAGCTGCTTTTATAAAGCCTGTGCTTTACCCTGAGGTAGCTCTCGGTCTTTTTGTGGCAAGAGTGTGGGCTGCCCTTGAAAAATTGAAGTTACTTTGGGTGCATTGTTTTAAAAATGGATAGCTTCAGATGTGTCTGTCCTTTTTCTGCTGAAATCAACACTTCATTTCCAATGCATCCAGCAGCAACCAGTCGTGAAAATTACGAAGTGGAGCCAAAGATCCTTCATTGTTAGCTGCCAATTTCCACAGCGCAGCTACTAACCATAGGATTCAGTAGCATGCCAATGCCTTGTTACAATTTAAAATTTCAAATACAACTCTAAAGATTGAAAACATCTTAATGTTTCCTCAACTGTATGAAGAATGCATTTGAGGGAGTACAGTATGGTCAATGAAAAACCAGATTATTTTTTCCAGATAGTCCATTTTATGATAAGCTACTTTAAAAAAGGAATGGATCTTTTCCAGACTTCACATTCAATCATTAGAGCTCTGCATGGATACAAAATTTATATTCACAATTCATGAGCCACGAACAATCCATGGATATCTGCAGATTTCCAAATATAAAATTTGGATCCGCATCTATCTGTGATCTGCAGATATGATCTGCAAATATAAAGTGGCTACCTATTTTTCAGGGCTGCACAAATAATAACATTCAGAAGTAACTAAAGCCAAGAAAGGCTCAAACTGCTACGGCAGGGGGCGGGAGGGTGACTTTTACCACAATGCATCTTTTACATGCAGAGTCCACATCCTTTGGAAATCAGTCCTTCAGGATGACAAATATCATGTATAAAAATATGTTTTGATATTGCAAAGCATTTATTTTAACTAAAGGCATAAGCACAAGGTCACATTAAGTGACTGGCAGTTTCATCACAGTGAGTACTCAACAACTGTGCTGCAGATTTAGTTAAAAGTCAAGGGGGCACTTGACATTGCATACTTCCAATCAGGACAGCATAAACCAGTATGCATGTGAAATGTTTTATAACCTTGATCCAGCTGACACAAACACTGCACTGCTGCAGGCACTGAGCAAGTAAACAAGGCCTACTGTCAACAGGCTAGCAGACTTCAAGCTTGAGCCTGAGGGAGGGGACCAAAACAAACAATAAACAAAATAGAAAAAATAAGGAGAAAAGGGATAGAGCCAGGGGGTGGGGTTAATAGTGTTCCAAGTCACTTCACTGATGTTAAGACAACCACAAACATCCCCAGTCACTCTAAGATCTCTAGAATATAGTTAGCTACACTGAATTATTTTATTACAGGCTACATTCACAGACTTACACATATGTTGTTTACTTAAACTACAGATGTAAAATAAATCCTCATACAAGCTACATTGATCCCTTCGGAATGAAAAGGGAAATTTATATTCAGATAGTAGCTGAAATTACCAAGGACAACGTGGCCACCATTAAGGTCACTCCTAGGCAAATTAAATCAGATTTGAGGTGAAGGGCTATGGTCTTCAGTTATCACTAACTATGTATGTTCATGTATATTTATAATTTCTTCACCACTTCTTCATGTGCTAGACACCCATTAGTGTTGCTGTGTTGGTTAAGTCCCATGCAGCCTACTCTGATAAGGTAATAAACAGCAGGCTACCGGATGCAGCACACCATGGTACTAAAAATTAAAGGGCAGTCACAAGCCCTCTCACAACTTCTGTTCCACAAACACGGGCTCTTATCATTTCAGCTACCATCAGCAACAGCTGAGCAAGGCTAATTCCATCCAGCACGAGGCAATGGCAAACAGATTAATGTATGTGCACATGCATTTTGCCTGCACATTACTGTTTAATTGATATTCAAACTTTGTTGCCTTCGAGGAAACTCCTGTGACTAATTTCTTTGAGTGCATATTCCATTTTATCAAGTCCAACTGCAATTAGTGCTTGAATATTGCCTAATTTGTAATCTAGATTCTCTTACAAATCATTTGCAAAAAGAACACATGATAAAGAGCATTCGGAAATCTAATTTTGTGAAGCAAACACTATGTACCATTTTATAAAGTCACTACAAAAGAGTTATTCGTCATTTTTACTGCTTATATTGACAACCATACCATTTACTTCTCATTTGACTTAATGTTAATAAAAAAAATCATTATTACAGTGGACCACAAGCTAAATATGAGTCAATAGTGTGACACTGTGGCAAAAAAAGCAAACATGGTTCTGGGATGCATTAACAGGCATGTTGTGAGCAAGACACAAGGGCTACGTCTAGACTGGCATGATTTTCTGCAAATACTTTTAACAGAAAAGTTTTTCCGTTAAAAGTATTTGCGCAAAAGCGCGTCTAGACTGGCACGGAGTTATCGTTAGAACGATGCGCTTTTGCACAAAAGCGCATCTACATTGGCGGCGCCCTTTTGCGCAAAAGCAGAAACCCGGAACCATTTTGCAGAGGGCAAAAGGGCACCAGCCGTTTCCGGGGGCGGGGGCTGGAGCTCCTTTTTGACATGTGCTGAAAGGGATCTCCCTGGACAGCTGTTTCTCTCCTGCTCCGTGCTTTAGGACCTCTTGTAGGGACTGACAGCCGTAGCAGTTTTGGTGGTTGCCCTCTGCCTTTTGGACACCACTGCCTTTTGCCACCTAGTGCTTTTGCCTGTTTTTTTTTTCCCCTTTTGCCTTGTTTTGTCTGCCATGGAGCCAGGGGTGGCCGTGTGCCTGCTCTGGCCACTGCTGGCCATTTTGGAGTGCCTGCAGCTGGTGCTCCAGGCTGGTGCCCTCCTGTTCCAGGACCAGGAGGTGCAGACCGCTTTGGACTTCCTCACCAGGGAGTCCATGGCGTCCCTGTGGCATCCCCACCCCAGGGTGGAGAGGCCACTGTGGAGACTGGACACCAGCACCGACTAGTGGGACCGGCTGGTCCTGGGGCAATGGGGCGACCAGCAATGGCTCTGGAACTTCCGCATGCGAAAGCAGACGTTCCTGGAGCTGTGTGCCTGGCTGGCCCCTGCGCTCCAGAGAGCCACCACCCGGCTGCGGGCACCCATCCCTGTTGAGAAGAGGGTCGCCATCGCACTTTGGAAGCTGGCCACCCCGGACAGCTACTGATCGGTGGCACACCAGTTCGGGGTGGGCAGATCCACCATCGGTGTCATCATTATGGAGGTAAGTCCCAGGGGAGTGGGGTGGGGGGAGGGTGCTGCATTCCATGCCCAGGGGCAGCCAAGTCTCCAGGCTGGGTCACCCAGGGGTTTGGGCCGTTCCCTCCCTTGCACAGACCTGCTGGTGGGGGCGGGGGGGGTGGGAGCGTGGGGGGAGGGGGCCGTGGTGTATGTGTGTGCGTGAGGACAGAGGGAATCACGGGGGGGGGGGGGCCGAGGGAGCGCACACTCACCCCTGCCTTATGTGATGTGTTCCCCTGTGTTTCTCTGCACCCTTCTGCAGGTCGTCCACACCATCAACGATGTCCTGCTCCCAAGAGTGATCCACCTGCGCAACGTGGACGCTACGCTGGCCGGCTTCGCTGCCCTCGGGTTCCCCAACTGCAGGGGAGCCCTGGATGCAACCCACATCCCCATCCGAGCCCCGGAGCATCGAGCAGCCCATTTCATAAACAGGAAGGGGTACTGCTTGATTGTTCTCCAGGCCCTTGTGGACCACCGGGGCCGCTTCCTGGATGTCTATGTGGGCTGGTCCGGCAGGGCACACGACGCCCGCATCCTCCGCAACTCCGGAGTGTTTCGCAGGCTGGAGGAGGGCACCTACTACCCCCAGCGGGAGTTTACTGTCGGGGATGTGCCTATGCCCATCTGCATCATCGGAGATGCGGCCTACCCCCTGCTACCCTGGCTAATGCGGCCCTACACGGGGCGGCTGGACCAGAACCGGGCCCGGTTCAACGACCGCCTCAACCGGGCCCGTAATCAAGTGGAGTGCGCCTTCGGCCGCTTAAAAGCCCGCTTCCATTGTTTGCTCACCCGTCTTGAGATGGGTGAGGGGAATGCAACGGAGGTAGTGGCCGCGTGCTGCGTGCTCTACAACGTTGTGGAGCGGAGCGGGGAGGCCTTCCTCCCTGCATGGATGGCAGCCGAGGGCCAGACTTATGAACAGCCCCACACAGCTGCCATCCGCCAGGCGTACCAGGATGGGGTGCGCATCCGAGAGGCCCTGACGGACATGTTCGCACAGGCCCCGTAGTAAGGTCACCTCGGTCTCCCCATACAACTCCCTCCCATCAACTACCCTTCCCCCTCCCCTCCCCTTAACTCCCAATTGTAAATTTACTTGGTTATACTTGTTTTGTTGGGTACGAAGACTCCTGGTAGTCTTGTCTATCAGGTCAGGTCAAGCAGAAGGCTTGCACCTACCAATATAAATTGGATCCAGAGTTAGGTTTAGTTAAATTAGCTATCGTCGTCGTGACTGTTCCGTCAGGCAGCGTCGAGTTCGAAGCATATCGGCCGTCATCGTGCATGTTCGTCGGGTGCGTTGGACGAAGCTAGGGTTTTTCTTTTAGTTGAGGCTAGGTTTTAGGCCGCCATCGCCTGTTCGAGCTGTCCCGAAGAACAGGAAGAGGATTCGTGGTTCGTGTGGAAGGCTCAAGTCAGCGTACCTGATTCCAGTCATCTTCGAGGGATCTCCTGGCAGTTCCTTGTCTGAGGCCCGGAAGGACCAAAGGATTGAGGTTGCCAGCAACACTACAATCGTCCCTGCATCTAGACTATGTAAATATTCTTTGTGTTCGTGTTTTAACCTTTCTTGCTTGTTTGTTATCTATGTTAATATAGTCTTATGGTTTAAATTTTACTTAAAGTGTCAATATTTATTTATGCGCCACAAACCAATGACCAATTAAAGGAACGACCGGTGATAGATACGGTATTTGGTGTCCGCATTTTGTAATCTTCTGAAATTTAGTTGGCTAATTGGCATCTCAAATCAATTATTTAAGTTACCTCGAGTAACACAATAAACAACAGTTTTGTTTTCATCAGAAAAACTGGTATGTGTTTATTTACAAGGGGGAGAGGGGGAGGAGACCTTGAACTGGGAGGGGGAGGAGCTACTCCTTGGAGGTGTGGCCTCTGCGACCGCTCCTGCGGGGGTGGACCTAGACATGGGGGGCAGGCCGCATCGGGGCAGGCTGCACGTGGAGCTGGGCAGGAGGTGCAGGAGCAGGAGCAGGAGCAGGAGGGGCAGGAGCAGGAGGGACCATTGCAGGAGGGGCAGGGACAGGAGCAGGAGGCGCCATTGCAGGAGGGGGCAGGGGCAGTGCTAGGGGAGGGATGGCGGGGGCGTGGGGCAAGGCCATGCCGTAATGTATGGCATGGCCAATGTGGGCAGTGAGGGTGGCGATGGAGTCGGCCATCCGCACACACTGGGCCTGGAAGGCGGCCCAGGACTCCTGGCACCACTGCAGGTCCGCCTCCACGCGCCGAGTGATGGCAGCCTCGACGCACTCGACGGCCTGCACGTGGTGCTGAAGGAGCTGGTCCCGGTGGCGGAGCCTCTGCCTTGGTGGTTGGGCGGCTGGGGTGCTGCTGCTGCCACTGCCGGACTGGAGGGTCCCTGGTTTGTGCTTGGTCCCGCTGCAGGGAAGAGAAGAAAGGATGGGTCAGTCAGGCAGCCCGGCCACTGTCCCCACACCTCATGCCCTCCACCCCTGAGCCCAGGTGACACCACAGTAGTGTGGCTTGGGCCCACTCGGTTCCCCCCATGCCCCCCCATGTTGTATGTTTGCAAAGAGGACCGCCCCGGAGTAGGGTCCTCCTCCATGTATTTTAACCACCAGTCTGTGTCCTGGCCCCATGGAGTGTGGGAGGGCGGCTTGTGTTGCGTTAACCTGTGGAACTCCCTGCCGGTGGAGGCTGTGAGGCTTTGGGCTAATCAGTGGTGTTTGACAGGGAGCGAGATGAATCCCCACACAGTGCCTGGGAGCACATCTGGCAGACGTGGTCTGGGCTCTCAGATCCCCATTGCGTGGGATATCTCCTGGACGGAACCAGGAGAGTGACTGGGGAGTGTACCATCCTTGCAGCAAAACCCAGGTGGCCTGAGGGGCGGCCCGAGTGCTTCTCCCCCTTCTCCCTTCCATTATCCCTCACACACGTAGCCCAGGGACATGTGTGGCCGCAGTGGGGACTTCCCTCGGGGAGCCAGCCAAGTCACTGGGAGCAGGCGAGGGGCTCAGTGGGGGCCACGTTCACAGAGCTGTGATGCTGTGGTTTTCCCAGGAGCAGCTGGCTGTGCCTCACAGCCAGGCATGGGACAGTGTGCCGTTCTGTGTGCTGCACCCTTGTGGAGGTGCGGGCTCTGGCCTGAGTCCCTGGGGCCCTGGCTGGTTCCAGCCTGCATCCACCCCTCGCCCTGGTCCCGCCAGATGTGTGAGAGCAGCATGGTCCCAGGCGTGCCCTGGAGCTGCCTGCCGCGGCCACATGCTGCTCGGTCACCAGGCTGCACGTGGTTGTACGTGCTGCTTACTGCCTAATGCTACACAGCGTGCAGCTCACGTGGCCTGAGTGACATGCTCTCCCCCTCCCCACTCCGGGCGCCTGGCTCCCCCCCCCCGCCCTTCTGAGTGCAAAGTGCAACACTCACCGGTGGATCCTTCCCCAGCCTCCGAGGATGCGCAGGAGACGTCAGGGCTGCCGGAGAGGGCCTGCTGGGTGGCAGTGCTGGCCTCATCCTCCGACGCACTGCTGTCTCCTTCCCCCGCCTCGGTGGTCCTGGTGACGGGGGAGGGGGGGGCGCATGCTGCTGTCGATGGGGACCTCCGGGGCTTGCGGGGCTGGCTGGCCCAGGATGGCGTGGAGCCAGTCATAGTAGGGGCAGGTGTCTGCTCCTGCCCCCTGTCACTCGCTGGCCCACACGTAGCCCAGGCGCAGCTCCTTGACTTTCGCCCGGACTTGTTCAAGGGTCTGGGCTGGATGGCCCTGCTGGGTGAGCGCCTGGGCCATGCGGGCGAAGATGTCCATATTCCGGCGCCAGGAGCGGGTGTGTTGGAGGGCCTCCTCCTCCTGCCAGAGGTCCAGCAGGCTGTCCAGCTCCCCCGAGGACCAGGATGGGGCCCTTCGTTTGCGGTTCCTGGGGGCCTCCTGCGCTAGGGGTGTGGGTAGCTGATCCACCCCTGGAGCTGCCATGGTGCTTGAGGGTATCTCCTGGATGGCAGGGGCCACGTGGCAGACCTCTGGCCAGAGGTGCGAGGAAGGCTCCTGCCACGTGAGCTCAACAGCCTGCGTCTGCTTTAAGCAGGATCAGGTTACCAGGAAGTGCCAGGGAGCTGACTGTGGCTACGGAGTCTCCAAGCCTCCATAGGGCTTTTTTCCATTTAGCCTGCTTTTGTGCAAAATGTCTTAGCTGCCTGTCTACACTGGCCCTTTTGCGCAAAAGCATTTGCGCAAGAGGGCTTTTGCCTGAACGGGAGCGTCAAAGTATTTGTGCAAGAAGCACTGATTTCTTAAATTAGAACGTCAGTGCTCTTGCGCAAATTCAAGCGGCCAGTGTAGACAGCTGACAAGTTTTTGTGCAAAAGCAGCTGCTTTTGCGCAAAATCTTGCCAGTCTAGACGCAGCCAAGAAGTCATTCTTCTACTCTACTCTGCCCTGATTAGGCCTCAATTAGAGTAATGTGTCCAATTCTTGCATCACATTTCAAGAACGATGTGGAAAAATTAGAAAGGGTCCAGAGAAGAGCAACAAAAATGATCAAAGGTCTAGAAAACACGTGTTATGAGGGAAGACTGAAAGAACTGGGCTCGTCCAGTTGAGAAAAGAGAAGACTGAGACATGCTAGCAGTTTTAAAGTATCTAAAAGGGTATTACAAGAAGGAGCAGGAAAAATTGTCCTCCTTGGCCTCTGATGATAGGACAAGAAACAATGGGCTTAAATTGCAGCAAAGGAGGTTTAGGTTGGACATTAGGAAAAACTTCCTGTCAGGGTGGTTAAACACTGGAATAAATTGCCTAAGGAGGTTACTTCCTTATATACTTGTTCACAGTACATAACCAACGAAAACTGATAACCCAATCACTAGCCAAAGAATCACACTGAAATCAATCTACATGTTCTTTCTCCATAGATGGTCTCTCCAAAGCAGGGTTGAAACGCATTGACAAAGTGACACAAGCACTGTTACTGCCCATGATGACCCAGTTCCATGGTTAACTAATATGAATATGTAACACACAGACTTGTAATCCTGAGCTGTACATTAAGGATCTGGATTTCTTTTGTTTCAGGTTTCCATGGACCTTTGGTTCTGGAGCTTTTAACATCCATATTGGCTGAGCTTATATGACAAAATGAGGTTTTAAATTTACTTTACACTATGTGAGTGGTTAAGGCGAGTTCTGACACACAGTATGACTACTGGCCAGGCACACCTTGCAGAAGGCATTTCTCTCACAGCTCCTGTATTATTACTGCCATGCCCTGAAATGAACCACTTTCTGCTGGCACACAAAACTCACCATTGCCAGTGAGCAATCAACTGGACAGAGGCCATATCCTCAATCCAGAAAATGCCTCTCCTTCTCTCACCCACTCTTTACTCCGGGTTCCCACCTACAGCTCTTCTACACAACAGCCAAAGTTAGTTCTCTGCGTCTTGGTGCCTTTCCCTCAGCCAGTTCCCTACCTCTTGGGCTTCCCCACTCCGCTGGGCTTACTAGTCTTCTCACTCCCTCCTGTCAGTGTGTAACATCAGTAGGGTGACCATGGGGCTGGTTTTCAACTAGAACACCTGGTTGAAAAGGGATCCTGGTGGCTCGGGTCAGCACTGCTTACTGGGCCATTGACTGTCCAATTGGCAGCATCACACAGCAGGGCTGACAGGCTCCCTGACAACCTCCATGCCACGTGGCTCCAGGAAGGAGCAGCAGGTCCCCCCACTCTGGCTCCTAGGTGCAGCCAGGGGTTTTCGCTCATTGGGAACCACAGACAATGGGAGTGGCAGTGAATAGGACAGTGCCATCTGTGAGGTCATGCCCCTGCTCTCAGGAGCTGCTTGAGGTAAGTGCCACCCAGAGCCTGGATTCCTGCTTCCTTCCCAGGCCTCAACTGCCTGCATCAGCCCTGATTCCTGCTCCCTCTCAACCACTTTATCCCAGTCCAGAGAACCCTCCTACAACCCAAACCCCTCATCCACAGCCCACAGCTAGAGCCCTCACACCCCTACACTCCAAACCCCTGTCTGAGCCCTGATTTCCCTCAACCCCAGAGTGGAGCCCACTCCTGCACCTCAAATCCCTCATGCCTGGTCCCACCCCAGAGCCCACAGCCTGAAGCCCTCACACCCCTCTTGCATCCCAACTCACAGCCTTAACCTGGAGCTCCTTCCCACACTCTGAACTCCTCACCCCCATTCCCAATCCCACCCAGAGCCCACACCCCACTTCCACTGCCTAGCACCTTGGGCCAGCCCAATAAAAATGAGCAAGTGAGTGACAGAATGGGAGATGGCATGAGCAGGAATGGGTCCTCAAAGAAGATGTAGGACAGAAAGTGAGTCAAGAGTTTTGGCTTTGGGAAAGTAGAAAGTTGGCAAACCTAAACTGCAGGCAACTCATCTCAGCAGCCCCCAAACATGTCTCTTCTCCCAGGGAGTGACTGCAGACTTCTCACTATTGCTCCTTCTGCAACCAGCCTCCTGGCTTTTGCAGACACCCTGCCTAGCCCTCACAGGCTAGCTTCTCTCTAATTAGCTGCCATCTACACTAAAACGTCCTTGTTTGCAGTCTAATTAGCTGAGTGAGCCCACCTGGCCAGAGTCAGCTCTTGCAGCTCTTCCTTTTGCTTGTATAAGCTCTCTTATTATAACAAGCAGCAAATCTATCCTGATCATTAGTATGCACATTTTTACTTACTCCCAAAAATTATTTTAAAAAACAATGCATCTGAGTAACTGCATTGTCATTAGCCTACTTGAAGCTCATTTATCTTTTTTAAAAATGCTAATTAGGACAGCTGGGGATTGCATAACTAAGGGATTTGTCCATATGATACAAAGCCTTTGAGTTCTAGTTCACCAGTTTTAGGGTCTGATCCTGAACAGCACTCAGCCCTCTTCCTTTCCACTGAAATTTGAAAACTTTTTGGTGGTATACGTGAAGCATGTCAAACATCTTAGTCCAATTCTTCATACTCAAGTACTAAATCACCATAGATTTTGACTTGTTGCTAAGGACCAATTTTAAAGAAATTAAATGACTAAAGTAACAATAAAAAGTTCATTAAAATCTACTACTGTCCTAAATGATTGAAGGGCAGTAAATGTTGTACTTATCTTTAAAAATAGCACAAGGAGTGATCCTGACAAGTACACTAATGAGCCTTATTTCAGTATCACCTGAAATGATGAATTTATCATCAAAAGTCTTTTATGAAATACCTATATAAGTATGCAAAGCAACATTTAAAATTGACAGAGAAACCCTTTTATCACAATGCATAACTAACCAATAGAACTCTCTGCCATAAAATAGAGACCAGCAAGTTAGAAGATTTACTGTTTACAATGGTGTTGTAGTTTTGTTAGTTTCAGGATTTGAGAGAGATATTATTGTCTACTGGACAAGTTGGTCTGAAAAGAGATATTACCTCTCTGACCTTTGCCACCCTTAGGGTTAAATATTTATTTTGATTATGAGAGCATGTCCATTATATTACATAAAATAAAAGACATACTTAAACCAAACACAGAAGGATAAGAAACTTTCCCTATAGGTAAACATGTAAAGGTATTCTTGCATCTTCTCTTGGCTGATCAGGTATCTGCCACTAGACCTCATGTATTTATTTAAAATAAAAAACACGTAATTTATTAACAGGGCTGAACATGTTAACTATAGTTGCAAAAACTAAAAGCAGGGTACATTCCAACACTAGTATAGCAACTACCATGGAAATTCTTATACTTTTTTTTAATTATAGGAACAAGAAATGTATCTGTCATGTTTTGATCCAGCAGTATTAAACACCTCTGGGTTAATTATACAGTCTAGTGCACCAGCTCTAGTCAGGTATAGCAAATCGGTGGAAGAGCAAGTTTACAGCCCATTGAGCTGCAGTTTCTCTTTATTTAATAGTTCTCCATGAGAGAAATTAAACACGTGTGCTAAAAAAAAATCTGTGCAATGATTTCTATGAAGAAACTAGTGTGTCCTCAAATTAATCACTTATTGAATTACAGTCAAAAGTGATTGGCTGTTTGAGACATTTAAAGGACTCTCTTTACACTGTCTGAAAAGTATACTGATGCATCTATTTATATGTGGCAGAGCTTGGTGAGGAAGATGGAATTTGTATGCTTCGGTCTTGATATTTAGGGAGGAAACACAAGTTGTTGATCTTTTTAGACACCCAGTCTGCAAATTACTCCAAAATATTCAGGGGAAGGCTTTTGGAACTGAGGCTACTAGTTTGATTTGCAATACTGTCATTACACCAATAATTAACTCCACTGATACAGGACAAAGGAGATAAAACACAAACAGGGTAAAGGAATACTTCCTCGATAGAAGGCAGCATTTAATGCTGCAGGCACAGCAGTCTGACGAACCAGTGAGAGCAGTACAGAACCAGGAAGAAAACTGGCAGCATGTAACCTCCAGGAGAAGAAAGCCAACTCACGTATACCCAATTCCACTAGAGGTAAGTAACAGCTTTTAGGCTCCCTGCACATGCACTTCTGTGGCGAATGCTTTGGCAGGGACCTCTCAGAGAAGAGATCAGAAGGAGACCCCATCTACCGGAAGCCAGGGGATGCGTAGTCCTAGGGATAGGGGTTCCACGACCACCACCTCAAGAGAAGACGACGGGTGGTGGTGGTTGGGGACTCCCTCCTAAGAGGGACGGAGTCATCCATCTGCCAACCAGACTTGGAATCTCGAGAAATGTGCTGTTTACCAGGAGCTAGAATTCAGGATGTGACCGAGAGTCTTCCAAAATTGTTCAAACCTTCGGCTCGCTACCCCTTCCTGCTTCTCCATGTCGGAACTAACGATATGGCCAAGAATGACCTTGAGCAGGTCACTGCAGATTATGTAGCACTGGGAAGAAGGATCAAGGAATTTGAAGCGCAAGTTGTGTTCTCATCCATCCTGTTGAAGGAAAAGTTCCAGGTAGGGATTGTCGAATCATGGAAGTAAACGCGTGGTTGTGCAGGTGGTGTCGGAGAGAGGGCTTTGGTTTCTCTGACCCATGGGACTCTGTCCTGGGAACAAGGATTGCTAGGAAGAGATGGTATCCACATAACCAAGAGAAGAAAGAGCATCTTTTCAGGCAGGCTTGCAAACCTAGTGAGGAGGGCTTTAAACTAGGTTCGTTGGGGGACTGTGGCCTAAGCCCTGAGGTAAGGGGGGGAAGTGGGATACCGGGAAGAAACACAAGGAGGAAGGAGCAACAAAGGAGGACCCGGATTCGAATGGAGAAGGTAGGACAAACAACTAGTTATCTAAGGTGTTTGTACATGAATACAAGAATCCTGGAAAACAAACAGGAAGAATTAGAAGTCCTGGCCCAGTCAAAGAACTATGAGTTGATTGGAATAATGGAGACTTGGTGGGATGACTCATGACTGGAGCACTGTCATGGAAGGGTATAAACTGTTCAGGAAGAACAGACAGGGGAGAAAAAGAGGAGGAGTTGCACTATATGTAAGAGAGCAGTATGATTGCTCAGAGCTTCAGTATATGGAGGGAGAAAAGCTTGATGAGAGTCTATGGGTTACGTTTAGAGATGGGAGCAACAGGGTGATGTTGTGGTTGGTGTCTGCTATAGACCATCAGATCAGGCGGATGAGGTAGACGAGGTTTTCTTCAGACACCTAAGAGATCACAGGCCCTGGTTCTCATGGGGGACTTGAATCTCCCTGACATCTGTTGGGAGACCAATACAGCAATATACAGACAATCCAGGAAGTTTTTGAAGAATGTTGGAGATAATTTCCTGGTACAAGTGCTGAAGAAACCGATCAGGGAACATGCTCAGCTTGACCTACTGCTCACAAACAGGGAGGAACAAGCAGGGCATATCGATTTGGATTGCAACCTGGGAAGCAGTGATCATGCGATGGTAGATTTCAGGATCCTGACTGTAGGATGAAAATTTCTGAGGCAGGCTATGATATTCTGTTAAGAACCTAATCTAAATTCAGACTCTGGGAATGGCACATTAACACAGTACATGGCTATTCCCCTTCCCACCAGTCTAGTCCATCAAAGGAAAGCCTTCACCCAGGATGGGAGGCAGGAAAGACACATTCAATGGTGCTAATGTCTCTGCTTTAATCCCCAGATGGACCACATCCTGCAGAGATACCTTCTTGAAGCTGACATATCACCACTTAACTGATAATTGATGTCTGCTTTGTTTAAATACTTGTTTTACTGGAAACACTATGGAACTTTATATTATTGCTCTTATCTTGCCTTACTATTAGCATCTATCCAGGGGATCCGGGATCTTCCCCCCTCCCAACACTTTGATCTGCCCATTGAGCATCTTATATAACTAGTTGTAACCTATTGTTTGACAGTGTTCACTGAGCTTAGCAAGTGACACTCCACCCCAGCGCTGTGTGTGTAATAAACTCTCCTGCTTGCTTCACATACGGTGTCCAGATTCTATTCCTTCACTGACCAAAGGAAGAAACAAGAACAGCAAAATATACACACTGGACTTCAGAAAAGCAGACTTTGACTCCCTCAGAGAACTGATGGGCAGGATCCCCTGTGATGCTAACACGAAGGGGAAAGGAGTCCAGGAGAGCTGGCTGTATTTTAAAGAAGCCTTATTTAAGGCACAGGACAAACCATCCCGACGTGCAGTAAGAAAAGCAAATATGGTAGGTGAACAGATTGGCTTACTGGGGAAATCCTTAGTGAGCTTAAACACAAAAAAGAAACTTATAAGAACTGAAATCTTGGACAGATGACTAGGGAGGAGTATAAATATATTGCTCGAGAATGCAGGGGAGTAATCAGGAAGACGAAAGCACAATTGGAATTGCAGCTAGCAAGAGATGTGAAGGGTAACAAGAAAGGTTTCTACAGGCATGTTAGCAATAAGAGGGTGATCAGAGAGGGTGTGTAGCCCTTACTGGATGAGGGAGGTAACCTAGTGACTGATGATGTGGGAAAAGCTGAAGTACTCAGTGCTTTCTTTGCCTCTCTCTCCACAGACAAGGTCAGCTTCTGGACTACTGCACTAGGCAACGCAGTATGGGAAGGAGGTGTACAGCCCTCAATGAAGAAAGAACATGTTAAGAACTACACAAATCCATGGGTCCAGATTTAATGCATCCAAGGGCACTGAGGGAGTTAGCAAATGTCATTGCAGAGCCTTTGGTCGTTATGTTTGAAAAGTCGTGGAGATCGGGAGAGATCCCGGATGATTGGAAAAAGGCAAATCATAGACTATTAGGACTGGAAAGGACCTCGAGAGGTCATCAAGTCCAGGCCCCTGCCCTCATGGCAGGACCAAGCACTGTCTAGACCATCCCCAATAGACATTTATCTAGCCTACTCTTAAATATCTCCACAGATGTAGATTCCACAACCTCCATGGGCAATTTATTCCAGTGTTTAACCACCCTGACAGTTAGGAACTTTTTCCTAACGTCCAACCTAAACCTCCCTTGCTACAGTTTAAGCCCATTGCTTCTTGTTCTATCCTCAGAGGCCAAGATGAACAAGTTTTCTCCCTCCTTCTTATGACACCCTTTTAGATACCTGAAAACTGCTATCATGTCCCCCCTCAGTCTTCTCTTTTCCAAACTAAACAAACCCAATTCTTTCAGCCTTCCTTCATAGCTCATGTTCTCTAGACCTTTAATCATTCTTGTTGCTCTTCTCTGGACCCACTCCAATCTCTCCACATCTTTCTTGAAATGCGGTGCCCAGAACTGGACATAATATTCCAACTGAGGCCTAACCAGTGCAGAGTAGAGCGGAAGAATGACTTCTCGTGTCTTGATCACAACACACCTATTAATGCATCCCAGAATCATGTTTGCTTTTTTTGCAACAGCATCACACTGTTGACTCATATTTAGCTTGTGGTCCACTATAACCCCTAGATCCCTTTCTGCCGTACTCCTTCCTAGACAGGTCACTTCCCATTCTGTATGTGTGAAACTGATTGTTCCTTCCTAAGTGGAGCATTTTGCATTTGTCTTTATTAAACTTCATCCTGTTTACCTCAGACCATTTCTCCAATTTGTCCAGATCATTTTGAATTATGACCCTATCCTCCAAAGCACTCGCAACCCCTCCCAGCTTGGTATCATCTGCAAACTTAATAAGAGTACTTTCTATGCCAATATCTAAATTGTTGATGAAGATATTGAAGGGATCCGGTCCCAAAACAGACCCCTGTGGAACCCCACTTGTTATACCTTTCCAGCAGGATTGTGAACCATTAATAACTACTCTCTGAGTACGCTTATCCAGCCAATTATGCACCCACCTTATAGTAGCCCCACCTAAGTTGTATTTGCCTAGTTTATTAATAAGACTATCATGCGAGACTGTATCAAATGCCTTACTAAAGTCTAGGTATCCACATCCACCGCTTCTCCCTTATCCACAAGACTCGTTATCCTATCAAAAAAAGCTATCAGATTGGTTTGACAAGATTTGTTCTTTACAAATCCATGCTGGCTGTTCCCTATCACCTTACCACCTTCCAAGTGTTTGCAGATGATTTCCTTAAATTACTTGCTCCATTAACTTCCCTGGCACAGAAGTTGAACTAACTGGTCTGTAGTTTCCTGAGTTGTTCTTATTTCCCTTTTTATAGATGGGCACTATATTTGCCCTTTTCCAGTCTTCTGGAATCTTTCCTGTCTCCCATGATTTTCCAAAGATGATAGCTAGAGGCTCAGATACCTCCTCTATCAGCTCCTTGAATATTCTAGGATGCATTTCATCAGGTCCTGGTGACTTGCAGGCATCTAACTTTTCTAAGTGATTTTTAACTTGTTCTTTTTTTATTTTATCTTCTAAACCTACCCCCTTCCCACTAGGATTCACTATGTTCGGCATTCCTTCATCAGACTTCTCGGTGAAGACCAAAACAAAGAAGTCATTAAGTATATCTGCCATTTCCAAGTTTCCTGTTACTGTTTCTCCCTCCTCACTGAGCAGTGGGCCTACCCTGTCCTTGGTCTTCCTCTTGCTTCTAATGTATTTATAAAAAGTCTTCTTGTTTCCCTTTATTCCCGTAGCTAGTTTAAGCTCATTTTGTGCCTTTGCCTTTCTAATCTTGCCCCTGCATTCCTGTGTTGTTTGCCTATATTCATCCTTTGTAATTTGTCCTAGTTTCCATTTTTTATATGACTCCTTTTTTATTTTTAGATCATGCAAGATTTTGTGGTTAAGCCAAGTCGTTCTTTTGCCATATTTTCTATCTTTCCTATGCAGCGGAATAGCTTGCTTTTGGGCCCTTAGTAATGTCCTTTTGAATGCCAACTCTCCTCAGCTGTTTTTCCCCTCAGTCTTGATTCCCATGGGACCTTACCTATCAGCTTTCTGAGCTTACCAAAATCTGCCTTCCTGAAATCCATTGTGTCTATTTTGCTGTTCTCCCTTCTACCCTTCCTTAGAATTGCGAACTCTTTGATTTCATTATCACTTTCACCCAAGCTGCCTTCCACTTTCAAATTCTCAACCAGTTCCTCCCAAGTTGTTAAAATCAAATCTAGAACAGCTTCTCCCTTGGTAGCTTTTTCAACCTTCTGAAATAAAAAGTTGTCACCGATGCAGTCCAAGAACTTATTGGATAGTCTGTGCCCCGCTGTGTTATTTTCCCAACAAATATCTGGATAGTTGAAGTCCCCCATCACCACCAAATCTTGGGCTTTGGATGATTTTGTTAGTAGTTTAAAAAAAGCCTCATCCACCTCTTCCACCTGGGTTGGTGGCCCATAGTAAACTCCTAGCATGACATCACCCTTGTTTTTTACCCGTTTTAGCCTAACCCAAAGACTCTCAACATTTCCGTCTCCTACGTCCATCTCCACCTCAGTCCAAGTGTGTACATTTTTAATATATAAGGCAACACCTCCTCCCCTTTTTTCCCTTTCTATCCTTCCTGAGCAAGCTGTACCCTTCCATCCTAACATTCCAATCTTGTGTATTATCCCACCAAGCTTCTGTGATGCCAACAATGTCATAGTTGTATTTATTCATTAGCACTTCCAGTTCTTCCTGCTTATTACCCATACTTCTCGTATTTGTATATAGGCATCGAAGATACTGATTAGATCTTGCCTCCCAGTTTTGCTCTGACTCTCCTCTCTCTCTGCCATTATAGCCCACGCTCACTCCCAGGTCTCCATGTTCTTCACTTACCCGTGGGCTTTGCTCACCTGTCCCCGAACCTAGTTTAAAGCCCTCCTCACTAAGTTAGCCAGTCTGTGTCCAAATAGGGACTTCCCCCTCCTTGAAAAGTGAACACTATCTCTGCCTAGCAGTCCTTCCTGGAATAGCATGCTGTGGTCGAGGAAACCAAAGCCCTCCTGGCGACACCATCTTCGCAGCCAGGCATTCACCTCCAGGATGCACCTGTCTCTGCCTGGGCCCCTACCTTTGACAGGAAGGATCAAACAGAATACCACCTGCACTCCAAACTCCTTCACCCATACTCCCAGAGCCCGGTAGTCACTCTTGATCCGCTCAGTGTCACACTTCGCAGTATCATTGGTGCCCACATGGATGAGTAGCATGGGGTAGTAGTCAGAGGGCCGGATAATCCTCAACAATGCCTCTGTAACATCTTGGATACGGGCCCCCAGCAGACAGCATACCTCCCGAGATGAAATGTCAGGGCGACAGATGGGTGCCTCCGTCCCCCTCAGAAGAGAGTCTCCGACCACCACTAACCTACGTTTCCTATTCGCAGTGGTGGCAGCAGACCTCCCAGCCTTGGGGGGTATGAGGCTTCTCCTCCTCTGTTGTAGGGGGTGATTCCTTACTTCCTGTATCAAGAAGAGCATAACCATTTCCTCGGGCTCAGAGCAGAGGTGGAGCACTGCCTGCTGCCAGAACTAACCAGCTGCCAGTGTCCACCCTGAGCCGTCTCCTCCTCCACCAGTGATGTGTCAGCAGTCTTGTGTACTGGGACAGTTACCTCAGCTGCCTCCACATGAGCACTGTCCAGGAATTGCTCATGGATTCAGATGCTCCTCAACCTCCTCCTGTAGCTCTCCCACCTGCTGCCTGAGAGATTCCACCAGCAGGCACCTTTCACATTGGATGGTCTCCCCAGCCTGGATATCAACAAGTGGGAATTGCAAGCCACAGTCCCTGCAAAACCACACCAGGATCTGGGTAGAGGCATCCATGCTCAGGCACACTGTCTGACTACAGGCGCAGGTGGAGGAGACAGAAGCAGTGCTGGCATAGGTGTTGCAGGTCTTCCTAACCATGGTAGACCTCCCTCTTTCAAACTCCCTCTTAAACTCCTCTGTCTGCAGCCCCCTGTCCACCTCGCTCCCCTGGTCACTCTGCCTCTGGCTTTTAAAGCCTGCTCACATAGGTCAGGCCTGCCCCCTCGTGAGTCACACAGGGGAAGGCTGACCAGAGGCAATCAAGGGAACAAAGGTCAGGCACTCAGTCCCAACTGCCACAGCAGCTGAAACTGAAACTGAAGTCACCTGAAATCAGAATCAAAATTAAAATTCAAACAGTTGAGCAAACTCACTCACACCAACAGCTAGTACTCTCACTCTCACCTGGTAGCCTGTTCAGCAGCGGGATCTCTTACTCTCCCTCTTAAACTCCCCTGTCCGCCTCCCATCTTGAAAATGTAGTGCCCATCTTCAAAAAAGGGAATAAGGACAATCCAGGAAACTACAGACCAGTGAGCCTTACCTCAGTCCCCGAAAAATCATGGAGGCGATCCGCAAGGAATCCATTTTGAAGCACATGAAAGAGGGGAATATGATCAGGAATAGTCAACATGGATTCACCAAGGGCAAATCACACCTGACTCATCTGATTAGCTTCTATGATAAGCTAACTGGCTCTGTGGACATGGAGAAGTCAGTGGATGTGATATACCTTGACTTTAGCAAAGCTTTTGATATGGTCTCCCACAATATTCTTGCCAGAAAGTTAAGAAAATACAGATTGGATAAATGGAGTGTAAGGTGGATAGAAAACTGACTAGATTGTCGGGCCTCGCGGGTGGTGATCAACGGCTCGATGTCTGTTTGGCGATCAGTTTCAAGGGGAGTGCCCCAAGGATTGGTTCTAGGGCCGGTTTTGTTCAAGATTTTCATCAATGACCTGGATGAGGGAATGGATTGCACCCTCAGCAAGTTTGCAGATGACACTAAGCTAGGGGGAGAAGTAGATACACTGGAGGGCAGGGATAGGGTCCAGAGTGACCTAGAAAGATTAGAGGACCGGGCCAAAAGAAATCTGATGAAGTTCAACAAGGACAAGTGCAGAGTTCTGCACTTGGTATGGAAGAATCTCAAGCATTGTTACAGGCTAGGGACCGACTGGCTAGGTAGCAGTTCAGCAGGAAAGGACCCAGGGATTACAATGGATTAGAAGCTGGATATGATTCAGTGTGTCCTTGTAGCCAGGAAGGCTAATGGCATATTAGGGTGCATTAGGAGGAGCGTTGCCAGCAGATCGAAGGAAGTGATTATTCCCCTTTATTCAGCACTGGTAAGGCCACATCTGGAGTATTGCATCCAATTCCGGGCCCCCCACTACAGAAAGGATGTGAATGCATTGAAGAGGGTCCAGCGAAATGATTAGGGGGCTGGAACACTTGATCTACGAGGAGAGGCTGAGGTATATGAGCTTATTTAGTTTGCAGAAGAGAAGAGTGAGGGGGGATTTGATAGCAGCCTTCAACTTCCTGAAGGGAGGTTCCAAAGAAGATGGAGAGAGGCTGTTCTCAGTAGTGATGGATGGCTGAACAAGGAGCAATCATCTCAAGTTACAGTGGGGGAGGTCGAGGTTGGATATTAGGAAAAACTATTTTACTGGGAGGATGGTGAAATACTGGAATGGGTTACCTAGGGAGGTGATGGAATTTCCATCCCTGGAGGATTTTAAGTCCCGGCTTGACAATGCTCTGGATGGGATAATTTAGTTTCAATTGGTCTTGCTTAGGGCAGGGAACTGGACTTGATGACCTCCTGAGGTCTCTTCCAGTCCTAAGATTCTGTGATTCTAATATAAAAGGAAGCAGTGACTAAAAAAGGTATTGGTTATTCTGTCTCAAGTCTCTAATGGATTCCTCAAAATCATCTCTAGAAAGCATTGGCATAATTCAAGTTCTTACATACACATATATCCATATTGACACAGGGCTCAAATTCAGAGTGTGTACATAAGCAATACCCAGTTATAACTATAGCTGAAAGACGTGTGGTATACTGTTTCATTCACTCATCATTTCTTTCCTCCCACCAAGTTTACACAATAGCAGTACGGTTAAACAGATCAAAAAACTCAAAGGGTTCAGTTTTGAAGTTTAATGCTAAGGTTCAAATTAGTCACAATTTTATACAAAAGATTTCATTCTTCCTGCTACAAATTAGTTTACACCATCTTTATCACTGTCATTCAGCACAGACTAGGCTTTCTGAATTCATTATTCAGTAATGAGCTTTTCTTCCATGGCAGTACATGTCTGTAATAGTGAAATGCAATACCTTAAATGACATGAAGTTGTTTTCTCTGCTGGCTCCCCAGTAACTCATAAGACTATCAAATATAAACAGCCCAACTAGCACATCTATGAAAAGAGCCATGAAAATGAGGCCAAACAATATCTAAATATTTAAATAGAAGGAACAAAAAGCTAATTGACAACACAGAAATCTGCACCCTGTGATGGTACCAAGTGTCTGGTAGTAAGTCATCTTTCCACTTCTCCTTTGCTACACAGTGATGTGCCAACATAATTAAAACAATAACACGCTTTTATCCTACCCTATTATGTCTGCTAATATGAAATATTCCCCAGTGACACTCAACTTCAGGACAAACCCTCTGTTCTGTTTAACAGCCACTAACACCTTATAAAAAATTGCAAATAATTTGCACAGTATCTTATCCTTTTCTAGGAAATGCATCTGCTGTGTCTCAGTGCCTGAGAGCTATAAAACTGGTGGCAGTTTTATCTCCTGATTGGGCCTGATTGGGCCAGACAGGTCTAAGAGTAAGAATCAGATAAAAAGCAGTCCACTGGCCCTCCAGGTTGGGGGCTGAATGACAGGCCAATAATCTATAGTCATTAAAAAAGTTTAGTTATAAAAATAGAACAAGATAGCCATTCCAGAAAACAGCAGGATAGATAGGGATGGTGGAACCTTGCTCATGCCCTGCTAAGCAATGCCTGATGGCATGGGAAGTATTCAGATTCAGTATCTTACATTATATATGCATAGTTTTTTCCCCTTATCCATTTTTTATTATTAGGGTTATTTGGATGTTCATATTATGTAGTTCCTTTGGAGTTCACCTGCCCATACTGTTTAATCCTCTTCTGAAATAACATTACTGTGCTTTAGACTATTAAGACACCAAAATTGGATTGTGATTTCAAGTATGGAATACACAAAAGAAGAAAATTATCTCCTCAAAAGAGTCATTTTGCATGGAAGCAGGATTTCATTTTTTCAAAAAGTGGGGGGCAACAGCTAGTTCATAAAAGAATGCTTTTTAGTTTCCTATGACTTGCCAACTGCTCTTTAACAGAGAAACAAAAATCAGGGGAAAAACTGAATATTCACATAGTAGCCTTGTTATTGTTAACTACTAGTTATGTATCAATTTACAACAGAGTTCAGCTATACTCACATGACAAATACAATAATATGTTGATATTCATTCCAACATATTGTCACCTTTCCTTTTTGGATGGCAAAAAGAACGTTTTTATGTTCTTATGCAGGAATAATGGTACTCAAGATGTCTGAGGATGCAAAATATTCTTTCAGCAGAGTTTGGCTACTTACTAAACTCGGAGTGTTATGCTGATAGCTCTGCAGTTGCCTCTTTCTGTGTTGTGTTGTTCAGTTCCAGACAACCTGTCTGAGCCAACTTCTCCTCCCAGACTCTTCTCTCTCTCTCTCTCTCTCTTTGAATCCAGCCAACTTCTGCATTTTAACTACTCAAATATTTAATGAAATTTATGTTTTCACTTTGGGATTTAAAAGGGCTTATTTCCCTCTAGCAGTTTATAATTTATTCTCTTTTGCAAAAAATACACAAATTTGCCTTCCACACATCATCTGGTTAATGCATCCGTTGCACACAAATTCTCTGGATGAATCAATAATAATTCCATAGCAAGAAAGTATATGAGGAAAATGGCACAAGTTCAAGTAGTCCATGCAATTACAGATTTCTTAATAAGATGCACAGAGATCAGGTAGAATTTTCAAGAGGATTTACATGTAATAGGAAGATCCCAGTTTCAGACCAGTGTGATAATAGCTCTACCATGTGGCTATATAGAAAAACAACAAGTGTGACAGATCAGAGCTAGAAGCTGGAATTGCATCTCCTCAGTTATGAATCACAATGTCCAAGCTATTTCCACCAAAAGCTGGTTACACTATTGGATATTGTTGCATGCTGATTGTGTAAACCACTGTAATTAACTGTGCTCATAAACTGTTGATATATTTTAATTTAAGCTGAAACTCCAAAAGAAGTGAAAGCAATGCGGATTGGCCTCTCCAGGTAAACTGGTTTTCCTGGAAGGAGTAACAGGTCAAGGAAAGAACAAAAGCATTAGCATCTTTTTATTTACATAGAAAATGAGTCTATTGGATGGAACTAAGACCCTCAGTATTCTGTCATACTCAAAATTATACCTGAATATTATCACAGTGCAACATCTCGGCATAAATAAACTACAAACACAAGCAAGAGTACAGCTCCAGGGGAACAGACACTACGTGTGCGGAACCTGCAGTAACTGATATTGCCACATCACCACCCACATGCTAGCAAAACTAAATCCAAGAATAGTAATAGAGATGTAGCCGTGTTAGTCTGGTCTTGCTGAAACAAAAGTTTGTTTGTTTTGTTAAAGTGCTGCATAGTCTGTCTTCTAAATCCAAGGAGCATTCTAGTCATTAGGCAACACAGCATCTAGAGTGAGAGCACCCTGCAGCCCTCTGATTGGCCAAGTACACAACATAATGCTAAAGCATGGCCCCAGATTTGTGGTCTGCTGCCACTCCAGGCTACATCTTGATTTCAGTCTGCTGCCTCTGACCCTGACTTTTTCCTCCTGATTCCAGCCTGCTATTACCTCTGGTCTCCAACCTGACTGACTCTTGTTTATTAGTCCCAACTCTATCAATTACTTGGATTCCTGCTCACTGACTACTTGTGGCCATTCCTGACTTGTGGACACCAACCCAGCTCTGACTGCTGGGGCAGACTGCCTATGTCATGGTCCCTTATGGCAAGTAGACTCTCTCATATTCCAGTGTTTGGATGGGGGGAGAATGGGAATGCAAGTGGCCGGAGGGCTAATAAAAGCCATGGACTCTCTATCAGCAGAATTCCACATGACTCACCTTCTATACCACCACTTCCTCACTCATACATTTTGGTTTTTACCAGGTTAATTTGGCATTTGCCAAGTCTGCTAGATTAACAGCCCTGGAATCTGAAGTCCTCTATTTACCTATCTATTTAAGGCCTAATTTAAATAAAGCAACCTTCTTCAAACTCAGGAACGCTAATCAGTTTGCAGCACAAGTATAACTAGAGCAAGGAGAAATTTTTTAGTAAAAAAGGCAGTTAATTTGGCTTATAATTTTGGCTGATTTTTTTAAAAGGGTGAGGATTCAAAAGTCTAAATGAACCATTTTGAAATACTAAATGAAACGACGTTTGGAAAGTTATTTCACTTTAAAACACTTTGAAATAACATTGAAATTTTTTTCATTCAGTCCATTACACAACAAATTGGGGGGGGGGGGGAGACCTACTTCAGCTATTGAATCAAATCAACAAGTTATTCTCTTAGCACTACATGCAGCTTTGAACTGATTCAGATCAAGATGACTCAGAAATGGCTCCTCCCTGGGAATATGAAGTACAGACACTCACCCCTCTCCTGCATGCAGCTGGAGAACTCTCTTCACTTAAAAATCTGTGTGTTCTTACTCAGCTCCTTGGTATTTACCAAAGGAGTCAACACAAGAATTTTATACAAGTCCTGCATGGTACGTAGGTTGGCAGAGATCCAAAACATAGCTCACTACAAGTTACATCTTATCTTTAGATTAGGCTATTGTAAATAATACCTAATTTGACTGGATGAATACAAAAGCAAAAGCATATTTGTAACTAGAGATGAGTAAACCTTCAGGAGCCTGAGATGTTCCAAACATTACAAATATTTCTTATTATTGTTTATCCCCTTCACTGCCCCCAAAAGGCCTTTTTACATACTAAGGGGGTGTGTGGCTAGAGTTGTGGATTTTTGTGGGGTCGAGGGAAAGTAGGTCAATTTGGATCAGCTTTGCTGCTGTTTTAACATGCTGAGTTAAGCCTTAGGATAAAATCAAGGTCACATATGCAGGAATATCTATCCCAGTAATGAACTGTTCCAGCGTCTTGTACATCCACTTCTCCCGCAACCATGCTCATGTAGAAGACGAATCTCAGAGTGTTTACCTATATTTTCCACACTGTCATTTGTGTGTGCATTAGAAGCTTAACACACTATCAAAAGTTTTGGCTTCACGAAACATACAAATAAACATATTTTTGTATGCTCGTAAGTCTCTATTCCATCTCAGTCAGAGATTTGACTGCAGGCAACAAAAGGCATTACAGAGGATTATAGTACTGCAGAGCTCTCCACAATGGGTTTTTTTTGGGGGGGGGTGGGAGGGAGGGGGTTTGTACTGAACAATGATCTCTCACTGTCCCCAGCTCAATGCAAATGTAGTAAATTTGAATGCACTGTGTATGTTCAATTTACATTTCCCTGTAAGGATGCAAATAACAAAGGGCTAGATTCCATAAGTGGGTATGTACTACAGCAAATTAATGGCTTGTCTCGGTAGCACTATAAACCCTATCCCTGGCCAACTTCAAGAATGTCACCCTCATCCTAGCAAAGATGGAAGTTCAAAGGGGTCACCTGGTCTCAAGGGGAAAAGGTAGTTTAGCTAACACACACACCTCTGCTCAGCTGCAGGAGCGTACTACAGGCTACAATAACTGGAGACCAGTCTAGAATTTAAAGCAGAAATATTCAGCCTAAATCCCAGTGGGTAAGAGTATAATACAAAATATTCTGCTACAACTAGGGCTGGCTGAAATATGAGCTATTCCCAAAATTTTCAAACTATTTATAAATCAAATGGAATTGAAAGAAACATTGTTCAGTTTTTGGTGCCCCCTACCATGAGCTAAGGCAGCAATGTCCAGCAGCGGGGGATATAGAGCCCTGAAGAGAGAGAGACTCAAATCCCAAAGAATGCTCAAGAATTTTCAGGACTCTGAGACAGGAAATCACCTACAAATGTTGGTTGTCCTGCTCAGATCTGCACCTATTTTGCACTTTCCAAAGCTCGACTGGTTTTCTAACTCCTTTTGTAAAGTCTGTGTTTATTTGCTTGAACTATCACATATTGCCGAAAGTGGAAACTTTAAACGAGCATGCCCACACAAAGAGAAGTGTTGGGAAAGGGCATGCTTAAGCTAGTGTAAAGTGTAAGATAGGGGTGGAGAAACTCAGGCCTGGGGGGCCGGATGTGGCCCTCAGCTTGCCTGGATCTAGCCCCTGACGCTTACAGTTCTCCCCACCCCAAAACTAGGGAGCCTTTCCTGGCACTCCTGCCTCCATGTGGGACTAGAGCACACAACATCTACTAGGCTGGGCCCTTCAGGCTCTGGTATGTGAGGGGAATGTGGGAAGTGTCTTTCTCCTTCCCTCTTCAGCCTCTTTGGAAACTCCCTTCAGGAAGTTGAAGGCTGCTATCAAATCCCCCCACACGCTTCTCTTCCACAGACTAAATAAGCCCAAATCCCTCAGCCTCCCCTTATAAGTCATGTGCTCCAGCCGCCTAAGCATTTTTTGTTGCCTTCTGCTGGACTTTCTCTACTGCATCCACATCCTTTCTGTAACAGAGGACCCAGAACTGGATGCAATACTCCCGATGTGGCCTTACCAGTGCTGAATAAAGGGGAATAATCACTTCCCTCAATCTGCTGGCAACGCTCCTCCTAATGCACCCTAATATGCCATTAGCCTTCCTGGCTACAAGGACACACTGAATCATATCCAGCTTCTCATCCCCTGTAATCCCAGGTCCTTTTCTGCTGAACTGCTGCTTAGCCAGTTGGTCCCCCGCCTATAAAAGTGCTTGGGATTGTTCCACCCCAAGTGCAGGACTCTGCACTTATCCTTGTTGAGCCTCATCAGATTTCTTTTGGCCCAATCCTCCAATTTGTCTAGGTCATTCTGGACCCTATCCCTGCCCTCCAGTGTATCTACCTCTCCCCCTAGCTTAGTGTCATCTGCAAACTTGCTGAGGGTGCAATCCATCCCCTCATCCAGGTTGTGATGGACCCCCTGCCCCACCGCCATGCTTTATGAAACGGACTCAAGGACATGAATATACATAACTCAAAGGTGGTTTGAGTGAATTATTTCATGTAACCCATCGATCTCCATGTCATGACCTGCTGGTTCTGTTTATCCTACTCTGTTGTGTGTATCATTTGTGTGTGTAAAATTAGACACATGGAGAGGGGAATACTTTATGAGTTTCAAATGTGTGAATGGGAGACACAGAGGGTGTTACCTGCAATTTCTAGATGAGCCACTGTTAAACAATCTTTTGTCCTTAAGTCTGAGCAGTGGTTGGTAGGGAGTGGCCTCAACTCCTTAACAAAAGGAATAGGAAAGCAGAGGCCTGGGTCTTTTGGCTTGGCTGCACCTGAAGGAAGGAGCCAGAGACCCTAGGGTGTGGAAGGAGCCCTGGTTTGGAGGGGCAGCTGGAAGAGAGGTTTTAGGGTGAGTTTGATTAAGTTTGTATTGCATTTCCACAGAACCCAGGGTCAGCTGGGAACTCCCCAGCTGACCCCAGACTTCATGGGCTTTGAAATACCATGTGGCTCCTGGGGTCAGCAGGGGAGTCCCCAGATGATCCCAGGTTCCGTAGAAATACCACAAGGAGCCTGGGGTCAGCTGGGGACTCTCCAGCTGACTCTGGGTTCCACGGAAATGCTGCACAGAGCCCAGGGTGTAGTGATAAATTGCAGAAGAACTTTGTACTGTGATAGTTTAGGGGTGGTGAGGCCTGCATTCTTCCCCCCCCCCCCTTCCCTATATCTGAGGAGCCAGAAGCAAGCCTCTAGGAACATACGCCACTTAAGATAAGCATTGTTGCCAGTATAGCAGGAACAAGTATGAGATAAGGGTAAAGGGCAAGAACGCATAAACAATTCTGTTTACCCTAACGTACTGATCACGTAAACAGGGCCAAAGAACAAGCAGATCCAGAACAGAACCAGATCGATAACTAACAGCTAAGCCCTACATCAGCACGTAATGAGTAACCCCTGGAAATTTCCAAACTGCAAATCAAGGCAGGGAAAACTGCATTGAAGGCTGCCTCAGAGCCTAGCAAATTGGACTTCACTGATGGGCTTTGGGTACTGGCTCCTCGGAAGCTGAGACAACCTCCCACTTCATCCGCAGCCTACCCGGGGTCCCAGGCTTGCAGGAAGGGACGTAAGATATGCTGCTTCTTTGTTATATTATTCTTCCATTTATGGGGAACAGCTGTTAGCTGTCAGGAAATAAACTACTTGTGCTTGACAGATACCTATGTGGCGTATTTTGTACCTTGAGAGCCCAGTGTCGGACCTGAGACTTACTTTGACCAGCTACGCAGGGCCAGCTAGAATCCTGGGCTCCGCATGGCATTTCAAAGCAGCAGCACCTCATGGAGCCCAGGATCAGCTGGAAACACCCCAGCTGACCCCGGTTGCCGCTTTGAAGTACCCCTCTTTTTCCCTCCCTTGCTGTCTCTCATAGAGGTATCGGGGGTGGGGAGCAACTAGTCGACTATCATGTCAATTAGCTGATAAGACACAGGCTAGACATAGGCTTAATCCTAGATAATGAGAAATTCTGATGTACAAATCATAGCATGTATGGAATATGTCCTTCAAATTTAGAAGAGATGTTGTTGGTTTTCATCGTATGTAACTGTTAATCTCTAAAAGCAATAGGAATTGTTTGACACGAGGAAGGATGAATTTTAAAAGATATAAACCAAAGTATAAGTTGAGAAAATTGCTTAAAAAGGACGATCTAGACCCATGGTGTCCAACATGCTAGCCACTAGCCACATGTGGCTATTTGGCCAGTTGACTATGGCTAGATCGTTATAGTAGCAGCCACTATACTGGCTACTGCTTCAAAACTGGCTGGACGCCATGGATCTAGACCAACAGTAAGGACTAATAATTAAATACAATCCTTGAAATCAAACATAAAATGCCTCCAATAAGAAAAAAAACCTGAAAAAAGTTATTATATACCAATGCCACCTACTGGATACTAATGGAAGCATCAAAAAGTGATATCTGAGCACTCACTTGACATGTGAAATAGAAAGCAGAGGGTATAAAAACTGTGATCTCTATATGCTCAGTCAGGGGAGGTGACTAAATCCAACATAAAACTGAGGAATCTTAAGTGCAACTAATGCCCGACCCAGCTACGTGGAAAGGATTCTTCCCCATTCTGGGGTTAAGAGGTTAGGACCAAACGATGAGATTTCACTTCAAAGATTTCACTTCTGTTTGTTTAATATCAGATTATCTTATTAAAGCCTCTCTAGAGACCTCATGTAACCATAATTTATTAATTAATGTTTTTATAAATCCAAATAAATTGGCAGGTGACTGAATTCGATGACCTCTCAAGGTTCCTTCCAATTCTATTATTCTATTACATTACCAAGATCATTAAGTCCAAAGCAGACTCTGAAGAGTTACAAAGGGATCTCACAATACTGAGTGACTGGGCAACAAAATAGCACATGAAATTCAGTCTTGATAAATACAAAATAATGCACATTGGAAAAATAAAACCCCAACTATACACACAAAATTATGGGATTTAAATTGGCTGTTACTATTCCAGAAAAAAAAATAGTCATGGATATTTCTCTGAAAACATCTGTTCAGTGTGCAGCTGCAGTTAAAAATGTTGCAACATTAAAAAAGGGATCTATAATATGACACAAATATCAGTGCCACTATACAAATTCATGGTATATCCACACCTTGAATACAGTGTGCAGTCTGATCATCCCAGGTCAAAAAAATATTAGAAATGGAAGAGGAGCAGATAAAGAGAACAAAAATGATTAAGGGTAAGGAAGAACCATATGATTAGAGATTAAAAAGTTTAGCACTGTTCAGCTCAGAAAGAGATGACTGAGGGGCAACATAACAGAGGCCCATCAAATCATGACTTGTATGGACAAAGTGAATAGAAAAGTCTTGTTTATCCATTCACATCACACAAGAACCAATGACATTAAATAAACAAAAACAAGGACTTCGTCACACAATGCACACTTAACATATGGACTTCATCAACAGTTATACTTTTGGCCTTTGCACACCCAAGTTCAAAAAAGAATTAGATATGTTCATGGAGGATAGGTCCATCAAAAGGCTATTTGGCAAGATAATCAAGGATACAATTTCTGTGTGTTCCTAAATGTCTGGCTGCCAGAAGCTACAAGTGGATGACACAGAATTGATCACTCGATAAATACCCTGTTCTGGTTATTTCTTCTGAATCATCTGGCAATGGCCACTACCAGAAGAGAGACTACTGGGATAAATGGATGATTGTCATGACCCACTATGGTCCTTTCTGTGTTTTCTGCAGCTTTGAAATCTAACTGGCACCTCTGCAAATTTATACAAATTGGGGGATCACTACATGTCCTAGGGACAACAGACAGAATCCATGCCCAGGACATATGCTGGAGAGGCTAGAGACAGTGTTGGAGCATACCTAGCAACCCAGATGAACTTCAAAGCAAATGACCCCAATATGCAGATTCAAACAGAGCCAGGAGGAGGGGAAGCTTGATCAGTGGTCAATGGAGTATTTATTGAATCAGAGTTTATGACATTCTTTGAAGATAGAAAGGACTTTATAGCTGCTAACTTTAAGGGTAAAAGAAGCAGTGCCCTTTACTCTATCTTCTTCATATGAAGCAATCACCTCAAAAGTATAATCCTGTGTAAAGGAGGCAAACCACAAATTGATAAACCAAAAAAAAACTTTAGCTGAAGTGGTAGAGAAATTTCTGCCGCCAACTCAAGAAATCATGACAGACCCCTGAAAAAAGCAAGACAAAATTTTTTTTTTGGCTTAAGGTGAATTTGTTTATTTATTGCTAGCTCTGGGTTTCTTTAAATAACCCTGCTTACCTCCAATATGATAGGAACAACAGTGTTGCAACACTTGCTAATTTACAGTAAGATCAGAATCCCATGAAGCTAGGCATTGTATAAACACAAACTGAGGACAAGGGCTTTCTTAAGGGCCCACAGATCTAGTGCAAAGCACAGTGCCACTAGAGAGTTAAGTCCTCCAGACAGGTCAACGTATCAGTCTCTGGGTGGCACAAAAAACAAACAGCCAGCCAGGAGACCATACTTCTCTCTGAGCTAGTATATAGAACAGAGAGCAGCTTCCTCAGCAGGCAGCATCTTGGCTTCCCTGGTAGTCTCTGCATATGACAAGTCGCCTAGGGCATAGTCTGGGTCTTCAGGTTCTACTGATGGGAGCATTACAGGAACCAGCAGGGCATTTCGTTCCTCCTCCATTATCTGAGCCCCGCCCCTCCAAGCATGGCTGCCTCTATCTGTGTTCTCCACCTGGAGCATGTGCAGCAGGAATCAGGAGGCCTCCTGGGCCTACAGTGATTGGTCTACCACTGGTGGCTCAGTGTAAGGTTGATACAACTGTCAGAGAGGATTTCAAGAACCTTCTGTGCATCAGAGTAGCAAAACAGTCTGTGACATTTCTTCAAGTCCCAGTGGATAAGGAGTCAGCTACAAGTGTGAATATTCCAGACCACTAAACTAACAGCAGTGAGGTAAAAATGGCAGGCTATATTGGAAAAACAGAAACCTTCCACAATGCCATGGAGGACTGGCCCAGAGAGAGAGAGAGAGAGAGAGGGGGCCGGGAGCAGTATTTTGAAGTAAATGAGTTTTCCCCTAGAAAAACACACAGCAACATTATTGAGTGTGATGGGAGGGAAAAGTACACCATCTGATCGCCCCCAGAGAAGCCAGCCAACCCTTTAAAGAGGTAGTGCAAAATTGTTCAGAAGCACTTCTCACCCAAGCCCCTGATTATAGCAGAAAGGTTCAAGTTCCATATAAATAATCAGTTTGAAGGCTGAATATTTCCTCCTTTGCAAAAAAGTTTAAAGGATACCAAAACATTGTTTTTAAAGCTGGTCTTAATGAGACCCTAAGAGACAGATATGCGTGTGGACTACTTAATGAATGCATACAGCAGAGGCTTTTAACAGAGGGGGGGGGGAAATCTTAGTTTTAAAATATGCATTAGAAATTGGACTAGGGATGGAAACTGCAGCAAGGTATGAAATGGAATTGTATATTGGAACTAAAATTGAAGTAGGACTACATGAAGCAGTGGCAGGCACTCTGTGGCCCATGGGCCGCATTCTGTCCATCCGGGTTCTACTTGTGGCTTACGCACCCCTTCGCCCTTTTGCCCCCTCCCCCTCTGCCTCTCATGCTCTGGATGCCCTGCACTTACCTATTCTTCCCCCTCCCTCCCAGCATTTCCAGAGCTCTGTGAATCAACTAATTTGCAGAGAAACAGGGATGAGGTGCAAATCAGCCAATTCATGGCAATCCGGAAATTCTGGGAGGAAGGGGGACAACAAGGGATGGGGCATGCTTGCGGGAGGAGACAAGGAAGAGGCCAGGTGAGGATTTGAAGGAAAGGGTGGAGTGGAGGGGAGGATTGAGAAAGCCCTGGCAAAGTGATGCATTTAAAGCAAGAACACGTGTGAGGTGCATGCTGATTGCACACGTTGTGAAGGATGTACACTCCCTCTGGTTCTTTATGTTATGTTACTTTTGCCAGCAATTTAATTTGCCCCATTAATGGATCACTCTGTGTTGAAAAGTTGTGATAAAAAAGGAGAATCAAATGCCATATAATCTTATTCTTGGGGTCATGCCCAATTTCCATCTTGTGGGCTACTTTTGCAGCCCATTCACTAGCCTTGGTTGCCCATTGCTGGCATGAACTATAGTAACCCAAGGCAAGAGCTGGTCCACTCAGCTCACAGACACATCATCAGCAATCCATGCTCCTCCTGATTGCTGATTTAAAGATGCATATTGCAGAAGCTGCAATAAAAAAAGCTATAGCCAAGTGGCTTGTGATACTAAGAAAAATAAGGAAAGGACCAAATCAGTACATAGAAAACAGAATATATCAATAATGCACATTATAGACAGAGGTGGTAGTGACCAGACAGGGTGGAGTAGTCAGCATATATATATAGCGTGAGTAAAAATGACAAGTCGGGAAATCTGTTTGACCAGGTGGTAGGAAAAATGTTCAAAATAGAAATGAACACAGAGTCTTCAGAGTCTTATCTATCAGAATGTGAGAAGTTTTTATAATTCTGAGGGAGAAACCGATATTACTAAAAATTTATATGGGAGACATAAATGAACAGTGTTTATTAAACTTTTATGTCATTGAAATGGGGGGAAACCAACCCTCTGGGAGTCACAAATGGTTACATAAGGTTGCTCTAGATTGGAAATCTTCGAAGATGCTGCAGTTACAACAGACTCCACACACACAGTCAGATTACATCTGGAAGAGATATTATGTCCGGCTTGGGAATCTTCAGCAAAAGGCATAGAAACTCTAACACACATGAAGGCTAAAATAACCCCTATGTGAGAAGGGACAGCCCAAGTTTCATAAAGCTTATCCTGTACCTTACAGTATCTACTTGAGGATAGACACTAAATTGGAACATCTGTAAAGAGAGCATACTTCCAAATATGGCCTGGAGCAAGTGGGGAAATCCTATTGTTCCCAATGTTTATCCATCCACATTTATTGCACCACATTTTTATTTTAACGTCACCAGGAACCCTGTTCTGAACACTGAGAAATACTCTCACCTCAAATTGAAAACATTTCTGCTACACCAGCAATGGGACAATGCTTCAGCAAAATTGATTTGTCACAGGCCTGCCAACAAATGGAAGTTTAGAAAGAATCCAAACCTCACAATCAATACACAAAAAAGGTCTGTAGCAGGGCAACAGGCAAGTGTTTTGGATTGCTTTGGGTCCTGCTGCATTGAAACAGGAAATGAACCAAGTAAGGTATCCTCAGAATAGAAAGTTATTTGGATGACATGGTGACCAATGGAAGTGGTGAAAACCTATGGAAAGCCTGAAAAGCATATTGAAATGTCTAGATATGAACTAATCGCATCATCTGAATTTTTCAAGGACTCAATAACTTACTGAGGGCATGTCACCAATAAACATCATCATCATATTCCCATTACCCCTCGGGTGCTTAGGGCAGACGAAGCTCCTTCACGCCTGTCTGTTTCTAGCAAATCTTTCAGTGGTTTTCCAGCTGCTTCCACAGCTCTTCACCGTGTTGTTTTCAGATGACCTGAGGATGTGGTTTTCACGGCTGAGGATGTTAGGGAGATTTCCAAACCTGACCCGTCCTTTGTAGGTGACAAATCTGAGGACTTGTCACAGATTGAAGTGTCATTAGAGGTGGTTTTGGAATTAATTGATAAACTTAACAGTAACAAGTCATTGGGACCAGATAGCATTCACCCAAGAGTTCTGAAAGAACTCAAATGTGAAATTGTGGAACTATTAACTATGGTTTGTAACCTATCCTTTAAATCAGCTTCTGTACCCAACAACTGAAAGATAGCTAATGTAACGCCAATATTTTAAAAGGGCTCGAGAGGCGATCCCGGCAATAACAGACCGGTAAGTCTGATGTCAGTACCGGGCAAATTAGTCGAAACAATAGTAAAGAATAAAATTGTCAGACACATAGAAGAACATAATTTGTTGGGCAAAAGTCAACATGGTTTCTGTAAAGGGAAATCATGTCTTACTAATCAATTAGAGTTCTTTGAAGGGGTCAACAAACATGTGGACAAGGGAGATCAAGTAGATATAGTGTACTTAGATTTCCAAAAAGCCTTTGACAAGGTCCCTCACCAAAGGCTCTTATGTAAATTAAGTTGTCATGGGATAAGAGGGAAGATCCTTTCACGGACTGAGAACTGGTTAAAAGACAGGAAACAAAGGGTAGGAATAAATGATAAATTTTCAGAATGGAGAGGGGTTATTAGTGGTATTCCCCAAGGGTCAGTCCTGGGACGAATCCTATTCAACTTATTCATAAATGATCTGGAGAAAGGGGTAAACAGTGAGGTGGCAAAGTTTGCAGATGATACTAAACTGCTCAAAGTAGTTAAGACCAAAACAGACTGTGAAGAAGTTCAAAAAGATCTCACAAAACTAAGTGATTGGGCAACAAAATGGCAAATGAAATTTAATGTGGATAAATGTAAAGTAATGCACATTGGAAAAAATAACACCAACTACACATATAATATGATGGGGGCTAATCTAATCAGGAAAGTGATCTTGGAGTCATCATGGATAATTCTCTGAAGACGTCCACGCAGTGTGCAGCGGCAGTCAAAAAAGCAAACAGGATGTTAGGAATCATTAAAAAAGGGATAGAGAATAAGATGGAGAATATCTTATTGCCCTTATATAAATATATGGTATGCCCACATTTTGAATACTGCATACAGATGTGGTCTCATCTCAAAAAAGTTATACTGGCATTAGAAAAGGTTCAGAGAAGGGCAACTAAAATGATTAGGGGTTTGGAACAGGTCCCATATGAGGAGAAATTAAAGAGACTAGGACTTTTCAACATGGAAAAGAGGAGACTAAGGGGGGATATGATAGAGGTATATAAAATCATGAGTGGTGTGGAGAAAGTGAATAAGGAAAAGTTATTTATTCGTTTCCATAATATAAGAACTAGGGGCCACCAAATGAAACTAAGGGCAGCAGGTTTAAAACAAATAAAAGGAAGTTCTTCTTCACACAGCGCATAGTCAATCTGTGGAACTCCTTGCCTGAGGAGGTTGTGAAGGCTAGGACTATAACAGGGTTTAAAAGAGAACTAGATAAATTTATGGAGGTTAAGTCCATTAATGGTGTCCCTAGCTTCTGTTTGTCAGAGGGTGGAGATGGATGGCAGCAGAGAGATCGCTTGATCATTACCTGTTCAGTTCACTCCCTCTGGGACACCTGGCATTGGCCACTGTCGGCAGACAGCATACTGGGCTGGATGGACCTTTGGTCTGACCCAGTACGGCCATTCTTATGTTCTTATGTTATGACCTTGTTTTTGCCTGCCTTCTTATTGCCACTCTAGTGATGGAATCCAAAGCACATGGCTAATCCATTTTCAATGTCTCCTGGCAAGGATGGTGCTTATATCCTCTTGGCTGCACTGCTTCATCAATAGATCTTGGTTTGAATTTGTTCTGGGCCAAAAGATGTGGAAGATTTTTTAAAGGCCGGCTATATTGAGTGAAGACAGTTTGCACGTGTCATGCTCTCTCATTCCCCAGCATTCTACACTGTAAAGTCACGTTGAAAGTATACACCTCTGATAAATCATGCATGTGCTTTTAGTGTTGCATTTTCATGATTTCCAGACTGCCTTTAGGCTCATGAAGGTGTTCCTGGCTTTACTGATTTTGTTCTGGATGTTCTGGCCTGTTCCACCATCCTGGCTGATGGTGCTGCCCAGGTATGGGTACGTCTACACTTGCCCCCTAGTTCGAACTAGGGATGCAAATGTAGGCGACCGAAATTGCTAATGAAGCGGGGATTTAAATATCGCATGCTTCATTAGCATAATCTCGCCCGCACGCTATTCCGATTGCCAGCTGATTTGAACCAGGAAGTGCGCTCCGGGCCGCGTTAGTTCGAATCAAACCCCTTGGTTCTAACTAACGTTACTTCTCATTTTTTGGCATTGTTTCTATGTGAATGTTTCTACACTGGTGAAAGCATACTCCTTTATTCATACTGGTGATGGTGAAGGAATAGTGAAGGTCATGATATCTGTCTTATTGCAGTTGATTTTCAGTCCTATTTTCTGACTGAATGCATGGAGTCACGTTATTTTTCTTATATATGGTGTTGAGTATGTGATAGGAGAGTGAAGTCATCTGCAAAGTGCAGGTCTTCAAGGGATGAGGAGGGTGTCCATTTAGTGCCTCTTGGCATGTCTTCTGCTGTATGCTGTATTACCCAGTCAATGTCAATGTTGAAGAGGATTGGAGACATGATAAACCACTAACATACTCTTGTTTTGACTTCAAAACTCAGCTCACTGTGATCAACACTGCATGTAAAGTTGAAATAGAAGCTTTTGATTATGTTGATTATATGGAGAGGGAACCTATATGGCAGGGGTGGGGAATCTTTTTTGGGTCAGGGGCTGCTGACCCACAGAAAAAGAAATCAGTTGGGGGCCACACACAAGTGAGAAGCAAAAAAACAAACAAACAAAAAAACAACCCTCATTGACGTGACCTCCGATTGAGAAGGAGAAAGATACTCCCTACATTCCCCTCACACACCAGAGCCTAAGAGGAGCCCAGGCAAGTAGATTTCTGTGCTACAGCTCCACAAGGGAAATAGGCGGGAAAACTGGAGTGCCAGCACAGGCTTCCCAATGGTGGGGGGTGGGAACCAAGCCTCAGGGGCTGGATATAGGCAAGCCAGGGGTCGCATCCAGCTCCCAGGCCTTAAGTTCCCCACTTTTGCTAAATGTCCACAGAATGCACCATAGGTTGGTCCTGTGAATACTATCAAAAGCCTTCACAAAGTCTATGAAGTTTGTGTCAAGTTGCTGCTGTTATTCTAAGTATTATTTTATTATGTTCCATAGAGAGAAGATCTGGTCTGTGCACCTACACCTTTTCTGAAAACCAGCTTGCTCTCTTCTGAGGTGCCACTATCAACTGCTTCTGATATACGCTGGTTTATGATCTTACACAATCCTATGCTTGGCCCATATAAAAGTTATGATATCACACCAGTTATTACAATCAGTTAGGCTATGTGTACATTGCATTCTCTTGCGCAAGAACATATGCAAACAAGACACAGTGATGAATATACTTATACTCATTTTCAGGCAGAATGGCTCTTGTGCAAGAGGGGGTTTTTGCGCGAGTGTAGACTGCTCCTTTTTGCGGAAAAGCCCCTTGCGCAAAAATTATTATTAAGTAGCTTAATACTCATTATATTAAGTATGCTTATTATTGTTAAATATGCAAGATTATTATTAAGTATGCTTAATACTCAGTAAGTATGCAAATTAGGCATGGCGATATTCATCGCCGTGCCTCATTTGCATATGTTCTTGCGCAAGAGAGCACAATTTAGACGTAGCCTCAGAGTTCCTTTCTTTGGTAACTTCACTACAACCTCATTAGTCCACTCATCTGGCACTTTTTCCCTTTCCCAGACTGATGTAAATAGAGGGGGCAGATAGATCCTGCTAACTCAGAATTTACCACTGGTAAGTCGGATCATTCTGTAGATAGCTCTTTTTTCACCACAAGCAGCTGCATCTGCATAAGCATGCTTGTTGCCGCCAGATTTTCAACAGAGTATCATTTGTCCATTCTCACAAGGTGTTTGACCTCCTGGTATGCCTTGCTGTACAGCTCATGGTATTTGTCCTTTAACTTCTGAGATTTTGTGTCTAACTTTTTTCTTCGGGGATCATTTGATTTCTATGGCATTTCACATGCTGGGTGTAATCTACTCCTTCCTTCTCTCTTCTGCCTATAGTTTAGACAGGCTTCACGGCTCTGTTTATAATTTTATGTCACTTTGTCCCACTTGTTGATCTCATCATATGCATCCTCCTCCTCCTCTTCATCAAGGTCTGAAGAATGAAGGCTTTTTTTACGGTTCTTTTACTGAAGAATGAAGGCTTTCTGGATTTCAGAGGACTTGAACATTTATGGCTCGTTTGGGGGACCCGTATTTCTCAAATGTACCTTGATGGAGACTGTCACTAAGTGGTGCTCATTGCCAGCATTTTCACCCCTTCTCACTTTCACATCTATCAGCAAGTCTTACCCTTTACCACTGATCATAATATGTTCAATCTGGTTTTTATGTCTGTCATTTGGAGAGCTCCACGTCAGCTTGTGACTTTCACGACATTGAAACAGGGTTCCGCTAATAACTAGGTCATTCATATTGTAAAAATCAACACGCCTCTCTTTGTTTTCATTCATGGTGCCATACCCATGTCATCCTATTGCTCTTTGTTGTGTGTGTTGTCCTTACCAACCTTGCCATTAGTATCCCATGACTATAGTTAGGTCACGATGTGGTAATGACTCCAACTTGTCCTGTAATGTAAGGCAGAATCTGTCCTTTATTTCTTTCATTTGTTGGAACACAGCACTCAATCAGGGTGATATTACTGTGTTTCCTTTTTAGTCTGGCTCTCATAAGTCTGCTGTTGATTGACTTCCACTAAAGCAGGGACCACGCTACTCCCTTCTTCAAAAGAATGGGAACCCCCTCATGGTGTTGACCATCATCCCATCCAGAATACAGCAAAGTTTTTTCCTGAGGCTGCTGTTAATCATCTTGATCTCATCCATCAGCTCTCACTGACATCTAGAAGGTGTAAGCTGTGGTATCTCATCTCTGCTGTGACTTGGGAAAGCTTCTCCATTTCATACATTGTCTGCATATGCCAAAAAACAAGTTTGTTTTTGTCTTGGTGTCGACTGAGCACTTCAGTTTCATGCCAGTGGCTTGCTTTTCACTTTCACTATTAGCAGTCATATGGCTTGTTGACTCCTGAAAGCCATCACGCACAGTGATAGTTGAGTTCTCCATTGTGGTTTTTGAAACTTTTTTTTTTTTTTTTTAAACAGGACAGAGTTGTTAGTCCTGTGCCTAAACCCCGCAGCCTATAGGACCAGTGTGTCTGTTTTGTCTGGCCTCTCTCACACAGACCAATTCAGCATGGTTGAACCTACCAGGAGCAGAAAGCCCCTGACAACACACACTTTGAGGATTGCTAGAGCTCACAACAAAAGTGAGGCCTATATAAATCTCAGGAGAAGCTTAAGCAGTCCTTAAAACTCCACTGCCAAAAAAGGTGTCACAAATTAGATCATTTCTAGGATTTATTAAATAATGTAGATGGTTTGTACGAAACCTAGCAACTCTATTCCACCTGCTGAATTGTTTGCTGCAGACTGGTCAAAAGAAACAATGAAAGCAGAACAATGGGTCACATCAGACAGTGTGCTTCCACACTTTAACCCATCCTTGCTTACCAAGTTGCATGCAATGCTTCCTTACATGGAACTGGGGCTATTATATTGTACACAATGACAGAGGGCCGTGAGCAAACCATTAGCATTTGCTCCAGCTCTCACAATGGCAGAACGTAACTATGCACAAACAGACAAGAAAGCTTCAAGTCTTGTATGAAGTGTGAAGATTTTCAACTAATATCTTTCCTGGAAAAAATTCATCCCAACCCCTACTAGAATCCTGCCTGTATGCGAGAATGTGTCTGTGACAGTGGCACCATTTATCATATGCAATGCTGTGATTTCTTCTTAGCATGTTAAATCTAGGACACAAAATTCAAAAAGAACAGAAATGCTTTGCTGTCCCTCAGCGAGGCAGGCAAGCAAGCAGGGACACCTAGGAACCGGCTGCCCGGGTGTGTGTGTCCCTTTAAGCACAAGCCTCAGATAGCCTCAGGCAACAGCCACACAAAGACACTCCTGACCTGATGCCCTACCCCTGACCTGGTTCTGGCCAGCCTTAAATCCAAATCAGTGTCCACGCGGTATTTCGAATTAGCAAAACGCTAATTCGAACTGCATTTTGTGTGGAGACGCATTAATTCCAATTAGCTTAATTCGGATTAACTATTTCGAATTAAGATAACTCGAATTAACGCTGTAGTGTAAACATATCCTGAGAGATCTATGTGAGGCCAGAGCCATTTATACAAAAGCCGTATGCTCCACAATGGCTCTTACTTTGTAGAAATCCTTCTGGGTTCTCTCTTACACAGATCCATATTTGCTTCATTACCAAGTACTTCCTCCAGCCATAGTTGCCCCTGAAAACTTCACTAAAAGTGGAAGTTCTCCATTACAAAGGTTACACAGCCTGGACTGCAGTTTCTTTTCCAAACATGCTCATGCTGGAAGACGGGCAGGAGGCAGCCCAATTCTTCCCCACAAACTCAAGTCCAAGATTTATAGCCTTCACAGAGTGGGGGAAAACAGTACTTGGCCTCCCTTTTCACAGCAGCTGAGCAGAGATGGAGTAAAAAAATGGATCCTGGTCTAAATAGTCTTGTTACACGTAGCCAGAGTCTATAGGATACACATTTCCAGAAAGAAAGTTAAAAATAAATTAAACCACAAGTGCATCTTCCATATAAAAATCTAAAAGTAGAATCTCTGACATGTTTTTCACTAAGAAAAGTGCTAGGATACTCACAGTTCAGCATAATACTGGTTTCATTTCAAGTGTATTAGGACGCTTTTGCAATTAAATGAATACTTGCAGGGACAGTTTCATACTTCAATGCTGCCCTCACAGTAACCTTTGGATGTACACCTCTTAGATCCATTAGGACAATACTGCATTGTTCCCACTTCTATTATACACATTACAGTTCTACCCCTCACAATAATCTTTATTTAATTAATCTGCTGCCTGTCTCTGGAAAATAATGCAGACCTTTAACAGACTTGAGAAAGAGGCTCTGTCAAGAGTAGGAGGGCCTGGGAAGAAGGGAGAAAAAAGAAAATCAATGACTGACTCAGCACTGTCAAATTGCAATCAGCATGAGTCATAAATATCCCCTCTACTAAACAGCTACTGTATTCACTCTGCAGAAAGCTTCTATTCCCCAAAAATATAGGTCTGCCTTCCCACTGCTTTCACTGCTTACCACTCACAGAATTTTATTTTTAGAGTACAATGGCAAATTTAAACATCCTTAAACGGTCTGACCCAGAACTGAGCAATGATGCAACTCCTGGAGTTGGGCAAATCAGCACCAATAATAATGTAAGGTCATCTGAGCTAGGACTAATCTGAACCTTTAAAAAAAAAAAAAAAAAACCATCTTTTCTTCATAAGAAAGTTAAACTGCCATAAATCTCCTCATTGTATTCATCTGGCACTCAAGTATTCTGTCTGGTAGCAGTTAATTTAGCCATCAAACTGGCTCACAGCCAACAAGGTCTAAGAAGAATCCTACAAATATTTTGATGAAACTTTACTCAACACTATAGAAATCTGTTGTGGTACCTTGACAAGAGTCTCTTGTGTAAATGAAACAGGGTTTATACAAGAAGTCTGGCAACATATAGCTGATAGATAAACCTGGCCAACTGGGAATAGAATTCCTTGCCTTCTGTAGAGACTAATTCTGTGCATTTGTCTATGGAATTTCAGGAGGAAATTGTTATTTTTGAAAACTGAGACGTTGATACAAGACTAAGTAGGCCTGGAAAACCAGTGTATGCTACCTTGCCACAAGAGTGGCTTGTTTGGTTTTCTGCCTTGCTCTATAGCACTTTCTTAAAGCAATTTATTTTATTATACTTGTGTAATTGGTATGAATACTAAACAACAGTATATTTGCTACCAATCTAGAAGCAATTTCCCAATAAGTTCATTCTTTCAAGATCAGCTCTCTGTTTTGTGCAAATTTATCCAAAGAGTATAAAAGGTAATTTAAAGTTCAAAATGCTACAGTTGTGCTATAAACAAACATTTAATAAAGGAAGAGCAATTAAACTAGGGCACAAATCAGGATATAAGCTGTTTACTCATGGTGGAGTAATAATATTTAAGTGTTTGCCAATATGTTTTTCTGAAGATGCTGGTGTGTGCTTGAACTATTCAAATACATACCCAAGACATAAAAAACTACAGAAACCATATCTCTAAGTCAACAAACAGCAGGCACTGTCTCTCAGCAGGTATCTGGTTTGATGAAAATAACCTTTGCTGACCTTCTGCGTTAAGGCCTATGTATATTTGATTAACATAAATTGAGGGTACGCTCTGATGCATATAAAGAACAACTACTTTTTCTTGTTCATTCTAATCTTTTGCTGGCTAATTTCAGAAGTACTTTTTATTTTGTTATATATTTTGCCTTGTTTATTTTATAGACATAGTGCTCATCCCAGAACTTGTTGCCTGTGATGAATGGATAAACCCAGGAGTGTTCAAGTTTTTTAAAGGCTCATTTTAAAAATTGTTTGCAAACTTGCAGTGTTCACTTGAAGTCATTGTTTACTCTCTCCCCTGCTGATCCCTCTCCCAATAAATGGAACCCATGTTTTCAAGGAAGAATCAATTAAAAATAAACGTTTCCACAGAGGGAAGTCTGTGCTATACAAACAATAAAGGCCATGATGAAAAATAATTTAAATTAGAACACATTTCCTCATACAATAGACTATACTGAAACAGACCAAAGTATGCATGTACACTGTGAGAACCATCCAGGGCATTTAAAAAAAAAGTTTGGGCAACAGATCATTTTGTTGCCAGACTGCTCAATGGTCCTGGCAGCACATACAAATTTTATATACTATTGAATTTCATATAAATGATATTTTATAAAAATACATATTTTCATGCCGACCAATTTCATACTGTATTTCTCTCTAGAAATATTTTAAACTCTGCACATTTAGGCGGTGGAGTTATTTATACAGCACCACAGTTTTGCATGGCTTTTACTAGGAAGATTAATTTCTGATTTACAATTTGGAGGAAGAGGCTGCTCTAATGCAGAGGTAGGCAGACCACTGGTCGATAAGCCATTTTAATCTGGCCCTAGAGCTCCTGCTGAAGCTCCACATGGATTCCTGAAGCAGGAGCCAGATAAGGGGCATGCTGCTATGCGTAGGGGCAGGGGAGCTAAAGGGCTCCATGTGCTGTCCCCGCTCCAAGCGCCACCACTTTCACTCTCATTGGCTGAGAAGAGCAGCCAGTGGGAGCTGCAGGGATGGGGCCTGTGGAGGAGAGAGGACAGTGTTCTGAGATACTAAGCTGCCCCTCCATGAAGGAGCTGGACGTGGGGGACATGCTGCTTCTTCTGGGAGCTACCTGGGGAGGCAAGTATTGCCCAGAGCCCACACCACCAGCTGGAGCCTATACACACTTACCCTGTGCCTCAACCTCCTGCCCCCTCCCACAACTTTAACTCCTCATTTCTGGCCCCATCCCAGAGCCTACACCCCCAGCTGGAGCCCTGATCCCCTCCTGCACCCCAACCCCAATTCCACGAGCATTCATGGCCCTCCATACAATTTCTATACCCTGATGTGGCCCTTGAGCCAAAAAGTTTGCTCACTCTTGTTCTAGGTGAAAACTTAAAAAACAACGAATGGTGTGGCAGCACTTTAGAGTAATAAAAATGAAGGGAGATATTTCTGTAAATCTAGCATAATCTGAAAAAGAGACCTATATAGATTAGCCTCTACCACTAATACAAAGTCTGATATTTAACAGCAGTAAGTGGGAAGGAACGCCACATACTATCAGGTTCGTTCTTAGCAGATTTTTTTTTTAATTCACACATACACTGGTGCAACAGTCTGTACCCTTTACATAACATTTTGCTCCTATGCCTTTAAAAAGTGATCATGATCTAAGATCCTAAGTCTCTAAGCCTGAAATTAAAATGTTCAATGTTCTCAAAATCCTGCATAAATCCTTTTAAAATGTTTTCATTAATCCAAAACTGAAGAGGTAAAGACTCGCTTTTCAACTGAGTTTCCCCAGCAAAGCTTGAAAATATTGTTTTCAAAAATTTGAAAAGAAAAGCCCAGTTATTTGCTCACAAAAATTTTATTTGCCAGAAAACCAAAATATTTCCTCATTACCCACAAATTCTCTTGACCCAAGACACACAAGCATAGCAGTCTCATGAGATTTCAAATGGAAGTTCATTGTTTGGTCTTTTAAAATTAACTTCTGTCAAGTTACCAATATATATTGTTTCAAATGGTCAGTAACTGCTTAATTAATTTTAGTTTTTGTCTATCATAAAGCAATAAAGTTACTTCTTGTCACAAACTGGAGCGCTAATACATACAAGGAGCTTCATATTTTCAAATAGTCCCAGTGTAGTCCTCGATGTGTGAACTTTTGTAGAATAATTTTTTCCTCTTAAACATAAATCAACTACTGTAAACAAATATTTGGCAGGGTCCTCCATCTTTGACGGAGGCAGAGGATCCTCCAGAAAAATAACAGTAACTTAAAATAATTGATTTCCTTGTTTCTCTTAACACACTTTTCACCACTTCCTTACAAATTAAAGCACTTGTGTAATGTATTTAACACATACACACTATACTGAAGTAGTCATTTGGGAAAATGCAGTAAGGAGGAATCCAGCTCTGTCTTGACAAAATAGCCTAGATCAGATAATCATCTTGGAAAAAAAAACCTTTCACCATAAGAATGATACTCAACACTTAACATCCCTTCTAACCAAAAAAACAAATTACAAATTGGTCCTAATGGTCATACTTTAAAGGTTAATTAATAAAATTAAAAACCAGAATTATTACCCTGACCAAAGTTTTAAATCCTGAAACAGAAAAAAAAAATGCCAGCGAGTCAGTGAAGTCCAAGTGCCTTGCTGTTGCTGTCTGTTTTACATGGAAGACACTCAGACAGTGCACTAATGAGTGGCATTGTAAAAACGTAATACATCTTCTCCATTCTCAACACTGTCAATTCAGCAACACTTTGCAACACATTGCTAATGACAGCTGAATGCACAAAGTTCAACTACTGATGGAAAATCATGAGATTACACAATATTTAATTTGGGACGTGAACTTTGAATTTCTGCTGTTTCTTCAAATTAGTCCTCACTGATATCAACAGGCCATTTCCCCACAATAATTAGTTTCTTGTGAAACCCATATTTAACTTTGAATCAATTATTTTCTTTATGTCCATATAACATTTCAGAGGATAGAAGTGGCAAAATTACTTCCTAATTCAGCAATTCAAATTCTCATGTTTACTTGGGATTATCTGATAATTTATTAGCACTTTCTGGGTTGAACAACAGTTTTTGCCATGAGGCTCTGTTTTCCGTTGCTTATGGCAGGGGTGGCCAAACTTATTGACTCCCCGAGCAACAGATGAGAGTCTTCAGAAGTCTGAGAGTTAGAGCACAACTCCTGGGGCTCAGGGCTGACATCTGCCCTGAGCAAGTTGACCTGTAGGACTGATGCCCTGAGCCCCTCCCCACTTCTTCTGGGCAGAAGCCCCTTCCTCACCACCCTCCTGCAAGGCAGACATCCTGAACTCCACCACCCCTTCTGATAGGTGAAGATGGGTGGTGATGGGGAGCTCCGCTCTAACTATTAAATTACTCCATTAGGTTTGCAAGCTACAATTTGGTCCCTCCTGACATAACTTTGCCAGGCTGATTGGGCTGAAACTTCCCATGCCAGGTGTTTGCCTCATGCCAAATTTTTGGGACAATGCAGCTAACACAGTTCATCCATTCATGAGACTCAAGTTACAGGTCGAATGTATTTGTTCATATTAAAATTAATTTGTATAGCTAAGTTCTAAGTTCTAGTGTCCTTTGTAGCAGGACTTATTTGGCAGGGAGTGTTATCCAGGTGTCAGAGACATGTTCAATTGTGACGTGTTAGGGTTTGGCAGTTAACTTCTCTGAAGAGTCCATGTCCTTTGAGTATGTGCCATTCCCTCTCAGCTGCTATGTGCACATGCACCACTCCCACAGAGCAAACAAGCTGGCTCCCTACTACAACTGCAGAGGCTGAGCAAGAGTTTCATGAGTATTAACAAGAGCTCTGGAGAACGCAACCCTCTAGCCACAGAACTCTGCGTCAAATTCCTGTATTCCATTTCAAAGCATGGAAGTAGTTTTCAGGTCCATTTAATTAGTAGTTTCTCTGAATTCCAGCCAGAGGAATCTTTCAAAATAATTATGATGGCACATTCATGACATGAGTACTCTTCTGTGTCAACAGCTCCAGGTAACTGCCTTTTAGAAAATAGGCCAAGACCATCATTTCTTCAAATTGCTTTGATATGATAATGTTTGTTCACTTATTGACCCTAAATCAGATTTAAAAGGCTCTTTAAACCCATTGCTTTGATTTATCTATTTTGAGGACTTTTTTTTTTTAAATACCTTCTTTCAAGTACTCTCGAGAATCTCTGTCTTGTTTGTCTAATTGCATCTTTGTTAATATTTTGGAACTATGCCTGTCCTCCAGTGAGTTATACTGTACATCAATATTCCCACAATCAGTCAGTCACACTACTGGGCCCTTGACCTTGAATGTGCTCACGAAGGATCTTGCTGTTACATTGTGTGGGAGGGCTTTAGGAAGTGACTTGTGTCCGGATTTCTTGTTCTCATGCTCTGTTGTGCTTTTTGTGTGTGGCTGTCTTCATCTAAAATAAAACTTAGTGAACACATGAAAAGGGACAGATTTTAAATCAGATAATTTGCTGGATTTATGTAAAGCATCCCAAAATTAAGGAGAGGTTCATTTAGACAATTATCATATACCCATTTATTCTAATTAAATACACAGAATATTGATAAGTGTTTTTTTCAACTCAACTAATCATTGTTGTGTTTAGTGTGAAATACACACCCCCGCGCTTTTCTATATATGGATATATCATTGTGTGTGTCATATATAAACAACTGAAGCAATAATTTGCAATTTCTTCTGCCTATCATAATTTATGTACACATGGAGATAAAAATGGCACATGTCAGAGCCTCTATGCCAGGTGCCCCAGGGACAGCACAAAATGAAGAGTTTCGTACACCAAAATACTTCAGCAAAAGAAATCTTTACGTGGTCAAGGATAGGTAGATTTACAGCATACACTTGTGCTAAACACCACATTGTACTGTGACTATGACATCACAGAGCTAGCCATCTGTTAAAATGGCTGAACCACAGATGTTCAGACCACAGGGTAAGTTGGATTTTCATGCTGTGTACAGAGCTTGGGCTCTGGGAAGTGAAAGGATTAAAATCTAAGCTTTACTTTAAATTTTAATAAGAGGTTTAAAAGTACATCATTTGCATTCTGAAGCTCTGCTGTGTGATGGTGAGCGGCACATATGCTCTGGATACTTTTCCCTGCAGTAATTGTATGCTGGGGTGCTCAGGAGGAGGAAGCATAGAACACAGCGATGGGTGCACTTAAGAAATAGATTCTTCTCCTCTATAAAATTTTAAGGAGGACAACTGCATGCCAGCTGACAGGAAATTAGTCAGGACATTGCTACATGAGATCAGTTTTAGCTTTGTAGACAGGCTAAATTTCCAATTAGAGCCCAGATCTCACACGGATTTAGGAGGAGATCCCTCCTTGGCAAATCCCTATATTATAAAAGACATAAAATAGGTGGACAAAGTTTTGGCTCCTTTTTTTGATATCATCATAGGATACCTGACCCTTTTAAATAAAAATAGGTCTTCACCCACATGTGAGAGCAGATTTGCCTGCAGAGAATGTGTTAAATCACATAATAGACTGTCATATGATTCAACTGACAGGGGAATCATGTGGATAGAAAAACAGAGGTTTATGGCTAGTCACAGAACAGAACCTTGGGTCTACTGGGGTCTGCAGAGGGAAGCTCCAAGGAAGAGAAAACTCCTGCAGTAGTCCTCCAAGTAAGGGAGACATCACATGGAAAGCCCAGGGAGGAATGGATAGCTAGAAAGCCCTTGCTGGAAGTTGTTTTCCATTTTGGAAGAAGGCAGAAAAGGCAGGCCACATCTTGCATTCTTTCCAGTTGCTCAGATGGCAGAAAGAATCAGCCTCTTGGAGAGCAGGGTTTGTGCCCAGCTTGAGGCTGGGGAGAGATATCTGTCTATGTATTTTCAACTGAACATGAATAAACCAGACTCCAAGAAAGACTGATTTTACTGGACTTATGAACATCTCTTGTGAGGTCTTGAAGATCCCAAGAAAGGAAACTGAACCAGAGCACTGTAGTACCATGAGGCAGCACTCAAGACGCAGTGTTACAGATATTAAAACAAAGCAAATTTTCCTATTAAAAAAAAGTTTACATGTATTGCCAAAATGTTTATTTTATTTCCATGGCAAGATACTGTTTGGAGGATATGCAATAAAAGTAACTATCCTGGTTACTAGCACATTTACCAAGCATTGCTAGGGTCCTTAAGGAGGGGCAGGGGGCTGAGGGTTCAAAAGTTAGGGTTGCGGAGTGTGGAGGGGCTCTGAGCAGGGGAGTGAGTGAGATAGAGTAGAGGAGGGTGGGGGAGCTGAAGACTCTCCCCTCAAGATTCATACCAGTGCTGCTTGCACTTCTCTTTCCTGTCCCTGTCAGGGAACAAAAGTGAAGTGCACAGCTTGCCTGCCCCCAGCACTCCTCAGCCAGAGTGAGGAATGCAGCAAAATGTGCTTTCCCCTCACTCCCTTATAAAGGAACAGCCAGCAATGTCCCCATATGAATCTGATGGGGAAGAAAGCTTCAGTCACCCCACCCTCCCTAAAAGGCAACTGGGTGTGGGAGGCTCAGGGTCGGGACAGTCCCAGACAGGAGGGGCACATGCCCAGGTAGCCCATTTCACCTGCCTAATGATTCTGTCTCTTTTCTGTTTGGTTTTCTGAGATGCAATCCTATTCCAGGCACATCCCATTTCCCTCGCACAATCAAACTGTTACATTGCTTTAAATTATAATAAGAGGAAGCTGTTTACCAAATGTGGTGGTCCTAAGAGGACCATTTAGGAGGTGTTCTTGAACAGACAAACAAACAAACTCACTCAGACATATAGTAGATTATACTCTACGCCAGTGTTTCTCAAAGTGGTCCATGAAACTACTCTGAAAAACCTGCTAACTGGCCGCTCCGGTGTGTTTATTTACCAACTCCACAGTCGTGGAACCTCATGGCTCCCATTGGCTGTGGTTCACCATTTGCAGCCAAGGGGAGGCATGGGAAATGGCGTAGGCCGGGCCATCACTTCCTGTGGCTCCCCTTGGCTGCTAACAGCTAACTGGATCCAACGGGAGCCATGAGGTTCCGGGTCTGTGGAGCCCGAGTGGCCAGGGTTTTTTTGAGTAGTTTCATGGACCACTTTGGGAAGCAGTGCTCTGCGCAGTCCTGTCTTGTGCCAGTATGGAGTACTGAACTAAGTTTTGGCCCCCACATTCAGAAAGGACACACAAAATGAACAAGATGTGTAACATAGCTATAAGGAAAGGTTAAACAAAGTCATCATATCCAGAATAGAAATTGCTAAAGAGAAACTACTATTAGTCAGTGAGAACCGAACAAAATCATAGCAATTGTCACCAATAAATAAAAATAAATATTTGTTGAGAACTATTACAGCAGTATACTTGTATGCTATTAATAGACAATGATTGCTCTCAGATACCACTCTATCGATTGTGAAAAGTTGATTTTTTTTGAAGCAATGACCAGTCCAGAGATCTTAAACTGTAGCACAGCTGCCTAAACCAAAGAAAAACCACCATGGGAGAATGTGGAATCAGCCATCATAAATTAGAAATAATTTAGGAGCATTCATATATACTATAATACAAAGAACTGAACTAGATAAATGACAGAATAAGTCTATAATATGTCAGACATCTTCTAACCAATTTGGATGACTTGCTATCAGGTGGCCTGATAGCACTGAGAGTAGATGGAATTTGCTGAAAAAAAAAAAAAAAAATCTTGGAGCCAGTGGCAACAATATTTACAAGCTCATGGACAACAAGAAGTTCTGGAAATTTGAAGAAATGCTAATCTATTACTCATTTTCCCCCCTTTTTCAAAGGAAGAGCCAGGGAACCATACACTAATTTGTCTGATTTTAGTACCTGGAAAGCTACGAGCACAATTCCATACTTTGAGTATAAAACATTTAATTTGTCAGTATCTAAAGGATGAAGGGTAGTGAGTAGCAGTTAGCATGAAATTACCAAGAACAAATCATGCCAAACAACCTTGATTTCCTGCTTTGACAGGTAAATGGTTTGAAGGGCAGGGAAAAAGGAACTGGACATAATATACGTGGACTTCTGCAAAGCTTTTGACACGGTCCCACATGACATTCTAAGAAATAAACTGGAGAAAAGCGGACTCAGCAGAACTACCATTACGCTTATACAGAATCACAGAACTGGAAAGGACCTCAAGAGATCATCGAGTCTGGTCACTCGTTCTCAGGGAGGTACCAAGCACCATCTAGATCATCCCTGATAGATGTCTGTATAACCTGCTCTTAAATATCTCCAGAGATGGAGATTCTACAACCACCCTATACAAATTATTCCAGTGTTTAACCACCCTGACAGTTAGGAATTTTTTCCTATTGTCCAACCTAAACCTCCCTTGCTGCAATTTAAGCCCATTGCTTCCTGTCCTAACATCAGAGGCCAAGGAGAACAATTTTTCTTCCCTCCTCCTTGTAACACCTTTTTAGATACTTGAAAACCGCTAACATGTCCCCTCTCAGTCTTCTCCTTTCCAAACTAAACAAGCCCCATTCTTTCAGTCTTCCTTCATAGCTCATGTTCTCTAGACCTTTAATCATTCTTGTTGCTCTTCTCTGGACCTTCTGGAGAGGGTCCAGTTCTGGATGTGGTGCCCAGAACTGGACACAATACTCCAATTGAGGCCTAATCAGCGCAGAGTAGAACAGAATGACTTCTCATATATTGTTCACAACATTCTTCTTAATGCATCCCAGAATCATGTTTGCTTTTTTTGCAACAGTGTCACGCTGCTGACTCATTTAGCTTGTGGTCCACTATGACCCCTAGATCTCTTTCTGCAGTACTCCTTCCTAGACAATCACTTCCAATTCTGTATGTGTGAAACTGATTGTTCCTTCCTAAGTGGAGTACTTTGCATTTGTCCTTATTAAACTTCATCCTGTTTACCTCAGACCATTTCTCCAGGTTGTCTAGATCATTTTGAATTATGACCCTATCCTCCAAAGCACTTGCAACCCTTCCCAGCTTAGTATCATCTGCAAACTTAATCTCTATGCCATCATCTAAATCATTGACGAAGATACTGAACAGAACTGGTCCCAAAACATACCCCTACAGAACCTCATTTGTTTTGCCCTTTCAGCACAATTGTGAACCATTAATAACCACTCTCTGAGAACAGTTGTCCAGCCAGTTAAGAACATAAGAATGGCCATACTGGGTCAGACCAATGGTCCATCTAGCCCAGTATCCTGTCTGCCAACAGTGGCCAGTACCAGATGCCCCAGAGGGAGGGAACACAACATGTAATCCTCACGTGATCCCTCACCTGCCACCCATTTCCAGACAAAAAGCACCCACCTTATAGTAACCCCATCTAGGTTAAAGCGAGATTGCATTTCCCTAGTTTATTAGTAAGAAGGTCATGCGAGACCATGTTAAATGCCTTATGAAAGTCTAGGTATACCACATCTATCACTTTTCCCTTATCCAAAAGACTTGTTACCCTATCAAAGAAAGCTATCAGATTGCTTTGACAGGATTTGTTCTTTACAAGTCCACGCTGGCTGTTACCTATCACCTTATTATCTTCCAGGTGTTTGCAGATGGATTCCCTAATTACTTGCTCCATTACGTTCCCTGGCACAGAAGTTAACCTGACTGGTCTGTAGTTTTCTGGGAATAAGTTGTTCTTATTTCTCTTTTCATAGAGGGGCACTATATTTTCCCTTTTCCAGTCTTCTGGAATCTCTCCCAACTTCCATGATTTTTCAAAGATGATAGCTAAAGGCTCAAATACCTTCTTTATCAGCTCCTTGAGTATTCTAAGATGCATTTCATCAGGCACTGGTGACTTGCAGACATCTAACTTTCAGCTTGTTCTTTTATTTTAACTTCTAAACCTACTGGTTAAACAATCTATTGGTTAAACCACCACAAAGGAAGAATCAGATTGGAGGAGAGGTTTAAGTGGTGTGCCACAGGGACCTCTCTAAGTCTAGTATTATTTAATATTTTTATTCATTACCTGGATGTGGAAAGAGAGCATACTGATCAAATTTGCAGATGACATGAAGCTAGAGGAATTGTCAGGACTTTGGAGGCTAGAGCTAATATTCATCCGAACCAATTTGAACTTTAGAATATTTGTGGCTTATTTCAGAATGTAGGTGTGTTGTTATTGGTTGGAACTCCTAGATTTAAGTGGTTGACACATAAGACCCAGCAATTTGAAGTCACTGGGAAGGACGATTTTCCATAACAATCAAGATATAGTTTGAAAATTAGGCACATTCATCTTTTTTGTACAACACTATATTTCCACATCAAAGAAAGTGATTTAGAAGACCACAGTATGTTATATTTTTGCAGAACAGAAAAAAATCCTACAAAAACACATATTCTGGAATAATAAAACACAAAAAAAGGGCCCTAAAACCTGCAGAAAGAGAACAAAAAGGCAACAGCAAAAAGGTAGCACTGTTTCTGTTCTTTGTTTGGAAATACTTGTATACCCAATATGCATACAAAAATAAGGTACACAAGTAAAACCTTGGCTAGTTCATTTAAAGGAGAAAAAAATGTATGCAGAAAACATTTTAAAATGTTCACCAATTCTGTCTCTTGCATATTTTGTTAAAAAAAAAGAATCTTAGGCATTTTGGAAAGTGCTTTTGCATCTGTAATCTGATACGCCTGCTGCCTCATGATGAGACAAATTGAACTTCTCTTCCTCCAAAGTCTTTTCTTGACTTGTGTATTCTGTGAATACTATATCTGAAGAAGGAGGAGACACACTAAATTAACTACAGATTCCAAACATTTGTTGCATTCCCAAATGAAACTTAGTAGTTTGTGCAACATCCTTCAGAGTAAAACTACACTAGCTTGTTAGTTCGAGCTAGGTAGTCTAATGAGGGCAACCGGAGTTGCAAATGAAGCCCGGGATTTAAATATCCCGGGCTTCGTTTGCATCTTCCCGGGTGCCGCCATTTTTAAATCCCCCTTAGTCCGAACTCTGTGCCCGCAGCTACACGCGGCACGGACTAGGTATTTCTAATTCGAACTACCGTTACCCCCCCTGCAATGAGGGGTGACGGTAGTTCGAATTAGGATCTTTAATTCGAACTACCTAGTCCGTGACGCGTGTAGCCGCGGGCACGGAGTTCGGACTAAGGGGGATTTAAAAATGGCGGTGCCCGGGAGGATGCAAACGAAGCCCGGGATATTTAAATCCCGGGCTTCATTTGCAACTCCGGTTGCCCTCATTAGACTACCTAGCTCGAACTAACAAGCTAGTGTAGCCTTACCCTTACTGACATTGTTACATGAAAAAAATCAATCACTTGCTATATTAAGATGTCTCAGAGGTGTAGCTGTGTTAGTCTGTAACTTTAAAAATAACAAGTAGTCCTGTGGTACCTTAGAGACTAACAAAAATATCTATCACAAGCTGTCATGGGCAAAACAGACTTGTGTGTGTATGTACACAGTCTGTCATATTTTTCTCCTAAGTCAATGTTGCGGTTTTATTTTAAGAAGCTTATAGCTAAGACCAAATTCCTTTCATTTAAAAAATAGAAAAAGTGACCTTGACTTGTTTATACAGTTCTAAAATCCTGAGATATATGTTATATTGTCAATGGACAATTTTGATGTGTAGAGAACAAATTACAGGCAATAAAAAAAATAAAGGAGGAAGTGCAATACATTTTAAATTTAGTGCAATCCCACTTTTCCTTTTGAACTATACCCATTATCAACTGGTAAAAGAATGTTTATATATTGCATTATTTCATAGCTATAAGATGACATAATAGGTTGATCATATTGCCAAGCTTACACAGTCCAATAAATGATGCAATAGCAGAAGATGTTTTATTCGGGCATCAGGGACTGTATATTATTTTACAGTCCCTTACTATCAACATTAAAATAATATTCCATGGCAACAGCAACAGAAGACACTGTCAAATCTTCTATTTGCTATGCCCTGGATTTAATTCCCAGAGCTGATATGAAGTGCTAGCTGAAGCAAAGGCATGCAATAAAAGTCTTACTAAGAGGACAGCGTGTGCCTTCCTGTGATTTTGTAAACTATGTTTTTGTCAGCGGTTTGTTTGAAGGACCTTCAAAAAAGTACGTAAGTAAGGAAGCTGTGTGCAGTAGATGAGGGGAGTGTACTTCACAAAAGACACAAAGACCTGATTTCCTGACTTCTACATCTGTGAGGTGAACAGCAAAATTAGTAGGCTCATGCAAACCTCACACAAACACGAAAGATACTTCTACTGACTGCACAAGTCTTACTGCAGCTGCCCATGAGAAGACTGTAGCAGATAAAAGTAGGACACAGCTGTAGCCAATATTCTACAGTACTGTAACATGTAAAAATAGAGCTTTCTGCAATCAAAAATATTTACTCAAAACTTTCCAAAACATGTTATATAATTCTGATATACATTCTCTTGGTAGAAAAGACAATCCAGCCCACATTAGTAATTACTAGCATAGGCTCAGCCCCTAAGTTTTACTCAAGGGAAAGCAATTTGGGTCCATTTACTGAAATGGTTCAAATTTAAGGCTCCATGTATATGCTAATACTGTATTTAAAAAGAGATTAACTTTATTCATACAACTTCTCCATCCAGACCAACATCATCAACATACAAAATATCCAGTTAGCTAATAAGATTTGAAACTTCAGTAGGCCATTCCAGTCTCCTCAGCACTGCCTATCAAACCTTACCAAGAATTTCAGAGGGGTAGCTGAGTTAGTCTGTAACTGGAAAAACTTAAACAACAAATAGTGTAACAGCACCTTAAAGACTAAGAAAACATGTAAATGGTATCATGACCTTTTGTGGGCACAATCCACATCATCTGAAAAAGTGGGTTGTGCCCACGAAAGCTCAAGATACTACTGACATGTTTTCTTAGTCTTTAAGGTGCTGCCAGACCAGTGTTTCTCAGCCAGAGGAACAAGTACCTTTTGGGGTACTTGAGAGAAGTCTGGGGGGTACGTCAACAACTGAAATTTGGAGAAAACTGATTTTTTGTTTTAAGTTTTACAGCACTTTATTATTTTTGTACTTTTTGCACCCAAAAATTTCATCGCCCACCCAGCTATGATTAAGTTGTTTAAACAAATGTGTTGCAATTGTAGAAAAAAAATTGTGTGTCTGAAATCTAGTCACTGGGGGTACTTATAATTTTTTTAAAGGGGTATTTTATAAAAAAAAATGTTGAGAAACACAGATCTTAACTATTCGTTGTTTTTTTAAGTTCTACCAAGAGTGTGAGGAAAAATAGTTACATCTTTTGGTGTAGTCTAAAAGACATGATCTTTTGGATTGTGAGTTCTCTGGGACCAGGACTGTCTTTGTGTTGGTTCCTTAGGTGCTGGAACTTGGGCTGACCATGGTGGGCGGGTGGGGGGGGGGTGACCGCTCCAGTTAATCGGTTAACCATCACATTTAATCGGTTAACCAATTACACAGTATTTTACATCCCTAGCTCAGATTTCTTTGGCAAATCCCTCTGTTCCTTGCATTTCAATAAGCTGAGCCACTCTATGAATCTCTCCAACTAAATTGTGAGAGAACTTTTCTGTCCTTTGTGGGCAGACAGGGTAATTTTGGAACTTCCAATTAGTATTTAGAGGACTGGATAGATAGCAGTACTAGTGTAAAGGGTTTGTGGGTTATTGTAAATCACAAACAAAATATCAGTCAACAAAGTTGCAAAAGGCAAATGTAACCTTGGACTGCAGTAAGTGTCATATGTGAGACAGAAGAAGTAATTGTCCCACACTATTCAGCCTATGTTTAAGTATTACGTCCAATTCTGGGTGCAATATTTAGGAAGGATGTGGACAAATTGGAGAGAGTCCAGAAGAGAGCAACAAAAATGATGCAAGATTTAGAAAACCTGACCTATGGGGAAAGGTTAAAAACTAGGCATATTCAGTCTTGAGAAGAGAGGAGGGAGACAAAATAAAGCCTTCCAATATGTAAAAGTTTATCAAGACAATTGTGATCAATTGTTCTCAATATCAACTGAGCAGAAGACAAGTAGTAATTGGCTTAGTTTGCAGCAAAAGAGATTTAGGCTGGATATTAAATCAAGTTCCTAACTATAAAGGATAGTTAATCACTGGGATAAGCTACCTAGGGAGATTGTAAAATCTTCATCCTTGGAGGGTTTAAGAACAAGTTAAAAAAACATTTGTCAGGGATGATTTAGGTATACTGAATCCTCCTTCAGGGCAAGGTGGATGGACAAAATGGCCCCTCAAAGTCCTTCCAGGCCTACTTTTATGTGATTCTAGATGCATACAAGTGGAGCTAGCCTGCATCCACATTTCTAAGTGGTCAGGTTTGCTCTGAGGAAATGAGCTATCTCCACAGGCCTAGGGTTGCCAATATTCTACTCACACAAAACCAAACACTTTTGCCCTGCCTCCTCCCTCCTCTGAGGTTCTGCCTCCTGGTCACTCCATCCACCTCCCTCGCTCGCTTTCTTCACCCTCACACATTCTCTCATTTTCATCAGGCTGGCTCGGGAAAGGGTGAGGGCTCTGGCTGGGGCTGTGGGTTCCAGGGTGGGTCCAGAAATGAGTGTGATGGCTCCGAGTAGGAATACAGACCCTGGTGTGAGACTGGGGGATGATGGGTCTGGGGCACGGGAAGATGCTTCTGACTGGAACTGAGGGTTTTGGAGTACTCAAGAGGGATCAGAGCTGGAGGAGAGGTTTGGAGTGCAGGAGTGCGTGAGGGCTCTGACTGGGGGTACAGACACTGGGGTGAGGCTGTGGATGGAGGGCAGGCGGGGAATTAGGGTTAGGGAAGCAAGTTGGGGCATGGTGGTCCAGGCTCCAGGTGGTGCTTACCTCAAAGAATGGCATGTTCCCCTTCTGGCTCCAAGGCAAAGGCATGACCAGGTGGCTCTGAGCACCTCCCCATCAATGGGCACCACCCCTGCAGCTTTGCAGCCAATGGGAGCTACAGAGCCAACACTTGGGGCAGGGACAGTGTGTGGAGTCCTGTGGCTGTCCCTACACGTAGGAGCCAGAGGGGGAATATGTTGATACTTCCATGAGCTGTGCAGAGTCATGACAGGAAGGGAGCCTGCCTTAGCACCGCTGGGCTGGCAACCAGACTTAGTGGTCTGGTCATCAGTGCAAACCAGAGCCAGAAGGGTCCCTTTTTGACTGGGTGCTCCAGTTGAAAACCAGACATCTGGCAATCCTACACTGGCCAGAAAACTCAAGTTGAGGCTGCGTGTGTGTAGACAGGGCATGAGTTCAGGGTATCACACAAGTCATAGCTCCATTCATAGAATCTTGGGTTCTTTACAGAAAATCCCCTGCCACTAACTCCATTATTTTACATTACAATTGGGGTGCTAGTTTAAGTACCTACACTGATCACTGCATTTAAAATACTGATTTTGTTTTTAAAAGAATTCTGCAAGGTTCAGTCTAGACTTTCTGAATCATTCCAGTATCTTACACTTGTTTCAGCACATTACAGGTTTCCTCAAATGAAAGTAGCATGACCTAGAAGACAGAAATTCCACTAGCAGCTCGGTTGCTGACCTACTGTGACTTGCCCAAGATTGCACTTTACTGTCTACAATATTGTTTCCATAACCACCCTTCGTCTATCTTTGTTTATATTGTAATTGCTCCAGGGCAGGGACCATCTCTTACAGAATCCAGCATAATGAGACCCTGAGGTGGGTTACAGTTTGTAGGCATCAGTGATGTAACGTATGTTATGTACTAAGTAGGGCTGTCAATTGACATGCATTAATGCCTGCGATTAATGCATTCCATTTTTTAAAGCTTTAATCACAGGCATTTATGCTGTGCTGCCCCTTTGAAGTGCCGCTGCAGTGCTTCAAAGGGGCAGTGCAACGCGGAGCCCAGGATCAGCTGGGGAGTCCCCAGCTGACCCCGGGCTCCACTGCCCCTTTAAAATGTGCAGAGGCGGCATTTCAAAGGGGCAGCTGCCTCACAGCTGAGCTGGGGGCCGCCCCTTAGAAACACCACCTCCGTGTGTTTCAAAGGGGCAGTGGAGCCTGGGGTGAGCTGGGGACTCCCCAGTTGATCCCGGGCTCCTCGCAGCATTTCCCCAGAACCCGGGTTCTGCTGCCATGGAGAGCCCAGGATAAGCTTGGTAGTCCCCAGCTGACTCTGGGCTTCATGGCTGCCCCTTTGAGACACCGCCTTGGGGTTTCAAAGCGGCAGCCTGACTGAGGCAGCAAAGGGGGGGGGGGAAATCGACTAGTCCACTAGTCGACTGACTGTCCGATAAGCATTCGTTTATCGGATAGTTGACTAAGTGACTAGTCTTTAACATCCCTACAAGGGATCAGCTGGAGTGCCCTGCTGATCCCCGGCTCTGCGTTGTGCTGCCCCTTTGACACGCCGCTCCAGCATGGAGCACTCCAGCTGATCCCCGGCTCCTAATGTGCTTCCCCTTTGAGGCATCAAGGTGGCGTTTCCAAGGGGCAGCACAATGCAGAGCCCAGGATCAGTTGGGTGCACCAGCTGACCCTGGGCTCTGTGTTGCATTGCCCCTTTGATGCGCCAGCACGGTGCTTCAAAGGGGCAGCACTGCATGGACCTGGAGTCAGCTGGGGACTCTAGCTGATCCCAGGCTCCATGCAGCGCTGCCCCATTGAATCACCGCTGCGGCGTTTCAAAGGGGAGGCGCATGCGATTAACCTTTTTAATTGCACAATTAATCATGATTAAATTCTTTAATCACTTGACAGCCCCAGTACTAAGTCTCACCAATAGTATGTTCAATCAATCAAGTTTTGGTTTCTTAACATGGAGCGGAAAGCTTTGCAGGGATGTATGTACTTGGCTACAATAGAACTTCTTTTCACATTGCTCCCCAGAAACACTCCAGCTTTCCCATAGACTGATTTATTTTACTTTTTGTGTTAAACACAAGCAAATGGTAGCCTTGCTAGTTTACTATTACTATCCAGACTGGATAATAAAAAAGCAAAAAGAGATAAATTATTGTTGAATGGCAGAAAAGCATTACTGGTAAAACATAACTTGCAAAATGCACTGAACAACAATAGACTGAAGTCTGGACGATGAAATATCAACCAGAATTGTTCCTAAACCTCACACACAATAAATGGAAACTACACTGACTGATTCCAGACTTCTCTTCTGCAGCCAATGGAAAGCAAATTATGATTCCTTATATAAATATTGTTCAATAACCAGTTATGCTACATTGTCCCTGGAAGGAGTAAATGCTAATAATCCCAGCCAAATGAATTATTTTCCCGCAAAGTTTAGACATGGAACAATTGTAATACATCTGTTGGTAAGTCTGCTTACTATAAATGGCCACTTACAAGGGAACGGGTGCAGGTGGTTCACTCAAAGTTTACCTTGACTAAATAAAAGCCTTATATGTCCATTACCATGAAACTACTAGTGGTATTAAATGTATTTACTAACAGTAATATGATGACCCATGTGTAATAGAATTGCATTCACAATATCACACCAGCATTAAATTCCATTTCATAGTGCTAACTTACATCTTATGTTTGCTTACAATGTGTCACATGCTGTAAAATGTTATAGACACATTATACCAGGATATAGTACAGTACTCTACTGAATTAGCCATTTGAAGAAATACAGAAAATAATCCTGCATGCATTGTAAAACTATCCAGTAAATATAAGGCCACTACCATAAAAGAAACCTTTCACCTCTTAGTTTTTATACTGAACATGTAATAAAGTAAAATGCATTTTTAAAAAAGAGATTTAACCATAAAAGTTTTGGCAGAGCAAATTTTTCCTTGAGTCCTATTTTTATGTCTGAAGTGAATACTACTTTAATAGAAGATACAGAACATTAATTCAAGAGACTTATTTCCTAACAGAACTTTGACATCAAGACAAAACTTCACTATGTTCAGCACAGCCTAAAAAAGCTTTACATCTTTCACTGTACAGTGCAAGTCAATCATCTGAAGAAAATATTGTTTGCTTCCATTAATCTGTCAGAAGGTACATCTACAGAAAGAAAGCTAATAAGGAATAGCATATGCTTAAAATGGTTTAACAGAAAGTACATGCATTACAATATAACACAAGCAATTTACCGACAAATGCTAACTTTTACACACTATAAAATGATTTTTCCAAAAAAACAAGCACTGATGAGAGTTTAAGTGAGCTCCTTTCATGAAGTGATAGATTTGCAGCAGTAAATGTAACTCTGCATTTGCTATAGAGTAGAACACCAGTTTGGTAGTTTTCTTGTTTCTGATTTATTGTTTTAAACCTCAGTTGCAACAGTAGTAGCATTCAACAATCTCAGGAAACCAATCAGGGAGTCACTGTGATAACTTCATCTGATTAAACTGCAAATCCAGAACACATTTCCCCCTGTGTCTTTAATTCAGTGTTGAGCAGACTTGTTTTATTTTTAATACCTAAACTCTGATGTTCTGGCATTTAGTTTGCTATAAACATGACAATCATAGATTATCCAAGTAAAATAGTTGTTTTTTTAAAATACTGTAAAGTTTAATGTAACTCCACATTATTTTTAAAATTCTAACAGACTAGCATCTTGATTTTCTTTTAAGAACAAAAAAAAAACAAACACAAAACTAGAGGCTGGCATGTCTGTTCATTCCTCCTAACAGTTCATCATCTGCAGCGAGCGTACTATATCCAACCCACATGAAGAGGTCTTTCCTAATGCAAATATAACATATGCCTTTGATTTGACACTAATGAGGTGCAATGTCAGCATGAAAAACCCACAGATACAGCATCCTCATACTCTAATTATAAAAACACACACAGAATATGGAGAGTCAAAGCATGGCACGTTTCTGAAAAGAATTCATCAGAAATACAGCTGTCCGGAATTTATAGCATGATGCTGTGTTAACCCTGTCAGTACACAGTTAGGTTGATAGCCCCAAGGTTATCTCGCACAGTACAGTATCTCAAATATTAATGAGCAGCAAACACAGTACAGTAATTAAAAGCACTCTTGTTTATAGTATGTAATTAACTTGAAAAGTCAAAAGTACTCACAGACTCCTGGAGATGCAATTGCAGACTATTTAAGACAGGAAATTCCAAGCCAATATAACAACACATAGGAGAAAACATTCATAAAGTCAGGAACTGACAGACCTCTGGATTACTGCAACTGTAGCAATCATGCTCATACACGCTGCACTATAATTTATGAAACTGAGCTCAAGAACCAGCCAATCAGTTAGCTTCTCATAACAAGTCGAACTGGCTCTGGAGAGCTAAAATCGCTGCAACAGAACAATAAAAATGAGCTATCCCACACATTAATCTGCTTATCTGGGATTGCTTTTTTGTCAAAGAAGGAGAAAAATAAGAGAGAAAAATCACAACTTCATTGTTTAAACTGAAGAACAGGTGACTTGTATCAACCTAATGAGATTTATATACCTGGATATAAATCTCTTACTATTTTTAGATCACACGAGTTATATTCAAGCATGCCTCAGCTGCAAGAATCATAACATCTATTTCCGTTGGAATATCGTAAGAGCAAACAGAACCATCCTTCCCAGTACAATCAATTATTGCTTCATTGTTCTTTTGATGGTAACTTAAAAGATAATGTTGCTATTCAATGGGGTTTGACTTTTCACTAATTTATTTAGAGCAAGTTGGGTTTTTTTTGTTTTTTGTTTTTTATTTTTTAAAGACTGCAGGTGGCCATTCAGATTATCAAAATGCTGTGAAGAGCAAACAAGAGTCAGAGTCCTCATGTGAAGAAGTATAGGATTTAAATCTGGAGTGAGTCTTAGCTATACTCTCAAAGTGCCTAAAAATAACACACATGCTGAAAAAAAAACCCTAAGAACAGTCAAGGACAGATAAGGGATAGAAACTGCATCTGTTTGTGGGAACTGGAATTTTATGGAAAATGTATTATTTCACTCTGTTTTCATTCCAATTTAGAAAGAAATAATTTTGAAATTTCCACAAAATAATTACTTCATTTTGACTCAACTGAAATGGTGTTTTGATTTTGAATTTTTAATTATTAAAATAAATTTCAAAATTAACATTCATTGTAAAAAAAAAAAAAAATCAGAAATTTCCAATATGGTCCAACAAAACTTTGATCTGAATGTTTTGATTTTAACAAATACCAGCATTTTCTAAAGGAAAATCATTGTGTTCACAAATTTTCCACCAACTTTTATTAGCTACACTTTTTGTAAAATTAGAAGAAAAAGAATGGCCAAATGGCTCTGAAAGTGAGCAGCCACACGATTTGGGCATACTATTCCGGTAACTTTCCATAAAAATCAGATATGCAGTATCACGCATTTTTTGGAGTGTGCGCATAGGCCTCTTTGCTTTACAATATTGTTTGGGGTATTTTAGTACTTCTTCCTTCCTTCTGCCATTTCTTGCTTTGTCATGTTTTAATCGTTGCAGAAATCACTCTGATATGCTATATACTATTTACAGTATTTACCTCCACTTTTTGCAATCATGACATTTGCATAGACCTGTTTAACTACATATTCTACAGCTTTGGAGCTTCCCCGGGTCTGTCTATAGCCATAGATGCACTATCTGGACCATCTTGTCCTGCTGGGCACCATTATTTTATTTCTAACTAGTCCTGGGAAAGATTGTCTACTCATTGTTATAAATGTTTGAGGAAACAAGACACCAATAATCTGTAGACATCTGTGCCACTCCCAAGTCCCTGATTACCATACATTTATAATCAACTTTTAATACACAGAACTCTTCTTCCTATGATATTACTATTCCTACATACATCTTTAAGATTATGGCTTCAGATCTAATGGAAAATATTGAAGCCCCAAACATTTCACCCCTATTTAATGATAATTTCATGAATGAGTGTACAGCTGCTGTCCTTTTGCCTGTAACATTTGTTTTAGGATTAAATCTTTGCTCTACATGTAATGAAAGATAGAGTTATTCAGAACAGATTCTGTGTGTTTCAATAGAAGAAAGGGTACTATTTTTAACTGAGATAGGTCTTTAAAAACTATGTATTCATTTCTTGAACCAGAAATAAATTAAACAGGCTTGTTCCAAATAGAAAAGACAAACAACATCACAGGATTTTATGCCTTCTCTTAAGCCTGCTCAACAGGAGTTACAGCTGTACATAAAATGAGGGCAATACCACTTTGAAAAGGGTTAACATACATTTTAACATGAAGCAAGTCATTTGAATGTCCCTACCATACTGTTTTTTCTGTGATAAAATGCTGCAGTGTATGCCCTACAGTTCATTCTACCAAGTATTCAACATGCAAGGCCCAGAAGTATGCTCTGAGGAGGTTAGGAAGATTAAAAAAAGATTTCCTTTAAATGTATGCATCCATAGTATCTTAAGGAGACCTTAGGACAAGTTTGTAGGAGGTTGGGGTATATTTACAGATAGAGTGGAAGTACAATCAATTTTGTTAGGACAATTTTAACCATTATATCTACTAGTACTCTTGCCCATCAGCCCAAATTATTTTTTTTAAAGTTGCTTGCATAAAATATGGAAATATAATGGGATCACCACCCTCCCCAGGAGTCCGGAGGTAACCACCCTCCCAAGCTTGATCCCAGAAGAAAAAATAAGTCGGTTCCATTTTAATTTTCCAGGGCAGCCAAAATCTAAATCAATCACCAGTTGGCATCCTTCCACCTAACCCCAGTAAAAACCACCACCCAGGGCTGTTTCTGTTGACCAAAGGACCCAATGAAAACAAACAAACAAACAATACAACACAAGTGAGATCCCACGAAAACACTCCTTACAATAGCTTCAGTCTTTGGGAACAAAACAGTTCTCCTGGGTCAGTCAAGAATTCAATTTTACCCTATTGCCAGTCCTGAACTTGATTCAGCAGGTTCTTAGATTTAAAAAAGGGAGAAAAAAGCACCACTCACCACTGAAAGCCTCTGCTTCTTTTTATGCTTACTCCAATTAGCAGGTACAGCTGCCAACTCACACTTCTAACACTTCAACAAATCAGCTCCTCCCTCCAAATCTGTCAGCCTCTTTGTTTTAATTTGCAGGCCAAAAAAGAGGGTTGACCTCTTCTCTCTCAGTGAAGCATGGGGCACATAGATGAGCTTCGGTCAATTAAGGATGCTTTAATTCCCAAACAAAAATCCATCGATTTGCCATCTTACATTGGGATCAATCCATCATTCATGCACAACTCTGACATACAAAAAGATTTCCAGTTAACAAAGGTTAAATTTACTAAGTGTAGTAGTACTGCTACTACTACTAGGCATCCTTTAGTCTCAAGAGACCATGGATAGGCACCCCTGAGTGGTAAAAAAGCCAACACTTGAGGCAAAATTGGAGGACCTCTCCAAGGCACAAGCCTGAGCAGATGATAGAAAGGCCTTGAGCTGTCCCTCAACAAAATCAGGGGAGAAAGAACCAAAAATATCTGCTACCTGATCAGCTGCAGGAGTTGCCAGAAATATACTAAAATGTTAATACCTGACCACTTTAAGGGCTCAACTCCAGATATTCTGTCTCAGGTTAGTTCCTACTCATTGCCTTACATTCTCCCAAATTCACCCAAAAGCAGTGGAGCTTTTTTGTCAGGGGTTGTTCCCTTAGCGTCATACCCTCCTGCCCACATGGCAGTGGGTTCTATGATCCACAGATAGTAACCGCTAGTCTCATTGCAGAAACAGTCAAAGCCTGATCAGACTGCAAGGTTAAGTTTATAGCCAGATAATTTACAACAATTCTCAGTTAACACTAAGCATAAAACTCTCAATTAAAAGAGCCTCAGTTGAGCAATTAGGACATGTACAGAAAACAAGGGGAATGCCTACCCACAATACGGCTTCATGTTTGCCATTCAAATCAAACAGTGATCTGTTTTTACGCACGTATTTTTTTCAGATTATTCAACCTCCATTATACTTCACCCCCTAAGCATGTGTGCAACTAAATGGTTTTATCCTAAGGCCACCTTTCAGAATTTTTTAGGTCAAGTTTTTGTAGGGGTATGTCTACAGTACAGGACAAAGTCAAGTTAAGATACGCAACTTCAGCTACATTAATTGCGTAGCTGAAATCAAAGTACCTTAAGTCGACTTTTGGCACTGTCTACACTGCAGGAAGTCAAAGGAAGAACACTCTTCCTTCGACTTCCCTTACTCCTCATCAAAGCAGGATTACCAGCATCAACCCGAGTGCACTTCTCACTTCAAATTAGCGGTCTTAACTTGACCACAAATTTGAATCCTGGAAGATCGACAGTGGCAGCTCAATCTTCCCCTGGAGTGTAGACATACCCTTAAAGTCAGTTAATCTGATCAAGGACTCTTACAATACCTGCGACTCCACCACTCCACTTAAATCTTTTTTTTAAGAGTTTGAAAGAGAACAATGATTTGTGGGAAATGTTTTAAAGTACATCTGCTGGCTTAAGCTCTATAAACTTGCACAAGAAGATGCACCAAGTGCCAATATCACCACTAATTTCAGACCAGAAATTATCCACAAATTTCATGTGTGAAAACCTCTTCCTCTCCAAGTGGAAGATTTCATTCTTTAGGCCAATTGATAGCATACTCTTCTGCAGAGCAAGGTATGCCAGTTCCAGTCACATTCTGCATGCCCCCTATCTAACAATTACACTTTCAAGAGGGAAATACATTCATTTATTCAAAAGAACAGCACATGAAATTAGGCTGAATTCCTGGATCAGACCAAACCAGGCTGAAAAGCATTTTGTTTAATGAGAGCAATGTGTTATGCTTGTTGCTTCTTCCACATTCTTTTCTTTTAAATGCTGATACACCTATGTGATTCTAAGTCAATACCGTAGATAGTGGTTCCCAAACTTTTTGTCATCATGCCCCCCTTTTTGATTTTTGAGAAACCCTCACGCCCCCCCCCCCAAAAAATAGCAGCAAAACTTGGGGTGGGATTGACGGGGGGGGAGTGTGGCCTCGCGCCCCCCCTGGAATTTCTTCATGCCCCCCCAGCGGGGCACACCCCCCAGTTTGGGAACCCATGCCGTAGAGTTATCAGCAGACAAACAGGAACTGAAAAATGTGCAAGGTTTAGGTCCTGATCTATAGCAAACACTTATTCATGTTAGCTTTGCACACTGCAAGCAGTTGCAGTAAAGTCAATGAGATTCATTGTAGTGTATGATTTAAGCACCTAAATAAGCCTTTGCAGAATCAGGCTCTTAATGAGTAATTTGAGTTTATATGGCTGCTATGGATCCTTACATGTGTGTTAGTTTGTGCACTGTTAAAAGACTCCCTTTGACAAAAGTAGAAATACTGAAAATATTCAAGAAATGGAACTCATAATCTGTGAACATTTTAGCAGTGTCAAAAACAGAATCTTGACCAACGTGCAAGGGAAAAGTAACCTACAAAAACAACAGGTAGGAGAAATTGAAACTACAGCTTACATCCTCTAGATAGCTATGCATAGCTTTGAAAGCACTCAGAAGGAAAACAAGGCACATAAGAGTTATGTTTTCAAAACACGCTACTGCCTAAATTTACTTAGGCCCTTTTGAAAATTTTTACCCACTGTCAGGTTGTTCTCTCCTATATTTAGGACAGTCACTATGAAGCCTCTTACTACCTACTTTGTGTGTTTGTGGAGCTTTAACTTAAACCAGCTATATACAACATTTTGTATACAACTAATTTCTACTACTCCCCTGTTTCACCTAAATAGTAATTACTACTGCCACTCGCCTATACTGCCTTCCATTCTGCTTTGATGTGCCTGTAAATTCTTGACTGCTCTTCTCCTAAAACAAAACCAATTAAGAACATAAGAATAGCCATACGGGGTCAGAGCAATGGTCCATTCAGCCCAGTATACTTTCTGCTGACAGTGGCCAGTACCAGATGCCCCAGAGGGAGGGAACATGACTGGTAATCCTCACGTGAACCCTCCCCTGTCATCCACCTCCAGAGAAACAGAGGCTAGGGACACCATTCCTACCCATCCTGGCTAATAGCCATTGATGGACCTAACCTCCATGAATCTATCTAGCTCTAGAAATTGAATAGTTTATTCCAAAACAGTACAAAAATTTAATTTTCCATTTTGTACTTAGACCATGAAAGGATTCGAGTAAAATATTGCTTCAAAAAGTAACCTAATTTATTATTGCTTATTTGTATTTCAGTAAAGCACAGAGATCCTAAACAATATCAGGGCACTATTATATTAGAGTCATACAATTTAAGATCAGCTCCTCTAGTTTACCTTCGTGTATACCATAGGCCACCAACACCACCCAACATCAACACACAAAACCAACTATCAAAGTTAGACCAATGTAGGACAGCCCACAAGAGACTAGACTATTGTATACCACAGGCAGAGAATAGCAAGGACCAAGGTGCACCAACGCCTGAGGCACATGCAACATCAAGAAAATTGTTAAGTAATGTACACTCACACAATCTAGGAAAAAAGTGTCCACACCCTCCTGGTGCAAAGGAAGGCAAAAAAAAAATCCCCAAGGTCATGGCCAAGCTGAACTGAGGGAAAATTCCTTCCCAACCTCACACTTGCCCAGTCAGTGAAGCCCTGAGCAGGTGACTAAGAACCAGCCAGCAAAGCACTTGAGAGAAAGAAGCATAGTAGAACTACTACACTTCCTTTACTTAAGAAAAACCAGTTATTTCCTCAAAAAAGAAAATCAGATTAGTCTAACAAAATTTACCTTTTGTAAACACATGTTGCATTATATACCTTTTATCATTTATCTCCAGAGCCTGTGCAGATAGAAAACTGGGGTCCGCATCCATAGCTGCAAAAACTATCCACGGATATTTGCATTCACATCTGAAGATAAGCAGATATTGGCAAATTTGCAGATCTCTATCCATGAATTTAATTAATCTTTCCTTCACAATTTGTTCTAAAACCTTGCATATTACTGAGGGAAGACTAACAAATCTAGTTCCCTGCATCACTGCTTTTCTCTTTTCTTAATCACTTGGAATACTTGGAAGATCCATAATTTCATCAACGTGGATAGTCTCACAACCGATGCAGATTGCAACTTTTCCATGCCATCCTGTTTTATGCAGTTCTCATCCATATCCTTCCATGAATCTGTCATAAAGAAGCCACCCAACATGCTGGAGTCCTTCCTCTTGTTCTTTTTATGTTTTGTGGATACCAACAGAGTATACACCCTGGCCATCTGTTCTCTCTCAGTCTCGCTACATGGCCAGCCCATCTCCTTTTCCAATTGTACATAACTTGGATGATATCATTGACACTGCTTCTTGCACACAAATCGTCAATAGTAACATGCATGGTGCGTGTAAGTAGGCTACAGCATCTTTCCATTGCTCTTTGAGTGGTTTGCAGCTTTAAATTCTTCTGTAAGCATTGTGTTCCAGGTTTTGCAACCATACAGAATTATAGGAAGGATGCTGGTGTTAAAGAGATGGGCTTTTGTGGTGGTAGAAAGTTTGGGATACTCCCAATTTGAATGCATTGAGCTCTAAGTTTTTCTTCAAATCGTAGCCCCAGGATCACATGGTGTTTTCCAGAGGGGTATATTTCTCAATTTTCTGTGCTCAGGTCTCACAGAAGGCCAGTATCCAGTTCTCAAAAGGATCCACGACATCCATCATGATGACCTTTTTACTCTCCTTACTGGTCACTATGTAGTCTGGTCTCAGCAAGCTGTCCATACTTGAGATGAGAAAATCGATGATGACACTGCTCAGGGTCAGCAGGAGGTCTTTGCTTAGCCAATACTGATTAGCATTGTGGCACAGCTCCCAGACACTGGAGCAGGTCTGATAACTGCACAAGACATGGGGAAAAGTCTTGTTATGGAAGCTGCACCTCCTGCACCACTTGTCCTAAGCCCTATGGTAGACGGCCTATTGAGGAGGACACAGTTGAACTGGGTCCTTTGGACAAACCACCAGTCAGTGTAGTGGGTGAAGCTGCCCCCATGGAAGAAATGGTTGCTGGTGTCCCGCTTGCTGGTCATCTCAAATAACTTTCCTAGTCCAGCTTCTGTTTTGGGTTCCCCAAATAGTGGCAGATGGGCTAACGAGAGTGTGTTGTTTTAAAAGGAGGATATTGATATAATAGGCATCACAGAAACTTGGTGCAATGAGGACTATCAATGGGACACAGTTATACCAGAGCACAAAATATATCAGAAGGATAGAAGAAGTCATGCTGGTGGGGAAGTAGCACTATGCATGAAAGAAAATGTAGAATCAAACCAAGTAAAAATCTTAATTGGGCCAAAATGTTCCATAAAATCTTTATGGATAGTAATTCCATGCACCAATAATAAGAATATAGCAGTAGGAATATATTATCCACCAACTGATCAGGACAGGGATAGTGACTATGAAATGCTAAGGGAGATTAGAGAGGCTATCAAAATTAACTCAACAATAATGAGGGATTTCAACTATCCCCATATTGACTGGGTACATGTCACCTGAGATCAAATTTCTTGGTACCTTAAATGACTGCTTCTTGGAGCAGGTGGTCCTGGAACCCACAAGGGGAGAGGCTATTTTTGATTTAGTCCTAAGGGGAGTGCAGGATCTGGTCCAAGAGATAAATATAACTGGACCACTTGGAAATAGTGAGCATAATGTAATAAAATGTAATATCTCTGTGGTAGGAAAAACACCTCAGCAGCCCAACACTGTGGCACTGAATTTCAGAAAGAGGAACTACACAAAAATGAGGAGGTTAGTTAAATAGAAATTAAAAGGTACAGTGACAAAAGTAAAATCTCTGCAAGCTGCATGGAAACTTTTCTAAGACACCATAATAGAGGCCCAACTTAAAATGTATACTCCAAATTAAAACAATACAATAAGAGAACCAAAAAAGTGCCACCATAGCTTAACGACCAAATAAAAAAAGCAGTGAGAGATAAAGAGACATCTTTTTAAAAGTGGAAGTCAAATCCTAGTGAGGAAAATAGAAAGGAGCAGAAACTTTGTCAAATTAAGTGTAAAAAAATAAGAAAAGCCAAAAAGGTGTTTGAAAAACAGCTAGCCAAAAACTCAAAAAGTAATGTTTTTTAAGCAGGAAACCAGAAGCAGGAAACCAGCTAAACAACCAGAGGGGCCCTTGGATGATTGAGATTCTAAAGGAGCACTCAAAGATGATAAAGTCATTGCGGAGAAGCTAAATGAATTCTTTGTTTCAGTCTTCACGGCTGAGGATATTGGAGAGATTCCCAAACCCAAGCCATTTTTTGGGGTGATAAATTGCGCAACTATTAACTGTGGTTTGTAACCTCTCCTTTAAATCAGCTTCCATATCTAATGACTGGAAGATAGCTAATATGATGCCAATATTGAAAAAGGGCTCTAGATGTGATCTTGGCAGTTACAGACCGGTAAAATGTCAGACTCATGGATGAATATAATTTGTTGGGGGAAGTCAACATGGTTTCTGTAAAGGGAAATCATGCCTTACTAATCTGCTAGAGTTCTTTGAGGAGGTTAAAATACATGTGGACAAGGGGGATCCAGTGGATATTGAATACTTAGATTTCCAGAAAACCTTTGACAAGGTCCCTCACCAAAGGCTCTTAAGTAAAGTAAGTTGTCATGGGATAAGAGGAAAGGTCCTTTCATGGACTGAGAACTGGTTAAAAGACAGGAAACAAAGGGTAGGAATAAATGGTCAGTTTTCAGAGTGGAGAGAGGTAACTAGTGGGGACCGCAAGGGTCTGTCCTGGGACCAATCCTATTCAACTTATTTATAAATATGTTCTAGAGAAAAGGGTAAACAGTGAGGTGGCAAAATTTGCAGACGATACCAAACACCTCAAGATAGTTAAGACCAAAGCAGACTGTGAAGAGAATCAAAAAGATCTCACCAAACTAAGTAACTGGGCAACAAAATGACAAATGAAATCTAATGTTGATAAATATAAAGTAATGCACACTGGAAAAAAAATCCCAACTATACATACAATACGATGGGGACTAATTTGGCTACAACTCCTCAAGAGAGAGATCTTGGAGTCATTGTGGATAGTTCAAGAAAACATCCACTCACTGTGCAGCGGCAGTCAAAAAAGAAAATAGAATGTTAGGAATCATTCAAAAGAATAGAGAATAAGACAGAGAATATCTTAAAAGGGCAACAAAAATTATTAGGGATTTGGAATGGGTCCCATATGAAAAGAGATTAAAAAGACTTGGACTTTTTAGCTTTGAAAAAAGTAGACTCAGGGGGGACAGAGGTCTATAAAAATCAGGACTGGTGTGGAAAAAGTGAATAAGGAAAAGTTATTTACTTATTCCCACAATATAAGAATTAGGGGTCACCAAATAAAATTAAATAGGCAACAGGTTTAAAACAAACAAAAGGAAGTTTTTCTTTACTCAGCACACAGTCAAACTGTGGAACTCCTTGCCAGAGGATGTGGTGAAGACTAGCACTTTAACAGGGTTCAAAAAAAGAGCTAGATTAGATTCATGGAGGTTATGTCCATCAATGGCTATTAGCCAATTATCTAGGGTGGGTAAGAATGGTGTCCCTAGCCTCTGTTTGTCTGGAAATGGGTGACAGGAAAGGGATTGCATGAGGATTACCCATTGTGTTCCCTCCCTCTGGGGATTCTGGTATTGGCCGCTGTCAGCAGACAGGATACTGAGCTAGATTGACCTTTGGCCTGACCCAGCATGGTCGTTCTTATGTTCTTACGGATGATGTCTTTCAGGAACCTCTGAAGTGGTGCTGGTCATGATTCTTTAGGAGCTGACACCAGATGCCATCTTTCAAGGGGGCAGTGTTCTGAGTCCTCATCAGTCTGGTGAAGTCAGACTGGGGTGAAGTCTTGTTCCAGGTCATCTGCAAGGTTGAACAGGAGCAACAGGGGAAGGCACTCCAAGCATGGTGTATCAATCCAGGCCTCCCAGTCAAAATTCCCAGAAGTATGAGTGGAGTCTCTTGAGCGATTCTGGCAGGTGGACTAATGATGGTGTTTTCCAAAGTCCTACTGTAGGTTACCAGGACTCCCAGCTCCTGGCACTCCTCACACCTTGTCCAGCAGTAGTTGATCCTCTTCTCCAGGTGGCACAAGGCATTGTGGACACAGGATCACAGTGAGGATACGTCTTCCCACACACACACACACTCTCCTCAACTGGGCCGGGGAGCAGCTCAGGTAACTAGCGATATCCTGCTCAGAACAGCAGGACGACAGGCAGCATCTGGGCTCTGTGCTGCAGATGGGGTTTTCCTGTGTGCAGCCTTTTCTGGAGAGCAGGGCAATAGGCAGCATCTGGTTCATCAAGGGGGCTTCTCTTGTAGCTGCCTTCTCTGGAACAGCAAAGCAGTTGGCAGCAACTGGGTCTGGAGTTGTTGGGAAGGGCCATCTCCAATAGGAGCCATCTTGGGAGCAGCAAGGCAGGAGGCAGCATCCCAGTACTGTAGAGTCAGCAAGGTTCCTCCAGTAGTGGCAACCATCTTGGGGGCAGCAAGGCAGCAAGCAGCTTCCCAGTTCTGGGTTGTTGTGGGGCTCCTCCAATAGCAGCAATCATCTCTGCAGTGGCAGGGCAGCAATAGGTGGCGTCTGGGAGATGGATCATCATGTAGCAGCAGCCATGCTGGGAGCAGCAGGGTGGTGATCTGCATCCCGATCCTGGGTCCTTAGCAGGGGGCTCCTCTTGCAGCAGTCATCTCCAGAACAGGGCAGCAGGCACCGTACTGGTCTGTCAGGCAGGGGGCTATCCTTGGGTTGTCCTCTTCCTCAAGAGTAGGAGAGGCATTGTTGCTCTTGGCAGTGAGGTACCGAAAAGCTGACCTCAAAGCACAGGATCTCCCAGGAACATCTCCAGCAGATTTCTTCCATTAGCCACTGATCTTCCAGGTCCTTGCTGTTGGCTCTCGTAGTGCTGGAGGTTGGTTCCCACTGGGCCTTCTGATGAGCAGCTAAAGACTTCTGCAGAGCCGTTGAGTAGTCAATCATCTTCTCTGTCAGTTCCAGGTCTGTAGCAGCGTGGTAGGCACCCATCTTATCACAGATTCATAGAATACTAGGACTGGAAGGGACTTCAAGAGCTCATCAAGTCCAGTCCCCTGCCCTCATGGCAGGACTATGCACCATCTAGATCATCTCCACTTCTTATGTCCTTCCAGCATGACTGTGAGCCATTAAATAACTAATCTCAGTTATCCAGTCAGATGCTCATTTTCGTTAGGGGTTGCTTCTTGCAGAATCTCCAGTCCAGTGAACCTCCCTCTCTCAGAGACTATCCCAGCCTGGAGAAGTCTAGCCATTCTCTCTCTCACTTCCTTCCACCAACTGGCTATTTATATAATATAGTACATAGATTTTAAGTTCAAAAGGGACAACTGTGATGATTTAGTCTGACCTCTTTCCTGTATTACACAGACCAGAGAATGTCACCAAAGTAATTCCCTGAGTATAGCTTTTAGAAATCTATCCCATCTTGATATTATATTGACCGGTGATGGAAAATCCAGCATGATCCTTTGTACATTGATCCAATAACTGCATAACAAAGTGTGTGGGGGGAAAAAATCCTACATTAAAAAAAACACAACACACACATTTAAAACTAGTATTTGAAAGTTCAGAAATGCCTGGCTTCCACTTATCCAGGAAAACTTAATTCTGCCCTCTTGTGCATCCAGCTGGTCTACTGACTAAGGAATAAATCCTGTGGAAAATAGTATGTGATCACATAATTAAGATCTATCAGAATGAATGTGCACAAAGACACAAGTCGGGTTATATGATCAACAGCAAATCTGGCATTTTCTAAATTGAGCACTTGAATTTGCAGCTGAACATACTTTTCTCTTTTACTGTTGTTTCAGTACGTAAAATAAGCCTAGGAAAATAAGAAAAAAAAAGTTAAACCAAATTCCATTTTATGTGGCTATAGCAGCCTACCTGCCCATCATGCATCAGGGTCTGTGCCCTGGACCTTTAGTGCTGCAGCACAGGTTGTGATCAGTTGAGCAATATTCAGTGGCAGCAGAAGGTTATAAATAGGGAGGGAAGGAGGGACTACAGGATTCAGGGGCTATCTTTGAAAGGTGGTTGGTAGGGCAAAGCCAAGGTCGGACCTCTCCCCCCCACATACAGCCCTAGGGTGGGGGGTTTGAGCCCCATGTAGTTTCCCAAAGGGGATAGACTATTTGCTGAATCAGGTAGTTGACTGGGGAAGTCTGGCCATTCTCATTCTCTCCCCCTCCTTCTACCAGCGCCTAAGGTGCCATTGGGGAAATGGGCCTCAAAACCAGGTACTGGGAAGGAAATTGACTCCATCTGGTTCCTGTTCCAGGTAGCGTCCCAGGAAAGTGCAAGGCCCCCATGCCAGATCCTACCTCATGCTCTTCCTTTCCACCTCCAGCTGTGATGGTGTTCTTAGTTCAATGGGTGCTACACTGTGGAGTGTTCACATGTTGACTTACTTGGATATGTTAGAATTTTCCTGGGGATTATGAAAGAGAAAGGAAAAGGTAATTTTTAAATGGTTTGTCTCTCAGCTAACACTGAATGGAGTTTTAATGGGATAGAAAAAAGACATTTCCCTAGCTCACAGGTATTACCCCTGCTGATTATCAAAAGCCTGCTACAAAGTACAAAGGCAGGAGAGCTTCAAGAAAAATAGGTCACCAGACTCCTTTATAATGGAAAGTGTTAGACAACCTTACCATGGAGGTGACTAGGCAATTATAGCACAAACCCTTATTACTGCACAGTATAGCCAATAAGAGGCCTCTGATATGGGGGGAGGGGGGGGGAACTAGCCAAACCTCTGGTTCTTAAGATGTACAAGGACTATATTAATTCCAGCAGAACATCAAACTCCTTTTGTTTCCTTGTTTAGGTTATAGTTATTTGCTATACAGTCTCTTTAAATGTTACATCATTTGTTATTGTTTTGGCTGACTCAGATCTTGAAATGGGGTTCTTAACCATTTTTTCCGTGGTGCAGAAATTGGGATTGTTTACTTTGGCAGGCTTGAAGAATTGTATGTGCTTTTTAACAGTAGCCCACATTGTACTATCCATTTTCCAGCAGAACTATTCGCTGATTTGGTACATTACAGTCTAAGGTTATCAGCATGGTTCCAAAACAATGAGTTATTTATTTTCAGAAAAAGTGAGCTTGCTAAAATGTGATAATCAGAATGTGTTCTTGCCTTCTGTGAGCCACACTTAAATAACATTTAGAATTTAGTTAATCATATTGATTTTTAGGGAGTAATAACTATTTTTGTTTTATTAACGTACACACAGGGGGTGCGTCTAGACTGGCAAGATTTTGCGCAAAAGCAGCCGCTTTTGCGCAAAAACTTGCCACCTGTCTACACTGGCCACAAGAATTTGTGCAACACTGACGTTGTAATGTACCAAATCAGTGCTTCTTGCGCAAATACTTTGATGCTCTCGCTCAGGCATAAGCCCTCTTGTGCAAGAATACTTGCGCAAGAGGGCCAGTGTAGACAGGAACGTTAATTTCTTGCGCAAGAAAGCCTGATTGCTAAAATGGCCATCGGAGCTTTCTTGCGCAAGAGAGCGTCTACACTGGCATGTGCCTTTGCGCAAAAGCAAATCTTTAGCGCAAAGGCACATGCCAGTATAGACGCTCTCTTGCGCAAATACTTTTAACAGAAAAACTTTTCCGTTAAAGGTATTTGCGCAAAATCATGCCAGTCTAGACTCAGCCAGGTTGTCTTCATCTTTGCATTCAACTCGTCAAGCAAGTAACAAAAATTCAAATTTTAACAATAAAACAATATGTTGCCTTAACCTAATGAATTTAGGCATCAAATGAGGTGGGGAGGTATTTGGTAGAATAGGCTGGCACCTATATGATCTTTTGTGGGTCAGAATGAATTGTGAAATTACTCTTAAAATCCCAGCAATGGAGTCTGATCAAGTTAACTCACTTCTAGATAGAGCATTACAAAGACCATTTCTGCTTCACCTAAGTTTAGTGTGAGGTCTTCAATTCAACAAATCAGGATTATAGTTTAAAAAAAGTAGGAGGGGGAGGAGGAAAATAAACCAGGTTTAACATCAGGTATTTTTAGGTTGTGCATTGTCAAAATAGAAAAACTGCTTATGATGACAAAATACAGAAGACCCACACAGATCTTCGTATCTGATACTATAACATCGTCATTAAGCAATATTGTAGGTTTCCCATGCACAACCTAACATATGCTGCCTTAGGTTGAGCTTTAGCAGTCATACTAGCTACTTCTAGTTCAAGTGGAAGAGGAGCTGGATGCGGAATATCTCCATTCTCATGTACTGAGTGTGCAGGCTGAAGACTTGGAATGCATATTAAATGGATGGATTTGATGTTAGAAATTGGACCACTGCTAATAAGAAAACACTTAACACCAATGCATTTGAATTTTTTTTTTTAATTCTCATTTCCATAATATGACTTCAGGGCAGCAGAAGCTCAGGGAAATGAGGACTCAAATTTTAAATTGTTTGAATACTACAGAACCAGAGAAAGCATTTCAGCCTCCTATCAATGTTGTGAAAGGCAGCAGTGAATGGAAGAGGAAAGTAACAAAGGAATGTTGGAATTACACCAGGCCTTAAGAATTTATCAGATACTGTGAAAGTTCCTCTTGTAAAATTAGACCACATGCAGTCACACAGACAAATAATTAAGAAGAAAAAATACATTATACACACATACATATTTAGCAACAGGAGAATGGTATTGCTTGCCAACACTACAAAAATATTTTCAGTGATTAATCTGACGTGCTTTTATTACTGGTTCTTTTAAGTATTCTGAAATTGTTGGACTGGGTATCCTTACAGGACACGAGTCCACTCATGCAGGGTGAGCCATCATAAAAAGCTTGTGTATAGAATACAATGTTGCTTAAGCTTTTCTGCTGTTTTGATTTTTTCCTATTGCCATACACCACCTGCTCTTTCCACTTAAAAATGTAATTTGATATATTTAATCACGGAGAAAGGACTGAAACATAACTTGAAAATTATATTTTTAATAAAAATGTGTATTCTGTCCGTATAAACCATATAATATGACTATTCACATGCCTGTGGTTGTAAATGGAGAAAAAGAAGAAAATGAATTGTCCTATCGTACCTTAATCAAATGCCAACTAATAATTTTTATCCTTTTAGAATCATGGGGTTGGAAGAGACTTCAGGAGGTCATCAAGTCCAACTGCCAGCTAGAAGCAGGATCAGTCCCAACTAAATCATCCCAGCCAGGGCTTCGTCAAGCCAGGACTTAAAATCCCAGGATGGAGATTCCACCACCTCCTTAGTAACCCATTCCAGTGCTTCACCACTCTCCTAGTGAAACAGTTTTTCCTAATATCCAATCTAAATATCTTTCACTGCAACTTGAGACCACTGCTCCTTGTTCTGTCATCTGTCAACACTGAGAGCAGCCTCTCTCCATCCTCTTTGGAACCCTGCCCCCACTCTCCTCTTCTGTAGACTAAATAATCCAAAATCCCTCAGCATCTCCCCGTAAATCACGCGTTCCAGCCCCCTAAGCATTTTTGTAGCCCTCTGATGTGTTCACATCCTTTCTGTAACAGGGGGCCCATAAATGGACGCAATACTCCAAATCTGGCCTCACCAGTGCCAAATAAATCACTTCCCTAGGTCTACTCACAATACTACTACTAATGCTCCCTAATATGCTGTTAGCCTTGGCTACAAGGGCACACTGTTGACTCATTCAGCTTCTTGTACACTAATACCTACATGCTTTTCTTCACAACAGCTGCTTAGCCAGTCAGTCCCCAAGCTGTAGCAGTGTATGGGATTCTTCTGCTTCATGTGCACTTGTCCTTGTTGAACTTCATCAGTTTTTGTCCCAATCCTCCAATTTGTCTAGGTCACTCTGGACCTATTCCTACCCTCCAGTGGATCAACCTCTCTTCCCTCCCTTCCTCCATCTCTCCCCCCCCCCCCCCGCCACCCCACCCTGCAGCTTAATGGTAACCATGAACTTGCTGAGGGTGCAATCCATCTCCTCATCCAGATCATTAATAGAGATGTTGAACAAAACCAGTCCCAGAACAAGCCCTTGGAGCAGGCCACTGCTGACAATCAAACATGGAAACATTGATCACTACACACTGAGCCCAACAATCTAACCAGCTTTCTATCCACCTTACAGTCCATTTATCCAATTCATTATTCTTTAACTTTCTGGCAAGAATACTGTGGAAGACCATATCAAAAGCTTTGCTAAAGTCAAAGTGTAACACATCCACCACCTTCCCCATATCTACAGAGCCAATTACCTCATCATAGAAGGCTATCAGGGCGCATCTCTTGTTCTTGGTGAATCCATGTTGACTATTCCTGATCACTTTCCTCTCTTCCAAGTGCTTCAAAATGGATCCTCAAGGATCTCCTCCATGATTTTTCCAGGGACTGCAGTGAGGTTGATCAGTCTGTAGTTCCCTGGACTCTCCTTCCCTTTTTTAAAGATGGGCTCTACATTTGCCTTTTTCCAATCATCTGGGACTTCCCCCGATCACCACAAGTTGCAATCACATCAGCCAACTCCCTCTGATATATTAGATCCAGCCCCATGGATTTGCCTATGTCCAGCTTTTCTAAGTAGTTCTTAATCTGTTATTTTTCCACTGAGGGCTGTACACCTCCTCCCAACACTGTGCTATCCAGTGCAGCAGTCTGGAAGCTTACCTTGTCTGTGAAGACAGAAGCAAAAAAAAGCATTGAGTACTTCAACTTTTTCCACATCAGCTGTCTCTAGTTTACCTCCCCCATTGAATAAGGGTCCCACCTTCCCTGACCACCATCTTATTGCAAACATGCCTATAGAAACCTTTCTTACTTTTCACATCCCTTGCTAGCTGTAATTCCAATTGCACTTTGGTTCTCCTGATTACACCCCTGCATTCATGAGCAGTATATTTATACTTCATTCTAGTCATCTATCCAAGTTTCCACTTCTTGTAAACTTCCTTTTTGTGTTTAAGATCACCAAGGATTTCACTGTTAAGCCCAGCTGGTCACCTACCATAATTGCTTTTTCTCACTGCACATTGGAATGATTTGTTCCTGCACCTTCAGTAAGGGGATTTGTGGAAGTAAAACCAGTTTTCCTGGACTCCTTTCCCTCTCATGTTAGTGTCCCAAGGGATCCTGCCCATCAGTTCTCTGAAAGACTCAAAGTCTGCTTTTCTGAAGTCCTGGGTCTGTATTTTGCTGCTCTCCTTTCTTCCTTTGGTCAAGATCCTGCACTCTACCATCTCATGATCACTGCTGCTCAGGTTGCTACCCACATCTACTTTCTCTACCAATTCCTCCCTGTTTGTGTAGTAGGTCAAGCTGAGCATGGCCCCCGATTGGTTCCTTCAGCACTTGTACTAGGAAGTTGTCCCCAACATTTCCAAAAACTTCCTGGATTGTCTGTGTACTGCTGTATTGGTCTCCCAACAGATGTCCGGGTGATCAAAGTCCCCCATGAGAACCAGGGCCTGTCATCTGGAAGTTTCTATTAGTTGTCTGAAGAAAGCCTCCTCTACCTCATCCATCTGATCTGGTGGTCTATAGCAGAGACTCGCCACAACATCACCTTAATGCTTCTACCTCTAAACTTAACCCAAAGACTCTCACAAGCTTCTTTCTGATTTTATACTGGAGCTCTGAGCAATCATACTATTCTCTTACATACAGTGCAATTCCTCCACCTTATCTCCTTGGCCTGTTCTTCCTGAACAGTTTATACCCTTCCCATGGGTATCATTTGGGAGGGAGCTGAGGGGGCATGTAAAGTTTGAAGCCCTGGATTTCATACTTGAAGTCTGCTTAAAGCTATATGTCCTGGTTCCAGAGGCAGTTCTTAAATGCAAATGAATTTGAGCTACTTGCAGCTTTGCCTTTGGGGCAGGAAGTTTATTATAAATCGATGGAGGCAGGAGATTAAGAACAACATAAGAGACTGATCATTCAAGTACTCGAAGGACCATTAGATCATCATGAAAACATCGCCACTTAAAAGATAGGAGGGGAAAAAAAAAAAGAGTAGGAATGAGTGTTGTGCTGCTGGGATTTTCATTTGGCCCCATACTGTTACATTTATAAATGTTCTTGAAAAAGGGGCAAATAGTAAGGTGTCAAAATTTGCAGATATTACAAAATTACTCAAAATAGTTACATCTGAAGCTGACTGCAAAGAGCTACAAAGGGATCTCACAAAACTGGGTGACTGGGCAACCCAAGGGCAGATGGAATTCAGTGTTGATAAATGCAAAGTAGTGCACATGGAAAAATATAATCCCAACTGTACATACAAATATAAATTAGCTGATACTACTGAAGAAAGAGATCTTGGAATCATCGTGGATAGTTCCCTGAAAACATCTGCTCAAATGTGCAGTGGCAGTCTAAAAAATTGATAGAATATTGGGAATCGTTAGGACAGGAATAGATAATAGACAGAAAATATCATATTGCCTCTATATAAAGTCATGGTATGCCCACATCTTGAATACTCCATGCAGATCTGTTCACCCCATCTAAAAAAGATGTATTGGATTTGGAAAAGGTACAGAAAAGGCAACAGAAATGATTAGGAGTAAGGAACAGCTTCCATATGAAGAGAGTTTAACAGAACTGGGACTTTTCAGCTTGGAAGAAGAATGACTAAAAGCATGGGGGGGGGGATATGTTAGCAGTCTAGAAAATCATGAATGGTGTGGAAAAATAGAATAAGGAAAAGTTATTTATTCCTTCACCTACATAACATAAGAAGCTCGCCCAATGACATTTATAAGCAGCAGATTTAAAACAAAACAAAAACAAAAACAAAAAAAACCACATTATTTCTCATGGTCAGCTTGTGGAACACTTTGCCAGTAGATGGTGGAAAGGCTCCAGCTATAACAGGGTTCCAATAAGAACAAAATAAGTTCAAGGAGGATAGGTCTATCAATGGCTACTAGCCAGAATAGGCAGGGATGGTGTCCCTCGCTTCTGTTTGCCAGAAGCTGGAAATGGATGACAGGCAATGGATCAGCTGGTGAACGTCTCTTCTGTTCATGCCTTCTGAAGCACCTGGTATTGGCCACTGTTGGAAGACAGGATACTGGACTTCATGGGCCATTTGTCTGACCCATTCTGATGTTATATAGAGCCCAAATGTATCTGCCCCCTGCTGTAACCCACTAGACCCCACTCCACTTCAAGAGCGGAGATAGAGCCCAGGAGTCCTGATAGTAAGAAAGTAAGAATATATATTACAATTTGAAAGCTAACCAGTGTCCCTTAAGTGACTTGCCACAAGATATCAGAATGTTAATATTAGAGCTGAATTGTTCTAATATTTATTTTTTTAAAATATAGCAAAAAAATAAGTGCTCCTGTCAGCTAATTGCTAAGTTATCTGCCAAAAAATTAAACAGTCTAGAATTTTCCAGTGCCTTAGTAGCCCTACAAAGAGGTGATGTGCGTTTGTGGGGAAGGCAAATAGAATCAGTCTCCCCACCACACACACACCATTTGCTGTTTGGCTTGCACTGAGCATGCTTAGTAATCTCATTTTATCTGAACAAGTGTGTTTTGCTCATGATACTTGATATATATATACACACACACACACACACACACACACACACACACACTTTTTATATATATAAGTTAGTCTCTAAGACTGTTTACACTGGGAAGTTATTTCAAAATAATAACTCCCCAAATAACTAATTTCAAAAATAAACTTGTTTCACAACAAGCAGGAATTATTATTTTGAAATAAGCCTATTTTTTTCAAAATAATTTTGAAATAATGGGCTTGCTGTGTGGACATTCATTTTATTTCAAAATAAGGCAAGTTATTTCGAAGTAACTCCCCAGCGTAGACATTCCCTAAGGTGCCACAGGCAAAAGAAACTGAAGAATTTACAGGCTCCCCTATGGAAGACTTTAGTAGGCTACATGTGTCACTAAAGCATGAATTAACAGGCTATTTAAACTATTGAATCATACAAGTTGCTACAAACCTTTCAGCCATGCCAACTTAAATGTGAACATCTTTTATAGCTAAAAATATATAGGTTTGCCCCTAGAAAGCAGAACTCTTCCAATTCACTCTGATCAGAAGAACTTACGTCATTGTTTATAGTACCTTTTAAAACTCCATTATTTCACAATACAAGCTACTGAAAATCTGAAGTTATATGTGCAATAAGAAATCCAGTTATTTATTTTTATTTATTTTTTTATTTTTTTTAAATGGAGGCTTTCACCAAATTTTCTGATTACAAGCCAAACAATGAATTTCATAGTATTACCTCCAATTTTGAGACATTTCTATTCACCTTGTATCTTCTGCTCAACACTCCAATACCTTTGCATTAAAGTATACACATTTGAAGTATTATTTTAGTCCTATTACTATACAGGCTATAAGCTTTCAAATTGTATCACATCAGCATAGATTCAGAAGTAAGGCAAACCTCTAGCATAAATTACAGTTGGCTTGACTCACCAAAGTCTATGTTGCACTGAATATGAGCTTTAGAAAACTGAAACAATTTAGAAAACCCAATTGCACAAATTTGCTTTAATTTCTGAAAACCTCCAATTTCACTGACTGTGTTTTACCAGCTTCACAAAAGGCCCTATCAGAGAAACCCAGGCTGCACAGAAAGCAAGAGACAGAATTCTTGGCTTCAGTCAGACAGCAGTGTACAAATACCTGTTTTAAAAAAAAACAAAAAACACCATCTCTCAGAAGCCCAACTCAGAGGAATTCTGTAATAGTAGTTTAAAATGTGTTTGGTTTCTTTTTTCTTTACCTGGACAGTTCTTCTTTTAGCCTTTCACCACTTCAGTTAGGTCAGTAGTAATGAACTGCTGGATCATCAGTGGGGGAGTTGGCATGAAAAAAAAAAAAAAAAGGATTATAGAACTGAGTAATATGTGAGGTTTGCAGATTCACCCGGACAAAAAAAAAGATTCATATCTAGTATCAGTTTGAGCACTAAACAGCAGCTCAAACAGTTTCGATAGCTCACATAGCACAGATTCAATTAAAAGGAATAAAGCCTCAATCTGCTTTTGAAAAAAATTAGGATTTTTAAGTGTTTAAGAAAATAAATTTCATGAAATGCAATTCAATTTAGTATATTGGTATTACTGAAGAAGTCAAGTCACCAGAGCTCCAAAACTAGTGCCATGATTTTGGAGAGACAGCAAGTTGGATTGTAGGGTTCACTCATAGCTGGAATTCTTCTACAGCCAATTGCCAATGGATTACTCATGAGTCTTAGAAATCGTCCAGAGCCAACTGGGGCCCAGATTGTCCTTATCATGTTTTGAGCCATAGTCCAGAATTCTGCAAAGAAACAACCAAAACAATTTCCTTTTGCATCATTCCATGCCAAGGGAGCTTAGGATCTGTCCCCACCTTGAGAAGGGCCACACCTCTGACTCCAAACCTGACAGATCCTGAAGTATCCACAGGAAGTCAGAGGATTGGCAGAGAGTCTTCCTCTAGACTAGGCACATAGACTGCAGTCTAGAGTCTTCCTCTAGACTAGGCACATAGACTGCAGACACCTGCAATTCACTGTGATTATCTCTGTACTCTGATTAAAGTACTGCACCTTAGGAGTAATAACCGGGTTAACCGCTGACCAGCCACCCTTCATATTTTGTCAGAGAATCATTACAAGGAAAAGATATAAAAACAGTAAAGAGCTTATGATGTGTAGCTTAACGGGCCATCATCTATATACTACATAGAGATTCTGAGAAGATTAAAGTACTTGAGGACCTTTCCGCAGGGCCTGTCCCTCTTGTACATCAGTTCTTAGATGGAGCACAAATGACCTCTGTCCCAGCTAAGAGCAATTACTTTATACACTCTCAAGTCCTTTGTTTTCTTAGGTTTCCAGGTCAAATTAGTGTATGCTATTTGACAAAGAGGTGACATTTCAGAACACTATGTATCCATTTGATACAGCGCTGGAAAATAACATTACTTGCCATTTGGTTCATCCAAAACACATCTGCCATTCAGATCACCCGCTGAACCAGAAATACAATCAGTACCTACCCCCTCAAAAAAAAAAAGTCACATAATACTCACAAAGTTAATACAATAGTCTATGGATATTGCAATATCTCCACAGCATCCTCTCTCTCATTGTAGTAATACAGGGGAGTCTGTCTTCTAATATAGGTTGTACCCTAACCTTAGCTCCTAGCATGGCAGTTTGGTGCAGCTAGATACTTAACAAGCCAGCAATTTGTGCATAATTGCTTCAAGCCTGATCCAAGAGCCTTGTGATTATTTTATGTATTTGGTTCCTTTAACCAATTTTAACTCAAACTTTTTTTCTTTTTATGAACAAACCTTTAAATATTAGATACAAAAGGACTGGCAACCTTGTGACTATTGGTTAAGATCTGAATTATACATAGTCTCGGGTGTTTGGCTGTGTTTTGGGGATCAGAAGAATACTTTCATTGAGAAAATTGATTTAATAACCACTCATCATTAAGTCTAATGTGTGGATGTTGATCCAGGACAGGAATAACTAAGGAGGTGGTGTTTCTGACTTGTTAATCAGTGTGGTGAGACAGAAGTTTATTATGCTACTGGTTGGGCAGATCACATAGAACAAGAAGTTTTGGGGTGTAACTGCCCTATGTCAGCAGTTTGTCCTCCATTTTGTATTCCCAGTGGTGACTCCCTAACATTAGCTCCAAGTACCTTATCTAGAGGAATCTTAACCCTAAGCACTCTAACCCTAGGGTGGTGTAGTGGAAATGCGGAAGACGATTGTGAGGTCGAGGAAATTAGGTGGTGTACCACAATCGTTCTTTTTGTGCCTGCATTTTCCTACAGGCCTGGATGCTCTAGGCAGCCATTTGTGCTTTTTGCTGCTTATTATTCTTTTGTTATTCTCAAAGAGTTATCTGTTTGCTCAAGATGGTACAGTGTAGGAATGCACTGTTGACTTTTAAAAAGTTCTGGGACAGGTCCCAAGGCCATGCACCTGGTATGGGTGTGCAGGAGGGCTTGGGAAGATCACATAGCTATCTTTGCTGAATGTTTCCCACCTGCTAATTATTTGGCCTGGGAAAATATGCAAAGTATCAACAAGCTAATTATTGGATGTGGGAAAATATGCAATGTATCAACGATCTTGTTAGTTTCTCAAAACAACAGGGGTGATTACTGTAAATCCAACAGTATATAAGTGCCGGGGATATTCCTAACACTGGAACCTCAGTGTAGACCAAAGCCGCAGAAGGTGCTACACATTGGCCACTGGGGTCCGTCCGCTGTTCTTCTTCAGGGGGTTCCCAGCAGCAGAAGGGACGTAGGCATTGCATTTTATTCTGAGATCTGCTTAGGCTTAATAAGTATTGTACTTTCTGAATAAGCATTGCATTTTATTTTGAGGTTTGCTTAGGCTTAATAAGTATTGTATTTTATTCTAAGATTTGCTTCATTGTATTTTACTCTAATATTAAGCATTGTATTTTACCCTAATATTTGCTTAGTAAAATCTTTAAGCCTTCACCCAATTTGGGTGCTTATTGCCTCCAAATCCATTAAGGGAAGAACCATTGCCTCTTAGCAAGACAGGACTATTAAGAAAACTGTTTTATTTAGAGGGAAGTAATTATATCTGAAGGTAAATAGAAAAACAATGAGAACAGAGAAGTCAGAGAGACTGTTTTTTTCCCCTATAACCCAAAATTAAAGGGTAGCTCCATGAAATTGAAGAAGGCAACATTTTTAGTTGACGAAAAGGAAAAACAGTATTTTAAAAAGTCACAGCAAAATTCAGCTTTGAAAGTCATTTCTACCACATATTTACAGAAGAATTCAATGGGAATTAAAAGTATTACACATTTATATTGGGATTATCCAGTCATACTATCCTGCAGCTAGAATTGAAATTTACATAGGATTTCAGATAGGACAGTATTCTTCCTTGAGTTCTTTCCTATACATATATTATTGTGTAATGGTCCACCTTGAGAATTCCTCTAAAATATTCTGTACTGTCCATGGACAGTTAAACAATTCCAGGCAAAATACACTGTCAGACAGCTATGGAAAGATAATCCCTATAGATTTTTTTTTTTAAAAAGAGTAATAGTTCATTTATTTTCCACGCTTCTGGCTTTTTATGAGATAAATACTGGACCCTTTTTATGTGTTGCAATAGAATGGTATTTGTTCTTTTCATTTAAACAGAATTGTTCATTTTAAGTTTCTTGACAATGGTGACATTATACTGCATTTATTTTAGCCGGTTGACCTTTAAAAATGTATTTGTTTGCCTCCCCTAAACCCTTTTTAATAAGCATAAATTTGGCACTAGTCATACTCTTGCATAATTTTTATTTTCGTAATATAGACGTCTGAGCTCAATGAATGACAATTTAAAAAAAAATATCGAAGAATGACTTTATTGTCAACAGAACTATTGTTCAGTTTATCTTCTCCAACACCAACAAACAAAAACACAGGTAACAAAGGAAGTCCTCACCTTCCCAGGGTAGTAAGTAGAGTGCTGAGTGGGTGGGAAGGATTCCCCTTTCTTTAACTTACTTTGCCTCCTGAATGTCGGTCAGCCTATACGTAACCTAGAGTCCAAAATGCCCAAAATAGAAGGGCAGATCCCAACAACATTTCAAAGGTAATGCAGATGTAATACTTAGCAAACAAACCAATCTCATTCTCCTTTGCATCACAAGACACCTTCTTAGAACATGGCGACAGCTATTCCCATTAAGGACACATTTTTTACTTTATACTGATTATGTTATTATAGTTACTCTGGTTTCCACACATATCAATAAACGTTTTGGTGCCCACATAGAAAGACTACGGGCTTGTCAACATAGAAGAAACTTTTCTTTGTTAACTTGAATTATTTCAGAATAAACTGCTTTTCATCCCCACACATTTTTTTCTAAATAATCTGATGTCTCATTCTGCATTAGTTAGTTTACTTTGGAAGTAGAGTAGATCAAAATTGCAATGAGTCATCCCAGAAAAAGATCCATGTGGATGCATCTCCAGGTCTAAATAACTAGTTCACATTTTGCAGTCTTTCCTCTGGTATCCCACACTACAGTGCTACACACCATGGTCAGCCTGTTTGTCTGTCTTTTTGCCATCTACTAATCTAGGGGTTGTCATAATCTGATGTCACCTCCCTTTAAATGCTGGCACACAGCCAAGTTAGCCCCTTTGTAATTATAGATCAGGGTGAATTCACACACCCAGTCTACAACTACACTGCCGCTTTTTTTGCGGAAGAGGAAATGCAAATGAGGCACTAATTAACATCTCAAGCTCCCATTTACATATTCTCTTCCAATCCTTTTGCGCAAGAACCCTTATTCTTCAAAAAATGAAGAATTAATTCCAGAAAACGAGGAATAAGGGTTCTTGTGGAAAAGGGGTTTTTTTGCACAAAATAGGCCCATCTACACTGTGTTTTTTTTAGCGCAAAAACCTCTTGAGCAAAAAGGATCAGAAGAAAAAAAGCAAATGACAGCACAAGATATGCTAATTAGCACTCCATTTGCATTTCCTCTTCTGCAAAAAAGTGGCAGTGTAGACGTAGCCCCAGAGTCAACTACCATTTACAGTAGCCAGGACCTGTAGGAGGACTCAATGTGTGGTCCTACACTTTCACGGCCTCTGGGAATAGGAGCATGTCCCGTTCCAATTTAACAGCAGTCACCATAACACCAAGTAGTCACCAGATCACCAAGCTTACAAATGGATTTCAGACCAAATTAAAGGAGTTCCCAGACCCTGGCCCAATGCCATAAAGGAAAGCAGCTCCAGAGTTATAAAAGTGCCTGGACAATAAGACCCGTGGAGCTGCTCACAAGACCTGTACCTACTATAAGGAACTGGACCAGAATTTTGCCACCACCCATCTCTGGCATATTCTCTGGACATCACTGAAAGCACCCTAGACCCTGAGCAGGAGGAGAGTCTATGGACAACCAGGATCTCTTGGAGACACAAAGCTCCAAGCCAGATCCCAGGGAAAACACAGTACTGGGTTCCATGAAATCTAGGCAGAGATGCAGCCTGATTGCAATGGGGAGGAGACCTCTTCCAATAAGTACTACGAACTATATTCCAAAGTAACTGTACAGGAAAGACTTAAATAACTTTGTTCTGGGTACTTGACAGGGTGCTGCCACACTGGGCGGATGTGAGAGAAGGACTTTTCTCCAGCTGCTCAGCTCATAATATGCTCCAAATGGCATCCATCAAAGAAAACAATATCCAATGCATTTATTTCTCTGAAACATCAACTCTTTCAATCACTGAGCAAACATGACCATGCCACCTTCCTGTTCTTAGTGCTCCCTCTCCCACCTCTGAACCGTGTCCCCTCCATACATTTTATGGTAGGCATGTTTATCGTAGCAGCAGACATAAAAAGAGAAAAAGCAGCAGTGTACTTTGGGTCACAGTTTGGTCAATGCCTTGAGCTTCTAACTACCTTTATGAGGCTACAGAGATATTAAAGATAGCCATGAATGCCTTATACCTACACTGTGATGAGGGCACCTCACCTCTCATGAGCACTTCTCATTGGCTGAATGTGAAGCTGCATGCTCTCTCTCTCAACTGTTGCCCTCAACAGGAAGGTTTTCTATGGCTCAGCCTGCCATAGTCTAAATGGATTAATCTTTTGAGGAGGAGTGAATAATAGAAATCCAGTAAGGACTACTGCTGTGTCCTGCTTGGTATTGCAGCCTTGTCTCCAGCCCATTTTGGTTTAGCTTTACATTTGTCCCTACCCTGTTATAGAGCAGTGCCCTCCAGGGCATTTTCCTGATGACTCTTTGCCTTCAGTGGTTCTGTGGTGTTCCAGCTCTCCAACTAGGTCATTAACTTCAGTCTTCTTTGGCAAGGGGTTGTGGGGGGGGGGAAAGGAGGGGATGGTGGCAAAGTTCAACAAAGGATTGGCCCTCTCAGGCTCTTAGGCTTGGTTAAACTCCCATCCTCTTTCTTGGATTTTTAATAGTCTTATCCTTTTCTTGGGACTTGGGCCATTTTTCTGGGGGGGTAGGGGAGACTTAAGTCTACACCCCACTCTAAGTCCCAACCCAGGGATCCTATAGACAACAGCCATACATACTGCTTTCCTTTACTTGATTGCAGCTGCTATGCCCTGGGCCTCCTTCCTGTACAAGAGAGTTTCATTGGCAGGTGAGGAAAAGGAATCTTCATGCACATTAATTGGTTTATATTTCATGTGCCTTTCTTCACATGTTGGTACTGTGTACGGCAGAACTACCACAAAGCTCTCAGCCAGGCTTTAGAAATGTAGTCAGCACTGTTCCATGGCCTTTGAAAGAGACAGAGAGCCAAGTGGTATCACCGTACCAATGGCACTTCTCCCTTGAAGCCTCCCAAACACTTAGCAGGATGGGTCACTATGGAGCGCTGAAGAACTCCGACGCACACACAGCACAATGCACAGTCACCTAGACTAGGATCTCAGAAGAAAGAAAGGAGCCACTGATGAATGACTGCAGCCACTTCCGCCAGGGTCCACAGACAAGATATTAGAAGCTAATGACAGATGTTTATTCTTTGTCTAGCACAAGACCATCATCCTACAAATCATTATTGTCTTTCCTCTATATCCGCACGAACCAGGAGGTGAAAGTAGAAAAGGAACTTGGGACTTGAGCTCTCACAACATCTGCTCAGCCACAAACTGTTTCCTGAAGAGGGTGATCAGGGCTAGGAGATCACTGGCTAGATTGTCCACCTCAGAAGAATCTGGAGACAGCCAATAGTTGCTAATGTAAAGGAAGCTCTCTTGTTACCTCCTCATAGGACGTTAATTCTTGAACAACAATAGACCCAATTCTGTGTATTCAGAAAACTAAACTTCTTTGTTTTAAAAGGCTGAGGGGGGGAAAGAGGGGTTTTGTGTATCCTAAGTGCATCTAACAACACACAATGTTTTTAAACCACTCAAACTGCTAAAAATCTATAAATAACAAATATAACTCTTATCAGACAATCAATAGTCAGACCAAAGCAAAGAATATTCTTACTATAAATCATGGGTGGCCAACCCGAGGCTCACGAGCCACATGCAGCTCTGATTAAAAAAAAAAAAAAATGTGGCTCCTGCTGGTACCGCTCAGGCCGGCAGCTTTGTGCCACATTCCAGCGAGCTCACAGCCAGCCGCTCATCACACATGCCCCAGCACCTGGAGGGAGATGCGCGTGACCGTAGTGGCAGCGCCGGCTCCAGCACCAGGCATTAGATTAAAGCTATGCTGGCGGGCAGGGAGCTCAGCTGTGTTGTGGGACCAGGAAAGTGCCGGGAACGAGGTGCGGTGCTCAGCAGGGCTGCAGGAGGGAGGAGGTGCCCAGCAGGCCTGCAGGAGGTGCCGGGCGCAGGGCTCAGCTGGGCTGCGGGAGGGGGGAGGTGCCAGGAACTGGGTGTTGTATGTCAGCTGGGCTGCCCAGGGACTGGACTCAAGAGGAAGGAGGGAAGAGAGGGAGGGGCAGGGAACCAGCTCTGAACTCAGCAGGGCTGCAGGATTTGCAGGGAGGTACAGGGAAACAGGGCTCAGCTGGGCTGAGGGGGATGGGGGAGGGAATAGACAGGCAGCTCAGCTGGGCTGCAAGGAGGGGTGCAGGGAACTGGTGCTGGACTCTTCTGAGTTGTGGGGGATGGCCTTTTGGGGAGGTGCAGGGAAGGGGGGTGTGACGGACCCAGCAGGGTCCACACTGATCCGGGAGGGGGACCGCCCCCCCTCAGGCCGGAGAGGGCAGGCCGGCAACGCGAGCGGCCAGAGTAGCCCCGGCCGGGCTGAGATCCGGCGCGGGGGAACGTGCACAACCCCACGGCAAGGGAGGCGGGGCCGGACGCGGCGGCGGCAGGCGGACCGGGCGCCCGAGAAGCGTTCCAGCTGCCCGGGGCTGGGCGGAGCAGGGGGCAGAGCTCCGGATCCTGGCCGTTACGTGACAGTGCATGAGGACGCTGGGGGGGGGGGGGGGGGCGGGGCTGGCCCACACAGCGTCTCTCCCCAGGCCACTTGAAAAGCGGCCGGGTGCGACAGCTAGAGGTGGCTCAGGGAGGAGCCGCCACCCCCTTAAAAGGACTAGCATCCCGCCCCGCTGGAGGGAAAGAAGAGCAATGCCGGAGCCCCCAGGACACCGGCCGGAGGGGGCCGACAGCTCGGGCGTGGTAAGTGTCCTGGGCGGATACCCCGGCGGGCCCGTGGAGAGTGGAAGAAGCCCGGGGCAGAGCGCTTTTGGCGCCCATAGGCAGGCGAGTTTCGGGGATCAACCACGCCTGTCGTGGAGGGAGCACGCTAGTTTCCCCCACTTAGGGCCCCGGGCTGGGACCCGGTGGAGAGGGCGGGCCCAGGTCCCCCACAGCCCCCTTTTTCCCCGCAGTCCCAACCTACCCGACTTCCCCTGGGGTCAGAAGCCTCTGAGAGTTGGGCGACCTCAAACTCTATTGGAACACTTGCTACCCGCCCGGGAAGGGCCTTAAGGGACAGGACCCCGGGACCCTTACCAGGGGCGGGGCAGGGGGTCCGCTGAACCCTGTCACCCAACCGGTGACGGGTGATCGCACCCCCGCACCACGAACCGGGGAACAAGATCCTGGGACAAGTATATCTCAGTCATAGATGGTGGGTCCGCTGAACCTCCCTATTCTCCCGAGAAGGGGCGCTTGCACCCGGAAAAATCCATCACAGGGGAGTCTTAGCTGGGTTGCAGGGGAGAGAGGTGCAAAGAAGCCTAGTGGGGAGGGGGCAGCAGCAGGGGGCCCGAAATGACCACCCCGGTCCAAAAAAATCCCTCATCTGGGACCAGCCAGGTCCAGAGGGTGCCAGACCAAGGCTGGTTCTGGGGAAGGGGAGGGGGATTGGGTTAGCGCCATGGTCACCAGCCTGTCAATCGTGATCAACTGGTCAATTGTGGGGGCATGACCAGTTGATTGTGAGGTGTTCCAGCCCCGCCTCATTCCCTCCCACCCCCAAGAAGCTCACACTGATGCTACTGCCCGCGAAAATGGAGGTAGCGCACTGGCTTCCTGCAGCATGGAGACTGGGGGGAAACTACAAGCTAAGTTCTATGTCTCAGGAAGTGCATGAGTTGCTCTTCCCCTCCCCAAATCAGCCGGCACGCCTCCTGCAGAGCCGGGTCTGACACACACAGGGTACTTCCTTCCCCCTGCTGCCTTCCTGCATGCAGGAAGGGTGTGGGGAGTAGGAGTCCTGGGACCGCACCAGCTCCAACTGCTCAGGAAGCATGTGGCTGTCACGGGGAGTGAGGAACAGGGCACGTGCTTCCTGATCAGTTGGAGCTGGTGCAGTCCCAGGACTCCCACTCCCTCTCCCTCCCCCCACACAGGCAGGCATCAGGGGAAAGAAGTTGCCGGTGCACCACAGACCCGGCTGTTCAGAAAATGTACCAGCTGTTTGGGCGAGGGGGAAGCAGCACCCGTAGTTCCTGAGACCCCAGACCTGGTGTGCAGCTGCAGGATCCCCAGGTACTAGCCCCAGCTGTCCCTGTCCCCTCCTCCTGGCAAACACCCCCCCCCCCCCCCACACACACACACACACACACAAGTACCCTGCCCCACCAGCACCCTCCAGCACCCTGCCCCCACCAGCACAGTTGGGGACCCATTAGTGAGGCTTGGGGTTTTTTGGAGGGTTTTTTTTTTCCAATCTCACTTGTGTGGCCCCAACTGACCCTCAAAACAGGTTCCCTGCCCCTCTCATAAATAAAGACAACACTGAAACATTTTGTGTTTGACATAATATTTTATTTAAAAATGAAACCTGGTCAACCCCCATCTGGCCACAGCATCATAACTCTTCTGCACCCCTCAGACCTCAAACCTGAGCCTATCATACACTGGAACCACCTGTCCTGAGCCTCTCACATCCCCAAATTCCTGCACCCCCACATCCCCAGTCTTTTGCCACAACACTCCTGCACCACCCACACACTGCAAATCTGTGTCCTAATCCCATTATACTCCCTGCCTCCCTGCTCTGAGCCCCTCATGCACCCCAGCCCACACTCGTGCACCCTCACAGCCACAAGCCTGCAGCTTGCTCAGCACACCAACCCTTCACCTGACCCCAACATTCTCCAGCCTGGAGCTCCCTCCCTGAGCCAGCATCCTCTTCTCTACTTCCTCCTGCACCCAAATTCCCTCCCAGAGCTTGTATCTCTCACCCCTTCCCAGTGCTTTTTGTGATGGTATGCCCTGGGACCATGTACCGGCACCTATTTTCCCCCTGCGCATTTTTTTTTTTTGGCTCAACAACTCCCCTCCCCACCCCGGTACGTGGCTTTTCTCACTCTACCAACCACTATTTTGGCTCTTCATCTGTAACGGGTTGGCCTCCCCTGCTATAAATCATGACAAGTACAGATCAGGCTTAATTTGCCGAAGAGAAACTTAGGCTGAGAAAGAGACAAAATGCCTTAAGTTCTCATTTTGTTCACACTCTATAGTCATTTATTATTAGAAAATCCTAACTTTATCCTATTCCCAAAAGCTGAACTCCCTGTCCTAGGCTGGATCTTTGTAAACAGATATACACCACAGGCTCAGCGAACAAGGGGAATGCAGCACAAGAAAAAACATCCAGACCACAGAACAAATGCATCATTTAACTAAGTAACATAGCACATTCTTGGGGTCTGAAATCTCTAAGGCACCTACCAGAACATGACAATTAAAAATGGTCTGCCCCTGAGAGTACAATATTTACGATAAGCCATGTAACACAGAAATTAGAGCTGGAAAAAGTTAGATTATGTAGTTGAGATCTCCAGCTGTTGGAGAGCATTGTCCTTGATGATTTACAGAAAAAGTAGCAATTAGAATCGGCGCTCATTTATTTTGTATAACCCTGTGCTCCAGTACCTATTAAGACAGTAGGCCCCAAAACCTAAAGCTTTCAAATGAACAACACAGTGTGCTGATTGTGTGGTTCATGAATGTGCATCGCCTCATTTACATAAGAGTATTTAGCATCCTCCCATTTTCAGTACAAATGAGTAAAACGAAACCAGACTTATTAGGAATAGATTCTCATAAAGCTCATCAGAGATTTCTCTATATCATCTGGCAAATAGTTACCCTAAATTTAACCTGAACATATTTCAGTCTGAAACATTGGAATCTGATCAACCAAGACTACTTTAATAGGAAATGAGAGCTTACACTTGTTGAGCAGTCTAGGGGAAAAGCCAGCTTCTCTCCCCCCAGAGGAAAAGCCAGAGACATCCAATGAGCTGTCAGCACATCTCCAGGCATTCAGGAGGAGGTGGGGTGAGAGAAATGCTTTCCAAAAGGGATAATGTAAATCACCCAAGTGAGGTAATATCTTTTATTGGACCAATCATTTGCATACGAATCAGCAAAGGGATGAAAAGTCCACTGGAAGAGAAGAATAGCAGAAAGATTTCTTAGCTCTTGAAACAGAGCAAGTGAAGTCTGAGACGATACGAGGCATACAAAAAGACATTTGAATGGAATTCCCCCAAGTGATAGACATCATGCTGGAGCTCTTGAAATCACATAACACTGGGTCTTCAATCAAGGGAGTTGATGTCTGTGGGAACTAAGTTTAGATAAGAAACTTAACTTGAGCAAAAATTGTAACTGGCTGAAAATTAAGCTGTAGGCTTAGTGGTGTATTTTCACTTTTGTTGGCTTGTAACCCTTTCTATTTCTTAAACCTATGACCTCTTGTTTAATAAACATGGGTTTACTTGAACACTTCATACACCATGTCAATGCTGTTGTATATTGTGTTGTAGATATAGATCTTGTTGTTATAGTAACTGAGTAGGTCACTGGGGTCAGCCCAGCTAGTCTGGGCTTGTTCTAGGTTGTTCTGTGCTATGCAATAAAATGGACACTTGCACCTATTCAAGCTCTCTGCCTTTCCACTGATTTCTTCCTAGACTGTAAAACTCCGCACGACATAACAAGTGGCGACGAGGGTGGGATACCTGTGCTGCCTCCACCAACAAAAGAAGTAGAAGTCAGTGAAAGAAAACAAACTCTTTCTGGCTGTTCTGGAAGGTGGGGGTAAGAACTGACTGCTACACTGTGCAAACTGAAACTAAGATCAAGGAGCCCAGAGACTGGAAAAGAAAAAAAAAGGGGGGGGAGTGCAGCAACCATGGCTACACTTACAGGGCCACTGGGACCTTTTGAGGAGACTGTAGAGGAATGGCAAGTATATATTGAGCGTTTTGAACTTTTTGTTATTGCAAATGACATTGAAGAAGAGAAGAAGGTGCCAATATTTTTAAGTGTTGTAGGGGCTAAGACCTACTCTCTGCTATGCAGTTTGCTGCTCCCTGCTAAGCCAGAGACCAAATCTTACAGTGACATTGTGGAAATCCTGGGGTCACGCTATGCTCCAAAACCATTGGTAATTGGAGAAAGGTACAGGTTCCATAGCAGAGACCAAAAAGAAAGTGAAACAGTTATACAATTTGTAGCCAATTTGAAAAAGCTTGCTGAACACTGTGAATTTAAGGAGATGTTAAAATGATGCCATACGTGACAGGTTAGTGTGTGGCCTGCACAGTGAAGCTATATGGAGGCGTCTGTTAACAGAAGCTCAGCTCACCCTACAGAAGGCCATTGATATTGCGGTCTCCATGGAACTGGCCACACAGGAGGCACAAGACCTTAGTGCACCCCCTGGGGTGCATAAAATGTCCCAAGAACCTACTCACAAAACAGTGGGGAGCCAGGAATGTTTCCGCTGTGGTAAGCCAGGTCACCATACATCAGAATGCTGGTGTAAGAACCTAGTGTGTCGACAGTGTGGGAAAAAAAGGACACATTGAGCGTGCCTGCAAACAAAAGAAAAGGAGGCCTGTGGGCTGGCAGAACAAAAAGGAAAATCTGCATACCATCGAGCAGATGCCTGATGATCAAAGTGACACCCTGTCTGAAGAAGCAGCGCCATGCTATGTTTTGTCTTTGGAAGGGGGCTCCCATGAATACTGGGTAACCCAACTGTTCAATGGCAAACCTGTACGCATGGAAGTGGACACTGGTGCAGCAGTTTCATTCGTCTCAGACACGGTGTATAAGGAAAAGCTGAAGCATCTTCCACTTAAGTCAACAAAGATCGTTCTGAAGACATATACGGGAGAAGCAGTATCCCTATTGGGCACGACTGATGTTAAGGTGGAATGAAATGGACAGACTGCAGAATTACCACTGTTTGTGGTGAAAGGCCATTACCCAGCCTTAATGGGGAGATCATGGCTTAGGAAGATCCCGCTGAACTGGGCAGAAGTGCACCGGATGACTAAAGAAGAAACAGGTCGGACCAATATATTAAAGAAACATGCTGCTGTTTTTGGAGAGGAATCACCGTGAAACTGAACATTAAACCGGGAAGCCAACCAAAATATCTGAAGGCCAGAACTGTGCCATATGCTATCAGACCAAAAGTTGAAGCAGACCTGGAGCGCCTAGTCAAAAATGGAGTCCTAATACCAGTTACCCATAGTCCATGGGCAACTCCAATAGTTCCAATATTGAAGAAAGATGGTTCTATTCAGATTTGTGGGGATTTTAAGGTCACTGTTAACCCTGTGTTATGTGCAGAGCAATACCCCCTTCCTCGCATCGATGACATCTTTGCGGGCCTGGCTGGGGGACAAAAGTTCAGCAAGATTGCTCTGAGTCGAGCATATTTACAGATGCAAGTTGATGAGGAATCCCAAGAGCTGTTGACTAGTGTGACACATAAAGGGCTTTATCATTACTGTCGCTTACCCTTTGGAATAACTTCTGCCCCAGCTTTGTTCCAGAGAGCTATGGACCAGATCTCGTGTGGCTTGCCAGGAGTCCAGTGCTATCTTGACGACATCCTGGTCACCGGTGGGAATGAGGAGGATCGTCTTAAGAACTTAGAGGCTACCCTACAAAGACTGGAAGAGTATGGCCTATGAGTCCATAAAGATAAGTGTGCATTCTTTCAGCCCTCTGAATATTTGGGACACATCATTGATGCTACTGGCCTTCATAAGTCACCTTCAAAAGTTAAGGCTATTGTGGAGGCTCCACCCCCTCAGAATGTTAGTCAACTTCGCTGGTTTCTAGGACTATTGAACTACTATGGAAGGTTTATTTCACAGCTAGCCACGCTATTAAAACCACTTCATGAGCTCCTTGGCCAGAACAAGGTCTGGAAGTGGAGTGACGCCTGCGATGTTGCATTTAACAAGGCTAAATGTGCATTGCTAAACGCAGAGGTCCTGACGCATTTTGATCCATCCTTACCTTTACAGTTGGCTTGTGATGCCTCCCCGTATGGAGTGGGAGCGGTCTTGTCACATGTTATGCCTTCAGGAGAGAAGAAACCAATTGTTTTTGCTTCACGCACCTTAAGCAAGGCTGAAACTAACTATACGCAAATTGAACGTGAAGCATTGGGAATCGTTTTCGGGATTCGGAAATTTCACCAGTACCTGTTTGAACGAAAGTTTACACTGCTCACTGACCATCGACCTCTGACGGCAATTTTTGGTCCACACACAGGTATTCCACCAATGGCTGCTAGTCGTATGCAACGATGGGCATTGTGGCTTTCAGGACACACATATGAGATCAGATATCGGAAAGCCACTCTGCATGGCAATGCAGATGGTCTCTCTAGGCTGCCTTTGCCAGTCAAACATCAAGACAGTGGCCAGAAGGAGATCTTTTACTTTGAATAGGTAGAGAACATGCCCATCACTGCTGCACAAGTTAAGAGAGCAACTCGTGTTGACCCAGTACTGTCCCAAGTAATGGAACTAGTGATGCGCGGAACATCTCTACGGAACTCTCAGGTCTCACCTGACCTTGTCCCCTACATGTCCAGGAGAACGGAGTTATCAACCCATTCGGGGTGCTTGTTGTGGGAAATGCGTGTCATTATTCCAAAAATACTGAGACAATAGATGTTAGAGCAGCTGCATTCAGGTCACTATGGAATGGTGCGCAGGAAAGAAATTGCACGAAGCTATTTTTGGTGGCCTGGCTTGGACAGTGACATTGAAGAGAAGGCAAGAGCTTGTATTTCTTGCCAAAGTGTGAGGAATGCACCTCAACTGGCACCTCTACACCCATGGGACTGGCCTGAAAAACCATGGCAACATTTTCATGTTGATTTTGCTGGCCCATTTGAAGGTAGCATGTTATTGGTGGTAGTAGATGCTCATTCCAAATGGCCGGAAGTCTGTATAATGCCTTCCACTACTGCTGAGAGTACTATCCAAAAACTACGGGGAATCTTTTGTCATTTTGGTCTTCTTGAACAACTTGTGAGTGACAACGGTCCACAGTTTGTCTCTCAGGAGTTTGGAAATTTTATGAAAGCAAATGGGATCCATCACATCACTTCAGCACCCTATCACCCAGCCACAAATGGATTGGCTGACAGGTTTGTCCAGACAACGAAACAAGCTTTGAAATCGGTTAGAGGACATTCACTCATACAAAAGAGTCTGGACACCTTCTTACTGTCCTACAGAAACACTCCTCATGCTACAACCAAAATGTCCCCGGCTTTTCTAATGATAGGTCGTCAGCTGCGCACGTGTTTTGATTTGCTGAAACCTTCAGAACCGTAACAAATTGTGCAACATCAGCAGCAAGCTCAAGTCATCAGGCATGCATTCAAAGCAAAAGATCGAACCTTTAGTCCTGGACAGCCAGTTTTGGCTCAGAACTATGCTCCTGGAGCTCCTGGAGCTACACTGCCATTATTATTGCTCAAACAGGACCTGTTTCCTATACTGTCCGGACTGCGAAGGATCTCATCTGGCAGCGGCATGTAGATCAGTTATTGACAGGTTATTCCTGCCCCCAAGGCACATCTCCAGTTGAGTTGCCCATCCTTCCCACTGCTGGTGAGCTACCGTCTCAAGAATCACCTGCTCCTGACTCTCCTCCTCCATCACCACCAGTGGTGAACAATAACCCCCTCCCTGAGCAGGCTGATCCAACAGCCTCACCTGTTCACACTTCAAGTTCCCAGCCCAGTGTCAGGCCTGCACCCAGAACATCTTCGGGTGTGAGAACGCCAGATGTCCGCCGTAATCCACCTTGAGAAAGGCGGCCTCCTCAACGTCTGGACCTTTAGTTGAGATTAACTCTCAGTTGGGGCAAATTAATCCCCTGGGTTAGCTAGGAACTTGAGGCCATCACTGTCATTTCTTGGTTAGTTTTTGTTTTCTTAAAGGGACGTTTTCATTAAGGGGGGAGGAATATGTTGTATATTGGGTTGTAGATATAGATCTTATTGTTATAGTAACTGAGTAGGTCACTGGGGTCAGCCCAGCTAGTCTGGGCTTATTCTAGGTTGTTCTGTGCTATGCAATAAAATGGACACTTGCACCTACTCAACTCTCTGCCTTTCCACTGATTTCTTCCTATACTGTGAAACTCCCCACGACATAACAAATGCTGTAACTGAAATAAAGGGGTTTGTCAAATCTGTTATGTTAGTGAACTTCCACATACTGACTCTTTAAAAAGGAAATACCAGCTTAACTTCTGTGAATGTTCCAGAAAGGAGCTGAAAATTCCAGAGCAAGATAATGAGATTTGATGAATGATGGATGGGTTGCTCGGGTGATTCTGCAAAAAAAACAACAGGCAAGTAAAAGGCAGCATATGAGCCGCATGCTTGAAAAAGGTGGCTGTTGGAGTCAGAGCTGTGAGCAACAACAGCATGGTTTTGAAAGCACCCACAGATGTAGGGCAGTTGTTGACAACTCACTGGTCTGGGTTAAACTCCCGAGTGTCAATCCATAGTCTACATTATTTTCACTGTTGCAGTTTCCTTGATTTAAGTATAGAGCCACATGTGGCAATATTAATTAAGTTCAATAATATACAACCATGCTTCATTTGCCTGGTACTAATTGTAACCTGGACTCCCACTGAAAGTGATGGGGGAGGGTTGTTAGTTTGTCTCTCTGATAATACTATGAAGTGTTTAACCTATTACATCTCCCTGCTTATAGTCTGCACTGTACTATTACATTCCTGATCACTTACACTTTCAGTACTTTTGGAAAAATTATAGATGACAGTTTTGGAAGAGATGTTATTAGTTGTTTGCCTTGATCATTACCACTATATTTGTTATCTTGTACTAGTATCAGCAGACTTTTTGGCCATGTTTAGACCAGATCTTCCTGCAATGAATGTACAAACTAAACCCAAGGTGGGTCAGAGCATCACTTTCATAGCAGTTTAAAGAACTAAGGAGTGTCAACTCAAGACTATAATCATGTAAGTCATTGCTAGAGTACATACAAACAGAAATACTAGATAAGCATTCAGTACTTTGATATTTGTTAAAAGAACATTTAACGTTGCATTAGTTTGAAAATAAAATAAAATACAATACCATAAAACTCAGGCTATTTTGATTATTTCATAGATTGGTAACGATAGACCACTGCCACAATTTTTTTTTTTTAAATAAAAATGCCACTAATTTTTGACATGTCCTTTAAAAGAAAACTCTCATAACATTATTTCAGCAGCTGAAACTTCAAGAAAAATAAATACTGCAGCAAGCCAAAAAAAAAAAAATTACAGCATTTTGGCAATATTACAACTTGTGCTCACTTGGCACCATTACAAGATATGGTAGTATGGAGGCCAACCTGGGGTGCCCTCTTTCACTCAAACATGGTGTTCCAAGTGAGGTGAGGCAGAACTCACCTGTGTTACAAAAGTCAAGACAGACCCTTTTATCATTTAGTCTGGCCTCCAGTAACATGGATGTAACCCCAAAGTCAGTTTATGTCAACTGGCAAAGATACACTCATTATACTGTCACCAGAATATTTAGCCAAATAGTGTCTTGTAAGGTATATAAAAACTGGTCGTTAGTATTATTACATGTACAACTAGCATCTAAAAACTTGTGTGCGCATGCTAGCAATGTTACTAAATTATAGTCGACCAAGCAATCTGAGTTGCATAATTAAACAAGTTTGTGGATAACAAAGGGAAGTTGTTTTGCCTCTTTCTCCAATGTAAATTGAGCAGGATGCGGCCACAGACAATGGAAATACATTTACATCTAACAACCAAAATGATTAAGGCACCAGAAAAAGTAATTTGACTGGCAGAGGAGGAAGATAGCAACCCAACAGGGAAAAGAACTTTGTCCAAGTTTACTGGACTATAAAAAAGCAGCAGCAAGAATCCCTCAACTACCTATCACTTATGGGGCTGTCTAGGAATTTCTCAGATTTTCACTAGCATCTCAGTTTGCCTCTCCAATGTAACTATCTTTTTCTTCTAGCACAGCCAACTTGCCATTCATGAACATCAAATCCATTCTGTTTTTAGGTTGGAAAACATGGCACATCCATTGGAGGTCACCACCACCACCATATCTTGAGTTGTGGGGTAGCCAACTGTAGGTCCTATACCAGCTTCTTCTTTAGCTGGGCCCTTTGACACAAGGAAATCTGCTGAGCTTTTCTATTCCATCTGCTGTCCGATGGTATAGACATTTTAAAATGGAGTAATTTATGTCCCAGAGTTGTGAATTTTACACAAATTTAAAAACCTTCTTGGCATCTTAAACATTCAGTCAGATCATATACCCAGTACCAGATGATTTATGTAACTAATCTACATGGTGTGAATTGCAAACTGAATACACACAAACTGTCTGAGCCCAATGCAAACAATTATTAGCTAACGAAATTCATGAATAAAAAAAAAAGTGGGTCACCATGAACTCATTTCACATTCCATACAGTTGTTGAGTAAATGTGTTCACTTGGTCTATTCTTTCAAGATATGTCCAAGTATCACTTTCCATCAGAACAGCCCTTTCTTTAGAAAATACAACTATCATAGTCACTATGGTGTGGCAAGAGAATAGGGAGTTTTTCCCCGAGAGATTTATATTCAAATTGGTTTGTCCTATATGGAGGGGACTAGTTTGCTGGAGGCACAAAGTAATCTTTTCCTGCCTCTCTCAGAGAATACATCTCAGAGGCAGAGCTTACACACAGACAGACACACAAAGAGGTCAAATAGATTTGGTCTCTGTCCCGCAATGCTTCTTTCTGCAGAGAAGGCAAATTCTATTGGTGATGTCTCCACAAGGAGTTTTGGGTACAAATTTTGTGGGCCTCTTTCCAACTCTGCATCAATGGGTCCTATCTGAATTTAATCCCAGGAAAGCTCTATATACTTGTATATTATAAATTTGAGCTATAATTTGTGAGAGTTTGATGTTTTGTCTGTTCCTTCTGAATTTAATTCCCTTGCCTTGTCAGGATGATAAAGCTTTTTTTATCATTTCATTCTCTTCCCAGGACAATTTAGCCCTCTCTTGAGGGCAACTGAAAGTCATATTCTCATGTGTAATAAGCCCAAGCATTCATTAAGTCTTAAGAATATCAAACGCACCTGTCACTAAGTTTTCAGCCCTGCTTAATGCCCCTCCTGCTTCCTTGATTGCCTGCCTGCTTGCCACTGAAGTATTTGAAGCATTTGTCATTGTGTTCACCTTTATTATTTGCATTGTTAGTTTTTGCCTGAGTTCTGCTGGGCCTGAGAATCAAACTGAGAGGTGCAAGTTGTTTTCCCTTAATTATTTTCAAAATGTCTTCATCCACATATGTGATAATAAGCATCACAGAAACTTGGTGGAACAGTGATAATGAAACACAGTAATACCATGGTTCAACATATACAGGAATGACAGTAGATCAAGGAGGTGGGGAAATGGCACTGTATGTGGAAGAAGGCATAGAGTCAAATCTACTAAAAAAAAAATCTTAAATGAAGCAAAAAAATACCACAGAATCTCTATAGACAGAAGTTTGGGTAATAAATTTAACACAGTAGGAATATACTAATAGTCACGTGACCAGGATGATGAAGGTGACTGAAATGCTCAGGGAGATTAGAGAGGCTACAAAACAAAAACAAAACTCAACATTGACCGGATACATGTCATGTAAGGATGGGATGCAGAAATAAGGTTTCTTGACTCCATTAATGCATGTTTCTTGAAGCAGCTAGTCCTGGAACACACAAAAGGAGAGAGAATTCTTGATTTGGTCCTAGGTACAGCTTAGAAATCTGGTCCAAGATGTAGATATAGCAGATCCACTTGATAATAGCAACCACCCAGACCTGCTGGCTGCAGCGCTCCCAGGGAGGGAAGGTGTGCTGGGCTCTGGATCACAGTTTCCTCTTCCCTGATTAAACAGCAAAAGGCCAGGCTGCCCTCGCTTCCTGGAGCACAGGACAAGGGATATGCAGGGTGTACAGCCTCATGCACTGGCTAAGCACCAAGTTGGGTATGTGTGAACAAAACAAAAGATTACAGGAACAGACAGGACAGTCTCCTGATTTCTATGTTTTAAAAAAATGGAAATAAAATTCCATCTTATGGAATCATATTGACAACCTCCCCCCCCGGTTCATCAGTGTTAGAGTGACACACCTCTGCCACTTCAACCATGGAGTAACACAGCACTAGTAGGCCATGGAGTAACACACCTTTTGTAGGCCAGAAAGGGATGGACATTCTAGATAGACATTCTAATGAATGGACATTTATCAGTGGAGTTTAAAGCTACTTGCAGATGCCCTGTGGCCCTATGATTTAAAAGGGCTCCCAGCCACTACTGTCCCGACCAAAGCAGCAGCAACATCCAGAACCCCAGACTTTTTAAATTGCCACCAGAGCCCTGGGCAGCATGGGCCAGGCAGCACTGAAGGGCTTGCTGGCTAAGGTAGTTTTGCCCAAGGCCCCACCCCTTCCAGGAGCCCAGAGCCAGAACCCCCCCCCCCCCTTTAAGAAAAAACATGACTTTAGAGTCCACCAGGCCATTTCTCAAATAAGAAAGGCTTACCGGTTCCGGATAATCCATGGGTACTGAAGCAGCACCCCACCTGCGGCAGTCAGGTGGTCGCTCCTGCCCTGGGGAAGAAGAAATCCCTCACCTCGTCCCCCTTTTAATCAATCAGTTAATCATCCTGTTTAACCAGTTAACCAATTAAACAAGATTTTACATCCCTAATCTCAAATGCATCCAGCACTTAAGGGGAGGCAAATATCTTAGGTGCTATCCTGCATAAGTTAAGCACCTTTCTGAACCATTCCCATAATAAATTACATGTTCGGGTGTAGGAGCTTTGTTTCAAGACAGTCTCCTGATTTTACTTATATGAATGACAGCTGAAGTACCACAGCACTAGAAATGTCTTCAGCTGTGTCTAGACTACACCTCTGTCGCAGAGAGATGTAGATTAGGCACTTCTAAATTGCTAATGAAGCAGGGATTTAAATATCCTGTGCTTCATTAGCATAAACATGGCTGCTGCTTTTTTCCCAAATGGAGCTTTTTCAGAAAAAAAGGCAGTCTAGACGCGGATCTATCGAAAATAAACCTTTTCGAAAGATCTTGCATTCCTCAAAAAATGAGGTTTACAGGACCTTTTGAAAAATGGTTTATTTTTGACAGATCCACGTCTAGACTGCCTTTTTTTTCGAAAAAGTTCTGTTTAAAAAAAAAAGCAGCAGCCATGTTTATGCTAATGAAGCACGGGATATTTAAATCCTTGTTTCATTAGCAATTTCGATGTGCCTAATCTACATCTCTCTGTCGACAGAGAGGTGTAGTCTAGACATACCCTTCGTGTCAGATTTTACCTCCTTCTCCACCCCCAACTACTCAGCAAGGAACTGTTTGAGGATAGATGAGTTCACTATACAAGAGATCATCCATAATCTTTCCTTATATGCATTTACATTTATGTAAAATGCATGGACTGGATTTAATGTAGAAAACTCTTTCCAACATTCATTACAGGAGAACATCTCTGCATTCCTCTAGTGCCGATTGTTGGCTTACAAAAGTCTGGAGTGATATTATGGAAAATTGCACCTGTTAGGAGAGCAATTAAAACAGGCTACTTGTGGACATATTTAATATCTAACAGCTGAACCCTTGCATATAGCTTCTTTCATGCAGATTAGAAATGTGACACATTCTTCCATATAAATCACAGAAGAAAAGCTCTCATGGGCCAGATATTGTGCAGCACTTTGCAGAGCTGCAGCACAGCACTCACAGCTGAAGAGAATGAGGCAGCTAGAGGTGACTTCATCTAGGAGCCAAAGCAGCCCTCAGTGTAACTTAGCTTTGAAGTGCAGCCCGCTCTTGTGGAGCACTGCTTACAATTTCCACATCATTAACTGCTATGGCCCAGCATGCCCCACTACGCTAGTCTTCGTAAAGGTGAGACCTACATCTGTCCTCAGTTTCTGACCCAGAAGAGTTAGAATAAGAGAAGATTCAGGTTGGAAGAGACCTCAGGAGCTCATCTTGTCCAACCCGCTGCTCAAAGCTAAATCATCCCAGCCTGGGCTCTGCCAAGCCAGACCTTAAAAAAACCTCTAGGGATGGAGATTCCACCACCTCCCTAACTAACCCATTTTAGTGAGTCACCATCCTCCTAGTGAAATAGTTTTTCCTAATGTCCAACCTAGCTCTCCTCTACTGCAACTTGAGACCAGCACTTCTTTCTCCGTTTAGGGGTGTGAATGTTTAACCATTTAACTGGTAAGCCTTTAACAGGTGAGGCTTTCCAGTTAAGGTTAACCAGTGGGGACTGGAACAGCTCCCCACCTACTGGAGGCAGGGGGCTGCTCCAGTTCTGAGGGCCTCCCCCCCCCATGAATAGGGGCTGCTCTAGCTGGGATGCCAGAGCAGCCCCTTCCTGCAGGGCACCCTGGCCCACTGCAGGCAGGGATACTCCAGCCCAGCCAGAGCAGCCCTAGCCTGTGGGGGGGGGGGGGACCACAAACAGGGGCTTCTCCAGCTGGGATGGAGTGGCCTCTTTCCCTCCCCTTTAATCAGTTAACTAATATGTTTAACCAGTTAAGCAACAGGATTTTACATCCCTGGTTTTGTCATCTGGCACCACTGAAAGTGTCTGGCTCCATCCTCTTTGGAATCCCCTCTGCAGGCAGTTGAAGGCTGCTATCAAGTCCCTCCTCACTCTTCTCTTCTGCAGACTTAATAATTTTTGTAGCTCTCGGCTGGACTTCTTTCAATTTGTCCACATCCGTTCTGTAGTGGGGGCCCTAAAACAGGAGGCCACATCTGGAGTATTGCATCACCAATGCCCAATAGAGGGGAATAATCACGTCCCTCAATCTGCTGGCAATGCTCCTAATGCAGCCCAATATGCTGTTAGTCTTCTTGGCAACAAGAGCACAGTGTTGACTTATATCCAGCTTCTAATCCACTATAATCCCCACATCCTTTTCTACACCATTGTTGCTTACCCAACTGGTCCCCAGCCTGTAACAATGCTTGGGATTCTTCTGCCTAAGTGCAGGATTCTGCACTTTCCTTGTTGAACTTCATCAAATTTCTTTTGACCCAATCCTCTAGGTCACTCTGGACTCTATCCCTACCCTCCAACGTAACTACCTCTTCCCCCCGCTTTGTGTCATCTGCAAGTTTGCTGTGGGTGCAATCCATCCCCTCATCCAGGTCATTAATGAAGATGTTGAACAAAATCAGTCCCAGGACTAACACCTTGGGCACTCTGATACCAGCTGTCAACTAGACATGGAGCCACTGATCACTACTCATTGAGCTAGCTTTCTATCCATCTTATAGTCCATTCATCCAAGCAATACTTCTATAAACTTGCCATCAAGAATACTATGGGAGACCATATCAAAAGCTTTGCTACAATCAGGGTATATCACATCCACCACTTTCCCCATATCCACACAGCAAGTTCTCATTATAGAGGGCAATCAGGTTGATCGGCATGACTTGCCCTTGGTGAATCCATGCAGACTGTTCCTGATCACTTTCCTCTCTTTCAAGTGCTTCAAATTTCCAACTCTGAAAGATTCACAAAGTTTAGAGCTTCTTTCCCCTGCATACAGGGCTGGGGGAATCTCACTTCTTATTTCTAAGATACTTGTTGTCATGGGATCTAAGTGCCAAGCATAGCTGTGGAATTAGTACTGAAAGTGCCCAAAATGATCTCAGTCTCTTCATGCTGCCAGTAATTAGTTTTTTTCTCTTTATATTCTATCCCCTTTCCTTGTGTGAAAAATCTGTAAGGGAAAGCTTTAGTAAAAAACTGAGTCATTTTTTTTTGTTTTGGGTACAGTCAGACGCTGGATAAAATCAATTTTACATTGTGCAAGGAGTTCACTGGGAGGGTCCTGCCAATCAAAGTCCCATTAGTGACCTTATTCATGAATTAGTGCCAAGTTTTAAAATGTGTGTTCCTAAAGTTAGGCACTTCTAGCCATAATTTAGGGACCTATATCAACTGTGGCCAACCCGTGGCTTGCAAGCAGCTCTTCCCCCCCAAAAAGTGCAGCTCACAAAGCTGCTCCTGTGGGCCCCCCGCCCCCCAACGGTCCCGACCCCCGGCTCCCCTGCGCTTGGCAATTCAAAATGGCAGCTGTGGATGGGAGCCTGATATGGCCAAAAAGCCTAAGCTGGCTTGCTCGCTCTTTTTTTTTTTTTCTTTTGCTTGACAATTCTGGTGCAGCTTCACATTTTTCTGCCGCTGTTTTGGCTCTTTGTTAAATGGGTTGGCCACCCCTGACCTATATAAAAAAGAACCAGATGCCCAGAGGCACAGACTGCAGCAGCAAGGTCCTTCACAAAGAACACACCTGCAAGGGGAAGTTAATTGTCATGACTAGAACAAAGCTATTCTGCTAAATCATTGAAGTTAACTTTCCTTTGTAGATAAGCCCTAAGAGGAGAGGACACAGTGACCTTTATAGCTGAAGGTGGAATAGTATATGGCTGTTGCAACCAAAATATGCGAGGAGTCTAGTATTAGTTTTAGCCTTTAACACCACATTGAGAGTCTGTGGTCAGATGCTCTCACACACTGATGAGATTAGAGAATTTCCTTAACTGGGTCCCTCTTACATCACTCTCTGAAACAGACCCTGCTTCTGATTTCCACTCTCAAGCTGTAGACCACAAGCATTTTCCCTGGAGTAAATGCCAGTAGCTGGAACTACGGCTAAGCCTTCCCCACAGAGTTAATTCAAATGTAGACTATTTGATTGAACTCCTCTTGCATTTGCAGTGTCACACTGTGAAATAACATTGGAGTAGAGCCATGATATTAGCATCTGATGAGTCAACCAGCTGGAATGAAAAGCACCACCACAGTTAAAAGGGTAGTTTGTGTGGACAGAACTTAAGTTATAACTTAATACAACTGTGAAGACAAGCAGATCACTGTTAATTATACATTACTGGCACAGCCCTTTCAATGATAGTATGTAATGGGACACTGTAGCATCTGTGTTTTGCATTCTTTTATAACCTTCTCTTGTGTCACTGAGCTGCTATGTAGGAGTTTGAGGAATTCTATCACCACCACAAACAAAACCCAATGTTTTTGCAACACAGTCTATGAATAGGATCATGATTTTCTGTCTCTGAAAGTGATTCTACCATAACCACCTCAGTATTCCAAAAGTCTTACTGAACTCATTAGTGATGCTAGTACACAAACCAGGAATACATTAATTTTGAAAGTTTATGCTCCAATACATCTGTCAGTCTATAAGGTGCCACAGGACTCCTTGTCACTTTTGCAGATCCAGACTAACACAGCTACCCCTCTGATACTTGACATTAATTTAATGTGTCATTATAAACATGCGAGTGCAGCAATACATTTTGATAAAAGTAGAAATGTTTTTAGAAGGTATTTCAAAGAATGGGAAAAAAACACACTATTTAAAAACAGTTTAATATTTAGTATTCACTTTTTTTTTTTAATTTAACTTTACAGCCAATTCTGTAACACTGGAAATATAGGCCGGTTTAACCCAATCAGCAGCTGAATATTTGTTTATTAAGCTGATAGGCAAGATATTGAGAGGTATAGTTAAACAAGCAATAAGCATTTCTGTGCTTTATAAGGAAAGTTTATTGGGGGGTGGGTTGAAGATACTCTAACTGTAAAAACAACAACATACAACTAGTTCTGATATGGCAAAAAGTACAGAATTTCAGTTTAATTTTATATGGCAAGATCTATAGATAGAGAGCACACTACAACTACTGAACTGTCTCCACTCTTCTCCTTCAATTATGTAGGTAGGATAATGTCATGAGGCTGACCTCTGCTGAGAAGCTTTGGACCTCTTTAAGCAATGGAGTTCCTAAATCAGAGACAAAACATACACAAACACACGTACCTCTTGTGTATTGCCAATGGATGAAAAAAGGATCCTTTCAAACCCCAGACACTAGCATGGGTTCCATCACCACGGTCATTTGTTAGCCTTCAACAATAGGAAAGCTGACACTACCACAACATATGCATCGGAGAATGAATGATCCAGCAACTCACTCTCTTGCCACAATTTAGATATAATGGTAGAATATACAATAGGTGCTTTTAAATAATATTTATTCTAAGAATAAACATTCAAACATTTAAATTGTATAATAAGTCTTGATAACATGAGACTAGACTCCCAGCTATATTAAAGCAACATTCTGAATACCTGGGGAGGTAAAAGTCAGGTAGAACACACACAGAGACATGCTTTTTAAACCCATCTTTCTCCCCTCCCAATGCAGGGGCTTCCAGTGAGTAGAGTCCTCAGCCAAAAACTGAGTGTCAGGAAATGTAAGGGAATTACAGGAAGCTTCTCTCATCTATAAAATAATCCTAAAATTCTAGAGAATCATGTGAGAGATGTAAGTATCATCATACAGGGGGAAAAGCATAGGAATAAGAAAGGAAACATAGGAGACCAAAAGTTCATGGTGATAAAGGACACAATTTATCACTTTCAATGTCAAAGTGAATTTTCTATTTCAGACATCAGTTTTACTCCAGGCAGTTGCATGTAACCCCAGATAAACACTAAGTTCCCAGCCCCCCCCAAACTACACTTACCAAGTATCAAGCAAGTTCATATCCAACACAAACAAACAAAACGTCAATAATCCTACTTAGTGCTTAGGAGCCACTCACCAGAAGGTACTTTGATGACTCTACCTTTCCTTTGCCTCCTCAAGAGAGACCTCTTGGATTAGAGGAAAAAGATTTGTCTGCTAGCCTGACTAAGGGCCTGGGAAGAACACAGCTGCCTTCCATTACTCCGTATTTAGAGCAGGGCAGCAGGCACATATGCCTTCTTAACTGTAGCTGAGGGCCTATCTTTTTCCCATACCTGCATGGGGGTTAATTTTTTAATCTGTAGAATAAACTGGGTACTTGTGACCAGTCTTACAGGGTCTGTGGGTTTTGTTACAGGACAGGAGGGCACACCAAACTTTTAATGACTCGGGTTGTTAAAATTGTTGTGAGCAAAGCTAATTAGTTAGAGCAAAATTATGTCCTGATGTGGGGAGATTCATGGTTTAAGATCAGAATGGACCATTAAATCATTTTTACTCTGACTTCTTGTAATTCACACTATTACATTTCACTCATTTTTGTGGCACTATTCTGTACTCTCCAATATACTTTTTAAAATGTTGACACTCTTTTGTGCAGAATTTGTGCAATATGAGTCTCATCAATATCATGTAGAGAGAGATAACATCACCCTTCTACTCACTACTCCTGTTTATATAGACAAGGATTGCCTTAGTCTTTCTTTGCCACAGCATCAATGGAAGCTCATGATGAGTTGCTTGTCCACTATGATGCCTAAATCCTATTCAGCATCACAGCTTTTTAGAATACAGCCCCACATTCTGTAGATGTGACCTGAAATCCATGTCCCTAGATGCATAACTTTGTATTTAAAAGTCACTGTGTATTTTAACATGCCCAGGTTAACGAGCAATCCCAATCACTCTGCATGCCTGCCCTGTCTTCATCATTTCATTTAACCAATCTTTGCCCCATTCACAAATGTTAATTGGCAGTGATATTAAATTTTTTTCCAGCTCATGGGTGAAGATATTGAATACCAACCAGCCTCATATTGATTCCTGCAGAAGACCACTAGAAACACTCCCATTCTATAATGATTTCCCACTGATGCCTACTTTCTAAGATCATCCAGTTAACCACATCTTAATCTATTTGTGTGTTTTATTGATATTGTATCATGTAATGCAGTTGTAATTCAAAAGCTTAACAAAAGTCTAAGAAGATTACATCTCTGAAAACACCTGTATCAGCTTTCCATAAAACCATCCTGACTGGCATTAACTACATTCTTATAATTTAATTATTCCCAAAGCAGGTTTTTCATTCATTTGGCCAGCACTGATGTCAGGCTAAGTGACCTCGCTCAGTACCTTTTGCCTATTTTGAACACTGGCACATTAGTGCTATTCTAGTCTTCTGGAATTTCCCTACGATGCCAAGATTTATTAAATAACATTAGCAGGCCAGAGAACTCCACAGCCTGCTCCTTTAAGACACTTGGGCTTGGATGGTGGAACAAGGGATGCAGGGGGTGTTGTAGCCCCTTCCCCCAGCTTGAAATGGTTTCCTTTATATCCAGGGTTTCACTCTGGTTCAATGACTCTCAGCATCTCTACTATAAAAACTGTTCCAGTGCCCCTGCTCTTGGGTGCAAGTTATCCAGGCCTGATGTTTTTAAAACATTTGTTTATCCCTAGTAGGCATTCAACATCCTCAATTACAAATGGAATAAAAAATGCTTCAGCATTCTGTTCCTTTCTTGTTACAGAGGGTTAAGGAGCACCTTATCTATGTTTTTTAATTTTCACAACAAAGCTTTATTTTGAATAAGAACTCACTTCTTTTGTCAAAAACAATAAAACAGCAAGAGTTCGGTTTAAAAATTAATGTGAAATAAGTGAAGGACAAGTACTTGAACATGAGGTTAGGAGGCAGGTTTCCTATGATTCTCATCCCACTTGGGTCACTTTGTATTATAGCAGTTACTCTCTCCTGCTTCAGCAGCCCCATATCCGAATTACAAAGATAGTAGCATACTGGCATACATTGCAAAGACTACAAAGCATGTTAGTTGTTCAATGCAAAAATTTATTAATTTGGCAAATTCATGTGCATTCATGTGCCTGGAACTATTGCCTCTTGGGATTAAACTATTGATAACTGGATATGAAAGCGAAATCTACAGTTGACCAGGACCAGCTCTATAAACTTAGAGGCAGCACCAGATAAATTTCTGTTATCTAGCCATAAGGTGAGGGAAATGAACCCTGTGTGTTAGCATAGGTTACAGAGAGAAAGAATACCTGTTTATGGTAAACAGATCTTTAGCAAAAAGAGGAGAAAGACTACTGCTGATCTCCCTCAGTAATAATTTCTTTTTTTTTTTTTTTTAAATAGCCAGGGAAGTTTTTGATACTCCTTTCTTTTAAGATGGAAAAAGGGAGAAGCCAGTAAAAACAACAAAGGCATGGAAAGTAGTGCTTTGCCCAAACCTTGTTCTTAAGACTACAGGTTGGACCACCCTGGTCCAGCATCCTCAAGACATCACTGGTCCCAGAGGAGAGATTTTTTGGGGGGGGATCAGGGAGGCCATTTCTGACCCCCCTGCTGCCAACCCTCTATCCCCCCCACCGCCCGGGCTTCCTGGCCCCCCATACAGCTCAGCTGAGCCATTGCCCCCACCCCCCCATCCCATCCCAGCTGAGCTGCATGTGGGCTTCTGGACCCACATGCACCTCAGCTGGCATGCTCTCCCCCATCCCACCCCTTCAGCCCAGCTGAGCTGCACATCACCCCACTCTTTGCATTGCGCCGGGCTCCCTGCCACCCTTGCAGCACGCCAGGACTCTGACCCTGAAACATCCGTGGTCTTTCCAGACCATGAATGATGCCAGGCCAGAGTTCTGGTTTATAGAGATGGAACCTGTACTGAAAGATTAAAAAGCAAATTTACAAGAGAAAATTGTTTCTGAAATTAGCCCTAGGTCTCTCCGTTCCTGAGTTAACTGAGCCTGACTGCTTTGTGGCTTTCTGCAGGTACGTCTACACTGCACACTTATTTCAAAATAAGCTATTCTAGAAGAAATATTCTGAAATAGCTTATTTCGAAATAGCACTTTGACACTACAGGGAAGCCTCAAAATAAGTCCAAGGCAGGATTCCCTCATGGAGACGTGCTATCTCGATTTAGAGGCCCAGGAAGCACTGGGGAGTAATTACTTTGAATGGCCCTGCGAAGGAGCTATTTTGAAATAGCAGTAGTGGAGCGTCCACACTATGGCTATTCCAAAATAGCTATTTCGGACTAGGCATTACTACTTGTGGAATGATTTTTATACAAGTCGGAATAAGCCATCTGTTATTTCGAATTTATTTCAAAATAACGGAATTGCTGTGTAGACACTCACATTGTTAGCCTCACATCTCAGATCTTGACCGGTCACCCTTCTTGGGCTGGGATTGTACAATTCAATCCTGCCTGACTAGGGATTTAGGCTACAAACACCTATAATTCACAGGAAACACCTCAGGCCTGATTATAGTTCAGCACATACAGCTCTGCTCTCTCAGGGGCAATGACAAGATTAGCCATTGACCAGCCTTCATAAAGCAAAGTACTATTTATTCAGAACAAAAGCAGTACAGAGAAAGTACTTCCTGAAACCAATTTATATGCAGGGATAAAATGGCATATTTTTCTAAGTATTTCGGTTTGTCTTGCAGTATATTCCCTCTGAATCAGTCTTGTGTCCCTTCATGGCTGGGGTGGGAGTAGAGTGGTCAGTTCTTAGTTTGCTCCACTTTTTAAATCACTCTGTGCAATTTTCTCCAAGGGGAGAGGTATCTACAGGCTTGCTTGCAACCAGCCCAGGGATTTGCATTAATTACCTCCAGTGATTTCAGTTCCTCTAGGAAACCAGTCTAACTTTCCTGTTGAGCCATAACACAATTCCTTAGCCCATAAAGATGCATAAAACATTTGCAAAGTGGATGAAATTGTCTTTGAATATTCGTGTCCATAACAGCTCTCAGATAATAAGGTCAATGAAAGAACTATTAACATATACCTCTGTAGAGGGATAGATGAAACCAAAACCAGAATTCCACTGTACTGGCCCCTATAGCAAGATTGATGCTTAAGCTACACGGGAGAGGTGTTTCTGTGGGGACTAATTTCAAGGGCACGGGCTGTGGCACTGATTGATTGCAACTGTGTATGTCAAAAGAAAGTCTGCAGGGAGCAAGAGGAGTGGATAGTATGTCCCGGAGAGGGAATGGAGACAGAGCTCCTTGGGACAACAGACTGGTTGGAAATTCAGGCTTGAACTTATGAGCAAGGAACCTGTTTGTGCTGTTTGTTCCTACTATGTTCAGGGAGAAAGGACTTTGTGTGCATTCTTTTTAATTGCAAAGCACTGCACCAAAACAAAGCCTGGCTTGTAGCCTCAGTCTCACTTGATCTGACAAGGACGACACCAGGAGCAGTACACGACATGTGGGAAAACCCATGACAAAGGCCCAAGAGCTATCCCTGCTGCCAAGGGAAGAAGGGCTCTACAGTACATATGGAGAGATTTCAGCTCCACCATGACTACCCACAGACCTTTATGTGTTTCTAGTTTTCAGGGACCATTCTGTCCTACTCACTAAGTGGAATGATCTCCTGGGCTTGGGGCCTTATATTTAGTATTTGAAAAAGGGAAGAACAGACCAATAGAAGTTTTATAAAAGATTATAGTCATATCTTCCTAGCTCATGATGTGAATGTAAGCTTTAGAGCAGAGAGGGGCAAATACCATCCCACAGGCCGGATCCAGTTCCCCAAGTATACCACGACAGGCCGCCGCTGTTATATTTACCTTTATTTCCAGGTACAGGCAATTACAGCTCCTATTGGCCACGTACTGCTGTTCCCTGCCACTGGGAGCTGCAGGATGTGGTGTCCCGGTCTACTTCCCTCAGCTCCCATTGGCCGGAAATGGCAATCCATGCCAACAGGAGCTGCAATTGTCCATACCTGCAGAAGTGCTGGTAAATATAGTGGCAGTGGCATTAACCTTCTACCGCATACCATGGTATAAAAAGGATTCCATTAGAGCATTTTCAAATCAAGAGTGTTGATAAGGACATACTACAGCTAATCTCTACCACAACCATCTTTATATTCCGTTAAAAATGAAGCGTCCTTGACACCTCAGAAACTAACCAATATATTAGATCATGAGCTTTCATGGGTAAAACCCACTTCATCAGATGAATTGTGGGTTTTACCCATGAAAGCTCATTATCTAATATATTGGTTAGTTTCTAACATGCTACAAGGCTAATACAGACTAATACAGCTACTCCTCTGAGACTTTTTATATTTTTTGTAACTTCAGCGTGAGAAGTTGATCAAGGTTTTTTTAAGGCGCCCGCAATCCTGCAGTGGAGTCCACTGTTGAAACTCAGATTCAGCTCTTTCAGAACTGGAACTTCATTCCAGATATGAAGGCTATGATGAAACCCACTACCTCTATAAGTACCTTAAAAAGTTTTTTTATTATCTAAAAAAACATTAGAAGTACTACAGGTAAGGTACAAGCAAAATATATATGGAAAAACAGTAGAATTCACTATACAGAACAAATACATCATTAAAATAAAATCTAGAGAGTCTTGTTTAATTTTGACCTTGCCATAAATACCTCCCTTTTCACAGAAAATATAAGACATTTGATATTCAGATAAAAATGGGTAACTTCCATCAGATTAGTAATTAATTTTGTGCAGCAATATTTAGCAAGATCATGTAATTTTTAAAGGCCTGGCCATGTACCAATGAAGTCAATGGAACTTCACTAGGAGCTGGATCAGACCTTAATGCAGCATATGAATGAGGAAACAAAGGGCACGCTGTCGAAATCAGTGTTATAAAATATTTCAAGGCTACTACCTGAGAAAGTCAGAAATGGAGTACAAGATCCAGAGTTTCAAGTTCATTCAAATATGTACAATGTTTTAATCCCTTAGGCATGCCAGCTGTTTTCCTTTTCAGGGAAAATGCTATTGACCGGTGACAAACAACACTGAAATATACACATAACACTTAAAATGGCAACTAACAATATAAAAACAAAGATTTTTTTTCCATGTTTTCATTTCTGATTGCCCATCTTGTACTTAAAAATAACCAAATCATTAAAAATATCCAGTGACAAAAACACTGATAATGGCTCAGTATTAGCATAAATACTTTGCCATTACAACCTTTTCCCACTGTTTCAGTAGTTAAGATTTTTTCCAGTAGTTAAAAGCTGTTTAAAGGTCCATTTGCACAAGATCTATCATATTGCTAATATTCTGAGATACAGTTCACTAATGACTCTGGAAATACTACATTCGAAAGCTTCTGGTTCTTTGAAATGGTTGAAAAGGTTTTTTCAGTGCCCACATCAGAAGTTGTGGTTTCTGGGGTTTTTTCCCTGGAAATAGAACTGCCTCACTTTCAGGAGTAGGAAATCTCTCTTTATACGCATCAGGGTAGGACTTCTGAAACTAAAAAAAGTACAGTTTAAACAAAACAAAGCCTCATAAAAAAGATTAAACATTAATAATGTAGCTACTGAAAGCAAAGAAACAAACCAAATTTTTTCTGTATGTGCCAGTAAAAATATGCTTTCTGTGCCACAGAGAGTTCAACTCTGCATATAAAACTTGGTAGTCTTTTCCAACAGAAGTTGCTTTACTGCAAACCTCTGCTGTAAGAAATTAAATTAAAAATAAATTTAAATTATTCCATCTCCAAGAGACTAAACACCAGCCTCCTTTTCCTTTTCAGAACTGGATCTTACAATTTAATACAGACTTTTTTATGAAAACGCCTCAAAATCTCCAAGTACACAGAACAACATTTCCATCTTTTAACTTTATTAGTCTAAAGTCATGTCTACACAGGGACACTCAGGAAAGTGAAAGGAAATCAACTGAAAATGCAAAGTCAATTTGCATTCATAAAAGTATCTTAATATTTTTTCCCCCTCTCCCCCATCCTCCGTAGAAGTATGTTCTCATATAGGATTTAATGCACTTTAGAGCAAAAACAGCAGCAAATGCAATGGTACCTTAAAGACTAATATTTATAAGGGCATAAGCTTTCATGAGATGCTTAGAGAGAGAGAGAGAGAGAGTTTTATCTCATGAAAGCTTATGTTATTAGTCTTTAAGGTGCAACTGGACTCCTTGTTTTCAATGAGCCTTTAGTTCACTGTAATTTAATCCTCAAAGATTAAACAACTATAAAACTGGTCTTTATAGAGATGTAAAAGATGAGAAGCAACTATCAAATACTTCACATACACACAGATGGAAAAAAAAAATTACCACCACAAACAAGAATTTCTAAGAATCTTCTTTACCTGTTTCAGCTTCTTCTTTTTGTCTTTGACAGATATTTCTTTATTCATTGCAATTTCTTCCAACAGAGCTGCAAGTGGTTCTTGAGAGCCATTTACTCTTTGGTATTCAAATTCATCTGCACTTATTTGACGACAAAATGATGGACCAGGAAGAGCTGTATCAGTATCAGCGCCTGCATATTTTATCTGAGGGGGAAAGAAAGACTATAATTTTAAGAATACATTTGGAAAAACTGGGGCGTTTAAAGTGGGGCCCTGTGTGATTCACTGACCATTGTGAGACCTTGATCAAATCATATACATTGATAGTTTGGTTCATTCAAGCCATTTCTTATAAAAATACAGAAATCAACAAAGCACTTCATCATAAATTGAGGGGGAGGAGGAACGAGAACCATGGCACCTGTGGAATGAATGAAAGTAAATAAAATAGAAGAGCTAGGAAACAGTGTGGAGGAGAGACAAAGTGAGTGCAGTGATAGGATCTGGGCAAGTGAGAATAGCACCAAGAAGCAGCTAGCTGTCAGAAGGAGAGAGTGACCAGCTTTAATATATTTCACCCCCTCCCCACACATACATACTGCCCCTCTGATGGGATACAAGATGACTATCCTACGTGATGAAATTGCCAAATCCCTCTCTGTGCGCACACAGACTGAATGCCCTTTTGGCAGATTCAGCAATCTCGAAAATCCACAACTCTTTCATGAGTCCTTAACTATTTCCAACACCACTTTATTGGCATATTGGTGGGGTAGGAAGTGGATAATATTTCCCAACATCCCTGTAATGCAAAGATTAGAAAGGTGACAGATCCTGGTTTGAGATCCTGTCAGAGAGGGGCAGAGAAATATTCTGACCACTAAAATATCCCCATAACCATATATTTTGTTCTGCTTTAGAACCACAGAATAATAGAACAGGAGGAAACCTCAGGAACTCATCAAGTCCAGTCCCCTGTCCTCACAGCAGGACCAAGCACAATCTAGATCATCCCTGATAGATGTCTATCCAACCTGCTCTTAAATATCTCCAGTGATGGAGATTCCACAGCCTCACTAGGCAATTTATTCCAGTGTTTAACCACCCTGACAATAAAGAAGTTTTTCCTAATGTCCAACCTACAACTTCCTTGCTGCAATTTAAGCCCATTGCTTCTTGTCCTATCATCAGAAGCCAAGGAGCACAATTTTTCTCCCTCCTCCTCCTAACAACCTTTTAGATCCTTGAAAACTGCTATCGTGTCCCCACTCGGTCTTCTCTTTTTAAACTAAACAAGCCAGATTTTTTCAGTCTTCCATCATAGGCCATGTTTTCATAATCATTTTTTATGTTCTTCTCTGGACCTTCTCCAATTTCTCCACCTTTCTTCTGGTGTCTCTGAAGAGCTGTGAAGGTTGCTATTGTAGAGCAATGTAATATGCAGGCAGCTGTTAGATTAGTTTGGATTATGGTTTTATTTCCTTTATTTAATAAATGAACAGTTGAATGTTTTCTTATCAGTCATTTGGACTGCATGCAAATCCAATACAGTTATTTCTGTTCATTTTGCTTTTAGGGCCTTACACTGTTTCATTTAAGCACTTACTATGTAATAATGTAGAACTGAATGAGAAGAAAGCAAAAGTGTAAGATTAAATGCATTAATCTGGAGTAAATACTTATTCATCTAAATCTGCAAAGCAAATTCTATTGCAGTATTCTGCAACTGAGTTAAGATTGCAGGGTGTCCTACACCAACATCAAGACTGAAAATTAACTGAAATTAAAATTATGAAGAACAATTGAACACCAGGAGACTGCGTAGAGCTAAGGCATTGTGAAGTTTGAATATTTTTGGTAAATCTGCTAAGTCAAACACTTTCCTTCTGGAAGGCACTAAAAAAAGAATAAAAAAAATACCTGGATGAGACTACAAGAGTAACACTGGGATTATGACATTTAATATTCAAATATTTTAAGTAGAAATATACTGGCAGAAATGTTAGACTAGAAAATATCCATGGGCAGTGATGAACAGTTGGCCCAGCCCTGCCCCTTCTGCCCAAGATCCCACCCCTTTCATGCTCACACAGCATCTATTGTAGCCACTGGGCCCTGTCTTGCACCCCCAGCTCCCCACATTGTAGCCACTGGCTTACCCCTGCTGAAGGCTAGCATGCCCCTCTCTCTGGAGCACAGGGCAGTCGTATGGACCCAGCCTTCCCGGCCCTGGAGCACCTTTAAATTTACGGGACAGGAAATGTATATCCTCTGTTAGAGCTGCTGAATGAGAATCTAGACTTCTGTCCTGCCAAACTGGAAAAAAATACTGCCTGACTTTGGGTGAACAACACAGCAATTAGATAGTAGATTAGGCATAAATGAATAAATTGTAAGAGCTCACCTGCTGTAACTGGACAGGAATTTTTATCCCTGACAGAAACAGTAGTTAAGGATTCATTTAAATTTTAGTGAGTGTCTTCTTGAAAAAGCTCATCTTAGTACAATTGAAATAAGTTATATACCATCTGTAGCCAGGGTTCTTATTGGGCTGAGTATTTACTTAGTTTTCCTCTTCATTCTTTTAAAATTGGGATCTCTATAGAGACCAAGAAGAATAAAATGTTTTCCTCCAAGCCATGAATCACTAGCTCAGCCGCTGCGGCAACCTCCAACCTTCCATGTGTAGCTTTGTGTTTTGTCACTGAATTACATTTTAGATACCATTTTGTTAAGTGCCACCAGGATTTAGGAACCCAAGTCAGTTAGGGAGTTTTTGAAAATTTTAACCTAAGTCTGGTTGCAAACTGCTCCTTTCCCCACAATTCATTAATCAGCCACTAAAAAGTAATGCTCCGTGACATGCAAGGAGTTACTGCACTGTTACTTTGCCTTAACTACCAGAGTCCTGCTTAGTGTTTCACAAATATACAACATATATGATGTGTTGCTGATAGCAGCAATTCACTCAGAGTACGGCTACACTAGCTCGTTAGTTCGAGCTAGGTAGGGTAATGAGGGCAAGCGGAGTTGCAAATGAAGCCCAGGATTTAAATATCCCAGGCTTCATTTGCATGTTCCCAGGCGCCAACATTTTTAAATGCCCCTTAATCCAAACTCCGTACCCGCGGCTACACGCGGCATGGACTAGGTAGTTCGAATTAAAGATCCTAATTTGAACTACCATTACTCCTCATTCCACGATAATCGTGCCTTCATTTAAATTTCAATGCCTGCCACGCTGAGCCGATCAGCTGTTTGTCGGCTCAGCGCGGTAGTCTGGACGCTCCGCGGTCGACATCAAAGACATTTGTCGACCTCCCCGGTAAACCTCATCCCACGAGGCATACCAGGGAGGTCGACAAATGCCTTTGATGTTGACCGCGGAGCGTCCAGACTACAGCGCTGAGCCGACAAACAGCTGATCGGCTCAGCGCGGCAGCCATTTAAATTTAAATGAAGCGGCGATTATTTAAATTGCCGCTTCATTTTCCTATCCCAGGTAGCCTAATCTACATGCCTCTGTCATCAGAGGCATGTAGTCTAGACATACCCAAAGATATCAGAAAGGTAGCAAAAGCTACATAAGAACATAAAACATGCCATATTTTTAGAAAGGAGGGAGACATTTCATGTGATTACTGAACACCTCTATTAGCCCCACCTGGACTCTTCGGAGATGTACTACATGCTCCTCTATGACAGCCTGTAAGGGGCAGGGAACATTCAAGATCTCTTGGCAATTGTCCATCAGGAACGTTACTAGCTTAGCAGCAAGTAGTTCATTTAAATCCACTTCATCTTTAGAGCGGAGGATGCAATGAGAAAATGCTTGAACCATCTGAAATGTAAAAATAAAAAAAAAAATAAAAATCAGAAAAATACATTGTATATATTTCTCCTTGTTTGCAAGGAAAATTGTAAATGGTGTCAAAGTGATCTTTCAGAAAAGAGCAGACTTCAATAGTGGCAATATATTTCCAATACAACAATATTAAAAAAGCACTGTGTAAGTGAAAATGTTAAAGCAAACTAATAAACGTATTGTTTGCACTATGTTAGATTGGTCTAGTAGTGCAGTTACATAGTCAAGTCTTTATTTCAGACCTAGACTACTGGAAATAAACTCTGTTATTGTTAAGACTTGAAAAGATAGCCATTTCATATGGGATATCGAACCAAATAGAAAACAATAATAGTATTTCATTATCATGGACTGCTATGTAGTGGAAAGTCACAAGGTTCTCTGAATTTCCTTATTATTAAACAAATAAAATGGTTTCCAAGAAATTCTAACTCAATTCCAGACAGCTGTCCAGATCATTTTCATGCAGCTGTGGACCCAAACTGCTGCAGCTGGTAAGATACAGGTGCAAGCTACAACACTAAACGTAATAATTAATTGCAATCCTCTTTTGTCTATATTCCAGTCACTGGTTGCCATTATAAGCACAGCAGGCAAATTGACTTTTACTTCTCTGTCACATACAACAAATGAACTCTTCAAATGCTACATTAAAATACTGTATAGAGTACACACATAGGCTATGTCTACACTGGCGGCTTCTTGTGCAAGAACAGCTATTCTTGCGCAAAAACTTGCTGGGTGTCTACACTGCACGTGCGTTCTTGCGCAAGTAAATTTACAGTCTAGTGTCAGAAAACAGGGCTTCTTCCGGAAGAGTTATTCCTCTGCCCACGAGGAATAAGCCCTCTTGCACAAGAGCTCTTCCACAAGAAGGCAGTGTAAACAGGCAACATGATTTTCTTGCGCAAGAAACCCCTATGGCTAAAATGGCCATCAGCGCTTTCTTGCACAAGAGAGCGTCCACACTGCCATAGACACTCATGTGCAAAAGCACATGCCAGTGTAGACACGCTCTTGTGGAAGACTTTTTGTGCAAGAACTCTTCCACGAAAGAGTTCTTGTGCAAGAAGCTGCCAGTGTAGACGTAGCCATAGGATATATTACACAGTTAAAAATAATGGCAGTTAGGACGTTTATTATGATTTAAGAATTTTAATCAAATTACATATATTTAATTAAAATATTAGTGGTTCAAGAACAAATGTAAGTGTATACACTCTGGTTTCATTTTTCAGGGAAAGGGACAGGATTCATTTTCTTTTGTGCTTGTACTCTTCAAGACAAGAAAGCCAAGTTTGCACTTGTCTCTGTTACACGAAAATCTTTGCCATTTGTGTCTAATTGAACAAATGGCAACGTGACTTTGCATTGTTTACTGTACTTCCTGGTTTGCACATTACTGTCATTGGTGTCAGCTACAACACAACACACAAAACAGAGTTAGAGAGAGGGTCTGACAAATTGTTCTTCATTCAAAGAGGACATTTTGGGCAACAAGGGCCCAAAGAGAAGCCAGTGTACCCAGCCGGAGGCCAATCCCTGGCCAGGCTGCAACAGTAAGAACATAAGAACGGCCGTACTGGGTCAGACCAAAGGTCCATCTAGCCCAGTAGCCTGTCTGCCGACAATGGCCCTGGAGGGGGTGGACTGAAGACAATGATCAAGCAATTTGTCTCCTGCCATCCGTCTCCAGCCTCTGACAAACAGAGGCCAGGGACATCATTCCTACCCCCTGGCTTTTATGGCCCTAACCTCCATGAATTTATCTAGCTTCTCTTTAAACTCTGTTATAGTTCTAGCCTTCAAGCCTCCTCTGGCAAGGAGTTCCACAGGCTGACTACACGATGTGTGAAGAAGAACTTTCGCTTATTAGGTTTAAACCTGATACCCATTAATTTCATTTGGTGTCCTCTAGTCCTTATATTATGCAAACTAATGAATAACTTTTCTTTATTCATCCTCTCCACACCACTCATGATTTTATATACCTCTATCATATCCCCCCTCAGTCTCCTCTTTTCCAAACTGAAAAGTCCCAGTCGCTTTAGCATCTCCTCATATGGGACCTGTTCCAAAACCCTGATCATTTTAGTTGCCCTTTTCTGAACCTTTTCCAAGGCCAAAATATCTTTTTTGAGGTGAGGAGACCACATCCATACACAGTACTCAAGATGTGGGCGTACCATAGTTTCATACAGGGGCAGGAAGATATTCTGTGTCTTATTTTCTATCCCTTTCTTAATAATTCCTAACATTCTATTTGCCTTTTTGACCGCTGCAGCACACTGCGTGGACGTTTTCAGAGAAATATCCACGGTAACTCCAAGATCTCTTTCCTGATTTGTCGTAGCCAAATTAGCCCCCATCATATTATATGTATAGTTGGGGTTATTTTTTCCAACATGCATTACTTTACACTTATCCACATTAAATTTCATTTGCCATTTTGTTGCCCAATCACTCAGTTTTGTGAGATATTTTAGAAGTTCTTCACAGTCTGCTTTCTCTAGATCATTTACGAATAAGTTGAATAGGATTGGTCCTAGGACTGACCCTTGGGGGACACCACTAGTTACCCCTCTCCATTCTGAAAATTTACCATTTATTCCAACCCTTTGTTTCCTGTCTTTTAACCAGTTCTCAATCCATGAGAGGACCTTCCCTCTTATCCCATGACAATGTAATTTACCACAAGAGCCTTTGGTGAGGGACCTTGTCAAAGGCTTTCTGAAAATTTAAGTATACTACATCTACTGGATCCCCCTTGTCCGCATGTTTGTTAAGCCCTTCAAAGAATTCTAATAGATTAGTAAGACATGATTTCCCTTTACAGAAACCATGTTGACTTTTGCCCAACAAATTATGTTCTTCTATATGCCTAACAATTTTATTCTTAACTATTGTTTCAATTAATTTGCCTGGTACTGACATTAGACTTACCGGTCTGTAATTGCCGGGATTACCTCTGGAGCCCTTTTTAAATATTGGTGTCACGTTAGCTATCTTCCAGTCAGTAGGTACGGAAGCCAATTTAAGGGATAGATTACAAACCACAGTTAACAGTTCTGCAATTTCCCATTGAGTTCTTTTAGAACCCTTGGGTGAATGCCATCCGGTCCCGGTGATTTGTTCACATTAAGTTTTTCTATTTGTTCCAAAACCTCCTCTAATGACACTTCAATCCAGGGCAGTTCCTCAGATTCATCTCCCACAAAGGACGGTGCGGGTTTGGGAATCGCCCCAACATCCTCAGCCGTGAAGACTGAAGCAAAGAAATCATTTAGCTTCTCCGCAATGGCTTTATCGTCCTCAATTGCTCCTTTTGTATCTTGATCATCTAGAGGACCCACTGGTTTTTTAGCAGGCTTCCTGCTTCTAATGTACTTAAAAAACATTTTGCTATTTGATTCTATGTTTTTTGAGTTTTTGGCTAGCTGTTCCTCAAAATCTTTTTTTGCTTTTCTTATTACAGTTTTACACTTAATTTGACAGTGTTTATGTTCCTTTCTATTTATCTCACTGGGATTGGACTTCCACTTCTTAAAAGATGCCTTTTTTGTCCCTCACTGCTTCTTTTACATGGTGGTTAAGCCACGGTGACTCTTTTTTAGGTCTCTTACTGTGTTTTTTAATTTGGGGTATACATTTAAGTTGGGCCTCTATTATGGTGTCTAAAAAGTTTCCATGCAGCTTGCAGGGATTTGGCTCTAGTCACTGTGCCTTTTAATTTCTGTTTAACTAACCTCCTCATTTTTGTGTAATTTCCCTTTTTGAAATTAAATGCCAGAGTGTTGGACTGCTGAGGTGTTCTTCCCACCACAGGAATGTTAAATGTTATTATATTATGGTCACTATTCCCAAGCAGTCCTGTAATAGTTACCTCCTGGACCTGATCCTGCGCTCCGCTCAGGACTAAATCAAGAATTGCCTCTCCCCTTGTGGGTTCCTGTAGCAGCTGCTCCAAGAAGCAGTCATTTAAGCTACTGAGAAATTTTATTTCTGCATTTCTTCCTGAGGTGATATGTACCCAGTCAATATGGGGATAACTGAAATCCCCCATTATTATAGAGTTTTTTTATTTTGGTAGCCTCTCTAATCTCCCTTAGCATTTCAATGTCACTATCACTGTCCTGGTCAGGTGGTCAATAATATATCCCTACTGCTATATTCTTATTATTGGAGCATGGAATTACTATCCATAGTGATTCTATTGAACATGTTAATTCATTTAAGATTTTTATTTCATTTGATTCTATGTTATCTTTCACATATAGCGCCACTCCGCCACCCACACGGCCTGTTCTATCCTTCCGATATATTTTATATCCCAGTATGATTGTGTCCCACAGATTTTCCTCATTCCACCAGGTTTCTGTGATGCCTATTATGTCAATCTCCTCCTTTAATCCAAGGTACTCTAGTTCACCCATCTTATTCGTCAAACTTCTAGCATTTGTGTAGAAGCACTTTAAAAATTTGCCACTGTTTATTTGTCTGCCCTTTCCTGATGTATTAGATTCCTTTGTATGTGGTTGTTTGTCTGCTCTGGCCCCTTGTTTGTCCTCTCCCCTCCTCTCTTTCTCACTGCAGCCTCGAGAATCTTTATCAATGGATTCTCCTCTAAGAGAAGTCTCTGTCCGATTTACGTGCTTCTCCAAACCAATCCGCTTTCCCCCATCTCTTAGTTTAAAAACTGCTCTATGGCCTTTTTAATGTTCAGTGCCAGCAGTCTGGTTCCACCCTGGTTTAGATGGAGCCCATCCTTCCTGTATAGGCTCCCCCTCTCCCAAAAGTGTCCCCAGTTCCTAACAAATCTAAACTCCTCTTCCCTACACCGTCGTCTCATCCACGCATTGAGACTCTGAAGCTCTGCCTGCCTACCTGGCCCTGCGTGCGGAACTGGAAGCATTTCTGAGAATGCCACCATAGAGGTCCTGGATTTCAATCTCTTTCCTAGCAACCTAAATTTGGCCTCCAGGATGTCTCTCCTACCCTTTCCTCCGTCATTGGTACCTACATGTACCACGACCACCAACTCCTCCCCAGCACTGCACATAAGCCTATCTAGATGCCTCGAGAGATCCGCAACCTTCGCACCAGGCAGGCAAGTGACCATATGGTTCAACCGGTCATCACAAACCCAACTATCTATGTTTCTAACGATCGAATCACCCACTACTAACACCTGCCTCTTCCTAACAACTGGCGTTCCCTCCCCCTCAGAGGTATCCCTAGTGCGAGAGGATACCGCAACATCCTCTGGAAGGAGGGTCCCAACTACAGGATGGTTTCCCTCTGTTCCCATTGAATGCTCTGCTCCCCTGAGCCTTTCATCCTCCTTAAGAGCACTGGGGCTCTCAGACTGGAGGTGGGACAGTATTACAGTGTCCCGGAAAGTCTCATCAGCATAGCTCTCTGCCTCCCTTTGCTCCTCCAGTTCAGCTACCCTGGCCTCCAAAGCCCGAACTCGGTCTCTGAGGGTCAGGAGCTCCTTGCAACGGGTGCACACATACGCCACCTGCCCACAGCGCAGGTAATCATACATTTTACACTCGACGCAATAAACAGGATAGCCCCCTCTCTGCTGCTGGGCTTCTGTCTCCATTTTTCTTATGAATAAGTTTCAGTATAAACTGGGCTTCTTTTTAAATGTCTGGAATATAGATTATTATAAAGTTATGTTTAAAGAAGGTCAGAAGTCACTAGCGCCCTCTAACCTCCCCTTCCCAACTCCCTCTCAAAACTCCCTGTTTGCTGCTCCTGTTCGCAAGCTCCCTGGTCCCTGACTCACAGCTTTATAAACCTGACAGGTCCTTTGGCTGAGGCCCCTTTCCCTCCTGGTGCCAAGAGCTCTTCCTGTTTTGTCACTTCTTTTTGGCACTGGTGAGGAGGAACAGCACCAGAGGTGTGCTTTGCACAGATGCCAAGGGACTCAGTATGAGATCAGAGCAGGAGGATGAAGCACAGCCTCCATGAGGACGACCCTCAAGTGGCTATCCTGTTCCTTTTTGGTTTTGGGGTAGAAGTTCTACAGATTTTGCACTTGTCCTTTCTGTGGGACTCCCTCAAAGCACTTCATCCATCACAGGCAGTAAGAAGGATTTGAGAAGGCATAGGGCGGGCAGCACCTAATATAGTACCACCTGAGCACAGTACTCAGAGGGGCACTACAGTTGACCCTATGCATATTGCTAAGGCAAAAATCTCCAAAGACTGTGCACACAGGTACGCACACACCTAGAATAAATGGAGCAAGCACTCAAAGAATTTCCAACTTTTAAATGGTGCTCTCAATCACTATCTAGTTGGTTCAAATAACCAACTGAACATTGTTTGCTAACATCTCCAAAGTGTACTGTGTTTTGCATGCATTAACAAGAATCTTTCATCAATGCTGTTTCAACATTTGGTAATCCTTGCATACCAGTGCTCTGGTCCCAGCTATGTCACAAAGAGGTGGCAGATCTTTGTTGAGGCTGATCCTTGCCATCATTTTCATCAGTAGTTGCAGCTTTTTCCGATTCTCTGGTGGCAGCAGAAGACAGGAAACCTGAAGTGCTTCAATGGCCTTGTTATTTTTCTGCAGCAGACCTGGTTTAAACAAGATAACAGATTTATTTAAATTAGTCACCTTTCCTAGTTACAACTTCTCCCAAAAAGCCTTAAACATGCACATCTAAAATCTATTCTCCAAATTTTCCTACCCACTCCTGATACCCTTGCAGAATTCCATCACACAAAGTTGAGCAATAATACAATTTGAACTTATACTTCCCCCACTTATGTACTAGTTCAGGAATTCATGTAGCTTCCTTGCAGAAAATTTGAAAAATGAAAAATACAAAAATTACCACCACAGCCTGGTGATGTGTGGCATAGCTACATCTTTTGATGCGTGAATTTTCATGTCCCTCAGAAAATAGTTAGGGTGATACAAGCTCCCACCACAGATCAGCCCTGATACACACATCAACAATTTTAGGTATTTTGAATAAACTGTCACTTAGCCTGGAGAACATTAGGCTACATGTTGTGTTTATATTTTGTCAGATATGAGCTATGTGGGAGGTGAAATATGTGGGTGGAAATAAGTTAGTGATTTGAAACTCAGGACTCTGTGAGGGCCCTTTGAGTTGCTAGAACACACACTAACATGTTTATTTGAAAGTTAGCAATAAGAGGGAGACCGCTGAGGCAGAAGTGTGGAGACTGGCCAGCTGAAGGTGGTTTGGGGAAGATTTGCTGAAGTTGCCAAGAAAAGGTCTCAAACTCCAGAAAGTGGTCCATCAGCAATGATGGAGAGTCAGACTGCTATGACAGGGAGACAAAATTGGGAGAATGTCAAACTTTGAGGCTTATAAAAAGGAACCCTGAAGTGAGGTATGAAATAACATTTTCCATTGCTTGAAAAGGACACTGACAGATGTTCAGTACCAGAGCTCATTCATAGGTTTTAATTGCAAGTTTGCTAATTCTGTCTGGAGTGGAGCTGCAGTGAATGGGGATATCTGCAGCAGCCCATGAAGAACATCTGCCATACTTATTGAGATACTACCATTCCTGGGGACACAGCCCTTGTTACAAGCAAGCAGAGAGAGGGGCACCTAGAGGTAAAATTTCCCACTGAAAGCCTTAAATGGTGGCAGTAGGTATCCAAGACTCAGTCAATTGGAAGTCACAATTATGACACCTAGCCTGTCCATAGGCAGTTCCAGAGTTCTTCTAAAAACAAAAAATTAGAAAGTCAAATCTTTTTGAAAGATAAATATATGTGCATTTCATATTCATTTTTAAACCATAAATTAGTATAATAATCAGGCTGCTTTCTTTGAAATTTTGAATGTATTTTAATAGCTGTAACAAAACAATGTATAACAAAAATAATTTTCACCCCAATGAGCTGTCAACAAGATAGTGAAATACCCATAAAAAGTTTGCCTTAATATAAGCCTCTAAAGGGTGTGGAGGTACATCCCATATAGGAAGGGATGACAGCATCACTAAATTTAGTTTCAGGTGACCAATACTGGTGCAAACACCCGTGACAGCACTTAAAGAATTTTCTGTACTAAGTAAATTCTATTTTCAATAGTGCCTAAGATACTTTTTTCATTTGAAAGTATACAAAACAAAATTTTGTTGCACGTAAACATTGCTATAGGAGAAATGTAATGGGTATATTTATATGCTATTTGAGAAGACAACTGCAGCCATGAAATAAAACCCTGGCCACGCTGGGTGAAGTGGAATACAACATACAATGGAAAGTAACCAAGAAATAAATGTATACAGAGCACATAGGGAAAAAGTCAATAATAAAACTTAAGAGCGCTGTCCCTTTTGAAAATGGGATTTGATAATGGAGCCAGCAGCCGCCACGGGACTCTGGGCAAGGTAGGAGGGCGGCTTTGCATTCCCAGAAGGGGAGAGGCATAGATCAGAAGGGGCAGGGCCAAGGTCAGCTAGCCCTTGGTGCTACCCGGAGCGCACACTGCTGTGCTCTGGCAGTGATTTAAGTGGCCTGGGACTCTGGCTGCTGTTTCCTTTCAATCGCCAGGTGCCAAGGCAATTGCCCCTTTAGATTTTCTCCTGTCAAGGCCTGGAATTTAACTAAGTCATTCAGGCCTTGCAATGTTGAATGGAGCCACATCAATACCTTTAAAAAGCCTGGTTCAAGGCTTTCAGCCTTATAACACAACTGAAGGTATGCAACAATAACACTGTCACTGTAGACAGGGGAATTAGCTCAAGTGGTCAAGCGCTTGCTTAGAATGTGAGAAGCAGTGGGATTCATGTTGTTTAGTGGTAGGAGTGTCCTCATTCCTTCTTTGCTTAGGGAGGTTGTAGAATCCCCATCACTGGAGATATTTAAGAGCAAGTTAGATAGACATCTATTAGAGATGACCTAGATAGTGCTTGGTCCTGCTGTGAAGGCAGGGGACTGGACTTGACCTCTCAAGGTCCCCTCCAGTTCAAGTATTCTATGATAATCAAAATGTATTTAAGTATCAGAATATTCTATTGTATTATAGTTACAGGGAAGGAACTGGTCAAGAAATTTGAGAGACTTACTAAAAAAAATATATAAAAAAGTTAAGATAATTTTGAGGAATGACGGGGGAAAGAGTTCACAATTCTTCTGTGTATTATATTACATGCCAACTTACCTAACACACTAACAAAAACATCAAAAAGATGAAATGTGAGTAGAGGTTCCTTCATCTGGCCATAGTAGTCTGCTATTGTTTTGAAGACATCTCTTTCAAATCCTAAGTATGTAGGTTGCTTCAAATCTGAACAACTGGGCCCTTGGAAAAGAAACAAAACCATCAACAGGGTCACCTATGTTCATTTCTATCCCATACAAGGAAAATTTCAAAAGGGAAAAAATTAAACTAATTATTCAAATTAGTAGTTACCCACATTGTAACTAAATCTATTTAAAATAGATATAAATACACAAAAAATACCCATAGAACTCTTAGGCTACGTCTACACTACGAGTTTTCGCTGCAAAAAATATGCAAATGAGGGACTCATTTGCATGAGTCGTGATCTCATTTGCATATTTTCTGCTGATCCGTTTTTGCACTGGGTTTTTGCGCAAAAACAAGCAGTGTGGACGTTTTCTTTTTGCGCTAAAACCCCTTTCCCCACAAGATTGGTATGCCTCCTCTTTTGGGGCATAATGATCTTGCAGAAAAAGGGGGTTTTGCACAAAAAGAAAACGTCCACACTGCTTGTTTTTGCGCAAAAACCCAGTGCAAAAACGGATCAGCAGAAAAAAATCAAATTAGATCACGACTCATGCAAATGAGTCCCTCATTTGCATATTTTTTGCAGAGAAAACTTGTAGTGTAGACGTAGCCTTAATGTCCTTAAAATGAGTCTACTCTTCTATTTATTACTCTACACAATGCTTTCTTTTAATCAGAATATTACTCTCAAGTTTTATGTGTCTTGGTTGAAATGCAGTGGTAGTAGAATGCTATGCAATGAGTGATAACACGTGAAATTGTTACTTAATTAGGTTTCAGGTAGTATAAGCACTTATCTCCAAATACTAACTACAGCCATTCCGCTGCCCCACTATAAAAATCTCCCATGTAACTGTTCTATGCCAACAGGAGAGAACTCTCTCACCAACATAATTAAACTACCTCCAATGAGCGGTAGTGGCTATGTCAGAGGGAAACGCTTTCCCATCGACATAGTGTTGTCAAAATCAGCTTGTCCTTTAGTGTAAGTTATGTCGCTCAGGGTCTGAGTGACATAAGTTATACCGATAAAAGTCCTAGTGTAGACATAGTTAATACTGATTAATGTCTTGCTCTTTCCTTCAATTTCTGAATCACCCTAGTAAGCTAATTGTAACTTACATTATTTTTATTTTCAAAATAATGTCATTAATAACTTCTACCTACGTATACACACTCGGTAATCACACATGAAAGTTAACACACAGTTAATATTTGTACCTCTGCTATAGTTTCCTCTCCCAGACTTTTGCTGATGCCATATGCAGTTTCTGTCTGGACTTTCAGGTGCTAATACAGCCAATTAACTGCAATGGAAATAAAAAAAAATTGGATTTAAAAAACAAAAGGTTGGTATTTTCTTCACTACATTTAGTTGGCTGTAGTAACGTTTCTTGAACATACAAACAGGGACTGCTTATGACAGATATCTGCAAAAACATGGGTTTCAAAATGGCTTCTTAATTTTTGCTAGGAAAAGGAACCACATCTGAGATATAAATACCAATTATGCTTCTGAAGGTTTTTTGTTTTGGTTTTGGTTTTTGGGGTTTTTTTTTAAATGAAGCTACTGAAGCATCCAGACGGGTAATATTCAAAACACACAGCAAAAATATTATACTACAATAGATAACGTTCCCTGCTTTAAGATTCTATGTTTTACTACTCTCCATGGATAGAAACACTTAAGCAATTAGTACACACACCTTCAAAACAGCAGACTTTTCCAACTCTTTGTTCCCAAACCGTACATGGACGTAATTAGAGTCTACCAAAGTCATACTCGTGAAAAATCACATAATTGACCATGAAATCTCATCTGTCCTGTGAAATCTGGTCTCAAGCCACCCAACTCTGAAGGCAAAGTGTAGAGCTGCAGCAGTTGCTGGCCAGGCACCAGGCTCTGAAGTCAGCATTGCCACAAACAGCTGCACCTAACTAAGGGTGGCAATATCATACCAGGACACCTTTATTTCTGCTCTGCTTCTGGCAGAGGCAATGCCTTCAGAGCTGGGCCCCTGGCCAGCAGCTGCCACTCTTCCACTGTCCAGTTTCAGGCGATGCCACTGCCAGCAGTAACACAGAAGTGGCATGATATGGTATTGTCAGCCTTACTTCTGCTGCCTTCAGAGCTGGGCACATAGGTAGGAGCTGTCATTCTCCAATCACTCAGCACTGTAGGCAGCAAAGAAGTATGGGTGGCAGTGCCTCAACACCTTTACAATACACTTGAAATCCCCTTTTGAGTCACAATCCCTCAGTTTGGGAAACGCCACTAAGAAACACACCATGTACATGGGTTGGTCATTTGCAAAATTTGCTATTTTATTCTTCCAACTGTAACAGGCTCTACCCTTCTTGCAAGCGCCCCTCAGCGGCTGAGGGGGGTCTTGTAGTCTCTCGACTCAGCTGTCTGCAGGAGAGGAAGTGGCCTGGGACCACGCTGGGACCAGGCTTCTTCCTACCCCGTTGTGGCTGCTGGGAGCTAGGGGGACCCAGGCCTGCCTACTCCTCTGGGTCCCAGGCCAGGGACCCTGTAAGTAGCAGTTACCTGCTGAGTCTCAAAGAGGTTGGTTGCTGTCAAGTTCTGTTGGCTACTTCCCTGGGAAGCTGCTCTGTCCAGCTCTCTCTCTTGGGCCTTGTAGTCAAATCCTCCTGTCCAGGGTTCTGCAAAGTGTTGCCATTATCTTACTGGCTAGTCTTCAGCTGCTGGACATGCTTCTGACCAGATCTGAAGTCCAGCTCTGCCTGGATCGAGCTCCAGCAAGGAACTGGCAGGCCCTGGCCCAGCAGCTCCTTTTATATCGGTCTGCTGCGCCCTGATTGGCTGCAGCAGAGGCTGCAACTCTGTTCTGCTTGGAGGACCTCTCTTATGCTCCTGTTGCAGGGCAGGGTGCGGGAAGGCCTCCAGCAGGGATATCAGGGTCTGGTCCACCTATCACACCACCTTTGGAAAATGTGATCTCTTTGCAATTTAAGTACATTCCTAATCATAACGCCCTCACTTTCTGTTGCTTATAAAGCTTTACAAAACTAAGACCATGCTTCAGCTATCAAGTCCAGTTGATGCAAGTTACACCAGCACATGCTGCCAGACTTGATTGTTCACACTGGCACTCATAAGTACTCGCCCCAAATGACTGCAATGATGTAAAATGCAGCATATCCCAGTGTGCCCTCCAATGCATTCAATAAGGTATAACTGTCCCACCTGCCAGACACCCTCCCTTTCCATTTTATGAGAAACAATCAAATTCCAGGCACAGTCCATTGTCCTGGCACAACCAAACACTTACCTTGCTTTAAGTTATAAGAGAAAGCTGCATACAAAATTTGGATAGAGTAAGATTTTTAGCCAAAAGCCTACAAAAAAGCCATTTTACAGAGATTTGCTTGTAACTTTGTAGCTTTCATTCATGACAGAACTGCTTCATATACTCCAAGAAAATACATTGCATTTGCAAGGGTATAAACCAAACGACCCTGAGGATTTTTTCCATTCTGCTTTCTAGGACTGAATTTTAAGACATAAGTTTGACCCTTTAAATAAAATGAATAAGGTGAAATAAAACAGGAGTTACTTCAATTTTGTTTTTATTAGAATTTGTTGATATACTTACAATTTGCTAGACACTTCATTGCAGACAGTACCCAATAAGGCAACTCTTCTGCTCAAAAGGGAAGTTGTAGGGAAGAAATGAGAATTTAAAAGTTAATCCATTAACAGTCTGGCATAATACAAGATTATTTGAAAACCCATTTACTGAAAGACTCTGACACCTGTACATAGGGTGTCCTTGGAATAACCCAATCTTAGAAGCCTTCTGCCAAATTTTATACCAATTATACTACTCAGATCTTATGGAGAAACACAGCTGCATTAAAAATTCAAGTAGTTTTTGAAACAGTGACACACATCTAAATTTCAACTCAAAAATTTCCCCTGTGCATCAAAATGCATATTTTAAACAGTAATTTTAAAAATATATGTTTGGCTGGAGGTTTCAGTAGAAAATCCTCCACAGTTTCCTTGTTTAAGAATATACTGTGTCATTCTCATAACGACATAAGAACGGCCATACTGGGTTAGACTAAGGTCCATCTAACCTAGTATCCTGTCCTCTGACAGTGCCCAATGTCAGGAGCTTCAGAGGGAATCCCAAGTACTGTTGGGGGCTGATGTGACAGTAGGAAAGGGCATAAACTCTGACACCTACACTAAAGGAAGAAAAAGGGTGAGGCAGCTTTGACCTAGGTGAATAAAAATCTGTTAGTGAGGAAATCTTCCACCTTCACTCTCAAGCACCCTTGCATCTTGAAACCTTGAACTACCTGAGGGTAGAACAAGGTAAAAAACAAAGACCGATTTCCACTGGTATGGGTGGGGCTCTTCAAACGCCATTAGTGACTGATTTAATCCAGGTAAACACTAGAAAAGATAACCACTATAAAGATGCTGGTTAGGTGTGTCTTTTTACTCAATATATTTACACTGGTAAAAGCCCTAGTATGGGTGCAATCACACTGGTACAAAGGTGCCTTACATCAACACAGCCTATTTTGCTTCCTGAACTGGAATAGCCTATATTAGTATAAGCATTTTTACAGGTATACATGTTTGCACGCCTGTGAAGGATTTCCACTTTAACCATACCGGTATATAATAAACCTGTCCAGTGTAGACAATCCTTACAAGACCGCCAAGACTGCCAACACAACAGCTTTAAAAGAAAAATAATTCAAGCTGTAATCAACATAGGAAGACTTAAAAACATACATAGGAAGGCTTAAAAACTAGGGATGTAAAAAAGTGTAACTGGTTAACCAGTAAGTCAGCCAGCTGGAACTGGCCCCTGTCTCTGACAGGCCCGGCTCAGCCCCCGCACAGGTTACACACTGGCCTCCTGGGAGCAGGGCCAGCAGCCACTGCCACTGCGGCACTGAAGCCTCCTCCCTGGGAGCAGAGTCTGCAACAGAAAAGGGCCAGCAGGGAGGCTTCGATGCAGACTCTGTAGTATAAAGCATATAAAAGCAGAGCCCACAGCATGTGTAACCACTAATATTTTCAGTGGTTACAAAGTTACCTTTTTAACCAACTTTTTACATCCTTATTAAAAACCTCCAGCATACTCACTTGTTTTGTCTTCCAAAATGACAATGCCCTGTTTATTGACATTGTACACATTGTGTATGATATGCTTTGGGTTCACAAGCTTTGTATCCAGTACTTCATCCAGAGAATCCAAGGCCAAAACTTTCTGCAGACTGTTAAAAATAAATATTTTACATCATTGGTTTTTTTTAATATATGTTACAAAACAAATTAAGGGAACGTTTCACTTGTTTAATTTAATCCCTGTCTGTCTTCCCTGTGTGGAAACTTAATGCAGTTTCAAGTACATTATTTGACCATTAATATTTTCATGCTGCATGTTTAATTGTTGTAGATCTAGTTCATCTTATAAAAATAACATGACATTGCAGCAGTTTCACGAGAAAGATCATTGACAGTGCAGGTAGAATCTAACCAAACAACCAGTGCATTTTCTAACCAGAGTGGGGGGAATTATATATATATATATAAAATTCACAAACAATGGAAAGCCCCCTACTCTGTGCAGGATATTAATGCTGGATTACCTATCATAATAGAATATTGATTCATAGACTCCAAGATAAGAAGGGACCATAGGGATGATCTAGTCTCAACACCCATCTCCAGAGTAACTCCTTCCAAAATAGAACAGAAGTCCCCAAACCGTGCACCTCTAAGGGAGTGCCAAGGAATGTTAGAGGGGGCACAGATGGGATCAGGGAAAGTAGCCCCAGCCTTGGACGTAGTACAGCTGCTTGTCTATAGATATATCAGAGGCAGCAGCCCGGGGGAAAGAGGGGCAGGCGAAATGCTGGCACAGCCCCTGTCCACAGGGAGCTTGGGCCCCTGAGAACAGAAGCTGCTGCGGACCAGCTGCTGATACAGAGGCAGCAGCACAGGATGGCAGGGGGCTCCCTGGGAGTGGATCTGGGAGCACACTGGCTGACAGCCTCACCTCCAGGGATTATCAAATAATTGAGTAACTGCTAAGATTTGAATTAAACAATATCTAAAATCCCTAATGCTTACTGGTTAACCTTTCACATCCCTACTGTGAATGTTGCAACTGTGCACATCAGGGTTCCCAGCTATAGAATAATTTAAATACTGGGCCTGATCCTGAGACAAGAATGGGTCACCTATCAAAGCAGTAACTGGAAAATCATGGGTAATCTATTTAATTAATACACAATCTAAAGATCAGACAGCACCAGCCTTGGCTCCCTTACCTCTGTCCAGCACCAGCTGTCCCCAGCACTTGGCCCCAGCTCCTGAGGGGGAGGGGGACATGCAGACCAAGGCAAGATGAGACACAACATAAAAATATTGGGGACCACTGAACTAGAGTATACCATTCATAAAGAAAAATCGTTTATTGATTTTTACATTGCCCTGTGCTGGAGAATCTACTACAACCCTTGATGAATTGTTCTGCTGATTAACTACCATCACTGCTGAAAATGTACAGCTTACTTCTATTTGTAGGATACTTGTAGAATTTTTGTAACCCAGCTGATCGGATCTTCCATTTCCTGTGTCCTCAAACTAAATATTGCACTTATTACAGAATTTTAGAATGTCATGCTCCCAGAAGGGCTGTTTGAATTGTGGAAAGAGAAGGAAGGAGAAAGATTTCACCACACCACACCACACAAACTTTTAGAGAAAAATTAGCTATGTAGTGTCCTAGAAAGTTCCTAAATACAAAACAGATTATTCACAAAAATCACAGGATGATAGTCAAATAATAATTAAGTCTAAATTAACCTCGCAGATCGAGGACTAATAAAATTACAGCAATAAAGAATGGATGAAATTATGAGAATTAGAAGAGAACGTCAGACTATTATCCATTATACATTTGCCTAAAGGAGAAAGGCTCACAGACACACTTACTGTGATAGTGTCGTGGATTTCCATATCTCTTCTATATTTGCCTGGGTTAACTCTTGGCGGTTCACAAGTCTGCAAGCTGGTACTTCTCCTATTGCTATACTGTGACGTTTGAACCACATTTCAGAATTCTGGATTACAAAAGAAAAAAGAAAGAGCATATTCTTTTACCTACCAATATTTTGTCAATGATAAAATAGAATAACTTATACACAGTGTAGCATGCTTCCTCTTTCAAGCAATTTATGAACATGAACAAATGGGCTTTAAACTAGGTTCGACAGGGACAGGTGAGCAAAGCCCACGGGTAAGTGGAGAACATGGAGACCTGGGAGATGGGTCGGAAACGGAAGGGAGCATGGGCTATAATGGCAGAGAGAAAGGAGGATCAGGGCAAAACTGGGAGGCAAGGTCAAATCAGTATCTTAGATGCCTATATACAAATGCGAGAAGTATGGGTAATAAGCAGGAGGAACTGGAAGTGCTAATAAATAAGTACAATTATGACATTGTTGGCATCACAGAAATTTGGTGGGATAATACATGATTGGAATATTTGTATAGAAGGGTACAGCTTGCTCAGGAAGGATAGACAGGGGAAAAAGGGAGGAGGTGTTGCCTTATATTAAAAATGAACACACTTGGAGTGAGGTGGAGATGGACATAGGAGACAGAAGTGTTGAGAGTCTCTGGGTTAGGCTAAAAGGGATTAAAAACAAGGGTGATGTCATGCTAGGAGTCTACTACAGGCCACCTACCCAGGTAGAAGAAGTGGATGAGGCTTTTTTAAACAACTAACAATATAATCCAAAGCCCAAGATTTGGTGGTGATGGGGGACTTCAACTATCCAGATATATGTTGGGAAAATAACACAGCAGGGCACAGACTACCCAATAAGTTCTTGGACTGCATTGGAGACAACTTTTTATTTCAGAAGGTTGAAAAAGCTACCAGGGGGGAAGCTGTTCTAGATTAGATCCTAACAAATAGGGAGGAACTTGTTGAGAATTTGAAAGTGGAAGGCAGCTTCGGTGAAAGTAATCATGAAATCAAAGAGTTCACAATTCTAAGGAAGGGTAGAAGGGAGAACAGCAAACTAGAGACAATGGATTTCAGGAAGGCAGATTTTGGTAAGCTCAGAGGGCTGATAGTTAAGGTTCCATGGGAATCAAGACTGAGGGGAAAAACAGCTGAGGAGAGTTGGCATTCAAAGGGACATTACTAAGGGCCCAAAAGCAAGCTATTCCGCTGCGTAGGAAAGATAGAAAATATGGCAAAAGACTGCCTTGGCTTAACCACGAGATCTTGCACGATTTAAAAATAAAAAAGGAGTCCTATAAAAAATGGAAACTAGGACAAATTACAAAGGAAGAATATAGGCAAACAACACAGGAATGCAGGGGCAAGATTAGAAAGACAAAGGCACAAAATGAGTTCAAACTAGCTACGGGAATAAAGGGAAACAAGAAGACTTTTTATAAATACATTAGAAGCAAGAGGAAGACCAAGGACAGGGTAGGCCCACTGCTCAGTGAGGAGGGAGAAACAGTAACAGGAAACTTGGAAATGGCAGAGATGCTTAATGACTTCTTTGTTTCGGTCTTCACCGAGAAGTCTGAAGGAATGCCTAACATAGTGAATGCTAGTGGGAACGGGGTAGGCTTAGAAGATAAAATAAAAAAAGAACAAGTTAAAAATCACCTAGAAAAGTTAGATGCCTGCAAGTCACCAGGGCCTGACGAAATGCATCCTAGAATACTCAAGGAGCTGATAGAGGAGGTATCTGAGCCTCTAGCTATCATCTTTGGAAAATCATGGGAGACAGGAGAGATTCCAGAAGACTGGAAAAGGGCAAATATAGTGCCCATTTATAAAAAGGGAAATAAGAACAACCCAGGAAACTACAGACCAGTTAGTTTAACTTCTGTGCCAGGGAAGATAATGGAGCAGGTAATTAAGGAAATCATCTGTAAACACCTGGAAGGTGGCAAGGTGATAGGGAACAGCCAGCATGGATTTGTAAAGAACAAATCGTGTCAAACCAATCTGATAGCTTTCTTTGATAGGATAACGAGTCTTGTGGATAAGGGAGAAGCGGTGGATGTGGTATACCTAGACTTTAGTAAGGCGTTTGATAAGGTCTCGCATGATATTCTTATCAATAAACTAGGCAAATACAACTTAGATGGGGCTACTATAAGGTGGGTGCATAACTGGCTGGATAAGCGTACTCAGAGAGTAGTTATTAATGGTTCACAATCCTGCTGGAAAGCTATAACAAGTGGGGTTCCGCAGGGGTCTGTTTTGGGACCAGCTCTCTTCAATATCTTCATCAACGATTTAGATATTGGCACAGAAAGTATGCTTATTAAGTTTGCAGACGATACCAAGCTGGGAGGGGTTGCAACTGCTCTGGAGGATAGGGTCATAATTCAAAATGATCTGGACAAATTGGAGAAATGGTCTGAGGTAAACAGGATGAAGTTTAATAAAGACAAATGCAAAGTGCTCCACTTAGGAAGGAACAATCAGTTTCACACATAAAGAATGGGAAGCGACTGTCTAGGAAGGAGTACGGCAGAAAGGGATCTAGGGGTTATAGTGGACCACAAGCTGAATATGAGTCAGCGATGCTGTTGCAAAAAAAACAAACATGATTCTGGGATGCATTAACAGGTGTGTTGTGAGCAAGACACGAGAAGTCATTCTTCCGCTCTACTCTGTGCTGGTTAGGCCTCAGTTGGAGTATTGTGTCCAGTTCTGGGCACTGCATTTCAAGAAGGATGTGGAGAGATTGGAGTGGGTCCAGAGAAGAGCAACAAGAATGATTAAAGGTCTAGAGAACATGAGCTATGAAGAAAGGCAGAAAGAATTGGGTTTGTTTAGTTTACAAAAAAGAGAAGATTGAGGGGGGACATGATAGCAGTTTTCAGGTGTCTAAAAGGGTGTCATAAGGAGGAGGGAGAAAACTTGTTCATCTTGGCCTCTGAGGATAGAACAAGAAGCAATGGGCTTAAACTGCAACAAGGGAGGTTTAGGTTGGACATTAGGAAAAAGTTCCTAACTGTCAGGGTAGTCAAACACTGGAATAAATTGCCCAGGGAGGTTGTGGAATCTGCATCTCTAGAGATATTTAAGAGTAGGTTAGATAAATGTCTATCAGGGATGGTCTAGACAGTATTTGGTCCTGCCATGAGGGCAGGGGACTGGACTCGATGACCTCTCGAGGTCCCTTCCAGTCCTAGTATTCTATGATTCTATGAAATGCTCATAAAATCCTTGTGCAGTATGTGCTGTTTAGATTTTAAAGCTGGGAAGCATCTTGGCCTAAATTAAGTGATTTGTCCAAAGCTGCAGAAGGAGCCCATGTCATAACAGTGCTTGCAATTCAGGAGTTGTTAGTCCAGCTCCGTGTGCATGCCATAATACAGCAACTCTCTGTGGTTCTAAAACTCGTACAAGTATAGAATCATAGAGCTGGAAGAGACTTCAGGAGGTCATCAACTCCAGCCCCCTGCCCAAGGACTAAAGCAACCCAACCAGGGTTTTGTCAAGCCGAGACTTAAAAACCTCTAGAGATGAAGATTCCACCACCTCCCTAGGTAACCCATTCCAGTACTTCACCACCCTCCTAGTGAAATAGTTTTTCCTAATGTCCAACCTAGACTTCCACCACTCTAACTTGAGACCATTGATCCTTGTTCTGCCATCCATCACTAATGTGAACAGCCTTTCTCCATCCTCTTTGGAACCTCCCTTCAGGAAATTGAAGGCTGCTATCAAATCCCCCCTCACTCTTCTCTTCTGCAGACTAAACAAACCCGAATCCCTCAGTCTCTCCTCACAGATCATGCACTCTGGCCCCCTAATCATTTCGGTCACCCTCCGCCGGACCCTCTCCAATGTGTCCACATCCTTTCTATAATGGCGGGGCCAGAACTGGACACAATACTCCAGATGTGGCCTTACCAGAGCTGAATAAAGGGGAATAATCACTTCTCTGGATCTGCTGGCAATGCTCCTCCTAATGCACCCTAATATGCCATTAGCCTTCTTGGCTACAAGGGCACACTGTTGACTCATATCCAGCTTCTAATCCACTGTAATCCCCAGGTCCTTTTCTGCAGAACTGCTACTTAGCCATTCGGTCCCCAGCCTGTAACAATGCTCGGGATTCTTCCGTCCCAAGTGCAGGACTCTACACTTGTCCTTGTTGAACATCATCAGATTTCTTTTGGCCGAATCCTCTCATCTGTCTAGGTCACTCTGGACCCAATCCCTGCCATCCAATGTGTCTACCTCTCCCCCAGCTTAGTGTCATCTGCAAACTTGCTAATGGTGCAATCCATCCCCTCACATATACTTTGTGACATTCGGGGTGCAATCCAGACCAATCAGTATCTGTGTCACTCCCCTGTAACCTGGGAGGCCCTTTACAATGTCTTGCTGCTATAGCAACATGAGTTCCAACATGAATTGCCCACAAGCAGCTCTAGCATGTAAATCAGTCTCAAATCTGGTATGCTGCAGCTATCCATAAAACTTGGCTCTTACAAGCATTAAAGACTACCATCGAACTACCCCCGCCACATTGCTAGTCCCAAATTTTTATGGCCTGTACTATCCATCCTCGCCTGGACAGAGCAAATATATCTCATCTGTTATTCCATTGAAGGAATAATATGCACACAACTTGTTACCCCATACGGAATCGCTGACCCTTCAGCTTGAAAACACTAAATTAGATAAAACAAGTTTATTAACTGCAGAGGAATAGATTTAGATTTAAGAGCGGACTCAAGTAATTAGGCATGCAAGTTAGAAATGGTTACAATGCCTAACAAACTTAATTAGATTTAAATTGAAGTTCTCTCACCACATGCCTTCATCAGCCTTAGGGCATGCCTACATAGCAGGGCTAAGGTCAGAATAAGCTACACAACTTCAGCTACCTCAGTTGCATAGCTGAAGTCAAAATAACTTATTTCAGCTTTTGGCACTGTCTACACAGCAGGAAGTGAAAAGAAGAGCACTCTTCCTCCGACTTCCCTTCCTCCTCATGAGGGTTACAGGAGTCAGAGTAAGAAGTCCTCTAGCATGACATTATTTCAAAATAAAGGCTTGCAGTGCAGATGCACATTTTGTTATTTTGGAATAACGTCAGTTATTCCGAAATAACACTGCTGTGTAGCTGTACCCTTATTGACCAAACTCTTCATGGCAGGATCCCTCCCATCAGATTCCAATGGCTGCTTCCTTTGTCTCTTCAAGTATAATGCGTGTGATGGATTGGGGGGGATATCTGTCCCCCTTTTTTATATATATAGTTTCAGTCCCAAGTGAACACACTCCTAGCTGTTTGAACTTTGTTTTCCCTCTCTGCTTTATGATACTATTTACTGCTTAAATATAAAATTAAGGAAAGCACAAATTCCTTCTTTTGTTTAGGACAGAACTCACTTCTTTCTGCTTGGTAAGGACTCTTGATGGAATTCCCATTTTAAAAGATTTACTTAAAAAAAATGAACTGAAAAATGCTAACAATCCTTTAAGAAATCTGAAATAAAAATTATGAACTTCATAAAAATAACACTGTATTTTTTCAAAAATACAAACGTTTAAATAAAGCATGTACATTTTTCCTTCATCTTCCCCTCCAAAAAATGAATTGAGTTACAGACCTGAGCAATACCAGGTAAATCTGCTAGTGTATTTTTATATAGATATAGAAAAATCTCTGCAGCTGAGAGGTTTAATTCATAACTCAGGAAGATTTAGAAGCACTATCTCTGCTCAAGCTAACATACTAAAAACAGTCCTGTGGCTAGCAGTTTGAGCCAGCTACCTAAGTATGTACCTAGGATCTCAAGTAGGGTTGTACTGGGTGGCTAGCATGCACTTAGCATGGCCACAGTGCTCTGTTAGCTTTTAGGCTGAGTTTGCACTGCATCTGGGAGGTATAATTTCCATCTTGAGTAAACCTACACCTGCTAACTCTGCTTGAACTAACATGCTCAAAATAGCAGAGATCTCTGATCATGTTTACAAATCTTGAAACAATTATTCTGAGGTCTGAACAGTGCCACTAATTTCAAATTAATAACTTAGATGCCAATGATACATGAATTATCAACATTGTTAACAATTTCACTCATCAAGCTACTTGAGAGATTATCAAAATCTACACCTATTTCCAAAGTGTGCATGGGGAACGCGTGCTTGCCTATTTCCAAAGTGAGGCAGGCTTAGCCCAGAGGAGAGTTGGAGATATGAATGGCTATTAGCCAGTATGGGTAAGGAATGATGTCCCTAGCCTCTGTTTGTCAGAGGGTGGAGATGGATGGCAGGAGAGAGATCGCTTGATAATTACCTGTTCAATTCACTCCCTCTGGGACACCTGGCATTAGCCACTGTCGGCAGACAGGGTACTGGGCTGGATAGACCTTTGATCTGACCCAGTATGGCCATTTTTATGTTCTTAATGTGTGTAAACTAAAATTCTCAAGCCTTTAAACAACGTATGCCAGGAATACAGCAGAGAGCACAATTGGTGTCATGTTTATGATCGGGAGGTGCAACTCAGGAAATGCTGGGATCAGATAGGGTTTAAAACAGAGAGATTCTCCAAGTTCACACAGCAAAACAATCCAACACAACCTCTCTATAGCTGTTTCACATTTATATGTGGAAGCCAGTGAAAACTGTAGTTTTATAAGAGTTAAAAAAAACTGGTAGGGACCACGTGCAACATTAAAGTGAGCCAATCATGCAATACAGTTCCAACAAAATGATCATTTTACCCTGGAATGAAGCAAATTTGTTGTTTTTTTTAAAAATACATTGATACATAACTTAAATGTTGAATATGTAGAGCAGGGGTGGGCAATAATTTTTGACAGGGGGCCACTCCAAGATTTTGCCAAGTGGACAAGGGCTGCACTCTTCCATGATATGGATGGAGGAGGTAGGGGGTCTGAGATGGAGCTTGGGTGCAGAGGGGAGCTTGGAGGAGACTGGAGTCTAGGAGGGAGTTTGGGTGAAGAAAGCAGTTGTGATTCAGGGCAGAGGACTGGAGTGCAGAGGTTTGGGATGTGACCTAGGGGACTGTGATCTGGGGCAGGAGATTGGGGTGCCAGATCTGGGAGGGGGTATGGGTGTGTCATGATCATGAGAAATGGCCAGCAGCCTGGGGACTAAGGGGTTAACATACCTAAGCCAGGTAGAGTTGGCCAATAGGAATGCAGGTAGCAATTTCAAACTGGGACAAAGGAATTTTTGGATTTTCCCTCCTTTGTCTCTAGGGCAGTTTCTCTCCAGCTACTGAGGGAGACAGACAGAATGTCTCCCTCCAAGAAAAGACTCTTCCCTGTATGTAAGTAGGGTAAAGATTAGATAAATACATTAGGTTTTATTGTTTTATGGTTTGGGAAATGGGATCTGATGTCTGTGCATTTAGAAATGGGTTTTCCTCTCCTTTGTAACTAAGTTCCTGGCCCATGGTGGGGTTCCTGGCCCATGGTGGGGTTTTCCCCCCCCAGGGTATATTCTTTGTGACTTTTCCATCAAGTCATTATGCTTGCAACAGGAATATTGTGTTGATAATAAAAGTTCTCTCTCTCTTCTTTTTATTAACCTGGCATTGGTTAATTTGTGTGTCCTGGTTTTTACTTTAGGGGCAAAATTTCCCAAGTGATCTCTCCCCTGATTTTTATCATCATTACTTGGGTGGTGGCAGTGGATTTTATCCCCAAAATCTAGGTTTTTAAAATTTATAGGGGGGGGGGGAGTTTATACCAAAGCCTGGAAAGATAAGGTTTTGAGGTACCTTTGCGGGCCCCCACTTCTGCATTTATCATGCCAGAATGGAGAAGGAGCCATGACAGCATGCAAGAGGTGAACAGAGGGTTTGGGTATGTTGAGTGGGGGTGGGGCAGAGAGTTGAGAGCAGGGAGGGGCTGGGGTGCCAGAGGCAGGCTGTGGCCAGGAGACTTACCAACCAGCAGCCAAACCACCCTGCCTGCCTACAAAACTGAGATTTGCAGAGCATAAAACATTTCCCAGCCAGTGAGCCTGCCTGCTTGTCTGGCCATGTGCTTCAGTGAACAATTGAGCCAAGGCGATGGGGCGTGGTACTTCTTGGCTGCCTGTTATTCTAACAAGCAGCCCCCATTGACTGGTTTCTGGCGAGAAACCAGCAAATGGGATTGTGCTGGGGGCAGGGCGGCTCCTGAAGCTTTCTCCTCCCCTCCAGTTTTGAAACAGAAAAGTAGTATGGCAGCTGCATTTCTGCACAGCGCACAGGACTGCAGGACAAACAGAGGAACCTGCCTGGGGCTCCCTGCTGCCTCTGTAGGCTGGATCCGGTGACTTGGTCGGCCAGATGTGGCCCGCAGGGCAAAAGGGACCACTGTGATCATCACCTTCTGTATAACAAATGCCATAGAACTTCCACAAAACAATTCCTAGCCTTTCATTTAGAAAAAAAACCACTCATTTTAAAATTTGTCAATGATAGATAATCCACCCTAGCCCTTGGTAAATTGTTGCAATGGTTAATTACACTTGCAATTAAAAAAAATGTATGCCATATTTTCAGTCTGAATTTGTATAGCTTCAGCTTCTAGCCATTGGATCATGTTACCCCTTTTTCTGTTAGACTGAAGAACTCATTATTAAATATTTGTTTCCCATGTGGATACTTATGGACTCACCCCTTAACAAAAAGAAGGTTAAGCTCTTTGAGTCTATCACTGTAAGACATGCTTTATACACCTTTAATCATTCTTGTTGCTCTTCTCTAAACCCTCTCAAATGTATCACTTTATCACATAATCAAATGAGGAAACAAATCTATTAGAGAGAGAACCATAATTAAACAAGAACAATGACTTCCTCTAAGGAAAAACTCAACATAACAAAAATGGGTTTTTTTGAATTTTTTCTACACCCAAGCCCTGCCCACCAAAGAGAAGATATCATTAGGTATTGGGAAGGGATAAAAATCAACGAATTTTCCTTTCAGAATACCAAATATTTTAGAAACTTGGAAACAAGAAATCTTACCATCATGAGAGGCTTCACTGGTATGTGTTCTTGAGAAGTGCCAGCTTCAGGAACATTCCAGTCTGGAAATTTAATCATTTCCTTTCTATATGGAGGCCTTGCTGGATATGGCTTCAGTGGTGAGGAAGGAGGAAACCTAAATAACATTAAAGACAAAACTTTCAAAAAACTTCTAAATATTATGCAATTTTATATGTATTGTTTTCAACCTGTGTCTTTCTATACTCCTTAATATGTGGGTACACATATGCATCAAGAAGGCTGGCAAGGTATGCCTAAACACTTCTACATATTAGATGTTGATCTTGTGAGGAAAAGTTTAAGTGGATTGTGCTTTCTCATTGAATCAGGTGGGTTGTCACTCATTGGGATCTGTTAGGTTACATCTTCACTGAAGAGATAATTAGGGCTCCTTCTTGGATGTATCCTTCAGATCCCTCTCATTGACATCCAAAAACTTCTCTTTCTAGGTTAGTAATGCTTTCAACTCTAGCTACCTGGCTCACCTGGAGCTATTGTCTAAAACCCAAGCAAGGATTTCACATGAGTTGGTAAAACCACTCTCTTTGTAGTGAGGATGCATGGCACAGTCATTTCAATTCTGACAGTCCTCCAGTGATTTCCCAAATCCTTCTCTGGTGTTCCCAGAAGATAAGTTTTCCCACACTTCACTGGGAAGCAAACAAACAATCAGAGCAGCTCATCATACTGCCGCACAAAAAAAACAGATTAACTCAGCACCAGTCAGGACACAATAACTCAAATGTGGTTTTGCAGTGGCTGCTCACATGCAAGCTGTAGTAATCCAGATGCTCAGACCCAGCTGCTGATCACCCAAGTTAACTCTGCAATGAAGACATTCCCTTCTAGGCAAAGAGATGGCACACACATGTGAATGAGGTAATATGTCCTGAAGTAGGACCCCTAAGAGAACCCATCTGGAGAAAAACTCTCAGTGTGAATTCCTTTCTGAATACAAACTAATCCCAGGAAAGAGATGAGATTTCATTTTACCATGTATGCACTTGTTTTTGGAAGCTTGGGAACGGTGTTTGCTTGTCCAGTCTGGATGCATTTTATTTTCAAAACTCATACAAAGGTTAAAGTAAAATAATAAATTAAATCATCTGTGTAATTTACTGCTTATGTCACAACCATGCAACTGAACAATGAGTTGTTCATAATATCTGGAAATCTGAATTTAAAAAGGCTCATTACAGTAATTATCAAATAAATCAAATCTTAAAACATGAAAACCATGTGAAAGAGAAGAGCCTAAGAGGCAGAATAGTTCTCTGTGAGGACTTTCGCCTCTGGGTAAAAGATCTGAAGAAACTTGAAGCATTCAAGAAGAAAGTCTAGAAGAAAAGCTGTAGCTAATAAAAAAAAAAAAATCCCATAATTATGAACTGTGATGGGGTATAACAAATCCCTCTTTGGGTAACACAGGGTTAATGAGCTAATATGGGTGTAAGCTGCCCCATCACATCTGACCTTTAAGCAATATCAGATTTGTAGTAGGGACGTTAAGGACTAGTCGACTATCCAATGAGCAAATGCTTATTGGATAGCTGAGTCGACTAGTTGATTACCCTGCCCCCCCACCCCCACGCCGCTGACTCTATCAGATAGAGGCAGCAAAGATGGGGGGGTTACTTCAAAGCAGCAGCACCACATGGAGCCTGTACTCGGGTTCTGTGCAGCGCTGCTGCTTTGAAACACTGTGGGGTTCTTGTGCATTTCAAAGGGTAAGCGCCCTCCTGGAGCCAGCGGGACTTCCTGCTGGCCCCGGGCTGCATGCAGAGTTCCGCATTCCTCCTTTGAAATGTACAAGAGACCCAGCCCTCCTTGTACATTTCAAAGGAGGAACATGGAAGTGCCTATCGACTAGTCGATGGACATTCCATCGACTACCCGACTAGTAATTTACTCGTTAGTTAACATCCTTAATTTGTAGGAGCCCAAAAAGGGGAAGATATAATATTGTTAGTGGACGATCAGAAAGGAGAACAGAACTCCAGTCTTCAGCTCCTGGTGAGAGGCTTGACTGAAGGCAAGAGATTCTCAGATGAACCAGAAGGACCTCCCAGGAGAAAGAGAAGTTTCGTTGCTGATCCACCTATTCAATGGGACTATTTCCCTATATTAATCTGTGAGCCCATGTTATGGTCCCAGGTGGGGCCATAGCTTAACAGAAACATGTGTGGTAAGTTGCTTTTTCTTCACACTGTGGGACAATTCATTTGCGGGGGAGGGGAGGTTGGGTTCACTGACAACCCAAAAAGGGCAGGCTGTCCAGGCCCTAGCCCCTTACCATTACTCTAGTGCCGTGGTCACCAACAGGTCGATCGCGATCAACTGGTCGATCTCCAAGCCTCCCGCACCCCATTTTCCACCCATGCCCGAGAAGCCCCACTACCTACCTCCAGCAAAAATGGAAAAATGGAGGTAGTGCCGGCTTCCCACGGGTGGACAGAAGTCCCGCAGCTTAGCGCCACTTCTGAGAATTCCGGAAGTGCACTGGCTGCTCTGCCGGGCGCACTGCGGGAGGGGGAGTCTGCTCCGGAGGAGGAGCACGGCGGCTTCCCTGCACTGGCGCAGGAGGGGTGAGTCAGCCCCGGGGCAGGCACGTGTGGGGTTTCCCTGTGCCGCAGGGAGGGGGGTGGGGGAGAGGGTTTGGCCCCGCGGCAGCCCCGCACAGGATTTCCCTGTGCCGCGGGGAGAGGGAGGGTGGGGAGTCGGGCCCGGAGGAGGCATGCGCTGGCTTCCCGGGGGGGAATGAATCCTGGGAGGAAGCAGATGCAGGGGACTCTCTGCCTCCACTGGCACCCCGCCCCCTGTCCCCACTGCCCAGTTCCCACTCCCCACTGCCCAGTTCCCACTCCCCAGCCCCAACTCCCCAGCCACAGAACTCTGTCCCCATTCCTGTCCCCACTCCCAGAACTCTGTCCTCATTCCCCTGTCCCGAGCCACAGAACTCTGTCCCCACTGGCACCCTGTCCCCTGCCAAAGCACCCACTAGCACCCTATCCCAGTACTATGTCCCCTGTTCCCACCAACACAGTTGGGGCCACATTAGTGAAGCTTGGGGGGGGGGGGGGCTGGAGGAGGTTTTTTTTGCATCTCACTTGTGTGGCCCCAACTGACTTTTCTTGGGTCAGTTATCCCTGACTCAAAACAGGTTCCCTGCCCTTCTCAGAAATAAAGACAATGCAGAAATTTTTTGTTTGACATAGTATTTTATTTAAAAATGAAGCCTGGCCAACAAATCCCCAATTGGAGCCAAGCCCCCATCTGGCCACAGCATCATAATACTCCTGCACTCCCCTTTCACCCAGACCCTACAACTGAGCCTATCATACACTGGAACCCCCTGCCCTGAGCCCCTCACATACCCCAACCTAAATTCCTGAACTCTCACATCCAGAAGTCTGTGGCTTGATTAGTACCCTAACCCCACATCTGACCCCAACACTGCCCGGCCTGGAGCCCCCTTCCCGAGCCAGTGTCTCCTTATCCACCTTCTTCTGCATCCAGATTTCCTGCCAGAGCTTGCACCTCTCACCCCTTCCCACACCCAAATCCCTCATTCCCACTCCGGAGCCTACACGTCCTGTCTCAACCCAGCAAGGGTACGGCTAGACTGCAGGAGTTTTTCAGGATTCTGGAGATATCCCAGAAAAACACTTCTGCATCCAGGGATGCATTTGTTCTTCCACTTCTTTTAATGGAAGAGCAAACATGATCTTTCGGTCACCCCTATATTCCTCTTTCCACGAGGAATAAGGGGGCTTCCAAAGGAAGGGGTTTCTCTCACATTTGGTCCAGTCTAGACAGGCCAAATGTTGGGAAAACCTCTTCCTACAAAAGAATTGGGGAAAAAAGCAGCAGTATAAGGGTTGGAGATAGCAAGTGATGGAGAGGAGGAGAATAGAGAGGGCGGGGCTTCAAGGAAGGGGCAGGGCTGTAGATCTTGGCTTGTTCTGTCATTTAAAAAGTGATCTTGGGTGTAAAAAGGTTGGAGACCACTGCTCTAGTGTGATGGCATGTCTAGCACTGCAGAGCAAAAGCTTTGATGAGTGCAGGGGCCTAAATCAAGGGGGCACTCTGGGGAAGGAACCTGGTGACAATGAGATGAAGATTAGGGACATTGTCTTCTCACTCCTGGAGAAGGATTGAATGAGACTACCAGACACCAGGGGCCTAAACAAACATCTAAAGTGGATGGATAACCAAAAAAAATCAGCAATAGAAGGCTCATCAGAAGCAGATCCTACAATACATGGCTGTCCATCAGTTAGGCCAGGATTTAAGGGCACAACAGCAGCAGCAGCTTGTCCAACAGGTAACAGTTCTTGTGTATCCTCTGAAAGTGTGGCTGTGCCAATGAGACTTGTGGGAAAAAAAAAGTCTACAGGATAACTCTGAGGCATTCCTTGGGACATTCAGGAAACAGGCAATGGCCACCTATGCAGCAGTTTATCTTATCAGCACCTTACTTACCAGGCCAGTACAGGCTACTTCAGGGATGTAAAAGAATAGTCGAATAACTGACTACTCGATAAGCCTAGGCTTATTAGTAAGTCAAGTCAACTACTCACATAGAGGCAGCCAGTTCCCCCCAGCACCATCTCCACAGTGCAGTGCGGAAGGAGGGCTCCTACAACATTTCAACTGCAGAGCTGCAGCAGTAGTGAGTGCCCCCCCCCCCCCAATCGACTAATGGATTCCATCAACTGCTCGATTAGCTGATTAAATGCAATTTAACATCCTAGGCTACATACCATGGGCTAAACTCAACAACAGCACAAGATTATACTCAGGAGAAAATAGCTATATTGGAGTACCTTGAGATCATAGTGGAGACCTTTCCCCTAAGCTTTTGTGAGAATACATGCAGGGAGCCAAGCCTCAAATAGTTGCTCAGAGGAAGGATGTTGAGAAGCAGGTGACTGACTAATCATGTAGTCGATACAATTTTTCGATACAGGCAGCCTGGCTCCTACTACATTTAAACTGAAGAGTTTAATCAGTTTCAATGTAGATTTAATATCGTAACTGTTTTGTGTTTGGGTCTGTGATGGAGACCCCACCCCCCGCACTAACCCAGGCAGCAGCGCAGGGCTTGCGGCCAAAGGATGCGCGGACCAACGGGTCTGTCACACCTGCGCAGAAGTGGCGCGCGGCGAGGAGCCCACCCAGCGCAGGCACATAGGGGACCCGACCCAGCGGGCAGGAGGACCCAGGGGAGGCGGAGGCCAGAGAGGGACACTGACGCAACCCAGTGGCGCCAGCATTTAAAAGCAGGGAAGCCAGCAGGGAAGGGGGCGGGGGGGGGAGACCGAGTGGGGCAGGGGGCCTTTGACAGCAGACTCGGTCCCCGGAGGGGGACTCTCCTCTCCATTCCCCCCCCCTTTTATGCAGAAGAGTGCCGCAGCGGAGCCAGGTGGTGGCCGTGGACCGGAGGGCTGACGAGCCCGCAACACGGGACGGGAGGACTGCGGCAGGCTGCTAGACTGCGGCACGGCGTCTTGCACCGGGTGGTGAGCCTCAGGGACGGGCACCTAGCCGCAGCAACCCGGAGAGGACTTAAAGGGGGAAAAACGTAGAGAGGGCGAGGCGGTGGACATAAGGGTGGGTTGCAGCCCCATAACCCGCAACCCTCCCCTCACAAGCTCCATATATATTTTCACTACCCAGAAATAAATAACTTTTATCGTTAAGCTGGTTGCTTCTCTCTCTTCCTTTCTCTCTCATTCTTCCTCAAGGGTGTTATTTTGGCTTCCCCATTCACTCTGCAACAATGCTTCTTGTACCCAAGCTAAAGATCCCTGTAGTGCCCAAAATCCTGTGGAGTTTGCTCATTGTGTGGTTTCCAGCAAATGATTATGGTGTGAAAGTGGGGATAGGGAGGTGCTGAACCTGGGGGCATACAAGGATGGCAGCTTAAAGTGCTGTTAAATCCAGCCCACTGAGTCCAAAGGCACATGAGGGTGCAGTGTGGCATTGCTATTAAACTTAGCCTGCTGAGTCCAGGGACATATGAGGGGCCAGCTTGTGAGTGCTGATTACCCAGTCCTCTCAGACATGCTCAGGCAGTGGGTGTGAGTGCCCATGTGTTGCTAAGGTGGGAAGAACCCCATCCTGAAGAGCCTAGTTCCTCCAGGAGAGCTCCAGTGGGAGAGGGAATTGGCAGCAGGGAGAATTCAGCTCCATATGAGAGCACAAGTAAGCACAAGCAGCACACTGATAGAATTGTGAACCTTCTCCCAGCCCCATAAGAATAACCCTAATAAATGAGCATACCCCAGAGTACTAGGCAAATCTGGTAACAAGAGCCAGTGCTAGGGGGTAACCGGCTTTTAAGCTGGCTCCCCCCAGCACTGGCTCCTGCTCCCCCCTGCCCTTGCTGACTTTGATACAGTTACACGTGCTGTGGGTTCTGCAATAGAAAGCTAAGATTGTCTTTATACTACAGAGCCTACAGCAAAGCCTCCCCGGCAGCAAAGCTGATAGTCCTTGCCCGTCCAGCTCCCAGAGAGGAAGTTTCCTTGGCCTGCTGCAGCAAAATCGCCTCCCCAGGAAGCTGAGTGTAACTGATGCAGTGGAATAGCAGTATGCAAGGTAAAATCCTTTCAGTATAGGGTTATCCTACATCAGGAAGCATTTTTGAACACACAAAACTCCCAAAACAATACCATCACCATAACCCCTCTTCAAAAGAATCTTTATGATCCAGAGACATGGCAAAACTGGCAGGGATGGGTAAGCAGCATCCAAAGAAGGGCATAAGTTCTGACTACAAGTAACAAAAGCCTCCTCCACACCACTTTCACAACTCCAGTTATGTATCTGATAAATAATACAATTAATATCCTCAGTCTAGGGATGAGAAAAGGGTGAGGCTTACCGGTTAACCTAATGGTTAAGTCTTACTGGCTACAGTTAACTGGTCGGGCCCACCGCAGGCAGAAGGCTGCCCCAGTCCGACAGGAACAGCCCCCCTGCCCGACCCCTATTTAATCAGTTAACCTAATTAAATGGGATTTTACATCCCTACTCAGCATTAATGTAACATTTTGATATTTCAACCACATCATTTCTTGAACCTTCAGGGGGTAGCCGAGTTAGTCTGTACAGAAAAAAAACAAAACTGTCTGTAGCACTATATAGACTAACGAAACATGTAGATGGTATCATGAGCTTCAGATGACCGAAGTTCTGAATTACCATGGCTGGGGTGCTTTTTTTTTTTTTTAAACTGTGTCTGTATAATGCTCTCTCTCCTTTTTTTTCTAAGCAAAGATCTTTGATTCATCTCTATTGTTTCAGAATTCCCACTTCTGCCTTCCCTGTAGTCCCTGCTGCCCTTTCTAGTTAAGTCCAGATTCAGGAAGAGCAAAAGCACTGGCTACGAGAAAATGAAACTGAGCAAGCCAACTCCTGGTAGATTAAGAATAAACAAGGATACCAGTATAGCTTGCACCTCTAAAATCCAGCACTCTCTGGTCTGGCAACATCTGTGGTCCAGTAGGACCACGGTTGCTCCTGAACCAGAGAGCCTGGGAGCCGAATGGCAGGAGCCTGGCCAGGCCTGGGGGCAGTGGGGTTGGAGGAGCCCCACACCAGTGCTGGAGCTGGAGCTGGGGCTTAGAACCCCCGCAGGACGCAACAGTGTGGGGCTAGGGAACCTTGGCCACCTGCAGCAGTGCAGAGCCAGAGACTGGAGAACCCCATCCACCCATGGCAGCATGGAACTGGGTGCCAGAGAAGCCCAGCAGCAGGTGGCAGTGTGGGTCCGGACGTGAAGAAACCTGGTCACCCACAGCCGCCAGAGCTGGAGGCTGGAGAATTTTAGCCGCCCACGGCCGTGTGGAGCCAGAGAAACCTGGCCATCCATGGCAGCTCAAGGCCAGTGCTGGGGCTTGGAGAATCCCAGCCACCCATGGCAGCCCAGAGCTGGGCATAGGGGGCAGTAGAAACTTGATGGATAGCCCGTCTGGGGAGGGAGTAGAGGGGGCAGGAGGCTAGCTGGCCCAGGGCAGGTAGACACCACCCCGGTCCGGCAAATTCCATGTTCGGGACCGGTCAGGTACCAACGGTGCTGGACCAGGGGGGTCCAACCTGTGTTTTGTAGTCAGGCAAGACTGTCACACCCCAGCTCCACCCTATTCTTCACTGGAAGGAAGGTAAAGTAAGCTATTGTACCTCCCTCCCAGTAAGAGGTACTAGAGGACTTTTTCCACTTCCTCCCAATAGCACTGAGCTCAGCTCTAAGCAAATTCACCCTTTGGGTTGTGAAGCCAACAGGCCACCTCAGGCTTTGGGATAAAATAATCATCCTTAACTAACAGGTTACTCATAGCAAATTCCCCCACCCTAGGTATAACAATCCAAGTCTGACCTTTGGGCTAATGAAGTCTTCAGCTGAGAGTATTGGGGGAGACACAGGGTGATAAAAGAGGGAGGCAATGCTCCAGATCTGTTTATGGTTGCAATGGGAACAGTGCCACCACACTGCCACCGGTAGTGAAAGGGCTGCCACAATCCTCCCAGATTCCAACCAGCCCTATCTGAGGTGTCGGTCTTTTTGCTGAGCAGTTTTAAATGCTGCTTAGACTCCAGGAACTGCAAAACCTACACTGCTTCTCACAGTTCCCATTGGCTGGGAACAACGATCCACGGCCAATGGGAGCTGTCACCACCCATACCTGGGGAGGCACAGGTAAATGAAGCGTCTTGTGGCCAGCTAGCCGTTTTCCCTCAGAAGCCACAACCCAGAGTTTGAAAAGCCCTGCAGTAGAAGATCTAGATTTTGCTGATGATGTAGCTCTTTATTTTCCCTTCCATTTTTGAAACTTTATTACAGTGAAGTTACAATAAAGCATTAAGTAATAAGAACAATGTTACATGTTAATCAGGATTAGGTTAGCATTCAAAAGTACCTAACTAGCAATTCTAGCCTGGTGACTGAGGTGCCCTCCTCCACATTGTATACTAAAAAGCATGACTAAATTTCTAAATAACTTTTTCTCTTGTGCATGTACTGGGCACGAAAATTTCTACGTTACAAAGACCGTTCATATTTTATTACACCTCAATTCCATAGGAAAATTCACATTTTTCCAGAACATGCAATATAAAATCTTGCTGGTAACAATAAAAAATAAAATAACCTGCCATTTCTATTTAAAATGTAGACTCTTGCTGAAACATTGAACTGATTAGGGGATCTTTCAGGAGCTAGCATTTTGCTATAAAATTAGTCTAATAATTTTCTCCCCAAGTCATCAAATTCCTAGACATAACTGCCACATATGGAAGTATGAGGGATTGCAAGGAAATGGGAACAAAGAGAGTCCATCCTTAGGAGCAAAAATATGATACATTTTAATGAGTCAAATGCCATCTGCACAGTAAATTTATAAAAAATTCATTTGTGAACTAAATTGTATAATTGAAGCTGTATTTTCATTTGGCATATAAAACACTAAAGTCTAGTTCAATTTATTTGTCCAATTCCCTCTCCCATCTTTTCATCTGGGTTGTTTTCCTATCATTTTTTTCCCCATACAAAATTATATATATGTCTTAGAAAGTAACCCTTTTGTGATCTTCCAATTTGCTCTGGAACTCCTCAAATGTTATTTAAGGTGAAGATCAAGGAGTCATATCCAAAACTTAACTATAAAATATTTTATACATAATCAATGAAAATATGGGAGCAATAGGTCATATATTTCTTAGTGTGAATTCAACCTGTACAAAGGAATAGATGTCCAAACCGTCATCTCAGCCTTTCCATACAACAACAAATAGCCCCTTTGATATTTCCTAGGGATAAATCCCTGGTTATTAATTCAAGTAACTATGGAAGAAGGATTCAGTGACAGGATTTTTAAATATTGTCCTGACATCCTAAAATGGTCTCAATGAATAATAATTTTTAGTTTTTGGTGACCTACATTTCTTTTTAACCCAACAATGAAGAACTATATATGGCCTCCAGTCTGGTTTGACTTGTATCCACTGTATGGACAGCTGTAGGGGTATGTCTACACTAGCTCGTTAATTCGAGCTAGGTAGGCAAATCAGGCAACCGGAGTTGCAAATGAAGCCCGGGATTTAAATATCCCGGGCTTTATTTGCATCTTCCCGTCCGGCCGCCATTTTTTAAATCCCCCTTAGTTCGAACGGACTGCCCGCGGCTACACACGGCAGTTTAAAGTTAATCCGAACTAAATTCTTAGTTCGGATTAACTGTTACTCCTCATTCCACGAGGAGTAACAGTTAATCCGAACTAAGGACTTAGTTCGGATTAACTTTAAACTGCCGCGTGTAGCCGCGGGCAGTCCGTTCGAACTAAGGGGGATTCAAAAATGGCGGCCGGACGGGAAGATGCAAATAAAGCCCGGGATATTTAAATCCCGGGCTTCATTTGCAACTCCGGTTGCCTGATTTGCCTACCCAGCTCGAATTAATGAGCTAGTGTAGACATACCCTAGCTCTTTTAAGTGGCAGCTCTACTAACATGCAAACAGAGACTGCAAGCCTGTCCAGCACAGCGACAAAAAGTAACTAATTAAAAATAAGTGTCATAATAATTCCAGAAACTCCCACACAAACATCACTTTAGAAGACAAAGGAATACCAGAAATTAATTTATTCATACACCTTGTCAGGAACATGCAAGCCAATGGGGGGTGAGGGGGGTGTCAGGAAAGAAATAATATCATGACGGATAAGGTAACAGCTTCATTTTCCAGTTAAAACAAGAATGGTCACTGAAAATCTACAACTTATAGACCAAACTACAAATCTTCAATTCCAGTGTTATTTCCACCTGAACACATGAATATGAAAACTGGAAGCCCAAGACAGACAAGCATCTAAATGCCTTCAAAACCAAAACCCTTAGAAAAATACAAGGTAAGAAATGGAATGAATTTGTAACAAATGCTGAAAATAATCAGCAAGTTCATCAACTCCCTATCTCTGAAGTTATCCAGAAAAGACAATCAAAATATTTGCTACATATTTTAGGAATGAAGCCAGAACTAGCACCATGGCAAGTATGCTATTGGGCAGCTGGAGAAACACATAAAAAGGACTAATTGAAAGAATCCCCCCATTTAACACTATTCAGAAAGGGTAAACTCACAGGACTAAAGGGATGTTAAATAATGGTTTATAAGCTGATCAAGTAGTCAATGGAATTTCTATCTATTAGTCGATAAGGGGGTTTGCTGCAGCTCTGCTTTTTAAATGTAGTGAGAGCCACCAGGCTACATTTAAAAAGCAGAGGCGCAGTGTCTGAGACCTGGTGCGAGTCGGGACTGCTGTGCCTCTGCCTCTCCCGCCCTCTACGGAGACGGTGTTGAGGGGGACCAGCTTTTAAGCTGGCTCCCCCCAAAGACCAGCTTCTGCTTCCCCCCCTTTCACTACTCGACTAGTCACTTAAATCCCTAGATTGAATAAAGAGGCCACACTAAGAGCAGTCCAGAATACACAGGGATGTCAGAGTCTTGTTCACATGTTAAGTGATATCCAATAGTGCAAGAAGGATTCAGGGAACGCTCATCTCTTCTCTAAGGTGCTGGAAAAAAGTGGACCCCTACAGAAGCTCCTGAACATCAAAGCTAAGTAAGAAATGTAGGGGGCTGAAGGACAAGAGAAAACAGGAAGAGACTCAGAAGAAACACAGCAGAGTTATCTTGAGATGATTTGCCCAAATGCCAATGACACATGAGGACCAATACTTCTTAGAAATGTAGCTAGGTTTCCACCAAGGGAAGTATGCGAGCATATATAATCAATCATATGCTTAAGTGTTAATCAGTTGGGAACTTGAGTATAGATTTGATTTATTTAGTAAAAATATTGAGTATACTACAGACTATTCAGGAGTTACTAGAAACTGTGTAGATATGTTGTGTCTGAAATTTCATTTTTGAGCAAGGGTTCTTCATGTAATATAGCAATATCACAATTATACAGTATATCTGGTTCAGCTGAAGAACAGGGCTATAATAAAAGATAACAGGTAAACATGTTAAGAGATAAGTAGATGCACAAAGTAAGCAGGTTGTAAACCCCCTCACTAATGTCATTAATTTCCCTTACTTTCCCAATAACTAAATTCACCCAGGATACATCATATAATGATTTACCTATATAAATGGCTGTCATCCTCAAAGTCTTCCTTTCCCCATCTTCCTTTGATATCTTCAATAACATGATTTTTCAGAAATTTTTTAAGCAGCTGAATTGTTTGATTACGAGTCACTTCTGGGCCAAAGTTTTGGTTACGTCTGAGCAGTTCATGTAACCAGTCTACTGCCTCTGAAGCTTTGAAGCAACACTCATAGTTTTTGAAAAGACTGCGATGCCTCCGTAATGGCATCCCTCCACGAAAGAGTTCAATCGTCTCATTCCACTGGAAAAGAGGAGGGGAAAGAAATACAATTACAAAAGCTCTAACAGTAATCTTAGAGGGCAAAACGATGTTGTATACGAAATCCATACCAATATAATTAAGAATGTTTGTTGACATTGGTTTTAAAGGATACAAAATAAAACTGCAAATATTCAGGTACCAGAGTTACCAATCACAACCCAATTGATCCAAATTTATGCTGTAGGTCTGAGGACTAAAACCAGTAGGCAAAATGAAAAAATATCTGCACTGCTATATCTCCAATGCCGTGTGCCCAGCAAGTTAGCTATGTTCAACAGATTTATTTTACTTCATGCTCTAATGAATATTCTCTATCAACTTCTCATTTAACATACTCTGAAAGTTATACCTTCGGCTATATCTACATGAGAAAACTACACCAGCTTAACTTAAAATCAGTTTAAAAACCCCATGTAATGAAAACAATGCAAAAGCCTATGAAGAAATTCCATTTCGGAGCAACTTACTTAGGACTTGGCTTAGGGATGTTAAGGACTAGTCAACTATCTGATAAGCAAATGCTTATCAGTTGACTAGTCTATTCCCCATCCCTTGCTGACTATCAAATAGAGGCAGCAAGAGGGGTGGGAAGGAAAGTGGCACTTCAAAGTGGCAGCACCACACAGCTGAGCCCGGGATCAGGGCTGCTGCGCGTGGACCCTGGGGTCAACTGGGGACTCCCCAGCTGATCCCAGGTTCCACTGACATGCTGCATGGAGCCCAGGATCAGCTGAGGAGTCCCCAGCTGACCAGGCTCCGTGTGGCATTTCAAATTGGCAGCATAGCATGGAGCCCAGGGTCAGCAGGGGACTCTTGTGCATTTCAAAGCTGGCATGCCACATGCAGCCCAGAGTCAGCTGAGAGGTGGTAGCTAGGTCAATGTTGGCCCCCCCCCACACGCAGAGTTCTGCATTCCTCCTTTGAAATGTACAAGAGCCCCAAAGGAGAAATGCAGAAGTGCCTATCGACTAGTCTACTAGTCAATTAACTGTTACTTAACATCCTTTGTTTGGATAAACTAAAAATCAACATAACCCATCCTTAAACTGAAACAGAAGCAGAGGGGTTCACACCAGTTCATTTTAAAACCAAATCAAAAACACACACACACAGATTTTTAGGCCCAGTCTATAGCTGTAAGACTCAGATCATCAAGAGCATCACAGTTATGCCCACCTGAACCCCAAAAATAGACATTCTTCTATCAGCCTAGTTAATATGGCCTGGGGAGGTGAGTTACTACACAGGGAGAGACTCCGTGCTCCTTCATTTGCTGTAGCATATACTAGCTTTAAGGACAGATCTACATTTAAATAGTTAAGCTGACCAAACTACGTCACAGGGATGTAAAAATCCACATGGCTGTGTAACAGTTAAGCCAACCTAACCCCCAACATAGACTGTGCAAGGCTGGAAAAACTTTTCCATTGACCTAGCTTCCACCTCTCAGATGGATAAACTAAAGTGACTCCGGTCACTGTAATGAGGGTCTATACTGAAGCACTACAGATGCACAGCTACAGTTGTGTAGCTGAAGCAGTTTAAGTGTAGACAGCCTCAGTTAAACTTGTTTAAGTTTGTGCATAAGGAAGAGTTCACTATAAGTCACTTTAGCTTTTATTAAGCCTTAAAGATCCTTCTTGGTGTCACTCTTCCTTTTTCTTTCCTGTAAAAGCACACAGTGTAACAGACCCAGGGGAAGAGGAATAGGTATGGGCTGTGATCTAGGCAACAAAGCAGGGTGTGAATGGGTAAGCCTCTTCCAGTATTTTTGAGCTCAAAGCTAGGAGGTGAAGCTACTGGACTATGATCCAGGTAGAGGCGATTTGAGGCCTGGGATAAAAGCGAGGCAGGAAGAAAGGTCCCAGTAAAGGGAGGAACCAAGGAGCCCTGGGCAGGCGGGGGTGGCCAGGACACGGCAGGCGTAGGCGACTGGAGGCAGACTAGAGAGAGAGGGGTGGGCTCGGAGACCGGCCAGAGGACTAGTGGCAGGGGCCCCATGGGGAGGAGCTGAGGGCGCGAGGTCGGGGAGGGGGGTGACGCGGGTGAGCACGAGGAAGGGCTCTGCTGAGCGCTGGGAGCTCCGGGGCCGCTCGGGGCAGGGGGAGGCGAGGCCGCAAGGATGCGGGGAGCTCTGGGACGGGGCGCGGCACGAAAAGACGCTGCGGGACCCGGCCGGGGACTTACCAGCCGCGTTGCTCGGTAAGGCCCGGGGCCCACCAGTGGCGGCTCCATGGCCCGGTCGGCCCGGCCGTCTCCACGGAAACCCGCAATACACACGCCAAGGCAGAGCTGAAGGAGAGTTTGAATTAGGGCCCCGACAGCGCTGCCCTGCCATTGGGCCGCAGAATGAGCACGTGAGCCCTCGCCCCTCCCTGATTGGTGGGGCAGGGCGTAGGCGATACATTGGCCAGGCTGCGCCTTGGCTCTTAGTGCAAGGCCGGTGCAGTCTACGGGGGGGTAATGGGGGAACGTGGGAAGGGGCGTTGGAGGGGGTTGCTGGGTGGAGGCATGGGATTGGGAGGGCGTGTACTGGCGGGGGGCTGGGGGGTACTTGTGGCTTCACGCTGAAGTCGGGGGTGGTGTCATACTTCCTGTCTGGGTGACAGTGCAGCTGACACAGGTCCAGGGCACAATGCCCGGCTTTTAAGTCAGCACCTCCCTGCAGGCCTCTCCTGCTCCCCAGGGTGAGAAGCTGGGGCTAGGCCCTGTCGCCCTCAGAGCAGACCAGCTGAGAGGCACGTTGACATCTTGCCTTACCTGGCAGGCTGGGCCCAGCAGGATCCAGCAACTGTGGATGCCAGGGCGGGACCAGTCTGGGCTCAGAGAGAGATTGGCAGCCAGAACACAGAGAAGGGGCCGGTGTAGCTTCTGAAGCTCCTCTCCAAGTCTCCTCCGGTAGCAGTTACTGACATACTAGCACATCACTTTTGGTTTATTTCAGTTTCTGCTACTCATGCAGGTATAACTGGTCCAGAGGGGCCTTTTGCATCCTCTGGTCCAGGGGAGCTAATCCATACAGATGGGGGTTCACTTAGTCACCATTACACATGGCCTGTCCTCACCTCATACAGGTTTGATTGCAGGGGGTACAAGAGCACCTTGTGAATACCAGTTGCAGTATTTTTTTTTTAGCAGTTACAAGTTGACACCTAGCCAAAAATTCCCACAACCTGTGACTGCTCAAAAAATACTGAACTGGGATTCACAAGTAGCCCAGTTCCATGGGAAAACTTGCAAACTCGGCAACATCATCTATTCACTGGCTCCTTTTGGTGAGCAAGAAATTTGCGTGTGTATTTAGTTGATGAGTTGCACAGTTCAGAAACCCCATCCTCTGAAATCTCAATATGATTTCAGGGACTTGGGTTATGGCAACAACTTATGGGTAGACCACATCATTAATACTGTGGCAAACTTGACCACAAGATAAACTGAAAAAACAACAAATAGATCTAGACATCCAACACTAGGGTCATCTGATGATGTGGACTGTGCCCATGAAAGCTTAAGATGCCATCTACATGTTTTGTTAGTCTGTAAAGTGCTACCAGACTATTTGTTGTTTTTTCAGTTTACCTGTACAGACTAACTTGGCTACCCTCTGAAGCTTCTTGATCAAAAGGTCAGTTCATGAACACCAATACTGGACACAAGGCCAGGATGATTCTAAGGTGCTTAAGAAGTTGGGATTGTACTACAGGAGAAGAAGGGATTTTTATTCCACCAAAACAAAGTGGTTCTGTGTGGAGTTTTTTCTCCGCTGTTATTCGGGGGGAAGAGGGAGCCCGCACATCCACTTCTAAAGTGGCCAGAGGCAGATTAAGATTTCCTGGGTCTCTGGGCCAGACCAAGAGGGAGGGCTCCTCCCCATCTCTTCTGCCTGCAACCCCACCTCCATTCTGCCCCTTCTGCTTATTGCCCTGCACACAGCCCCACCTCCTTCTGCCCTTTTTCTGGGATCTGCCCCTGTTCCAGATAAGGCCCCTCATATCACCCCTACTGCAGCTCTGCAACCCTTTTTTGCTCCTTCCTCCCCCGCCCCCCTCCTGCCCACACCATGACCCAGGACCTGAGAAGCTCTGTCCCCATACCTTGGCTCTGGAGCTATAGTGGGTAGTGAGAGCTGGATGCTGGGGCTTCCCTTGCCATCACTGTGCTTCTGCAGGGGATCAGGGTTAGAGTGCTGGGGTTTCTCTCACCCCACTGGCCTGGTGCTTCTGCCATTGAGTGGGTTGTGTGTGGAGGCTTCCTCAGCCCCACATGGATGGGGCTCTGGGATTCCACCACAGGGCTGCGGATTTTTTCTGGATGCCCCTCCCAGCTTGCCAGGATCCGTTGGCTGCTGAACATGGGTCGTGAAGCAGCACCATAACATCACTAACCCAAGAGAAAAGGAGGGCAGTTATAGACTCAGTAGCTGCACAGTGATGGTGAAGTGCATCTTTGGGCACGTGACAGCTCTTTGGCAATCCCCCTGGACACATCAGGATGCCAGTGTAGCACACAAAGTATGCACTGTAATGTTCTGCTGTGCCTTGCACCATATACATGGGACTAAAAGGGAATGCTTCCTGAATGAATGAATGGCATGGGTCACAATGCAGATTTACAGGTCACTGGATCACAGTGCTCCTGTTTCCTAATGGGCATGAAAACTGTGGTGCTATTTGATCATATACTGTGGCTCAACATGGATCTGGCAGGTGACTTGGAACTATGGTGGTGCTGGAAAAGCTCAATAGAGGATTTCCCCATACTTGTCTTGGTGGATTTGAAGTACTAATAGTAAACAGACATTTGGATTAGGACCCTCAAAGTTAGCACCTTTTTTGTGTTGTGAAAACTTCAATATGCACTTGAATGCTGTTGTTATATTTTAACAGTTGTGTTCCAAGGTGTTTTATGATGAACACTTAAGCATTGCTAAAGTAATTTTAAAAAAGTTGTCAGGTTTTGTGGGGGAGGGGAGACATCACAAGTTCCTTCCTCATAATCTTTTATTCTGATACCATTGTTTATAGCACTTTAGATGCTATGTAGGAGTACTCCCATGACTGCAAGTGGTGCTTGTTGAGTGGAAGTAGGGTGGGGGTGTCATAAAAGCACCACTCATTGTCAGGTATCTTCACTATTAATCTACTTTTGTTTTCTTTGTATTGCCAATTAAGCCATTAACAAAATCATAAAAGCATTTGTTAGCTTCTCCTCCATTCTCATTCTGGTGCTTTGGACAGCAGCCCATTACTTCACAATTTAGTTCATTGTAATGAACCTTTTTATTATTAACATTAGGCAATTAATAACTAGAGGGTGAATCATAGGAGGGACAGAATTCATTGCATTTCTTTGGCACATCACATTTACAGAAGCCATAGTCATGTGCTGAGAGTCCTGCTAGCCTATCCCTACTATGTACTTTTAGCGGGGGGTTGCAAAAGCACTGGAGGAAGATCAACACACAATGTTACAGATTTATCTCTCCCCTCTTCCTCAAGGATTCTAAATCCATTTCTTAGATGCTATAATAGAAAGACTGGCTGAATAGGCTAACGCAGGGTTCTATTCAGGTGCTGGGTCACATTTGGTTTCTTTTTGTCTTTCATTCCAAAAAATTTAAAGCTAAATAAACCTGAAATTAGTCCTCATTTTTCTGCCCCAACTCAAAGCAACTTCTTTCCCATGTGGATGTAATTCGAGAAGGGAATGAGAACACAAAGGCCTATGCCTTTTGACAGTTACACCTTAGTAGCCTAATTGACTTCAAGGAGAACAGATTTTTGCACAATAGATTTTTGGTCCCTTCTGCTTTTTCACACCTGGATAAGCAGAATCACATTCAATTTCTTCCTCTAAACTCTGAGCACTTTAAGGGGGGAAAAATAAGCAAGATCTGCTTGAGCCTTCATTCTACACCAGCCTTTCTTAAACACCAGACCTGCTTGGTGTCAGCATAGTAGAATTGGTTGGATTGTTCTTTTGAAAGATCCTTAATGGTTCTTTTAATACTGTATGCTGATTTACAGTGAAATCTTTTTGTTCAGAGGAGCAGAGAACACAAAGGGGGAAATAGCTCTTTTTGTCAATTCCTAGTCATTCAAAAGCTGAAAAGATTTTAGATTACGTTCAATGTGTATACACTGATTTTAAAGAGATGTTACTTTTTTCTTACAGAAAGCTTAAAACAACAGTTCTCAACCACTGGGCCACCACAATCTGCCAGGCCATGCCCCCAGCAACTAATGAGCCCCGCCCGCTGGTGAGCTCCATTCCCATAAGATGGGTGCCTGCACACGCATTAAAATTCTCCTCACACAGTTAGTGGTGCTGTGGATTTCTCTGGCATGCCATAGCTGGAGCTGGGCCACAGTTAGGCTGTCCCTACTGGGGCAGCCTCACCACAGTTCCAGCTCTGGCAGTAGCCACACAGCCCAGGGAACAGAGCTGTCGTAGCCATGAGCCTCCTGAGGAGGATCGGGTTAGAGGTCCCAGGGAGCCGTGCTGGGTGTCCGTGATTTTCGCTCCTCCTCTGGCAGGGGCCGGCTTTCCCTGAAGGGTCTTCTCTGACAGCTCTGCCTGCATCCGAGGGGAATGTTGTGCAAGGGGAGCCGGGCTCCCTGACTCAAACCAGCAGGTGTTGGGAGGCTAGTACCAATCGGCTGCTGGGTGGGTGCCATGATTCCGAAACACACACGGGCTGAATGACCCTGCACCTCTGGGCCCTGACTGTTAATGGCCTTCAGAGGAACTCTCGAGCCACCAGAAATTTGCACCTGCCCCTATCGCCTATCCCAGAGACACTGCCGATCCCATGCGCGTGTTGGGAGCAAGGCTGTCGCCAGGCCTGACAGGGTAGGGGCGACGTCTCTTCCTAGCCATGGAAGAGCGCTTTGCTTCATGGCGGGAGGGCTGTGTGGAGCTTGGCATGGCAACCTTAAAACAGCTGCACCCCGGGCAGCAGCACTCAGCTGGCAGCTGGTAGGCAGCACAGGGCTAGGTGAGGGGGGCGAGACTAGTGCTGGGGAGTTTTGGGGGTGGGGGACTCTAAGAGGTGGGGGCTTGCACTGGGGGCTCTGGGTATGGGACTAATGTTGGGGGCTGGCACTGGGGGGAGGTTCTGGGAGGGTTAGGTGCAGTGGGGCTCTGGAAACATGAGGCTGACACTGGGTGATTTGGTGGTGGGAGGACTCTAAGAGGTGGGGGGCTGGCACTGGGGAGCTCTAAGGGCAGGAGGCTGGTACTGTAGGGCTTCAGTGCAGGGGACAGACTCAAGGGTCAGTGGCTGGCATTGGGAGGTAGTGAAGGGGTGAGGGGCTCTAGGGGCTAGGGCTGACACTGGGGGACTCTAGAGGTCGGGGCTTTTGGCGGACTGGTAAAATTTGTTCTTGATCTTGTAACTGGCATGGACACCACAGTACAAATCACCAATGGTAAATTAGACACCACTCTCTACAGAAAACCCACTGACTCCTACAGTTACCTACACACCTCCAGCTCCCATCCAGGACACACCATACAATCCATCATCTATAGCCGAGCCCTTAGATACAATCGCATCTGCTCTAATCCCTCTGACAGAGACCAGAAACTTCAGGATCTCTACCAAGCATTTTTAAACCTCAATTACCCACCCGGAGAAATAAAAAAACAAATTGAAAGAGCCAGCCGAATACCCAGAAACCATCTACTTCAAGACAGACCCAGGAAAACCAACAATAGACCACCACTTGTCATCACCTATAGCCCCCAACTTAAACCTGTCCAACGCATTATCAATAAACTACAACCTATACTGGAACAGGATACTACCCTCCCAGAGGCTCTGGTCTCCTTTCGTCTCCTATAGACAACCACCTAACCTCAGGATGATTCTTACCAACAACCACAGGACATACCACACTAATACCAACCCTGGAACTTTCCCTTGCAACAAACCCCGGTGCCAGCTTTGTCCACATATTTACTCTGCTGACACCATTATTGGACCTAACCATGCCTATTACAAGATCAAGAACACATATTCCTGTTCATCCAGAAATATAATTTATGCCATCATGTGCCTAAAGTGTCCGTCTGCTATGTACATTGGACAAACGTCTCAGACACTTCACCAAAGAATCAATGCACACAAAACAGACATAAGATTCTCTCACAGAGAGAAAGCTGTTGCTTGCCATTTCAGCCAGACTGACCATTCCCTCAATGACCTTAAAACATGCATATTGCTTCAAAGAGACTTTAACTCCAGACTTCAACGAGAAGCTTCAGAATTGTCATTCATGCTTAAATTTGACACTTTATGTATGGGTTTAAACAAAGACTCTAATTATCTTACCCATTACAAAGATAGCTTCCCCAATTATCACCCCTAATGTCATTACCTCACAGAAACTTCCCCTATTATCACCCCTATGTCATTATCTCACAGACACTAACCTTCCCCCCCCTCACCCCCACTCTGTTCTAAAATTTGATTTGTCAATTTCACATGCGTTCATTTTTTTGATTGTATCACTTTGGTATATATGGTTGTGCCGATTTTCTTCCACATATTGATCTGAGGAAGTGGGTCTGACCCACGAAAGCTCATCACCTAATAAACCATCTTGTTAGTCTTTAAAGTGCTACATAGTTCTGTCTTTTGTTTTAGCACCCATTATGACTTTGCAATTAATCATTAGAGCAAACTACCAAGTGTATGTCTACACTGCATTCCTCTTTCGAGAGAGGAATGCAAATGCAGCTGAGTGAAATTGCAAATGAAGCGCGGATTTGAATTTCCCGTGCTTCATTTGCATAATCGCGTCCAGCCACTATTTCAAAAGCCCCTATTTCGAGATAAAAAATGCCATGTAGACCCGGTTATTTTGAATGAAACTCCTTCTTTCAAAATAACCCTTAATGGGGTTTCGTTCAAAATAACTGGGTCTACACAGCATTTCTTATCTCGAAATAGGGTCTTTCGAAATAGTGGCCGGACATGATTATGCAAATGAAGCACGGGAAATTCAAATCCACGCTTCATTTGCAATTTCGCTCGGCTGCATTTGCATTCCTCTCTTGAAAGAGGAATGCAGTGTAGACATACCCCAAGGGAAGCGGTGGATTCTTCATGTCTTGATGTCTTCAAATCAAGAATGGATGCCATTCATGAATATATAGTTTAATAAAGACAATTTGTTACTGGGCTCAGGAGAGGCGTAACAGGATGAAATTCTATCATGATATACAGGAGAACAGATTACATTATCTAATTGTTCTACCTAATCTGAAAATCCTTCAATCTATGAAACCCTGTTACTGGCCTTTCTGCACACACCTTTATCAAAGCTTTCCCCACCATGGAGATGTTTAGTGCAGTACTTAATTGTCTGGAATACAGACCATAAAAACCTCCTTATGTAGAGGGCGGAAAGCACTAAATTATGAAGTTTCAAAGGGGTAGCTGTGTTAGTCTGTATCTTTAAAAACAAACAAGCAATTCTGTGGCACCTGAGGGTATGTCTACACAGCAGAGCAAAAGTCGAATTAAGATACGCAGCTTCAGCTACATCAATTGCGTAGCTGAAGTCGAAATAGTTTAATTCAGCTTTGGCGCTGTCTACATAGCAGGAAGTCGAAGGAAGAACACTCTTCCTTCGACTTCCCTTGCTCCTCATAAAATGAGGGTTACAAGAGTCGGAGTAAGGCACTTCCAAAGCACATGTGCATTTAGTTAAAGAGCTAATTGGGGATGTATGCAATATACAGTTTTTACAACATTAATATTCTCTGTAAACTTCGAATAAAGAATTTATGTTTCCAAAAGAGTAATTTACACTGATCACAAACTTAACAAGATTTTAAGTTTTGAGTCTGCAAATTTGGAATGATATCAGGTGATTTACTTTATGATAAAGGCTAACACATTTCTCTTCTAGAGCAGGATTATTAATAGAAGTGAGACAATGAGACATTTTCTGTCAATTTAATGTCAGAGAGCTAATAATGAGAATCACCACTTTTCCTTAGTTAATTCAGCAAATGCTTATAGGCCTCTGGCAGATGAGTTTATCCTCGCTTTGCTGAACTTTCAAACAATTCTCACCCAAGGGCCTGAGTCAGCATTGTGTTTCTTCAGTTTCAGTTACTTCAGTTAGTGTAACTACTGGAACTAAATGAATAGAACAGTGTTTCTCAAAGTGAGCTGTGGGCCTGCTTTGGAAAAGCCGTTAGTGGGTCTGTGCCACTTTGTCTACCGAATGAGTCCGTAGCCATGGGGCTTCATGGCTCCCATTGGCTCTGGTTCACCGTTTCTAGCCAAGAGAAGCTATGGGAAGTGCAGCCTGGGCCATGCTCGTTCCCATGCTCCCATTGGCTGAAAACATCCAACTGGAGCCAATGGAAGCAAAAAGTGTAATGTACAGTTATTTGTATTTGGTGCCCAGCTACATGACTGGGAAATGCCACACAAATGCTGTTTGTGCTCAAATTGCAAGTTTTTCCAGGGCAAAATGTGGGTTCAGATAAAAAGGGCCTGATTTTTTTGTTGAATTATTCCACTTGTACATGAATCTATCTCTATTCCAGTGTTCCTCAAAGTGGGCCATTGAAGCAGGAGCTAGATACTCCAGAATGAAGCCTGGAGGACTTGTAGTTTGATGAGAGCCTGCTGCAACCTGGACAGAGAGAGCAAGACATGGGGAGGTCTGCAAGGAAGTGCTTATGTTGCTATAGGCTGGTGGTTTCAGAGAGCTGCTTCATAGCAACAGGGTCTTTTCTGTACCTGCTCAGGGCTCAGAGTCCTGTGTTCTCCTGCTTCACTGAAGAGTCATAGAACATTCAGATCCACTACTCCAGCAGGAAAAGTCTCCCTTCCCCCAGCCCCTTGCAATATTCAACTCAGAATCCCAGGTCTACTTAACATGCACCAGTTATACAAACAGTGAAAGCAAGAATCACCTTATCAGCAAACAGCAGATTCAAATGACAGTAAAAATATTGGGAGGGAAATAGATACATGCAAAACAAAATTGTAACACATTTTTCAAAGCCTAAGGGGAAGAATGCCTTGTGAGCTATCTACCAAAAATGGCTTACATCAAGTCCTCTTCTCAACCAATTTGGCTGAGACCCCTTCTTATAAGATCAAGCCCACCAGCAACTTGTCCTCACAGACTGAAGGAATAAGGATGTATCTCTATACCCCTTAGTTTATACCCACAACATGTCATTGCTCTTATTTCAAACAGGGCTCTCCCTTGTTTTCTTGATTTCAATTTCCTCTTTTTGATGATTTCACACTCCTTCATTTCCAGTCTGTTCAGACTGTAAATGGCTGCCACTTCTGAACCATACTATAATTAATTTACATGTAAACAGGCTGATAGGTAAGCATTTGTTGCCTGAAAGAAAACCTGCTTTTTGCTTCTCTGGTGACCAGTTCTTAGGCACAGAACTTGAGAACATGATTTTTCAATACATATATATATTGTAGTGATTATGATGACAGTGGTGACAGAGACTTTAAGTAGAGAGCTTACAAGATATTCTTTTGATGAACTCAGAGGATCCCTGTACTTCTATTTGCCTGCATGCCCTCTACCACTTGGCATACAGGTTTTGGCTCAGGCATCCCAGATCTATTCATTTTAATTATTCTGTCAGTTTGTAATTGGACACCATCTTCCATTCTGTAGTTAGTGTATTGAAGAGGTTTATGTTTACACAAACTTCTTTAATGTAGTATAGGCCTATGGTCCTGCCAACGGTCAAGTACAGGTGACCCCTGACTTACAACCGCCCGACTTACGACCCCCCCGCATTAATGATAATTTTTTTTCATGTGAGAGAGCTCCTAAAACCCCCCAATTTATGTCCTCAACTCACATTTATGACGGTGATTGCGCCTATAGGAAATAAAGGTTCAACTTACAATGGCTTGACTTATGATGATTCTCTAGGAACCAATTAGGTCGTAAGTGCGGGGGTCACCTGTATTGAAATCACATGGAAAAGACATATTTTCTTGCTCTGGTGTATATTCATTCCTTAAAGCTACCATCTGTGTGGGAGTCCTAATAGCAAGACTGGGTGAATTCTTGTAGTTTGGTGCCTTCTCACCTCCACCCAGAGGCTTTCCTACCTACAGGCAGTTGAACATGGTGGGAGATGCCTAGGGATGGCAGAATTCAGGAAGAAGTGGTACTGCAGATAAGGGTGTGTAAATTGCAGCATAGTCTATCAGTGCTGTGTAGACCACCCCCCACTGGCATGAACTAAAAGGTACCTTTGTGATGGGTTAATACCGTCTGTAATGCCTCCAAGACACTTTCACATAAGCTGGGTTCTCGCTAAAAACTCTCTTCAGCTTGAGAGAAATGGAGCAAGGGACGTTAAAATGAAAGCCCTATTTAACACTTTACATTTGAAATGCTTTAGCTGGTTTTCCTTTTTCTTCCGTATCTGTGTATCTTCAGTAAAGGGTTAAAAAGATATTTAATGGTGTGTTTGCCATGGTACTAAGCAGCCTGAGGTCTCTGTCTACCAAACCCCAAAATGTGTTTAAAACTGTTATGAGAGACAGCTGCGGGGTCATGTTAACACCATTGACTCCCTGGTCTATATATTCAAATTAAGTTAGCACAACTCCACTCTTATGGGTTTTAACACTACCAGTTTAGCCAAGTGCCTCATCTATAATACTCTTCTAACACATGCTAACAACATGTTTTAGCCAGTATAACACCTGCTCCCCACATGGGACAGGAGTGAAGAAGCAAATGAATTAACATGGCCACCACAAACAGAAATAGAATGTCTCCACATGCAGCGGGCAGCAACTATGAGAAGTGACTATATCTAAAAAAAAAGCAGTTATGGAAAGAGGCTAGGCTCTGAGGCACCTAGGGTATGTCTAGACTACATGGCTCCGTCGACGGAACCATGTAAACTAGTTTACCCGGCATAGTCAATGAAGCAGGGATTTAAATAATCCCCGCTTCATTAAAATAAATATGGCCGCCACGCTGTGCCGACGATCAGCTGATCCGGCACAGTGCGGCAGTCTAGACGCAGATCTGTTGGCTGGGGAAGCCTTTGCTGACCGATCCCTTATGCCTCGTGAAACGCTTCATTGACTATGCCGGGTAAACTAGTTTACATGGCTCTGTTGACAGAGCCATGTAGTCTAGACATACCCCTAGAGTTCACTAGTGGTATTTTCAGTGCTGGTTCTAACCACAGTCCTTCATTTAAATAGACATCACCAACAACCTTGTGCAGCTCTATGTGACATTTCATGCAAATGATTTGCAAGTATGCAAATTGGCTCAACAATAAATTTGTATAGGATCATAAACTTCAGCTCCAAGTCCAGCTCCACTTTTCTCCAGGTAGTGCCAGGGAAGCAGCTACAGTTGGTGAGTGGGTGCCAAAGAGGGTTTCAGGAACAGTGCAAGTCTATCCAGGGTGAGAAGCAGGACAAGCAGGTTTGGGAGAGTGTCTGGATAGAACTAGAGATGATTGAGGGCTGGTAGAAGATAGGGAAGAGAAGCTCAGGAGAGGGGGGGCAGGAAAGCTGCGGGAGTAGGTGGGTGTAGTGGGTATGTTCACGGCTGGTTAGCTGAATGGCTGTGTGCATTTTATAGTGCTGGCTGCTGACATCAGCTTAACAATCCCTGCATAATATATGATCATTGGTGGAAATTGGGAAACTCACCTCCCGTGAAAATTTTGATGCATAGACAAAAGCATCAAAAGCAGCTAACCCCACTAAGGCCCACATCCACGGAGATATCTAAGCACCCAAGTCCCTGTCTAGGCACCACTGTAATCCACAGAACACCATGCAGCTACTGCCTACCGCTGTAGGTATATAAATTCACTTAGCACCTACATTTCCACTGTAAAACTAGCCTATGGCGATGTCTACACAACAAACAGAAAACCTGAGCAGCATGTCACAGAGTCTGGGTCTACAGCAGAGATGGGCAATAAACAGCCCACAAGCCAGATGCAATTCACCAGCATTAGCCCATGGTGAGCCGCTGAATGCTTCATTTACCTGCTCGCAGGTCCCGTTGGCCACAGTTCACCATTCTCAGCCAATGGGAGCTGCAGGAAGTGGTAGTCTGGCCTGCACCCCTTCCATTGGCTGCGAACAGCAAACCACAGTCAACAGGAGCTATGAGCAGCCATACCTATGGACACGTAGGTTAATAAAGCATCTGGTAGCCCACAAGAGGCTAACCCTGGCAAACCACATCTGGCCCAAGGGCTGCTTATTGCCCACCACTGGTCTGCAGTCTTGGGCTTTAAGGACTTGCACTACAGCTCTTAAATAGCTGTGTGTATGTTCAGCCTCAGAGGCCTCAGGAGGGGAGTTGAAGTTCACAGCTCTTAACATGAGATAATGGGGCTCAGAGACTCTATCATGGTTTTCTGCTTGCTGTGTTGAGGTACCATAATTTTCTGTCTGGGATATGTTTGCTGCTGACTCATTCCAGGGAGCCAGATGTCTGTCACTTAACTACTTGTGCAATCCAGGAACCCAGGCAAGATAGATCAAAGAGCAGCTAGCTCCCACTGAAGCCCAGTCCAATAAAGGTGCTCAGGAGCTGCTTCTAGGGCATTATTTGTCTCTCTCGTTTTTTCCTAAACACTCCTATTACAGTTCTGGCCTCCCAGATTTAAATCCACCTTTCTATCCAGGATCTGTCCAAAATAATCTCCCCCACTAGCCACTCAAACTCCCTTGGGTGATTTTCTCCCCATTGTCCTACTCATATTTAAAACAAGCCCTCATCTACTGCCGTCTATGCTTTCACCCTCTCTTATAAATTGCTCTTAGCAACACCTTTCTTCCGGGAGGTCAATAAACCCTAATTAAGTTGCCTTTCTAATTCAGTTTCCTTTAGCTAATGAACAAGTAAAACAATACTGTTCATTCTTCACTTTCCTACACGGATGTTTTCTAGATGTTTGTAAACTTTGCAGCACAGGGGCTTGGTCTTCATATACATATACTCCCCAAGGAGACATTAATCCTGTTTTGTGAACTCTAGTAGAGACAGTGAGCACTGAGTTTTAAGGCATCTCCTACAGTTAGTGTTTCATCCAGCAGAGGGCTGTAATACCTCAGCTAAACTTTCAAAAAAAGACAAATCAATTTCCCTCACCAGTAAACATCCATTCATACTCATTATTCTGTTTAATGTTCCATTTTTTCTACCAGAAAGGCAAACTGAATCATTTTATACAAAAATGTATTAGCCTTGGGCAGAAACTACTACAGTTTTTAAAGAGGAAAGTTACTAAAAATGCTACATCAGGCTCTGTGGTTTTGAATGCCCAAGTGTTCTGTGAATTTTAGTGTATTTGAGAATAAATGTGAGGTTCTTGAACTATTACAAGATATTGTACATACACACAAACCAAGAGCATGAATCAGGACAAACCCTCTGAAAGGATGAATTACCCTTCAGCTATTACCAATTTAGTGCTGTGTCTACATTGTGCTCTCTTGTGCAACATATGCAAATGAGGCACAGCAATGAATATTCCTGTGCTTCATTTGCATACTTAATAAGCCATCATTTGCATATGTTCTTGCACAAGAGCACGCAATGTAGACATAGCCTAGATGTTTACTTTCAAAAACACTGAAGTGGAGAAAAGTAGGCTAAAGGACTTATGAAACTAAAGTTGCCTCTTTTGCCTGAGGGTGAGCATGGCATGTATGCCATGATATAGGATTGTGTTATGCATCACTACTCACGTTCCAGAAATAGGTCAACAAAATTATTTTCTTAATGTCTACCTACCCTTTTGTTTGCTGGTTAAATAGGGCTTCGTAGAATCATAGAATCCTAGGTCTGAAAGAGACCTCAGGAGGTCATCGAGTCCAGCCCCCTGCCCAAAGCAGGACTAACCCTAAGTCAGTGGTCTCCAACCCTTTTACACCCGAGATCACTTTTTAAATGACAGAACAAACCAAGATCTACCGCCCCACCCCTTCCTTGAAGCCCTGCCCTCTCTATTCTCCTCCTCTCCATCACTTGCTATCCCCAACCCTTATACTGCTGCTTTTTTTTCCCCCAATTCTTCTGTAGGAAGAAATTTTTCCAACATTTGGCCTGTCTGAACTTGACCAAATGTCAGAAAAACCCTTTCTTTTGGAAGCCCCCTTATTCCTCATGGAGAGAAGAATATAGGGGACACTGAAAGATCATGTTTGCTCTTCCACAAAAAGAAGTGGAAGAACAAACTCATCCCTGGATGCAGAAGAGTTTTTCTGGGATATCTCCAGAATCCTGAAAAAGTCCTGCAGTCTAGCCATACCCTTGCTGGGTTGAGACAGGATGTATAGGCTCTGGGGTGGGAATGAAGGATTTGGGTGTGGAAAGGGGTGAGAGGTGCAAGTTCTGGGAGGAAATCTGGATGCAGGAGGAGGTGGATAAGGAGACGGTGGCTCGGGGATGGGGCTCCAGGCCAGGCAGTGTTGGGGTCAGATATAGGGTTAGGGTACTAATCAAGCCACAGACTTCTGGATGTGAGGATTCAGGAATTTGGGTTGGGGTATGTGAGGGGCTCAGGGCAGGGGGCTCCAGTGTATGATAGGCTCAGATCTAGGGTCTGGGGGAAAGGGGAGTGCAGGAGTGTTATGATGCTGTGGCCAGATGGGGACTTGGCCCCAGTTTGGGGTTTGTTGGCCAGGCTTCATTTTCAAATAAAATGTCAAACAGAAAAAGTTTCTGCATTGTCTTTATTTCTGAGAAGGGCAGGGAACCCATTTTGAGTCAGGGGTCACTGACCCACAGAAAAGTCAGTTGGGGCCACACAAATGAGATGCAAAAAAAAAAAAAAAAAAAAAAAAGAACCCTCCTCCAAACCCTCCCCCCCCCCAAACTTCACTAATGTGGCCCCAACTGTGTTGGTGGGAGCAGGGGCCATAGTACTGGGGAAGGGTGCTAGTGGGTGCTTTGGCAGGGGACAGGGTGCCAGTGGGGACAGAGTTCTGTGGCTGGGCACAGGGGAGAGGGTGCTGGCAGGGCAGGGGACAGGGTGCCAGTGGGGACAGGTTTCTGAGGCGGGTGAGTGGGGAGAGGGGACAGAGAGTCCCCTACACCTGCCTGCTCCCAAGATTTTTCTTCCCCTCACGCCCCCCCCCCCCCCCCCCAGGGAAGCCAGTGCATGCCTCCTCTGGGGCCAGCACGTGCCTCCCATGGCGCAGCCAAACCCCGCTCCCACAGTGCGGCCAACCCCCCACGCTCACCTGCCCCGGGGCCAAACGCCGGGCCAACCTCCGCTCCCACAGCGCGGGGAAAGCCCTGCGCTCGACTCACCCCTCCTGCGGTGCAGAGAAGCCGCCGCACTCCTCCTCCAGGGCCAACAGCACCTTGCACAGCACGCCCAACACACCACAGAGCTGTGAGAGGGGAGCAGCCAGTGCACATCTGGAACCCCTGGAAGTGGCGCGAAGCTGCAGGCAGGACTTCTGTCCACCCCGTGGGAAGCCAGCACTATGCTGGAGATAGGTAGTGGGGCTTCTCGGGGGGGGGGGGGGGGAGGTTGAGGGGCCCACCCGCCTTGCAATCGACTGACCGAGGCCTCACGATCGACCAGTCGATCGCGATTGACTGGTTGTTGACCACGGCCCTAACTAAATCAGCCCAGCCAGGGCTTTGTCAAGCCAGGAATTATAAACCTGTAGGGATAGAGATTCTACCACCTTCCTAGGTAACCCATTCTAGTGCTTCACCACCCTCCTAGTGAAATAGCTTTTCCTAATATCTAACCTAGTTGGAGCAAAGAGGGCTGGCTACAAAATTTGGCCTAGCCCCATAAGATATGAAAAAATCCAATATGTGCATAAATAATTACTGAAGTAGACAATGTTTGCTCTTCAGTAGTCTGTTGGAAAAGCAGTGCTATGTGGTAAGAAAACCAAGCAATAGCAGCCTCTCCTCACCACCTATAGACACAAGGAAAACAAAGCTTCATTTCCCTTTTTTAGGCCCTCACCACCTCCCAAAAATGTTTTCTAGGAATTTACAGGCAGATGGAGTAATTTTTTATTCCAAGTAAACAGTTGCTATAAATACATTTCTCTCACAGAAAGAGGGGTAGTACTAGCACAGGTGTGTTCATCTTGGTCTTCTCACAGCTTTGTTTGCCACTTCATCTACTTTGTGCAAGATGAAGTACTTAAAACAACCAAACCTCCACCAAAATAATGAATCAAATGTTACTCTCCCAACATGTGTGGAAATAGGAGTTATAGAACACTATAATTTAATTAATAGCTTGATAGTTATATGATGGAATGGAAGTATACATAATAGTTCTTTAATACCTTATTACAGTATTGCCAAACAACTTCAATGGAGTTTTTCATCATATTAAAATACAGCCCATTGGGGAGCAGGGGAGTAATTGGTCTTTCATACAGAATGAGATAAAATGAATGAAGAAATTCAAACTAAGCATGGCAGTATTGTGATCTATTTTGTTACATATCTTATAGTTGCTATTTGAAGAATAAGTCTCCACGTGCCACTTCAACATTGGAGGGATACAAGGTAGAAAGACAAGAGGCAAATCTGTGTTTATTAGTTCAGTAAGAAAGACTCAGATGTATGTTATTTTATAAGTCACTTGCACCATTACTGTGGTAATCCTGTTCATGTAACAGCAAAATCATGCCTTTTTTCGAGTTCCTCAACCATCAGTACAAAAAGGTGGATCAAAAGACATTTTAGAGATTATCACAAGTTCAGTAGATTGGAGCAGAGTACAAGGTAGACTTCAGCCCATCAGTAGTAGGAATTGTCACCAATTTTTTTAAAAAAAGTCAATACTGCATGGTTCACATCTCAAGGCACATCCCAGTTTAGTTCTGCATAATACAGTCATTCCTTGGCCAACTCACACAGCAAAGATAGATATATGCAGTTAGCTCTCTAGGCCCTATGAATTACAACTAAACCAACTGACATGCCCTCTGACCAGTCACTGAAAATACTTTATCAGTTCATTCTGCATAAATCTGATTTAGCTACTACACTGTCATCATCTGTCCCCTTCACCCTCTCCATAAATCTGTGTCATCTGCAATCTCTGAACAATTCATTTAGCACCCCAGGGCAAAGACAAGGCACTAGTGCTATTAACAGAGAAACTTAGCCATGAATTATACAGAACAATTTCTCATTAGGCACCATTCATTTCCACAGGCAACGTAAAGGAGAAAGAATACAGCACAACAGAGTAATTCAACTGCCATTTGTATTTTACACAAAACCAGTTCTAAAAACATGCTTGTTGAATTGCATGATATTTTCCCTTATTTGCTGATATCAAAATACCTCTCATTCAAAATTGTCTGTGGATGCAAGATTATTATTCTAATTCAAGAATCAATCATTATTTTGACCAAATATTAAATCAAGATAATTGAACATTATAGTAATAAAAACTAAGTAAAAACAAACATTTTTAAAACTACATTAACTTAAATCATTTTAGTAGAAGACATTATAATCCAAAAATCCATCTTTGTTTCAACAGACTTTAATATGCCACGGTTTTATTTAACTTATTTTCTCCAATATGGTTCAGTATGTACAAAAATATGAATGTTTACATGCATAACTATATTAACAAATGTATTTTAGTCTCTAAGTTATGCATGTAACAATTTTTCCATGGCTATTTTAATACAATTAAACTAGTTTCAACAGTTTGTGATATCCGTTATAATGAATGTTCTTTATAACCTTTTCTTAGTGCTCAAAGTATTCTTTACTTATCATACACATTTTTCTAAAGAAGATCTTTTTATTTATATGCATCTAACTTGTAAGAATGCAGTTAAAATATTCATTTCTTCTAGGCAAAGAGAAAACTCTCGAGATAAATGCAAGTTACTGACAACCTGCAAATCTTTAATCAGAAAATTACCCCTCCCCCCACCCACATCAGAAACCCAAATAACTTATTGTAAAAATACAAATTCGTTTTTGTTTTCAAAACACATAAAATGTACATGGTGTAATGAGCACCGTAATATCTTGATTGTCAAGTAGTACAAATTACTGATGAGATGTACACGCTTATACAGATGAGAGGTTGCTTCAGTGATGTTTGCTTTTGCTGATTCCATTTTTCATAGTCTTTGGCAGTCTCTGGCCCCTGATGTAAGCATGATACCAGAAGCGAAGAAATAGAATTAAAAACATAGAGCCATACAGCCAAATGATGAATATGAAAACTGGATACTGGTATGGACAATCATCCATAAAGTAGATTTGTCCTATGTGAACTGTAACCATAAGAAACTGGACCTGGAGGAAACAGACAAGGAAAAATATTCTCAGTTATGCATTATAGTTTTGAAAAATGAAAAAAAAAAAAAAGATATACTAGACAGAAGTTTAAATAGCTGTGACCATAATGCGCACACATACAAAAGAGAAGGTTGGGGAGAAATATAATTTATGCAGATGTGCAAAACTACACTCTCCTACTTAGCTAGGGAGATGTGTTTTCTGATGAAGTAATGTGTGCATGCATACATGTTATGAACACTATCATCGTGCTAGGACATGGGAACAGATAGATCCACATCAGGGAAAGCAAAGAAGCAGCTCTCTCTGCCTGCCAGAGGAAAAGGCCTGTCTGAAGCTATTTACCTGGTGGCACATTCTCAGAGAGACTGATTCTGCCACTCCTTAAGTTGACTAGTCCCACTGACTATTTGCATAGTAGTGTGCTCAACTAAAAGTGAGTAGTAGGCTCACATTAAGCAGAGACATGGAAAAAAATCCTCTATAGCAGGGGTGGGGAACTGAAGGCCTGGGGGCCAGATGCACCCGCACCCGCCCCCCTCCCCCAGCTTGCCTGGATCCAGCCCCCCAGGTTCAGGGCTCTCCCCGGCCCCACATCATGGGGGAGCCTGCACTGGCATTCCAGTTCTCTGACACCTCCCAGCAGGGCTGGAGCTCACAAAATCCACTAGCCTAAGGCCCACTAAGCTCTGGCATGCAAGGGGAATGTCTTTCTTCTTCTCACTCAGGGTCCGCATCAGTAAGAATTTTTGCATGAGCGGGGGGGTGTTCTCAGTTATGTGTGGCCCCTGACTGATTTTTCTGTAGGTCAGCAGCCCCCAACCCCAAAAATATGTTCCCCACCCCCACTCTATAGGAAGAGAAATTTAACCATTAGGGGTTACATGGGTTTTGTTTAAAGAGGAAATAAAAATGTCAGGATGTCTAAAGTAAATGAAAATGATACATAAAATCAGTGGGGGACGCTTGTTTAGAGCAAGAACAAAATGGGAGTTATAAAAATTTTAAAAGTTATCAAAATAATAAAAAAGGTTTACTTCCCTTCCCACACAATAATTTATTTGAAGAACTTAAGGCCACACAGTATTGAGACACAGATTTTAGGAAGTATTTAAGAAAAGGATTTTTATATCAAAATCATAATGCATAATTACACTAGCTTGATAAAATGCTTAAGATAATTCAGTCATTTTTAAGTAAGGAATAGAATCAACTCCTCTAGACCCAAATGGTTACCTTACTTTAAAGGGAAAGTAAATTCCAAACAGTTCATGTATTTTTTTTAAAATTTAAACAGTATATTTAATATTGTTTTGCAAATTTCTTTAAAAAAAAAAAAAAAAAAAAAAAAAACACACCTCACTTTGCTCCTAGTGAGAGTTCATATCTCAACAGCTCTTAAATGAACAAGCAGTCCTTTAGGAGTACACATAGAATACAAGTTAATTAAATACTGTGGGTGTCTACAACTCTCACTGACTTCAGAGATAACTGGGTTCTCCAGACTCTGGAAATCAGGTCAATAGATGCTATTTATACAGTCGACTAGTCTCATGCTTTCTGCTGAACTCAGTCGAAAAATCAAAGTAAAACTCTTTTGTACCACATTCGTAGAAGAAACATTAAGAAATCTCACTTAAATACAACTGATTGACTGAAAAAAGCTCTGTCAGACACAATACTCACAAGCTGAATAGATGTCATATGTTTTTTCCACCACAAGTATTTATAGTAGGCTGGTCCCAGTGAACAGAGTCCGTAGTAGGTATACATGATGACGTGCACAACACAATTTAATAGAGCATGGAATGTTCCTAATCCACCTGTGGAATAAACAATGAAAAAAATGTAATCATCAACTGTTGCAACAAAAACCAAAACCCCTGTGTCTAGCTACCAAGTGAGGGTTTTGCCTTGAGTTAGTTAAGTAAAAAACTAGATGAAAGAGTGAGGTTCTATGGGAGGTCTGACTTTCACTAGCACATAATATATAGTTTCAAATTAAGTTCTGTAGTCACCAACTCTGAAGTACTTCAGCAGTGCCCCCTTTTCTCAGCAAATCCTCATGTAAATGTTTTAGTTACTACCCTAGTAAAAGATTGCTTATAAGTCAATTTTCCAAAGTTGTAATTAGTCTAACTGAATGCAAACAAATTTTTTGTTAGGAAGTTGCATAACAGGGGCTCAAACATCTCTGGGGCATTACTCCTCCTGCTCCACTTCTTTTCTAGATCCCATGAATGGCTTTTCATGAGTCCAGGGGCTGCAGCTATGTAGCAATCTTACCTCTAGCCCTTAGAAGTTAACAGTAAAAGTAGTACAGCTCATGGCTCTACTCTATTCTTTTGAGTCACTATCCGGGCCCAACTCCAGAGGACCCATGTTCCCAGAACCAGGGAAGAACTATGGGAAGAGGTGTGAGACCTCAAGGTATATAACCTTAGACACCCATGCAACCTTCAGGTTTAGGATCAAGCCCATTGTATGCAATGATAATGAAGAAACTCATTGTCATAGAGAGGGGATCCATGCAGATATTTCCTTCTCCAGTAGGGTTTTTTCTGCTCACTTTTCCAATAGGGTTAAGTTATCTTGACCATAGTAGTAATATTTAAGAAGTGAATTGAGTTGTAAAAATAGCTAATCAAAAAATAGCTTACAGAGAGAGGGGAAAAAAACATTTTGATTATTTGGTGGAAATTCAAATACTAAAGTTCTACATTCCTCAGTGAGAAATCCATGAAAAAAAACAGACAATTTTAGCAAAAAAAATTTGGTTGAAATAATTATGTATCAAAACCAGGGTAAAATTTAGGGTAAAATAAATGTCTCTTTTATTAAAAATTAGAGCAGTTGTTAGAGCTTTCTTCCTTCACAGATAACCAGTTTCAATTGGAAATTCTCTCTGACCTGTTGTTTCTAGGCCACATGTTCCCAAACTATTTGACTGCTTTTTACAGACTAAATGTACTTGTTTTAAGCTGGATAGTGAACATTCATGGCAGACTCTTAGAAATTATTTTAAGATACCAAAGAGGACAACATTTGGAAAGATTGGGTTAAAGATAGGCAATAAAGTTTTGAGAAAGAAATACAATGTTCTAGGATTACATGAGGAGTGTTATTGATTCAAGTGGAACCACTTTGTGGAAAGCATTTGCCAAATGAACACATAGAAGATGTTTGAAATGCCTTGTCACTGAACAAGTACACAACTGGCACACTGTTCTAAAGCCCCGCTACAGGAAAGGAAATTATGGGTAATGTAATCTTTGAGGGGGGTGCTGTTAAGTTCTGGGAATACCAGATTAATATGTTTTATAATAAACACATATAAAATGGTCTGCTTTATAAACTGGAAAAATCAACTTCAATTTTAGTACTAGAATACCACAGATTTGGGGAAAAGGATACAGTTCAAAACATGAGTTATTACAAACTACACTCAGATACAATAGAAACATAGCAGTCTACTTCATTAGCTTGCTGCACATTAGACAACTTTCCATGGAATCCATGCAAAACTTTTGTACCTCCTTCAGGGCATATTTTTGTATGCATGCAACTAATATACACAGCAGGGATTAAGTAGGCAAAGGTTTTCTCCTTCAATTAAGCATCAAAGCTGTGGAGAAAAATACCAGTGCCAATGAAAATGAGTGAGATGTTACAGAACAGGAAACTAAGAACAGATAAGTAGCAAGGATGTTAGCTTATACCCAGTTACATGATTAACTGATAAGCCTGGGCTCATCTTAATGGTTACACGTAACTCCCCCTCTCCCCTTTGCTGCCTCTGATAGAGAGAAAACAGCGCAGTGGGTAGGGGTGGAGGCAGGTGGGAGCCAGTACATGCGCCAAGCTGGCTTTCAAGCTGGCTCTCTGCACATACCAGCTCCGGCAGAGCTGCCCGTCCCCGCCCCCCATTCCCACACTGCTACCTCTGTATCAGAGGCTGCATCCGGGGATGGGGCCAGGCAGGAGCCAGTGCTCTTCGGAAGCCAGCTTCTAAGCCCACTCTCTCCTGCCCTCCCTATATGTAATTATGTAACTGCTAAAAAAATCCAGCTGTTACATATTTACAAAAAACCCCACATTTTTTAATGTCCCTAATAAGTACTTCCATTATCTATGTTGATTTTTCAACTAATCACCACTTCCTGACACACCACCATTAGTACCAATAAAATATCACAACAGAGGTTCCAACTGGCTTGCATTCTCTCAGCAGATTTCACTTTGTATGCTCTTTTTAGGCTATGATTCCACAGCTCACGTACATAATTGCAGTAGCTTGGTAAGAGCTAGCACAAAAAGTAAATAGTAGCATCACTACAGTACAATGGGTAGTGGCAGCAGCACAATTTAGCTAGTAGGTACCCACTATTTTCAGGAATGCTTGTACTCTCCATGGCAAGCCATGCCCAACACTGCCTGGCTGACTACAGTAACGTTAATACATATATGTGCACTAGCACTCATCCAGCTACTGTAGGCATATATATGCAAGCTGAAGAATCATATACCAGCCTTAGAGTCGATTAACGCAGGTTATGAAGACCGTGCATTCTACAAGTCTCTGATGCAAGGCTCTTTCTGGATTTTTGTAATTTCTGCTCTGTGGAAAGACTGTTGAGAAGAGATGAAACGTGTAAGGTTAGGGTAATACGTGAATACAAAGACATTGATGAGAGGAAAACAGCAGAAGGTATTCCCAGTTCCCAAACCTGTGGATGCTATCTGGCCTGAAATTCCTTATCTTTTAAGTAAGTATCTGGCCTTCCACAGATACGCATCATTATATCTAACCAGTTCTGGAAACATTACTATATTGTACTCCCAACGACGAGTCAAACAGCTGCAACAAAACTAGAATAATTTCTAAATTAAAGCTAGAGAGACAGAGAATGATGAGAAAACAACTCTCCCCTCTGATTAAGTTTGTGTGTTGCAGGGGACAATGTCAATATGAAATCTATTCAGTTTTTTTTTTAATTTAGGTTAATAAAGCACTTACCTAATAATTGCCCCACTGGGTTTTACAATTGTATTTCCCTAAAACCATAACCTACCCATTGGTATGCCATCCCCTCTGCCCCTAGCTGACCCCAACGCCCCGCAACAGGGGAAAACAGCTATGCACAATATGTTGTCAAGTGACCCAACTGGAAGATTCCTCCTGCCCTTATAATCTAGCTTGCATATAGCAATCTTTGGGCTTTACTTGTAACTCTAGTCAATACAAATTATGACTTTTTTTAAGTTAACATGTTTTTTCATTTATATAACATGCAGGTTTCACTATTACTACACGTGTAGTATACTTCCAGCTCTCTTGACTACCTGCAGCAAATTTGACTCCAAACCACCAGGTCCATGGCATGATAGAGTGATGCAAGACATGCAGGAATGTAATTTGGCCCTCTTTCTTTCGCAGAACAAAAAAAATCTGAAATAGTTTTAAGAATAAAATATTAGACAAGTCACACACAAGTAGTTTGTTTGCAATTAGTTGTACACACAAACATAGGGTACTCACTATAGTACATTAGAATTCTTTACAATTATGACCTCATTTATCTATGTGGAAACTGCGTTACAGATTGAGGGGCTGATTTTCAAAGGCACTGAATAATCTAACTTCTACTACAAACAATGCAAGCTGCAGAACATCAGCATTTCTGATCGTCAGTTCAGATTTCTTAGCTCCTAGTTCCAACCTCAAGCCAGTAGACCACAACTCTCTTTCCTTCTAGGACCCTAACCACAGAATTACGAAACTGTCTATACAAGGTATTCAAAATTATATCCATGCTGGTTCAGTATTTCTTCACTGTACTAGGGGTCTAAAAATCAGACCCTCTACCTCTCCAAGCGATAATCTGTACAAGGGTTATAATAGTATTTCACCTTCACAAAGCCCTTGAGATCTATGAATGAGAAATATTCTATGCAAAATTGAACTGATGTGAAGCCTTACATGTAGACAGGCTTTAGGAAGAACTGTAAGCAAGAGAAGTGTGGTTTTCAACAGATTTAATGAGGAAGTCAATTACAGATGAAGCAATCTAAATGAAAGTGACACCCATTTTATAGTGGCCATTTACTGGGAAGGAATTTAAGAAGCCAAGACCAGTGAATGACTGTACAGAAGGATGAAGAGCTGGATGTGAAATCAGAGGGTTGAATGAAATAAATCCACAGAGTCCTGAAAGGCACTTTGAAATTATACATGCAGGGCAACATTCCCTCTAGGCTGTGAAGCAGCTTAATAAACCCCATGCAGCAGCTCAGGGCTGCTGCACTCAGAGCTGCCACACCTGGTGCAGAAATGTGTTCCTCCAACCCCAGCAGCAGGACTGGATTAACAAAGGGGCTTTAGGGGCTGCTGCTGCTCCTAAAGCCCCTGTGTTCTGGGCCATTCCTTCCTGGCAGAAGGAGGGAGGTGACTCTGGTCACTGCTGATCCTCTTCCCCAGCTGGAGTCGTGTTGCCACGAGCACTGGGAAGCTCTGCTCCCACAGCTCCCATTGGCGAGGAATTGCAGCCAATGGGAGCTTCAGGTGAGTACGGGGCAGCACAGAGCCATCTGTTCCCCCTGCCACCAATCCAGAGCTACGTTAATCCCCTGTCCCAGCCCCACCCATCACCCTAGCTGCCTCCTAGACCCCCACACCCCAACCCCGAACCCCCTCCTGCACAGACCTTGCATCTCCATTCCAGCCTCCTGCCCTGAACCCACTCATGCACTCCAAACCCCTTGGCACCAGCCTAGAACTCCCACCTGCACCCCAAATGCTTCATCCACAGCCCTACCGCAGAGTCCACACCCTCAGCCAGAGCCCTCATCCCCCCAACACTGATACTCCCTTTACACTCTGAACCCCTCAGCCCCACCCTGCCACAGCTCATCTATATGCAGAATGAATTTTGTTATGTGCACTAGTATGGAGGTGATGTGTTGGAACACATCACGTCCATACTGCTGCACATAAAATTCATTTTGCACATGGACATAAAAATTAGAGGCAAACTGATTCAGGGATGGCTATGAAGCCAGTAAAAGTAATAAAGCGTGCAGGAAAGAGGGCCTCAATTCCAGGATGAAACTGTCTGGTCAGAGTATTTTAGACTCTTAAATTTGAGTACAACAGGTTTAGAAGCATATCAGCTACAATTGAAAAGACAGGATAATTTAAAAAGTTGAGTTTAAGGCACACAAGAGGTTCAGAGAAGCCAGAGAAGATGCAATCAGAACTACAGTGTAACTAAAGAAAGACTGTCTAGCACTTGGTATGTTAAAAGCACTATACAGACAACACCTGCCAAAATATGTGAAAAGGAAGGTGCAACAATATTTAGATGGTTGAATGTGGTTATTCTCTATGGGCATAGTGCTGCCATAGTAAATGCCCATCAATCTGCTGAGAGAAACAGTTAAGGGAGCGCAGATCAAAAACATTCCAAAAGGAGAATACAATGGATGGGAATAAACATGGGAATGAGAAGAGTACAGTGAGATGGCAAGAGCTGGGAGGAGATGGCAAGAGCAGGGAGAAGAGGAGGATACAGTGGTTAGATATGACAGACAAAACATACAAACAAAACTGTTTTCATATGGCTAGAAATAGTAAATTAAGCAGCACAATAGTATCATGTTGCCAAAGTTCCAAGTAATTAAACTTTCACAATAAGACTTGAAAAGTGGAGAGGTATGTACCTAAAGAACAAGAAAGTACAAGTACAAATATACAACTGGGAGGATTCAGATGAAGACAACAATTTTTCAGGACCAGAACTAATTCAGGATCACCAGTCAATAGATAGTAAAAAGAGGGAGGTGACTCAATGACCATTTCCAGCATTCCTGGTCCCTCCAACAGAAGATCAGAGATCTAGTCAATAGGGCCTTACAAATGATCCAGAATGTTTTATTACCAGTTGTGATTGCCTGGTTGGGTACAGGTTGTACCTCCCTTAAACCGGGACTTCCTGGTCCAGCAACATCTGTGGTCCATACCACAGACGTACCTGGATCACAGAGCCCAGGAAGAGGGAGGTCCAGCGGTGGGGTAGGAGTGCCGTAAGGGGCACCAGCGACTCAGCTGGGAGCCCAGAGTATGTGTGGGGAAAGAGGGTGGGCAGGGAAGGACAGATGGCATGGCAAGGAGTTCTGGCCCCCTAGGCCGGGGAGTTCCAGCCTGACTGCGGCCTAGGACCTCCGGCCCCGCCCCCGGGCACCCGGCCCATGTGCGGCCCCGCCCCCGGGCACCCGGCCCAGCAGCCCTGCACAGCGCCCCCTACAATGGGGCGCCCCAGGCGGTCGCCAATTGGCCCATACCTTAGGCCAGCTCTGGCCCTGGCCAAGGATCTCCAACCCTAGTGGCAGCCAGGGTTCTGGCTCCAACGGCTGGGGAAATCCAGCACCAACCTAAGCGGCAGCCTCCAGCCTCATCCCACCGCCCTGGCCGCAGACATCCGGCCCTAGTCACGGAGGCAGATGGCTGCGGGGTTCTGCTCTGGCTGTGGCACTTTGGCCCATGCAGCAGTGGCACCAGGGAGAATCCTGGGGGGCTGAGGCAGCAGCGGGGGCAGGCTGGAGCCCTAGCCCAGTGGCAGCATGGCCACAAGAGGAGGGACCTTCCCTGGTCCAGCAAATCCCCTTGTTCAAGACTAGTCAGGTCCCAAGGGTGCCAGACCAGCGAGGTCCAACTTGTAGAGGCAGGTGGGTACAGTTGGCTGTGCCATACTCCCAACTGTCAGTGTCTGAGAAACAGGAGGGAAAGTTGTTGGGGAAGAAGTGGAGGAAAACTTGAAGTACAACCTGCCTTAACAGAGTACTTTTCCAGGACAGCTTAAAAGAGCCATACCATGCTATCATTTTTAGCAGGTTCCCCTTGTAACTAACAGGGAATACGCTTAACAGGGTATGAAAAAGTCTCTCTCAATTCTCAGTATTATCCACATGAACATATTCTGTTGATTCAATATACAAGGTCTGATTAGTAAGCAAAAACAAAGCTACTGTATGATCCAGCTGCTACCACACCAATGTCCTTATTTCTCTATGGAGTTCACAGAAGTCACCTGGTAGGATCACTATATACTTACAGTGTCTAATAATTCAATGAACTTGGAGAAGTAATATAGCCAACAAGTCCGAAGCATCTAAGGAATCAAAAAGATACACAGGGTCAAGTCTGATCAAGTCATTAGAACATCTAGTTTTTGTTGGTTTTCTTTAAAAACAAAGAAGCAAAATGAATGCTTAATCAGCAGACATTCAAGTCCACATTTTAAAGTTAAGCCAGAGTGGATAGGTTTTTTTTTTTATTGTTTAAACTATTTTTAAATAAATGGTTTAAATGAAATCTGAATGGAACACAAAAATGTTAAAGTCTACACTTTTTTATAATATCTTAAAACAACAAATAAATATGCTGAATCCATGAATCTATCAAACCTTTGAGTTAAAAGCTATTTTTCCATAACAAGAAAATCTGAGAAAAAACCATTTGATTTTTGGGGTCAAGCTTTATAAAATATGGCACAATATTAGGGGCTTTTTTTTTTTTTTGTTGTTTACAAATGTATGTAGTTCCAGGTAGAAAAAGATGTACCAAATTTAGCATAAAGGTTCCATTTAGTTATAAGCCAACATTCTAATGATTATATCAAGCAATGAAAATGCATCTTTAAAAAAATATATAACTGAAGAACAAATGGAAAAGTTGATTAATAATGAATATTTAAATCAAGGCTTCCTCACTGATTTAATCAATCCACTACAAGCATATGTTGCCACCAACATCCCTTTCATCCTGCCATCACTGTTTATAGTTACTTAGGTGTTCTTTATTATGCATCAAGGCATTTTATGCAGCACATGAAACTCTAAGACACTTAAAAGCATTCCAAAAGAATAAAAGTTAATGTAGCATAACAATTAGTTTCATTTGTTTACTTACTCTCAGAGCTGTAGGTGACCTGGAGTAGTCAACAAGGTCACATCGGAATGAATAACCCGTGGCCCAGCCAGACATAAGAAACTGTGACAAGGAGAAAGGGGAGAGCAAAGGTTAATTTATCACTTGAGAAAATTCATTGATTTCAGTTGACTTTAATAAATCATGTAAACATTTACAAGCCTGTGGATCCAGCCAGCTTGCCAGCCATCATCTTCCTCAATATGGGATGGCAACACTGATACTGCTGCTGTAGCTCTGTAGAGATTAGAATCCCATAACTTGACAATATGGAGAAGAACTCTCACTCCCCACTTCATCATACCTACGCCTCAGTGCCTTGAAAGAACAAACAGCTGCTCCCCCAAACAGACATTAAATCAATGTTTCTCTTCTCACTATGGGAAGCAGGTGAAACAAATGAACTATCAAAAAAATTGGTATTAAATAGGGATGTGAACAGGTAACCCTTTAATCAATCACCCAGTAACCATCACCCTTAAGGAGTGATGGTTACCAAGCAACAGTTAATCATTACCTGGGAGCAGCCCCCACACCCCATGGCCACATGTAGCCCAGCATAGGGTCAGAAGCAGCTGCTGCCTGCCATGCAGGGGCGTCTGCTCCAGCACACCCCCTGTTTAATCAGTTAACTGATTCAACTTAACATTTAACTGGTTAACTAATTAAATAGGATTTTATGTCCCTAGTATTGAATCCATGCATTTTGATATGCAAGATAATTTTAAAGGGTGACATATTAACAGAGCCACACTTTCAAATGATTTAGAAGTTAAGAAATTCAGTTCTTCGATTTTTCTACAAAATGGAAATACATGTAGGATCAGGGAATTCAGCTAATTAAATCTATGTATTATAATTTAGCCTGTTCAGCATGCAGTTGTGACCAGCCAGTGTAATAAAATAATACCACATGTGAGGAGGAGGAAATCCTAGGAAAAAGAATTAGGATCTGAAAGCTTTTTGGGCTTTTTTGAAGCTATTAAGTCCACACAGAATTGTACATTTGCCAGATATCCTCTATTCCACTTAGTTATTTTGGCCAATTCACGGCAAGTTGAACTGCACATAGCTTTTTATATCTATCTGCAATAATTCCAGGAAAGGGGACCAAAAACCCATAAAAAAGAAGTTTTTACCAAAGTAAAACGTGTTCTGCTGGGTTTCCCCCCCCCCCCAATCTATTTGAAACATCCAATTAAACTTACAACCTCTAATTTATCAACTGTTTGAATAAGTTTAGTTGTTTGTAGTCAAAAGCAGGGGCTAGATAAGAATCGGCACCAGACTTTATATTTGGTACCAAAAGTATCACAAGTCCTTGTCAAAAATATATACTTTGTGATGCAAGTTAGACTATAACTGTCAGAAGATGAGGGAAGCCATCTTGAAATCACATGTGGATGTATAGCATCGATGGATTGTAACAGGTGTCACATCTAATACGTCTCCTTACTATATTAAAACTCAGCTAACAGCAGCACTGTAAACATTACACTTTATTTACATCCTCTTCAAATCCCAGCCAAGACTATAAAAACTCCACTTTTGTTGAACGAATATTTGTCAATGAATCATAGATGTCCATGCATGAATAATAGGAAACCAAGTTTTCTGGGTAGGCGAACAGTTATAGTTTCAATCAAATATTACTTGAAGACAAGTAAAAGATTACCCATTTAACAAATCAGATGCTGAAACCAACAGGATTTCAAACATTGTAAGTGAACATAATACCAACACACCCATAAAATGGCTTATATCCAATAAGGAAAAGAATTAGCTTTTTGTTGGAAGCCAGAGAATGGCTGAAATTCAATCTGGTATTCACTATGTATGCATTCTTTTGTGACATTTTAAATAAAGGCGTAATGGTAGGCAAGTCAAATATCATGTTAGTGTCAAAAGTGAAAGAGGCAAGTGTTTATTTTTTAAATACTCATAAAAACAGCACAACACTAACAAGGTCTGTCGAAGCACGAAGTGCAAAAGGAAAGCATACTTTTCATCCTTCTTTGCATTTATGATATTTGGCACAACTGTTAGCCAACATGTTAGTTTCTTTTTAAAAGACAAATGGAAAGAGACTTTGGAGCACCGTTTTTAAAAGCAAAAGCTCAGTCTAATCCATTATAAACGTTACGGGATCTGGGTTAAAAGTAGTAGAGCCAATTGGGCAGCAGCATCTGAATAATTTCCTAACCAAAATGCCAAAGATGAAAAGAGCTACCACAAGAGTGTTGTTTCAGTTGGCTTATTGTAGAAAACTATCAGGCAGCTGCTTGTAGTATTGCTGAGTAGCCATAGTGTTTATTGCAACAGTGTCATCATTTAACCTCTTTACATGCTTAACAAAATGCCAGTTTAAAAGTTAACTCTAAATGCCTATTGGTACATGCACATCATGCACCTTGGAGAAATTTATTTTTCCTCAGTAATAAACCCAAGTGCATCTCACAGAAGCATCACTTAATTGTGGTCACATAAGAAAAAAAAATTATTTTCTTCTAAAAATCCTTGCTTTTTGTGGAGCCGTGCGGAGAGGGAAAAAATAATACTCCAGAACTCTTCTAGAAAGATTTTTTATTAATTATTCTAAAAACCTTGTTTTACATGGATTGAAACCCTAGACTAAATTTTGTAAATAAAAAGATAATTTAAAAACCAAAAATTAATTAAGAGGATCTTGCATTTAAACATTCCCTCTGCAGCATCAAAAAATCTCTACATATTCTATCACATGCTAGCCAAAAACCTGCTAGTCTAGTTCAACCTTCCTTGTCCAGAGAAGTTCAAAAACTAAAACCTGGAAAGTATTTAGACTGCTAACATTTCCTATTATTGTTTTTGTAATATAAAATATACAGTTACCCTCTTGAGTGAGAGTGAGGCTTGCCAGATGCTTTCACCAAAAAACCCGAACATGGCAAAAAACAAACAAACAAACAAACAAACAAACCCACACACCCAGGAGACCAAACTGGTTGAGCAAAAAAAGGCGCAAAATCCCCACACTCCTCACTTCCCCCCGCCCATGCCAGATGCAGCAGGGGAAGATTGTCCCCGCCAGCCTTCCATCCGAGAGAAACATGTCCAATATTTTCGGGGGGGTTTGGGTTTTTTTTTTTATTTTAACCAGACAGGGGCCAGAAAAAGCGGACTGTCCAGGCGAAAACCAGACACCTGGCAACCCTACTCGTTCGTGTGTGTGTGTGTGTGTGTGTGTGTGTGTGTGTGTGAGATTAACTTTTTTTTCCCCTTTAGCTAGTTTTATTTTTTTTTCTTTGATATTATAATTGCCACAATTAACATAACAGATTAAGGAGAATCTCTTCAAGAAAAAGCACTCAATATTTTTCTTAGGCCATATTACAGATTTAGTAACACAAAAAAGTGTAGACATTTAACAATCACTGTACATTAAAGTTAAACAAGTAATTACAGAGAAATACTTACTTCGTAAGTCATATAAATTGAGAGGGCTACTACACCAAAATTGTAAAATGCCATTATTTGCCTGAGTTCAAAAGGTTTTCTGTTTTCCATGACTTTTGGCCCCAAAGAAGTTACAAAATAAATATAGGTTCCAATGATAATAGTCTGTGGCACAGGTGAAGACATGAGTGGGAAGCCTTCCACTCTTGGATCTAGAAGAAGAAAATAAAAATATCACAGGTCTTTCATAATGCTTTTACATCTACATTAACTTAACAAATCACCATCAAGTTTCAGATTTCACTGGGTAGGTTTTAGAGATCATATACTAGCTTCAGACTATTAAATCTTGTTAAAACAAGCTCTAATACCTCCAAGGTTGTTAGCCTCATTGCAAACCAACACTGGTCCTTGCTGGATTCTTTGGAACACTAGTTAAAATAAGTGATTAAAGCCTCTGTTGCCCTTGACCACAATTCTCTGGAGACTGGAGGAGAATTCCTTTCCATTCAACACCTGGTAATGATTTATTCTCAGTTTAAATCTCCACATTCAACTCAAATTTGAAAGTGCATTGTACTAGCAACATACAGAAAAAACATTAATAAATACTCAGCTACACTAAACGCTATAAATTGCAAACGAGTACACAACTGACAACTGAAGTTTACACTCATGCACACTTTTACTGCACACCACATCCCCTTGAGGTACAATTGACTGTTTTCTCCCACTCTCTGGTACAGATAGTTATTGAAAGAGACTGCCTAATTTTCCACTTTCAATCTCACAGGTATTGTCAGGCAATCCTCAGTCTACAAACCTGAAGAAAATTCTGGGCATGCTGGCTAAGCAAATGTTGCTCCACAGGCTCATATGGAATTCTAAAGTTATTTGCCCAGGAAGAGTCAAACTTCACATACTCAGTGGCGGATATAGGGCAGGGCGAGCGGGGCGGCTGCCCTGGGCCCCATGTTGCAATAGGCCCCGCGCCGAGCAGGGCCCAAATGGCCTCTTGAGCCGCTTGCTCCCATGCGGTGTCCCAGCTGAGTGGCGCAGAACTCAGTCGAGTGCCACAGCGGGAGGCGAAGGGGGGTGGGGCGGTGATGTACACAGCCAGGGGGCAGGAGGCAAAGGGCGTGACAGAGGCTCCAGGTCCCAACCCCTGGCCGTGTACATCACCGCCCTGCCCCCCTTTGCCTCCCGCCGTGGCGCTTGGCTGAGTTCTGCGCCACTCAGCTGGGATGCCGCACGGGGCCCAAACGGCTGTTTGGGCTCCACGAGTGAGAGGCAGGAGGGGGAGGACCAAGGAGGAGAGAGAGAGGCAGGAGGAGACGAGAAAGAGAGAGAGAGAGGCAGGAGGAGGAGGAGAAGAGAGAGTGAGAGGCAGGAGGGGGAGGAGACTTAAATACAAATGAAAATTTTTAATTAATGCAGAATTTTGTTTAAGAAGGACTTACAATATAATTAAAATAAAAATGATCCAACTAAATTAAGTTTCTATCAAATTTACCCGATTCACATTTAATATGAAAATAGCCTTCAATTTGCGCATTTGACGCCTTTTTTCTATTTTTTCCTCCAAAGGGGGGCCCCGCAAAATTGTGCTGCTCTGGGCCCCGCAAAACTGTCATCCACCCCTGCACATACTCTTCCCTCAACAAGATAAAAAACAACAGAAATCTATTAAACAGGTATTCTCTGCAGATATATATGTCCTTAGACAGTAAGTAGAGTTCATTCCCTCCCCTTCCTTGGTTTATGGAGCTTGTTTCACTCAAGTTACTCCTTAAATTCATCTGACACAGAGTTAGATCCTCTGATCCTAACTGCTATAATGCTGCCACGAGGAGAGAAGCGGCTTTCAGGTAATCTGTTCTAAGACTAACTATACATTGTTTTTATGGGTCAAAACTAGCACCTCAATTCAATGTAACTTCCCCAGGGATCAATTAACTCTTTAGTGTGCTCCTAGTCCAGTGATGGGAAGTAGAAAAAAAAAAAACCCCTAAAACAAGTAGCATACAATACGGCCACGGAGACCCGGTCATCTCCTTTGGGGACCCACACAACCACTTTGTTAGCGGTCTCAAGTTTTAAATCAAGTATTTTATTGGTCTTGTTTCCTAACAAAGCAGTGCAATCAGAACCTGACAAACTGTATATACCTTAAAACCTTATCCCTCCCCCCCCCCCCCCCCCCCACACACACACACACACACAGAGTCAGCAGCCCAAATCCTTCATAAGGCTGTCTTAACACAGCAGAAGTAAGAGTGTTTAAGATGAAAGTTTTTCATCTTAGTGTAGTCTTGGTGCAATATCTGCAGCTTCACTTCCTGGTGCATTTTCAGGCTGAAGCAGCACTCACTCTCAGACCCCTAGCTCCTGATGAAGTTTCTCCCACTCCAGAACTGCAGCATTACAGCTGTTCTGTCCATATTGCCCAACAACTCCTTGTCCTGATCCTGATCATCTGCTTCTGGAGATTCATCCCCTTTCCCTGGTCCATCAGAACCATCCACTGGGCTAGTATCTCTGTTCACTTTCAACTTTTCTCCGGGCACCAGCTCTACCCAATTCCCACTGATGAAGAAAAAGTTTTCAGCAATAGTACTAGACTGGACTCATTCATCCCAGTTGTACATCCTGCAAGATGCTGTACATCATCCTATTTACAGTAAATTTCTGTTCAGATTTAACTATATTTGTCTAGTTCAAAGCAACATATGCTCTACAGGAATTTTCCATTGCCTGAATCTAATTCCATACCTATAGAATTACATAAAACCAGGACATCCAACACGTACAAGTTTGGAAAAGAAACTAAGAAACTACAACATTCACGTTCAACCACAGGATGATTTATATACTTATTACCTGAACTCTGTGAGTACAAATACTCCCTTTCAAAACAGGAACTTGATACTAGTGATAAATCATCAAAAAGTTTACACTTTCTTCCACTTGCTACTTTGGTATGAGGAAGGGCAAAATACAACACCTTGCAACAGAAAACTTTAATTTGATTAAGAAATAAAATATAATTAAGGTTTCAGACTGCCCCACTAAAACTGCAAAATGTGAAAGTGCAATTCTGGTGATAGTAGAGATCTTTTTTAGACAAGCCATTATGTACATAGTCTGAAGTTTTAAATCCTTAGCAAATCAACTTTCATTGTTGCAAAAGTTCCATCTTTAAAGTTTGCATGACATTATACTACTTTTCTTTACAGTTAAGATGTAAATATGCAGCTTGGCAACTTAGGTATAATTAAAGGAAGACAATGATATTTTAAGTTAAGTTAAGCATAATTTTATATGGCTAACACAACTCCGCATCTGTTGAAAAGCCTTAAAATTAGTGGACATTAAATCCTCATGACTCACCAGCATGTTTAATCCATTCATCATAAAGCAATGCAGCTTTTGATGTCAGATTGCTAAAGGCCATTTTCATTGAATTAAGTGGATATTGTGACTTCCTCTGCAAAAAAAAAAAATATATATATATATATAAATATATATTATTAATCTAGGCAGGCAAAAGATCAATAGAGGGTATTTTTGGTGGAAAATTTTAAAAAGTAGCCCTGAAAAGAATGTAACAAGGGAGGTTAGCAGTACATGGAATATTACATTAGTAAACATTAGCTGATTGCATTATCCTCTGCTTGATGCAACTCCTGAGCTAGTCAGTTAATACAACCATGTTATTTGTTCATAGAAGACTCTAAAGTTGAAGAAGCCATGTGATGGTTAACCATTGCAGGTAACAGAATAAGGTCATCTTACATTCATCAACATTTATTTAAAATCCAACATAGTGATGCTACAAGACCAGAGTTACTTACATTTTCATTTTCCAGCTGTCAAATGTATGGAAGACATGTGAGGAGAGAAGCTGGTAACTCCCCACACTTCATTTAGATGTATATTTATAACTAGTTTGTAAATTACAGCCTGCCAATGCAGATTTAATCACTGTTTTTATTTCAAGATTATACCATGGAATTAGCACCATTAGAACACACTATCTACCCCAGTCAGAATGAGGCAGGAGGCTCATTCACATGCATAAACTATATTAATTTTAAAAATGTTAATATATAGAAAGATTTTGACTCAGCTGGAGAAAGGTTGTGTGAAAATACCCATTCAGCTAGATACAAACTAACAGAAATCCATTCGTTTCTCAACTGCCTCCCTCTAGCTATGTCTACACTATATTTCTTTTTAGGAAACAGGTACAGAAATTGAACTCTGCAATTTGCGTGCCTTTTTCCGAAAGAGGCTTTTCCGAAATTTGGCCCATCTACACTGGGCCAAATTTTGGAAAAAACCTCCTTTTTCGTTCGAGCCCTTCTTCCTTGTGAAATGAGGTTTATAGGGCTTCCAAAAGAGCATGTCTGCTCTTTCTGGGATCCCAGAAAAACTCCATAGTGTAAACATAGCCTCGGTCTTCAAAGAAATAAAATACTGCAGTGTAAAAGGCTTGTGAGTTATATATGGGCAGAAGTCTTCCACTGTTAGTTCTTTTGTTTTGCTGGGGGTTGAGTTCTGTAACAAAGGAGAAGGAGCAGAGCATGTAACCGCAAAGGAGCAACATTGATGTCAAAGCTTATGGAAAGAAGGGACAAGATTCTTCAGAGTACAGCCTGATTTCAACACCTGTGAACTTGAGAAAAAACCTGCTGTGGCTCAGACCATAAAAAGCCCTTACTTGGTGATAATTTTCAAGAAATTGTTGTGCCTCAGGATAAAAATGGAACATGTGCCAAATGTGAACAGTGCAGAGAAATGTGAAGCCTGCTTGTCAGAATGAAATAATGCAATGAAAAATGCTTCTCAAAAAGCAATGATTTTCTTGATGTGGCCATGTCTGAACTATCTGGATCAACTGGTTAGTAACTTATTTTTCCACCATTGTTATGGACTGACTACCATGTCCTACTGTGCTAGTAATGATAACATACTTCATAATAAATCTGTGTTTTGAGTGGTTTGCTTATGAATTTCCAAATATAATTGGTATATTAGTTTATAGTGGGAGCATTTATCAATTATATTTTACTAATTGTCCTGGACTTCTGTCAATATAATCAAACATCCTACACACATAGGTTTCTTGTTTAAAAGTAAAGTTTCATTACATATTTACAAGTTTTAATTAAAAAAAAAAAGTCCAAGCTGTTTTATATATGTTGTTAAATATAGGTGTTCAGATAATCCTTATGATTTAGGCATTATATTGCCTAATTTGATCTGGAATAATTTTATCATTTAAACAGTAGAACAAATAGCTGCAATAGCTGCAAGAGGTGGAATTGCTAATTTAAAATCTTTTTTTTTTTTTTTTTTTTTTTTAAAGCAATGCTTTGAGTAATACTCAGTGACTTTAAAAGAAAATGTTTTGTTTCAGGGTCCAGTTTAGGTCTCAGGGGTTATCAACATCTGTCTGCAACATCTTACAACTCCAGAATCATCTGCTGATATAACTAGCAGTGCTGCAACTCAACATACCTCAGGTCACAGGTGCTGACTTTCATTTGTCTGGGTCCGTGCTCCACCAATGTTCCATCCACAGGCCCTGCCCCCATTCCACCTCTTCCCGCCATGCCCTACTCCCAACTCCAATCCCTCTTCCCACCTCCTGCCAGCCGCCAAATAGCTGATGGGCAGAGACCAAATAGCTGTATCTGACTCGTGCTCAGCACTAAATTTTTTTTCCATGGGTGCCCCAGCCCCAGAGCACTCACAAAGTCAGCATCTATGCCTCAGATTGCAAGTTACCTGAACAATTAAATTATAATAGTAATAAGACTTTCTTCAACATCCAGTAAAACCATGGATGCATTCATAATCAGGACTAGCACATTCTAACAAGACTCCATAGATGAAAAGATTCCAATAAATTCTCCCTTTCATCTTCTTCTGAACAAACATTTTACTGACATTGTTCCATCATTACAACTACATTACACTCTACCCAGCAGAGAAGCCATTGCTGGAAGGTTGCTGGATACAACATCAAATTGAACATAGTACAAAAACACTGATGGGAAATTGATTAATCTCAGTCTTGATGGGTAGAGCAACATATACAATGATCCAATCATATGAGATTGTGTAACAGAAGATGAGCTTGTCTATGTTACAGAAACAACTGAGACCTCTGGGCATGCCCAGACAACAGAACACCTAAAAAAGCAGCAATAAAAGCTATAACAAACTAAACAAAAATTCAACTGTCAAGTACGTAACTTTGCCATACAATTTTACAAATGTACCAAAGATGAGAAGACATCTGGAACAAGATTTAAAAAAGGGAATCTTGAAACTTGCAACATAAAGGTGCAGTGCTTATTTGACACATTTTTGCCAAAGACTTCTTATGTACAACTCCAGGAGTGAAAGAAAAACATTGAAACTGCTAAATACTTCTGATACCAACTACTTTGCTTCAAATTCACTGAATAGAACAGGAGGAGCCAAAGTAATTCTCTGCCCAAGACACAAGATGGAATTCAGTGGTTGACCATCTTGAGCTACTGATTAAGAACCAGCTCATTCTGATGACAAGTTGTGAAAAAAAAAAATCGTAATAGCCAAAATAGTTAATACTGGACTAAAGAGAAATGTACAAGATACAATGAATACACTGAAACGCATTTTCACAGCTTTGGACAAACTGCTGATAGATTCCTGCTGAAGTTTCAAGTGAATTACTAAACACATTAATTGCAGTATTCGGTCTTCTGAATAGAACATGTAATCATCAAGCAATCCATCCTCTGTCACCCATTCCCAGCTTCTGGCAAAAAGACACTAGGCACGCCATTACTGCCCATACTGGTCAACAGCCATTAATGGAACTAGCCTCCCTGAATTTATCTAGTTCTTTTATTTATTTAAACCTGTTTCCTATTAATTTGATGACCCCTAGCTCTTATGTTATAAGAAGTAAATAGATCTTTTTAGATTCTTTCTTTAACACCAGTCATGATTTATAGACCTCAATCATATCCCTAGTTAGAAAAAAGATGACTAAGTTGAAAGTCCCTAACCATTTTTGTTGCCCTTTTCTTAACCAAGGTATCTTTTTGAGATGAGGAGACCACATTTGCATGCAGTACTCAAGATGTGGACTTACCATGAATTTATATAGAGAGGCAATATGATATTTTATCTTATCTATTCCTTCCTTAATTATTCCCAACATCCTTTTTGCTTTTTTGACTGCCTCTGCACATTGATTGGATGTTTTCAGAGAGCAATCCACAGTGACTAACACCACTTGAGTGAAAACAGCAAAATTAGACCCCCTCATTTTATAAGTATAGTTAGGACGTTTTCCAGTGTGCATTATTTTGTATTTATCGATAGTAAATTTCACCTGCATTTTGTTGCCCACTCATCTAGTTTTATGAGATGAGTTAATGAGATGAGCAGTTTTCAAATATCTAAAAGTGTGCTACAAGGAGGAGGGAGAAAAATTGTTCTTCACCTCTGATGGTAGGACAAGAAGCAATGGGCTTAAATTGCAGCAAAGGAGGTTTAGGTTGGACATTAGGAAAAACTTCCTAATTGTCTGGGTGGTTAAATACTGAAATATAATTATCTAGGGAGGTTGTAGAATCTCCATCATTAGAAATATTTAAGGGCAGGTTGGATAGACATCGATCAGTAATGATCTAGATAAATGTTTGCCATCCACGGTTCCATGGAAACCTGGGGTTCCGCAGACCATCGTCAGGGGTTCCGCGAGAAATCGTGGAATAAATAAATAAAAATTTTAAAATACTGCAAACAATTCCAAATATCCCTCTAAATATCGCGGGAATTCTTGTCCAGCAACTGGCAATACTGGAGTAATCTTTGTACGCTACCAACTGCCTCTGTTTTGTTTTGGTCAGTTCATATCTAAGGTTATATTTAGTTGTATTGTGCCTGCCCTTCTGCTTCCCAGAATACTCCGCGTTTCTAGCACACGTTACGGTCATTTGCTATTTTGTAGCTTTGTAGTCTTTGCGCAGTTTTGTAATTAACGTTTTTACCGAAACTGTGGTTATTTTCATGTATCTAAAATCTCACCTACAAAACAGTATTTTCATACATCCGTCAAAAATTTTAAAAATGTGGACGTATATGAAAAGAAGGCACATCAGTGAAGGAGAGGACAGTGAAAATGAATCAAAATTATCCAAGCCAAATACGAGTGAAACAGGAAGAGAAGTGACTGATATTAAAAAAATTCACCTTTACAATGACAGTTACTTGGCCATGGGTTTTACATGGACTGGAGACGAAAAATGCCCCATTCCATTGTGCACTGTTTGTGGGGAAAAAAACAACACACACAGCTATGGCCCTGGCCAAGTTAAATCAACACTTCACTACTAATCATGGCCACCTGTCAAATAAAATAGTTGATTACTTTCAACGACTTTTGGATTCACAAGGAAAACGTAAGGTAACTATCAGTGAAAAGGCTCAAGAAGCAAGCTATTTAGTAGCTGAGCTAGTTCACAAAAAATGAAAAAAAAGTCACACTGATTTGATATTTGGAAAAAAAAGATTAGATAAAAAAAAGAGACAGGAAAAATGCTCCAATTTTTTTTCTTACAGTGTAAGCTGACATATTTAAACAGCTCTTTACAAATAAATTTTCTTGAGAATAATTTAGCAGTAATTGAATTGCGTTCCCCGCTGTCAACTTTTTCTGGCCAAGCAAACGTTTTCATAGGTAGGGGTTCCTCGGGATATGAAAAATTATTTTAGGGGTTCCTCCATGGGAAAAAGGTTGGGAATCACTGATCTAGATGGTGCTTGGTCCTGCCGTGAGGGCAGGGGACTGTACTTGATGACCTCTCAAGGTGCCTTCCAGTTCTAGTATTCTATGAATATTGATCCAACAAGACTGTTCTCCGGTTACCCAGTTTTGAACCAGACAGCCCAGTATTTGAGCTTTCTGTTCAGGAAATAAATCTGAGAAAATATAAATGAGAAAATACAAATGTCAGGTATTTTCTAAATAAGATGTAATGTAAATTGTGATGTAATGTCAAGGTGTCTGGTATTTTTGTTGAAACCATCTGGCAACCCTAGTTGTCACTGGCAACAGAGATGATCAGTCTAATATTGAAGATCACTTTAAAAAAAAAAAGACATGAAGATTTTTTCCTTCTCATTTCTTGATGAACCAGCAAAAAAATAGTCATCAGGGTAACAGTTGTGCGTTTTGCTGTACATCCTGTATTCTACTAAGCCGCCAAACATCATAATTGTAGTTAGACTGACTCCCCACTGCTCACCTAAAAAAAAGCAGAACAAAAAAGACACATACAGAAACTACAAAGGAGTGGATTGTCTCATAAATCCCTAAGAAAATCTGTTAATCATATTGCTAATTTCACAAAAATAGTTTTCTGTTATAGGGCTAAACTGTACTCTGATGTCAATTTAGTCTCTTGAGCAAATAACTTGTAAATGGAGAATTGCAAAGATAACCCCAAGCACGTACATTTTTTCAATTCAAGACCCATTTGGCTAAACACCATCCAGTGTCACTGCTTTGCTTTTGTATGCATCCATAGATGAATCAATTATGAGGTAAATTCTACCACTAATCTCTACTAGGCTCTTGGTATTTATATGAACACCTGCAGTGCATTGTGATTAAGTATATTGCTTTACATAGGTAAATATGATTTGCTTATGTGGACAAACCAGTACAAAGGCCTAACTAAAAACATATGTGAGGTACAGCAGTAGATAGAACCAAGTGAAGATTCTCCTTATTACATTACAGATCAGGCATAAGAATCTGCTACCCTCCATAATCTACTACATGTGCATCCTCACAATTTTAGCTGTTCTCACCAAACTCTAATTGCTGCATTCACTCACAACTGTAAAACATGCACACAGACACTTACATGCCTACTCAGGTTTTAATTCAGTTTATTTATACTTCTATCACATCCAATGCACTCAAAAAGCACATATATCATCAGTGCACATTCATCACTCATCTTAATGTTTTTAAAAGCACAATGTTTTACAAGCATTCTATACCATAATAAAGGTAAATGAGAAGGATAGCATCATGGAAGTGGTAAGGGGTAAAAACCTATCTTCTTACGTCCCACAGCGGAGGAAGAACAATGGCTTCTTCCTTTTAGGTACTGGCTACAAGGGAACAGATTTTTCCTCCCAGAGCCACATTACAAAATGTCAACACTGCAGCTGCTTATGGAAAGGCAAAGAATTTTGAAGAATAAAATAGAGAATTTATACTACTTACATTAATTTAAATTATTAAAAGCTTAACTAAATACTTAACATTAGCATTATATTAACAGACAAGTGAAGGAAATCTGCCACCTTGCTAATGCAGGTATCAAATGCTATCATATTTCTGGTACCCAATGAACAGGTTCGAAACAAAATTAGGTTGCTCATGTTACATTTAAATTTAGCAAGGCTTTTAAAAAAATTGCTCATGTATACTGAATACATAGCATGTTCACAGGCTAGCTGACAAATAGAAACCTTATTCCAACTAGGACTTTGGAGCAGAGCCCGGAGCTGGAGCGCGGAGCTGCAAGTTTTTGCCCGGAGCTGGAGCACAGAAAATCTTGACTGCTCTACTGCTCCAGGTTTTTTTTTCCATTTTCAATCCAAAAGGAATGATATTTTAGCAAGCAAGTCCTAAAGGTGCCAAAAAGTTTCAGATTGTATAACAATTGATATTAACATCTACTTTACCACTTTACGTAATATGTCACAGTTATTCTCACTTCGGCCAAAATCAAGATTTAATGTACAGACACAAAATTACAAAGTTTTTTGGAGATATGTTTTATTAAAGAATCAGATAATCATCAGACATCTGGCAACACTGCAGACTGCTCCCACCCTTGTGCCAAGGTTAGGCGAGTACCATAAAATCTCGAGTATAATGCGCACTTTTTTTTCCGATTTTTTCTGGGTCAAAGTCGGGGTGCGCATTACACAGCAGTTATTTTTAAAGTTTTATTTTGGCTCCCGGACAAGCGAGGAGCCAGCAGCACTGCCAAGGTGCAGCACCCTGGCTCCTTCAGGCTGTGCCCGAGGGCCCCCGCGGCAGGCTGGGAGTGGAGCATGAGCTGCAGAGCGTACCACCCCCCGGGCGCAGCAAGGCACAGGAGGAGAAGGCGGTGAGGCACTCTGCCGAGGGGCCGCCAACTGCCCTGGCCTGGGGTGTCCTGGCCAGGCCATCTCCCTACTCTCAGCTGCAGCTGCCAGTGATGGCTAGGTCCAGACTGCAGGTCTGGTGGAGCCTCCACTTGGAGAGGCTCTTGGAGGAGGTGGTTGTGCCCGGGGGGCCCTGCGGCAGGCACGAGCCGGGTGCGGCATGCGAGCAGCTGTCCGGGGGGGGGGGGGGGGCGCGCGGGGGGGCTCCCGCAGCAGGTGCTAGCTCGGCGCAGCACACGGGCAGCACAGGGCCAGCTCCGGGAAGCAGGTGAGGCTGGGCTTGGTGCTGGCGGACCTGTTGGCAGGAGTGTAGATATACAGGTGTGCATTATATATAGGAGTTCAGTTTTTTCCATGATTTGGACATTGAAAAGGTACGGTGTGCATTATACATAGGTGCGCATTATACTCGCAATTTTACAGTACGTACTCGAGTAGATTAGTTAGATAATTAGATTAGTATGTGTTTATTTTCAACCTTCTAACGTGTAGCCTTGTTACTTCCCAACAATTAATGTTGTAGAACAACGATAGCATGTACTAATGCTACAGCACATACCAAATTTCATTGATATATCTATATTAAAGCGTTTTTGAGATATTAATTAAAAACTTGGAAAATATTTTGAATATTACCACAAAATTTCATAAGAAAAACTAACTTGCAATTTATAAATAAAAAATTATGTATATTAAAAATACTTCTTACTTCATTAAAACTGCAAGAAACATGTTAAAATATACTTTAATAATAATTTTGTGTAAAAAGAAAATGCGATCATTTTTGTCCAGAAAATCCAAAATAAATTCGAAGTACTTAAAGTGGTTAAGATATCACAAGCAGGTACATTATTAAAAAAATGTAATGCTTTTGCTCATTGCTTTTCAAAGATCATAACAAGAAACATTTGGATGGAGGTAGCAGCACAAGAAGATTTGGCCATGGCTTCACAAAAAAATAAATAAATAAATAAAATATCCAATCTGCCCCCCCATGATTGATAGCCAATTTATGGAAAAGGATCTCAACAACGTCTTTACTTTTGAATTTGAAAAGCCCAAATTTAGGCTTTTGGGAAAAGCAAAGAAGAAATCGGCAACGTGCAAAGTGGAAAAGGAAGTGAATGGCGAGCTCAAACCATGTAGCTTCAAGACAAGCGAAGCAAGTGCTGTGAAAAGTTTCAACCTCTGGCAGCATGTAAAATGTAACCATCCTGAAAACTATGCGACTCTGGTTACAAAAAAGGACCAGAAAGATGAGGCAAAACAGAAAGCTGATGCGGCTAAACGACATTCATCTGGCTCTTTGAAAACTCCTGGAGAAAAGATTTTTTGCGGAGCTTCATCTGAAAAGAAGCCCAAAATTGAGCAAACAAAACTTGACTGTTTGAAGTCCTCAAAGGTTACAGTCACCATGGATGCTAATACTTTCCGTGAAGGGCTGATGGAAATGGTTTGCTTGAGTTCAACACCACTCACTACCTTCAGGCTAAAGAACAAAGGATTCCAAAAAATTGCAGGTGAAATGGGTCGGCAGCTTGGTGTTTCTATGGGGCACGATGTGGTTAGTCATTTAGTTGTCAGCACAGCTGAGTCTGGTCGTGAAGAGCTCAAGAAAGCTTTGGAGCAAAAATTGTGCTACCTGAAAATGGATGCGGCAACCCATGGAAACAGAAATTTCCTTGCAATCAATGCTCAGTCTACGAAGAAGGAAAAGATAAAGCTGTGGTAAAAACCTTGGACATAATCAACACTGAAGGGCGTCACAATTCTTCCTATGTGAAAGTCAAGTAAAAGCTATTTTAGAAAAATTTGGGATCAGTGAAATGCAAGTGCTGAGCATCTGCGTTGACAATGCAGCAAACATGACGTGTGCCATCAAAAATTTCAGCAAGGACAATTTCTACCTCTGAGAACAGGGATGTGGACAGAACTGAAGCTATTTTGCCTGATGAAGGAACTAAAGGAATGGATGAAATCAAACTCAACATGGATGCTGCTGTGCAATGGGTTAATGACCCTAGCCTCATACTTCCAACATGGCTTCATGAGGACGATTCAAAAGTCCAACTGATGAGGTGCGGTATTCACACTTCAGTTGGCAATCTTGGATGGACTGAACAAAGAACATGCGAAGAAATTTCTGGCAAAAATTCGACACGTTGTCAAAACTACGAACCCCAAGTATTAGAAGTGTTCTGCTTGATCTACATGGGGTAACTCAATCATTGGATACTGTGACTGGCTGGGGTTCAACATTTGTGATGATTGATCGGCTTCTCATTTTTCAATCTTACTGTGAACAAGTGGCTGCTGCTGGAACAAGAGAACTCAAGTTAACAAAAGTTGAATGGGACAAAGTGAAGAACCTGTGAGACCTCTTGGCAAAACCAAACCAAACAACCGTGAATCTTCAAGCTGTCGATGTAACCCTGGGAGTTTTAATGAAGGAATGGTGAAAACTGTCAAAATTCTTGCAAGAAAATGGTGGACAAATTGCAGAAGGAATTCTATCCTCCATGCAGAAACGCGAAGAGGAGCTTTTTGACAATATTCATTTCCTTGCTGGAGTTTATGTTGACCCACGGTATCGGATTCTTCTTACCTCAAGGGAAATACCAAAGGCAAAGGAAGGGCTCCTTGATACTGCTCGACGACTCGAAAAACAAAATCTATTGCTACATTTGAACTCAGCAAAAGAGGTTGAAGAAAACGAAACAACAAAAGGAGTCATCAACAATCAAATTTGCGATTTCAGAAAGTTCAAATCCTTCAGAAATAGCAGGCTGTTCTCAAACATCCGTCTCCACTCTGAACTTGTTCGAGCGTCCATCCCTGAGACGTCTTCAACCATCACAGGGAAATGGAGATAATTCAAGCACCAATTCTTCAGAAGATTTGATGACTTCAAAAAGGAATTGGATAAACAAGAAAGACGCCGGCAAGTTTCTGCGATTCATAATTGTAATGAAGCATTATTTGAGAGAAACTTTCGGGAGGATTGTGAGGCGATGGAGTCTATTGGTAGGCTAAAAGTTAAGTCTGTTTTTGAGGCCATTCACAGCTACCCACATTGCATTCAGGCTGCCTGTAGAATTGCTTCGAGCATGCCAACAACTCAAGCTAGTGTAGAGCGACTGTTTTCGGCTTTAAAGTTAATTTTAAATGATCTGCGGCAGGCTATGAAAGACGACTTGATTGCTGCAATAATTTCTTTACAGATTGAATTATGAATGATTCTAGTTTGTATCATTGTTGATGACATTTAAATTGTTTTAAAACTCTGAATAAAAATAATGTTTTTTCAAAATTGCAGTGTGCACTTTTTTATTTAGTTAAAAATTAATTTGAGTCGGAGCAGAGCTGGAGCAGTCACTATTGGTGCCGGAGCAGAGCTGGAGCAGAGCAAGGCAAAAATTTGATTGCTCCAAATCCCTTCCAACACAGATTCACTGACAGTCATTAATTCATATAACGTTTTATTAAATTAACAAAGATTTCAGCTACTTCCAACAGGAACTTAAACAGCCATAGCACTTGGGAAACAGTGACTGCTGCCAAAGTGGTTGCCATCTATAAGGTATTATTTTGGAACGAATGCAAACATTGCTGATCCCGGCAATTGCACTATAAGTGCACACGTAGTTTGTATTCATCTTGTCAACACCCTTTTAGTTGTGTTGGAGCCAGTGAAAGAGTGTGTCTAAATTTGAATGGCCTTTTATATGCCTGCCAAACACTGCAGTCAAGAGCAAGGTGGTTTTGTTTTTCTTTTAACCCTGGAAACATCAACCTAGGAGTGCCTTTAATATACAAGGGTAGCCTTTAATATACAAGGCTTATATATTATGTTATATGTTATTCTTAATATAACAAGAATTCATGTTAGTCTGTTTGAACAAAAACAATGCAAAGTCCCATGACACCTTAAAGACTAACAGATTTATTTAGGCATAAGCTTTCGTGGTATAAGCCCCTTAGTCGGATGCATCAGATCGGTTCCAGCCCATGAATGCTGATGCCCAAATAAATCTGTTAGTCTTTAAGGTGCCATGGAACTCCTTGTTTTTAATATATAGCCTCTGATCTACACAATGAACCTGCAATGGATAAAAATGTTTCTTTCCCATCCTCCACAGTGCATTACAATGATGAAGTGTCACTTTCCTTCCCTGCCCTCCTGGAATGCTGGACTGAACTCTGTTCTTTCCTCTCTGCCATAACTAAAAACACTGTCAAAATTTAGTGCTGAAGACTAATACTGTGGAGGAGACTGAAGCAGGGACTCTTCTCCTTCCAAATCGACTTGGTTTCTAGCCTAGCAAGCAGAGAGGGATCTGACTCCAGAATAGCTGCTTAGCTATTTGGAGGGCAGCAGCCTGTCAATTCAATTGCTCTCCAGAAGGGAAGGAGAGGCCATATTCAGAGTAGTCCCCTGCTCAGAGGGTGGGTTTAGTTCCAGAGCAGAAAAAAGGAAGAACCTGTTCAGTAGCTAGTGGGTGAGTTGCTCAGTGGGGGTATGTCTATACTACCACCCTAGTTCGAACTAGGGTGGTTAATGTAGGGATTCGAAGTTGCAAATGAAGCCCGGGATTTAAATATCTCGGGCTTCATTTCCATCTTGCTGGGCGGGCGCCATTTTTAAATCCCCTTAGGTCGAACTCCGTGCCCGCGGCTACACGCGGCACGGAGTAGGTAGTTCGAATTAGAGATCCTAATTCAAACTACCTACTCCGTGCCGCGTGTAGCCGCGGGCACGGAGTTCGACCTAAGGGGATTTAAAAATGGCGCCCGCCCGGCAAGATGCAAATGAAGCCCGGGATATTTAAATCCCGGGCTTCATTTGCAACTTCGAATGCCTACATTAACCACCCTAGTTCGAACTAGGGTGGTAGTGTAGACATACCCTGGTTGAGTAACTAAGGTTGACACAGAGGTAATGGTAATGAGCTGAGTTTAAGACATCATATCTCATAAACAACCAGAATTAACAAAATAGAACACTGGAACTGAAATAAAGTTATGTTTTGCCTAACCAGTCAAACAAGGTTAAAGGGTTAGCACACAAATAGATTTTATCAGGCCATCATACCTACCTACAAGGTTAAGAGAAAGGATATCATTTTCTGCCTAGGCTATTAGCAGTCATTTATTACTGATGAGCTGGAACACAGTCCATTTCATATAATGATAGAAATGAAACCAAGTCTGTTATTTACTGTAACAGACTGTAGACTTACATGGCAGAAATGGGTTTGAGTGGAAGTTGGATTACAATGTGGACTCAACTTCAAGACGAAATTACGATTAGACCAGGGGCAAGTTAGCAAACAAAGTGAAGCCCAGCTAAGCTGTAACATTCTAATAGTAAGCAAAAAGGGTAGAGAGAGAACACCCGACAGAAGTGCAATAGGTCTAGATATTCAAGAAAATACAAATTTTTTTTTGTTTGAATCTAGCAAGGCTTTTAGGTAGACAGACTTCATAATGCATAGCAGCTTCCATTTCTCTCTAGATTTTTAAAATAATGCAATGGTTATTTAAAACATGATTTTGGGGGGGTAAGCTGTCACTAGCGATAACCAACAAGAATAGCGGTTAAAAAAAAAGGGGGGGGGGAGAAAGCCTAGCAATTATCAGGGGTAATAATGGAAATCTGAAGGTCCCATCAAGTAGCACTGGATTGAAACTTGAACAAGTTTTACCCAACAGTAAACTTAAAATTGCTGGAACAAATGGGAGATATTACAGAAAGATGCCACATTAAGACGCAAATAGGAATACATTAACCTAGAGCTACTCAACTTTGAAAACCCTGGGGGCCACAGTGATACCCACACCACATGCCAAGGGCCGCAACTTAAGTGTGGTTGCATGTATATGCAAATATTTATGCAAATATATGCAAATAGCTTCTTTCACACGGAGAGGAATGAATACAAAGATTAAGGCAAGACTACATAACACGCAGCCCCATTTAAGTAAGTTCTGCTGATATTCATAAAATGCAATATTTACCCAATTTCCACCCATATGACAGCACTTTTAATGAGCAATGACAGTCCAGGAATTTAACTACTAAAATGCATGTCAACAGGAGACCATAATATTGACTACTTTTTGTTTTGGCTTCACAATTTTAACAAATCAAAGAAAAACTGCCAGTACAATATTTACTGAAATCTAAGTACAATCAATGCGAAGTTAAAGGCACCAAGGGGAGAAGTGGCATGGCTAGAAAAGGAACCCAGGAATCCTACTTCCCAGAATCCCTTCCTTTTACCTGCCCGCCCCACCAAGCACCAGCTCTCATAGTCCTCACAGAGCAGAGACTGGAACCCCCAAATCTAACCAATGGACCCAGCGCCTACATACAGGAAAGGAACGAAGCCAGAAGTTTTAACACCCAGCCCTGCTCTAACCCAATGTACTCACCCTTCCCCCAGAGCCAGGCACTCTCCAGCCCTCCCACTCCAACCCAATACTCTTCCACTCCCCTAAAGCCAGATACCCCCAGCCTCCTGCTCTAACCCAATGCCCCACCCCTCCCTTAGAGCCAGGCAACCTCAGCCCCCCTGTTGTAACCCAATGCCCCTTCCCTCCCAGAGCCAGGGACAAAAATCTAGCGGGGCAGGGGGTAATGCCTGGGTCTCACCGGAACCACAAGCTTTTCCCTCCAAGAGCTGGGGCCTGTGCACAGAGTAGCTGTGAATGGCCCAGGTGCATGGCTCCAAATGTTCCATTGAAGGTACATGCTGCTGCCCCCTCCCCGATCCCCTTTGCAGGACAAAAAATCCCAGGCATTTTTTGCCTTTTAAAAAACCCATCCTGATGGTGATTTAACATGTGAAAACAAGAACATGTCTGGGAAAAACTGGACATATGGTAACCCTATCCAAGCCCCAGCACAGACCTCTCATACCCCGGCCTCACTGTGTCACTGCCTTTCCACATCTCTCACTGCCCGGCTCCCTGCTGCCTCGTGCCACCCCCGACCTGGCCTGGCTCAGTGTGGCGCTGTGGGGCTCCACTTGTGAGGAGGCGCTGCCGCCATGGTCGATGGGGTAGGCATGCTCTGCTGCCACCTCTTGTTGCTCCCCCACTGGCTGGCACCTCCTGCTGCCTCCTCTTGCCTCCCCCCCCCCCCACCTTGCTGGCCAGTAGCTCCTGCGCATGCGCCTATGCGACCTGGCTCAGCATGGCATGGAACGCCTCGTGGGGAAGCACTGCCACTGTGGTCTATGTGGCAGGCATGCTCTGCTGCCACCTCTTGTTGCCCCCCCACCGCCAGCTGGCACCTCCTGCGCGTGCAACTTGGCTCAATGCGGCGCAGTGCGGCTCGGCTCACCAGGAGGCGCTGCCGCTGGAGCCCACAGCGACGAGGTAGGCAGGTGGCCCAGGAAGCGGCTCAAGGCGCCGTGCCCGCATGTGGCCCGTGGGCCACGCGTTGAGTAGCCCTTCATTAACCTATGTTCCAAAGACAATCTCCAGAGAAAAATCAGATTGCATATATGTATCACCTCTAAGATACCAATGGATGACTTGCTAAGTGTTGAATATATGAAAAATCCACATCTCATATTATTGCATCTTCCATTTTTTAAATAGTCTGCATCCAATGCAATTGTGACATCTTAACAGTGCACTCAAAGTCATCAGAGCTCTGTAAAGGCAGCTGCTGGACAGAAGGGAGCAATTCCTGCACAATGTTTTTTTTCTAAAGCTTCTTATGTAGGAATTGTACTCCCTGCCTGATACTTACAAAGGTTGCTTGCATGACAGCACCTTTTTATTATTGACCCTTCTGAGACATAAAAATGCAAGACTACGCTTTGTCTTCTCTACTTGAAAGGGTATGCTCAAGGTATCCAGCCCTCTACCCCCTCCAGAGGTTACCCCCAACTTTATAGTTTTGCCACAAAGTTAAGTACCTAATCTTCACTGTCTTGATCTCAAGATAGTCCCCAAGAACCTAGTATTGACCTCTCCTGGTCAGTATTTCTTTCTGCTCTTTCATTCATGAACGCTCAGGTCCCAAGGATGCTGGACAAGGAGAGCTGAACTATATTTGCTTTTGCGTGTGCACATGTGTGCCTGCTTCTGCCCGATACATATTTCTCGTTCCAAATGAGGTGTGTTGCTAACCAATCAGTTTGTAAATCTAGTGTTCTTAACTGAGGTTCTACTGTTAAAAAAAAAAAATTATAAAAATCATTTCTGTATTCAGTAATAGGTTCCTGACTTAAAACATGTAATCATAAAACTGACCCAAAGAACAGTTTTTACTTTAATCAAAATTTCTAATTTCCATTTTCCCCAGACTATTTCATATTGGGATATACTAAACAAAGCTATTCTTTCTGTCCCTTCCTGCAGTTTTATCAGCTTAACTAAAGGAGCGAGAGAGAGAATGGCAACCCTATCTGCTATTTCTTATGGGTGTAATACAGCTTGAAAAGTCTCTCTCATCATATGGGATCAGGAATAGTCAAACTAGGTCACAAGGAGGGCTGCCAACATTGTATTTCAAAAATAAAGGTCTGGTTTTCCTTAGCACCCTCACCCTATCACTCCTCATTATTAATTATCATTAATGATGAAAAATAGTAATAAGCTGTTCTCACCTTCTTTTGCCAGGAATATTTCTTTGTGCTTTTTGCAATGCTCAGCAACTCCTCATCTTATTGAACACACATGAAAAATAAGTCATCTCATCAGGTTCTCTTCAGCTTCTTTAAACATTCAGATCTCTCCCTAATTTGATCTCTCACACACACTAATGTGTAAGAAAAGCGATATATTTTTCAGGACACCCAAGTCAGACCGATATTACCCCATGCAATTAAATTCAGAAGCTTCCTAATTTCAGTGTTAACACTACATCTACATATTGCCTACATCAACATCCTCTCCAAAACATATTGAGACTTTGCAAGAAGCAGTGTGCACAATTAAAGATAATATGTGACTTATATTACAGTAAATTATCATTTACAAAATTATGCTATAGATATATAAACCTTGTATCTATCTCAATGTATGTTTATTTTTCATAAGACCATTTAATTATTTATTTGATTATTGACTATTCTATACCTTAATATGGGTTAATTAAATCATAACTAATTAATGAATTCTAGGAATACGAGTAATGTTTGTAGAGTGCTTTAGAAGAATAAAATAATGACTTGAAAAAATAAAGCATTGGGGAGTTTTATTTAAATTGATTTTTTCTGTATATATTCCTAGTTCTTTACTTTCACCCCATTTTCAGAAGTCTACATTTTACATTTATTTACTACTTGTCAGCAGAACTGCAGTTTTCACACAGATTTGAAAATTCAATACATCATATGATGGCGTTGGTTGCATATAGAGCAGGAACTTTTTGCTTATCTGATTTGTTTTTATTTCATTGTTTTATTCTTACTAGAATTTTTAAAGCCCATAGACTTGCCTCATTAAGCATAGATGGAGGCTCTTAAGTGAGAAACCTTTTTAAAAAATTGTCTGTGGATAATACGATTGCAGTGCTTCAAACTAGGTAGTAAAATGCACATATATGTCCTGAACAAGCTACAAAAGGCAAAGCATACCTTAGTTAATGTCAGTCTGATGAAGTTCCCATGCAAGTGCAATTATTATAGTTCAATTAGCATGATGAAATTTAGTGAGGAGTACTGTAATTAGAACCACTGACATGCATAGATAGCTAATGCTTTTTTTTTTTTAATATATAAAGGGAGCAAAGAATTTCTGACATTCTTTGCTTAAACAACATACATAAAAAAAAATGTGTCATTCTTTATCCTCCTTTATCCCCCCCCCCCCCACATAAAATTCAGTGTAAAAGACCTACTAAACATACATCTTTTTTTAAAACAAATTTTAAACAACCCACCTAGGGAATTTAAGCCCAAATATTTGCATCCCCATGACAAATGTTTGGGGAGTTGAACAATCCAATTGTTTGGGGAAAATATGCTTCTGCCCTATTGAGTGAAAGATCTATACAGAGCAGAAATACTTTTATCATAGTCTCTTTCAGTGCCAAATACTTATATTACCACAGTGTTTAGAGGTCCTAATGAGGATCAGTGCTCAACGTACAGGAGGCCCCTGACTTGCGACCGCCCGAGTTCCGATCCCCCGCACTTACAACCATTTTTGTAAGCACAGAAGGGGCCTAAAACCCCCGACTTACATCCCTGGCCCGCATTTACGCTAGCACATGGCACCTATCGTAAATGAGGGTTCGAGTTATGACGCCCCTGACTTGCAACGCTTCCTCCGGAACCAATTGTGTTGCAAGTTGACAGCCTCCTGTATTTGAAACACAAAATGAAAGATACTCTTCCTATTCTTGAGAATTTAGAATCTGAGGCCCTTATCCTGCAGACCCACATGGGCCGCAGATAAAGCCTGCAGAATTCAGTTGACTTCACAAATCACAAGGATTTACCCACTTAATTAAAAGATCAGAACCTATGGGGCAGCAATTATACATGTTACAACAGAGGTGCAACTTTTGATGTTGATAGTGTCACTTCAACGAAAGAGCAGAGTCATAGTTGTGGGAAAAGGTTATTAGGCAATTAAATCTAGACAACATTTCAAATATTGTCAACATTACCCAGAAAATATTAACTCCACCACTTCCATCTTACGAGGTCAAATAGTTCACAATTTTTACACCTCACAGTCACAGAACCGACACATGCAAACCATCTAAAATATGCCTACTCACCACATTATTTGTACTATGCAACGGATTCTAAATTTCAGTTGGGTGCTGGCTGTAACTGCTGGTTTTATTGAGAGGAGTACAGTTCTGATCATATCTTTTCTAATTCTGAAATATTTCAATTCCTGGTCAAGCTAGGTCATGTCTCTTCAGTTAACTATGTTAACCAGAACTAAAAAATGTAAGTGTAAAAAAAGTAAAGCTAATAGAGGAAAGACAGCAACAAGTTCCATCTCAGTGCTCCCCAGGCTTCTCCTCACTAACGCAGCCAAGCACTCAGGAGAACTCAACTCCAGGATTACCTAAAAAATAAGTGGTTTGCAATTAAGAGTCATAGCCAGAGCTGATCAGGACTCTTCGCAAAACAGGTTTTCATCTGAAAATGCCAATCCATCAAAACCAAAGTGTTGAGTTTGATTTCACCCAACTCTAAATGAAATAGAGAGTGTGGTTTGACAGAAGCCTCCATCACTTCCCACCAACTTGCCTTCTGGAGACCCCAGGGCTTCCAGCTCCCTGCCATAGAGCCAGGATGCTCTGGCTTTAAAAGGGGCTGTTAAGGTCTGGGCTTCATAGCACAGAGCCTGGTAGGTCTGAAAGCTGCAGCTGGAGATGGGATTCTCATGGCTCCTAGGCTCTGTGCTTCATAGCAGGGGACTTTTCAGGTTTCTGGAGGGTGAAGAATCCCCAGGAGCCAGAAGCAGCTGACTTCTTTCTTATTTGGTGTCAGGGGAACATAAAACAAAGATGGGTTCCCCCCCCCCGCCAAATTTCCTTTCTGCAGGAAATTAAACAACAAACAAACAAACAAACAAACCAACCCACCCTAGGGTTGCCAGGTGTCTGGTTGTGCTCGGACAGTCCATTATTTCTGGCCCCTGGCCAGTTTAAGAAAAAAAAACAAAAAACAAAAAACCAACACATGCCCCCACACCAGAAAATACCAGATATATAAAATGTCTGGTATTTTCTGTTTTTCTTGGACAGAAGGCTGGTGGGGACATTCTTCTCCTGCTGCGTCTGAGGGACAGGAGGGAGCGAGGAGTGCAGGGATTCTTAAAGGTGCAGCGATCTTTTTATTCTCCCCCCCCGCTTTTTCTTTTTTTGCTCAACAACTTTCATCTCCTGGGTTTTTTTGGTGAAAGCATCTGGCAAGCCTAAAAAAACTCCACACTTATCTTTGCTCTCAGAGAACTTGTTTAAAATGCCACACTTCCCTTAATGTTTAATATTGCTAAAGGTTTAAGTTAAATGTTATCACATTATTTATTCAGTGGACTATTTCCAAGATGTCCTTCATTTCAATATTTTGCTCAAGAAGTGATTATGCTGTGTTCCAGTGATCCCAAACAATAGGGAGCAGCAACCAGTGGTGAACACCAAGGGAAGAGTTACAGGCACCAAATCCAGGTGGCCCTGCTGAGTATTCATTATGGCACACATAGGATTGCAGCTCTGGGCCTAATACAAGAGTAAGTAAATCACAGACCTAGGAAGGAAAAGGAAATAAGACCCATATGTGAAGTGGTGCACTCAGAAGAAACCGTAAAGCAAAGTGGTGTAGCTGGATTTCAGTTGTAAGCAATTTAATTAGGGTTGCCAGATGGTTTCAACAAAAATACCGGACACACTTGACATTACATCACAATCTACATTACATCTTATTTAGAAAATACCGGACATTTATATTTTCTCATTTATATTTTTTCAATTTGTTTCCCAAACAGAAAGTTCAAAACCGGACACCTGGCAACCCTAGATTTAATAGACAAAACCAATGGTGCTGGGCTGTTGCATGATTCTGTTTGAGACAATCTGCTAGAATACCCCATGACAGTTCAACAGTGGCAAGTCCAGTATCACAGTGGATGAAGGAAGGGAGAGAGAACAGTATGCAAGTAAGGAGCCTTATGCAAATGTTCTGCACATTAGCTGCATCTTTACAACAGCAACAACCTTCAAGATCCTGTTGCCTTCCAAACAGCTGAGTTTTCTATCAGTTCATTGCCATGTGGAATCAACGTCCAAACATACATAAAAAACTAGTCCCTTCAAAGCTCTTGTTCACTGTAGCACATCAACAATATTTCACCTAAAGCAACACAGTAAAGAACATTTTGCCATACCTGGAGTTGGAGGCACATAGCAGTAAATAGTCACAATAAGCAGATGTTGCTAAAATCTTTGATAATACTTCGGCAGGTTTCAATAATAGTATTGGGAACAGCCTCCTTTCCTTGCCAATAACTGCCATCACTGGTACTCAAGAGACCTGATGCTTATCAGGTACATACAGTACACAGCAGCTGGTTGTTTAAGCTGACTGTACAGGTTGGACCTCCCTGGTTTTGAACCCTTGGGACAAGGGATTTTGCTGGACCTGGAGAGATCATTTCTGGCCCCCCAGCCTGGTTCCACTCCTGGCCAAGCTACCAACCTCCCAGATGGCTTCCCCTTCTTCTTTTGAGGAAGCATATGGAATAAGCACATAGATATCAATGCACAATGCCTTTGACAGGTCTCTTCCTGTATCCTGGCCATAAGCAGAGGATGAGAAAACCAGAGATCAAGCCAAAGACAGACATCACCACCAAGACTCATGAAAGCTTAATATTCTTGTTACCCCTTTCTAGCATATCATTAAACTACATTCTATTTTATCCACTAACTTTTCTGCCTTTTAAGCGATTTCAAATTGATCAGTCTTGGAACAGACTCAATTTCTTTGCATCACAACATGGAAGCTAAACATTGTACTCAACAAGATTGCTATAATGTGGTATAGTCTAGCAGCTATCTTGCACCCACAAATTTCATGAATGTAAGTGGGATCTGTGGTTACTCAGCATTTCCGAAAATCATTTCAAATCTTCAAAAACTACTTGGGGGGGGGGGGATGGTGATGTAATGTGTAACAACTCTTCTGTCACTGCCATGATATAGGATGAATTAGGAGAACAAAAAAAAAATGTAAATTGCTATAAAATATAGAATTCTCTCTTGGAATGGAAAAGACAGAGTTAGAGACAGATGCCAGCACCCATGTGACAGGTATTATAAGTGACTTTATGTTGAGGCCTTGTCTATAATATGGATTTGACTCACAACCTTTGGTGGCCAGCAACCATTGCAGCTTCACAGTCTTCACCTAATGTGAACAGGATAAAGATCAAAAGCTATAATTGTCACCAGTTCACCTTATGCTCATTTTAATCTGGGTTAAGCAGCAGCAAATCAGATCAGCTACACTGGTAGCTGGACACTGATGGCTGCTGATGGCTGAGATCAAAACAAAATCTGTATAAGACTTTGATGAAGTTCAAGTCTAGAAACTCTCGCCTGCCTAGTGGTGTTCATTAATACTAGTCTATGGAATGTTCATGCTCCCTTTATTTTCCTCTAATAAAAAACAATTAAGAACCTGAACAGGACTCTGTTGAGTTGAACTACATTTCATCATTGCTAGATCTTCCTGAAAGAAGAAAACACATTGATGGACAGATCACCTTCCCCATAATGAGAAACAAGGCATAGCCACTGATCAATTTGTGCATAGAGCTGTATGTCTAATGAATACACTGTAACTAAAATAGGATCCATGACAAAAAGTAAGCAAATACAATCACATGGCTGATGTCATACAGTGTCAGAAGGTAAACATTAAGTTATATTTTCCACCTAGAATGTTCATGTAGCATTCCTGGTTCTATTCAAACATTCCTTGCCTACTACTTTACCCTGGCACTCAACTTCCTTGAACAATTCTTTTGAGGCTGAAATGTTCCATGTTTGGCTTTCATCCAAATGTTATTTTTCTATGGAAGTCTGAGCAGAAGTAATTTAATCTCTGGAGTTAACCAAAACTAAAACAAAAGAAATATCATGCACTTTGCTCATACGTTCTAATCAATGACATTCTGATTACTCACCCTGAAACTTAACTTGCTTTGTGATCTCATGTACTGAAGTCAACCCAAATGTGAATAAAATCAGTTCAATAGTTTTAAAGATACAAATGTAAGTAGTACAGAATTATGAATGCACAAGCCTCTTTTTTCAGGAGAGAGCATGCAGAGGAATGTACAGTAATTCCTCATTTAACACTATAGATATATTGCAGAAAATGATCATGTTAATTGAAAACGTGTTATGCAGGGTTAATTTTCCCATTGAAAATAATGGAAAAGGTGGGGGTTGCGTTTCAAGCAGTGGTGTCTGTTGGGACCAGGACATAGGGTTGGGGGAGAAAGGGGACTGGGTTACAGCAGGGAAGGGAGGTGTTTGGCTCTGGGGAAGGGAAGGGGAGGAGAGGGGAGGGGGACTGGGTTGGGAGTATGCCCCTGTGATGGGTCTGGCAGGACCTGCGCTGCGTCCGGCGAGGGGAGGTCACCAGGGAACAGCGCGGCGAGCAGCGAACCCTCCACCGCTTTGCAGGGAGGTGGGGGAAGCCCCGCGCAGCTGCCAGCGATGGGCTGGCTGGGGAAATCGTGTTATTCCAGGGACGGTCATGTAATTCAAAAGACGTTCCCCCCAAAAAAATCATGCTATCATGAAAACGTGTTAAGCGGGCACATGTTAAATGAGGAATTACTGTATTTTCAGGATCTAAATAAAACCAAGCCTACCCTGAACTTAGGCATTATACAAGATACTGTACATGGAGCAAAGATTTTGCTTCTCAAAACAAAGCTGCAACCTGACTCGAGCGTGTAAAACAATATTACATTTTTAAAAGCTAGTTCTCACTATACAAACTCAACTATAAACAACAATACCCGTTATCATGGTTATCAATGAACAGACAGTGGTTAGTTTAAAGCAAAATGAAAAGCAAATGGAATGAGGAGGGGGAGGGTTTTCCTAAAGAACAAAAAGTAGGTGCACAAAACAAACATGCATTAGGGATGTTAAATTTAGATTAATTGGCTAATTGAATAGTCAATGCAATTTGTGTCGACTATTCGATTAGTCAATAAGAGTGCCTCTGCCTTTGAAGAGTAGCAACAGCCCCAGGACTGCTGCTACATTTCAAAGGCAAATATGCTGCAGAGAACAGAGGCAGAGGGGTACGATGAGAACACTGCTTTTCCTACAATGAGAACAGCCATACTGGGTCATACCAAAGGTCCATCTAGCTCAGTCTCCTGCCTGTGGACAGTAGCCAATACCAGATTCCCCAAAGAGAGGAACACAACAGGTAATAAAAATGATTCCTCTCCTATCATCCATTTCCAGCCCCTGACAGACAGAGGCTAGGGACACCATTCCTTCCCATCCTGGCTAATAGCCATTGATGGACCTAACCTCTATTAATTATTCTAGCTCTTCTTTGAACTCTGTTCAAGTCCTGGTCTTCACAGCCTCCTCTGGCAAGGAGATCCACAGGTCGACTGTGCAGTGTTCAGCTCTTACTACATTTAAAATGCGGAGCCACCATGTGGGTGGCTCCCTGAGCCACCAAGAGCTGGGACTCCTCAGTCCTGGCTTGCGCCCCCCACTGCAGCTCTGCAGAATGTCTCCGGGAACAACCCGCGCTGCAGCTCTGCATTTTAAATGTAATAAGAGCTGGGCAGCTCTTACTGCATTTTAAATGCAGAGGCGCAGCGGTCCTGGACCAGCGTGAGCCAGGATTGCTCAGTCCTGGCTCGCACTGGATCCAGCAGTGCCTGTTCACGGCAGACCAGGCTGGCTGCGGGCAGGGGCTGCTCCAGCAGCAGCCCCGGCCACCGCAAACAGAGGCTGCTGCTGGAGCACCCCTGTTCCTGACTACGGCCATCCTTGGCCACTGTGGACAGGGGCTGCTTCGTGGCAGCAACACCTGTCTATGGAGGGACCCAGCTCCCCACTGGGACCCCTGTTGAGAAGGGCTGCCACCACAAAGCAGGCTCTGCCTGCGTGAGCCTCAGCCTACCGTGGGCAGCGGCTGCTTTGTGGCAGCCTTCCCAACCCTTCCTTCCCCCCACTGCCATTTATAGAGGCGGGGGGGGAGGGGGAGGGAGGTGGCATTGCAGACACGGTGCTGGGGGGAAAACCAGCTTCTAAGCGAGCTCTCCCCAGTACCAGTCCCTGCCCCCACCCTTTGCTGCCTCTCATACAAAGGCAGCTGTGGGGAGGAGGGAACAGTGAGTAGTCAAGTACTTGACTCAACTACCCGATAAGTTTAGCCTTACTGGGTAGTTAAATATGACTACTTGCTTACATACCTACCCTATACAACTGCTTGTTTCACATATACCTAGATATGGCCCTGCCCTTCAGTGCACAGCCCCAAACATGCAGACCTTCATCCACTATGAATTTATCAAGGATCTTGAATGTTTTTTCAACAGCTCTTTGGATTGGGATTGCTTTGCCAAATAATAGTCTTCAGATACTTGTACCTGCTTTGACAAATCTCAGGTTAACATAGAAGTTGAGCCATGGACTCATCAAGCTTCAGTGCAAAATATTATCTCTCTTATTCTACCAGCTGATTCTGAACATTTTCTGCAAGGTCACCACTGCTTCAATGGATGGTGGTATTTGACACAGGAATGGTGTTCAGTACCATACTTGCTTGTTTCCCAATTCTATGTCTACTACAACTGAAAATAGAAGGATCACATAATAGCGTTTGACTTTTGCAATTTACTTGACCACAACACAAGATGCTTTTGAGGAACAGCTGCTTCCTTAGATGTGACTTTTATTGCCACTTTTAACTCTTCTTTCCTGAAAAGGGGGGAGGGGTAGAAAATCACAGTTCTTGTTCAAAAATCCCAGGTATTTGTTTTTTTAATTGTCACTGTAGTTACCCTGGCCTCATACTTTACAAATGACACCTTGTGGCTGTGGATTTTCTGCAGTACTGTCCAGACATGAAAATCCAAATATAATGAACCTACCCTGTCTGCTAATACTGGTGCAGCCACTGGGAACATTTTTTCTTTGCCCTAGCAGGTGGCTAATATCAGAAAAACTTTTGCTGAGTATTTCCTCCTGCAGGAAGCCTCTCTGCTGAAGGTCCCCTATAGAAACACAGGGCACAGAGAGGCTCCCAGCCTCAGTAGCAGCATAAGGCTCAGACACATGGGTAAAATGCAGGTGATTTTTAAGCCTAGTTTAATAGCCTCTTATTTAGAAGAGAACAAAAACAGGCATATCAACTAAGTTTTTCACCAGCCTCCTATGGGTCCCTCATGAACCCTTTGGGGAAGCACTGATCTAATCACTATGGAACAGGTGGAGCAAGGAGGCAGAAAACCAGAATCTTTCCAATACAGTGAAAGACTAAGAATCCATCAAGATATTTAATTCTTAATTATCCATTTTTAACTATCATATACAGAACCTACCTCTCCCACTTTTAATTCATAAGTCTCAATGTGTTATAAAGGAGGTCAGACCACTATTTTACATGTGGGGAAACTGAGGCACCATGTGACAGGCCCACAGTCACCCTACCAGCAAATCCAGATCTCCCAAGTCCCAGTCCATTGGTCTAACCATTCAGCAACACTGCCTGTCTACATAGAACTCTCTGAACCAATGGCAGCAGCACGCTTTTCATAATTTTACTCCAAAGTCACATTTCTGAGCATGTGACCAGAGAGATAGCTGTTTCCTGCACACAGCAATACAACCTCAGAGAAGGATACACTATCACTGTCAATTTTTAAATCGAGGCTCAATTTTAAGATATGCTCTTGTTAAAAAGGAATTATTCTGGGGACGTTCTATGGCTTGTGTTATACAGTGTCAGGCTAGATCACAATGGTCCCTTCTGGCTTTGTGATCTATTAATCTAAAACAAGTCCTTAAACATCATCGATGGCAAAAAGGAGAAGTCTGAACTACATTTGTGAAATAAGAAGATTGTTGCAAAGAGCTTCTAGCTGCTCCTTCAGAATTCCAGATACTTGGAGAATGCCCACAAGTCAGAATGGTGTCCTACAATATGTATTTCACTGGCAAATTCAGTAACGGGGGATGTAGAAACTCCACACACAGACATATGTACACCCGAATACACACTTCCTGGCAGCATGCAAAGAGGATAGAAAGAAACACTGAAGCTTTTCCCAACAAATACAAAAACAGAGTTGGCTTTCAACTCTTAGGCTATTTCTACACTATGGGGTTTTTCTGGGATACCAGAGGTATCCTGAAAAAACTCCACCACGTCCAGGGAACGCGTCTGCTTTTCCACTTTTTTTTTTTTTTTTTTTTTTGCAGAAGAGCCGACGCGCTCTTTCAGATACTTGTCTTCCTCCTCCCATGAGGAAGAAGGGCTCTTCCGAAAGAGGAGGCTTTTCCAAAATTGGCCCAGTGTAGACGAGCCAAATTTCAGAAAAGCCTCTTCCGAAAAAACTATTGGAAAAAGGTATACTAATGGAGGAGCGCAATTTGCATACCTTTTTCCGATAGATCATTGTAGTGTAAACATAGCCTCAGGTAGATAAGTTCATATTTATACACATGTACATGGGTAGTGGGAGAAGCAAGACCCACCCCCAGTTCTGTCCCTTCTGCTGAGACCCCGCACTTGGAGTGTGAGCAAAGCGGCCTCAGCCTTCTCTCTCCTCGTCCAGAACATGGGGAAGGGTGAGCAGCACACCGCCCCAGCCCTTCCCCAGCCCTGGGAGCACGGGCACCCCCCACCTCCAGTCCCAGAGAGCTGGCAATAGGCATGGTTCCAGCCTCGGTGGGACTGAAGTCCAGGCAGCCTCAAGAAATTGGGGGAGCTGTGCTGAATGGTGGGTGTGGGAGCAGAGCCTAGGTGGAGCAGGCAGGCATTTTGAGAAGGCATTGCCTTCTCTGCCTCTTCTGCCCACCGCCCATGCACAAGTACAATAGCTGCAAAGCTATTCCAACAATGTATCCCAAGAAGACTGCTGAGTTTTTAAGTGGTTACAGCAAGACACCTGGGGGTGCCTTCTGCCACTGACTTGCTATGGGACTCATGATCACACAATTGCCCAATGTGTAAAATGGGGTCTTCTTGATTTCAGAGGGTTGGTTTAACCTTTAATTCATTATTATATGCTCTGGGCCCTTGAATGAAAGCTACAGTTGACCTGCAAGTACATAGTTTCTCTGTACAATTAAAATCTCCATTAGGCAAAACCAGGAGCAATAAACTGCACACGTTTCCAAAGGCAATTTTCCACTGAATAATTTTAAAGGCAGGTCAAAGTTCGGACCTGAGCTACTTAGTTTTAACAATGCAGTGGTAGAATTCACAGGAATAATGTTGAGTTGAGAAGAATCCAAAGAACAAGTTCAGGAAAATTCATTTTCCTATTCACATTTTGGAAAGTAGTGGTTGTGTTTTTGTCCAGGGGGTTAGGTTGGGTCTTTTCCTCCCAGCTTGAAAGGATTCTTTGCAATGCTTTTGAAGCAAGATATGTATAGTTCCTAAAACTTGTACATTTCAGTTTTTAGAGGTTGTTTTACATGGCCACTACAATTTACAAGTCATTATTATAAATTTACAGGATTCTCCTTCTTGTAGTTTTATTAGGTCTCAAAAAGTTTAATATGAAAGAAAAAAAACCTCAGTCTTAATATCAATTTAAGTGATCTAAGGAATTGATTTCAGCAGAATCTGGCTGAGAATGCATTTTTTGGCCTAACAAAATTAAACTCACAGGATTCAGCTCCAATGTGGCATCACAATGGGAGAATTTATATCTATTTAACTAATCAGTATTCCTTAGGAACATTGTGAAAATCAACATTGTAATTTTGGCAATGAATTCCCTTTCTCCATGAAAGGATCTAAAGCAGATTTATATCATTACTTGGAATATTTTCATGGAAGAGAACAACATGCAATCTTGTCCATCCTTAAGGCAGAGTCAGCCAATGACTAAAGTGCATTCTAAAAGAAATTAAACTTGAAAAATATTTCAACATTCAACAATTTTCAATCTTCACCTTAAAAAGAAAAAAAATTAACTAGCACTGTTCCCACATGATTACCAAGGACCTGTTCACAACTAGAGTTGCCAGATGGTTTGACAAAAATACCGGACACACTTGATCTCAGATGGGGGGTGGGGGAGGGGGGAGCGGCAGAACAGCCGCTGGAGAGCACGGCTGGCCAGGAGAAGGGTGGGGGAAGCAGGGCTGGCCGGAGGGGCGGGGGGTAGAAGAAGAGTGTGCAGGAACCAGCTGGCAGGAAGCGGGGTTAGCCCAGGCATACGCAGATTCCGGGGTGCTGCCCATCCCGCACACGGTCCCAGCAGAGCACACGGGCGAGTCCTGCCCCGGGATTCCATCCCAACTCTACCCCGCCCCCACACTGCATAGCTGCATACTGCCTGGCTGATAGACACGCTCATGTAGCGTGAGCGTGTCTACCAGCCAGGCAGTACGCAACTACATACTGATACTCATGATAATAATAAAACTTATTTAATTAGAAAATACTGGACATTTATATGTCCGGTATTTTCTCATTTTGTTTCCGGGACAGAAAGCTCAAATACCAGACTATCCAATTCAAAACCAGACACCTGGCAACCCTATTCACAACACCCTCAGGTATGCAACAAATACATATGAAACAGCATAAGAACTAGCAGGTCTTAACTGTAACCCTATATTTTGATGTTTCAGCCAACACCTTTCAATTGGAAAAGTTTAAGAAAAAAAAAGACAAATGGCACAGGTGATGACTAAGGGCTGCATGAAGTATATAAACACATGGTAGAGATCGCTGAAAAGGTATTTTAACAAAAAAGTACAAATTTTTCAAAAATCCTTTTTCCAAACCAGCTCCAGCAGTAATATTTCAAGATCACTCTTTAAGTAGGTGCCCTGTGTTCTTATCAGTTACAAGTCACAAAGCATCAATTATGACCATTTTTAAACACTTTGGCTATGTCTACATTGCGCTTTCTTGTGCAAGAATGTATGCAATTGAGGTGTGGCAATGAATATTGCCGCACCTCATTTGCATACTTAATTAGCTGCCGTTTTTGCACAAGTGGCTTTTGCGCAAGAAGGAGCAGTCTACGCCCTTTCACAAGAGGGGGTTTTGCGCAAGAGGGAGCTGTGTAGACTGCTCCTTCTTGCACAAAAGCCCCTTGTGCAAAATGGCAGCTCATTTGCATATGTTTTTGCACAAGAAAGTGTCATGTTGATGTACCCTTCCAGTTTTTCATTCTCCAAATGACAAGACCAAAAAAAAAAAAAATCTAAAAAATGCACTTTAGGAATTAATTTTCATATGAGAAGAAAATGAGCACAGCAAAGGGAGGGGTCCAATAGAGAATACATCCAAGCCACAAAAGAACACATTAAAATACTCAATCAAATAAGCCCAGCTTTAGTATTAGCCATTTTTATATTTTCACTGTAAAATACAAGTTATTGCCAAAGGATTTGGCAATGGGGATGGTTTTCTCCTTTTTTCTGTTAGAAGACAAGAACAACAGGGAGGGAATTCAATGAAGTTGTATTCTTGTCGTGGAGACAAGTAGTATATAAAAGTATTATTTTCTTAGGCCCCTGGTCCTGCAAAGGCTTACATTTATACTTAAATAGCTGGAATTACCTGGCATTGCTCGGGGTGGGCAGGAGGGGGTGAGCACAGGACCTAGGGTGGGCGGGGCAGCCCAGCTCCCGCCTGGGGCTGCAGGGGGCAATGACCCTACTGCCTGCCCCGAAACTTTCACCCCGCTACCTGCCGCACCATGGGGCCACACCGGGGGCTCCCCTCTCCCGTGGGCTGTGCTGAGCATATGCCAGGCTCCCCGCCACGCAACCAGGAAGCTGCGCCAGATCCCGGGCCGCTCCCAGCACCGCCACAGCTGCAACCTCTCTTGAGCGGCAGCCGTGAGCTCCAGCCTACCGCTCGGCAACCCTCGGCCGGCGCTGGAGGGGAGGGGCCCTGGCCGAGTGACATCATGGGCAGGAGGGGGCTCCTCTGCCCCGGAGGCACCTGCGCAGTGGAACAGCCTAGTAGAGGCGAGTGGGGCAGCTGCTGCTCGGAGCGCCGCCCCTCCCCTCGCGCCTCCGCCACCAGCCTTAGTGAGTGACTGTCCCCGCCACTTCCCCCAGGAAGCCGTTTCTCCCTGCACTGCCAAAAGTACTTAAAACCTTCTCCTGGAAGAAATGTTACCCCATGCAAAGCTTGGTTGCAGTAGCTCTTATAGTGCCCAAGTTATTAGCGCACAAACAACAAACAATCTCCTTCATATGTTAGACTAGCTAGAGTTACCTGGCATTGCTCGCGAAACTGGAGGAACAAAATGTAGAAAAACAGTAGTCCATTATCTTTTTTTGAATGGTAGAAAAGTTGCACTGATTTCTATAGGGATGAAAATATGGGTCCACGTCATCCCCGGAGGGGGTGGAGGTGACCGCGGGTGGAGGGGAGGTTACACACACACGCGGGAGGGGTGCCCCAGCTTGCGCCCGGGGCTGCAGGTGCCGCAGGAGGCAGGGCGGGTGCCCGAGCCATTGTGCGTGTGGGGGTCGGGGTACTGCATGCCAGCGCGGGGGGGGAGGGGGAGGAGGAGGGGAAGAGACAATTATGTAACCTCGTGGGCAGGAGGGGGCAAGTCCCGGACGGCACTGGGGGCCGCAGGCAGTGGGCACAGGACCTAGGATGGGCAGGGCGGCCCCTGCAGTGCAGCAGGTTACTTTTTGATTTTTACAGCTTGAGCTTGGGCCCGATTGGATCCAAAAGTACCTTAAAACCTTTCATCCAGGAGAAGGTTATCCCATGCAAAGTTTGGTTGCGGTAGCTCTTATAGTGTCCAAGTTCTTAGCGCACAAACTTACAAACATTCTCCTTTATATATTAGAGTTTATGCACTGTTAGCAGCCACGTTCAATTCAATGCATGTGTTCAGAACATACATTAATCTTGCAAGATGACAAACTCTCTCAACATATCTATTCTCTGTGTATTCAGAATCATTTATTTTGTAGTAGTGCTCCCTTAGAAGTCCCAATTAGGGATCAAGGTCTCATTGTGTTAAGTGTTGTATGGGCATAAGAGCAAGCCTCTGCCCCCAACAATACACACACATAAAACAGACAAAACATAAGAGGTATGAGAAGGACAAAGGAGCAGTCATATGTCATTCCGCTGATGGTCAAGTGATTTGCAGACATAGCAAAACTGAGCGTAAGATCAGTGTAAAAAAATCTAAAAAGCCACTACAAAAAGAGTTCCTCTCAACAGAGGGCAGGCTGAACAGCCTTAAGTATGAGTGAAGGGGTATACAGGGGAAAAAAAGAGGAGTAAGCAGCAGGCAGGGCCCCAGGGGGAAAAAAAAAGGTGTAGCAAGGGAGTTGGGGCCCTGGTTCAGGCATTGTTGTGTCCCAACACTTCTCAGGAGTTTCCAATACTCCTTACAGAGGGCAGCACCAGTGAAAGATAAGGCTAGTCGAGAGAAAGTTAAATATGCATTAATGGTAGCATTGTCCCCCAGAGGAGGCAGGGTTTTGTTTTGTTTTTTTAAATAAGGACACATTGTTACTGCATTTCATTGTATTAGCATTATTAATTAAAGAATAGAGGAATTGAACTGATTCCACTCCTTGTGAATCAGAACAGCTCACCAAGTTCCACTCATTGACACTGGAGTTTGAAGTTACAGAAAGAACCATGGAGCTGCAAAGTTGGAGCCAAGGGATTAGACTGCCCTGGATGACCTTCGTTATGAATAACAGTGCATGAAGAGAGACCCTACCTTGTGTTTGCCTCAATGGTCTTTAGAGGAATATCTTGGTGGGGACTTCAGAAGAGCCTAAGCAAGTTAAGCACCCAAATCCCATTGAAATTCAACCCCAGCTGGAATTTTGAGTACAGTTACATGGAAATCAAGCTAATTAATAGTTAACGCTATGTTTACAGCCCTGCTTTTCAGAACAGAACAAGATTTAAAGTTATGCCAGTTAAAGGCCTTAAAATACAGCAGCCATTTTTCATAAAAACATTCATATCACTGAAATGAGTATGCACCTTCGTCCACATTTGGCCGTATCTTCATAAGCAGCCAAGATATAGCTAACAAAGTTGCATCAAGGTCTGAAACTAATAACATCCCATTAAAGATGTGTTCTAGCAGTACACACAGAGCAGCTTTTACTATAAAAAAAACCCATGATTTTAGTGAAATAGTACTACCTCTGCAGCAGTTGAAGTGAATGTTCAAAGAGGATGATGCTGGTGATATGATCCAGGGGAAAACTGTATGTTTTGCATAGCCTCTATTCTTCTTTGATTTTACCTCAGTTTCTCTCCCCTTTTTGTTATTTAAGTATTCTGTCATTTAACTCTGGAAGGCATTTTGAGTATACTGTGCATGACAGAGAACGTGCAAAAAGAAGGTTTTTTTACCTTTCTTTGCTACTATTCTATTGCTCAAAAATTAACTTAAAGAGACTATCAATTTTACAAAATAAATTCTCTTATCTGTATTAGCCCATTCTTAAAATAATCCAATAATATTAAAATGTTAAAGTTTACTTTTCACCATTAATATTGTATTTACCTTTGTAATCACACTCTAGTTTAGGTAATAGAAGTTGGCTGGTCAATTTCACTTTCCTCTTCTCATGCACAAGTACAATGCTGTCCAGTTCTGATTCCCAGGGCTGTAAAGGAATGCACAAAAACTTAGTTTTTAAGCAACATGAAATCATTTTATTTAAAAAATTAATAGAAAGCTTTACAGTCAAATGAGGCTTTGGCATGCTTTAGATCTGTTTTATAGAAAGAATCACTCTCTCCACTTAACACTCTCTATCTGAGTTTCTCAGTACAGGTTGAACATCTCTAGTCTGTCACCCTCTGGACCTACGGGAGCCAAACTAGAGAATTTGCCTAACAACAGGAGGTCAATATTGTCTAGCAGCATTACCAACACTTCCACTGCTTACTGCACTCTGAGAAGGCATTTAGGGGTAAATTAGAGCTAAATAACAGCACAAAACAGTGAGGACCAGGACTGGTGGCTGTAAACAAACTTTATAGGACCATGGGAAACTTGGTCATGCCCATGATAAGTAGACATCTGGCTAACTAAAAATCATGCTGCCGGACCAGAGAGTTCAACTTGTATCAAGAAACTAATCCTTGAAGTTGCAAACAAAACTTTCCAAATGCTAATTTAGCAATCTCCTCCTAAATGTTCAGAGAGACATAACAGAGCTTCCATAAACTACAGCAAAGCGAGCACTGTTCACTGTTATCAGTTTTCACTATTTTTCAGATCCTCACCACAGTCAAATAGATCTCCCTCTTGCTTTCTCTCCCCCCCCCCGGCCCCTTTCCTGTTTGCTGTTGAATGGGAAAGGTGGATTAGTAGAACAGCCAGTCCCATTGCAATAGCTAGAAAGAGGTGTGAAACAGTGAAACCCCACTTCTAAAACATTTAATGGGCTCTGGGATGGAGGAAACCATATGACACTTGTCCCTTTTTTTTTTTTTTTTTTTTTTTTAAATAGCCAGACAGAGTTGAACAGAGAGGCTGTAAATTTATCAGGCACCAACGAGTGCTAGACACTGATACGAAAGTTAACAGTATTCATGCTAAGTTCAAGGTAAAAAATTCCAGTAGTCTCCTGCTTCCTACATATGGGAAGGCCATAGGGATAGACTTCATTCCTGTTGCTCCCACCACCACCCACATTTTGTACCAATCTATGGCTAATAGAGATAGTTCCCTAGCTTTTAGGCCAATTTCAAAATCCTATGTGTGAGTACACAAATGGGGGTGAGCAGGAGTGACTGAATAGATAAGTTAGAGAAAAGAAGTGCAACAGAAAAAGAGGGCTGAAAGAAGAAAGATAATAGATGAAAAAATTTAGTAATGGAGCAAAAGGGAAAAAGAGGAAAGACACTGAAGTCGGCTTACCAGAGCATATACAATGCATCGCTTTAGTAAAAAGAATGGAGTGAAGCCAAGAAGGAAAAGGTGATAAGAAAAAAAAAATATTGGGGAATGGTACTAAGTAGAACTGGTCACATAATGCTTAGAAAAATCTAGGTAGTTACTTTTACTGATACTTGTTGTCTATGCTGATTAATACTTTGTGGTATGCTGCTACCTTTATAGTTGGTTAATAGCTAGTATTAGAAGATTAATACCAATGGAATTTTTCAGATACATTTTGAAATACCATTTCCTGCTATTCAGCTTACCCTAATGTACGAATAAAATTTAAGCAATGTTTAACAGAAGATTGACTGACAATGGTACAATGAACTACAATAGTTTTATTCCTTTCCTCTGCAATGGGTGCAGCCTTAGAGAAACAAAGTGGGCACAGATTCAGTTTTAGACCCTGCCATTTGCACTCAGGGAAGTTAATACAAATAAACTAAAGGGGTGAAAAGTTAACTGTCAAAAGCTGAAGTGCATTTAACTCCGATGTGCACTAGGGATGCTAAAATGTGTTTAATTTTGTGAACATGTAACCATTGTAAATTTCAACAGTTACACACAGGATCAGGAGGGAGCTGGTGCGAGCACTAGCTCCTGCCTGCGCCCACTGCTGCCTCTGTGAAACCCAGCTTCCTGTGCATACCAGCTCCCCACTGCCCTCCCCTGCTGCCTGATACAGAGGTAGCTGGGGAGGGCTGCATGTAACCGTTAGGATTAACCAATGAGCCCAGGTTCATCCGTTAATCATGTAAATGGCTACATGTTCACATCCCTAATGTGCATGCTAATTCTGAAGTGAAATGGCATTTGTCTGGTGTAGCTGAGGTCTGGTATACACTAGAACTATATAGATCAAGGATGTGAAAAATCCACAGCCCTGGAGCAGTTTAGTTAAACCAGGCAATAACATGGTGGCAGTTCACCAGCATTAGTCCCAGGCAGATCATCATCGCTATGTTTACCTGCACAGCTGCAGGTACTGGCAATAACAGCTCCAGTTGGCCATGGAATGCCATTCCCAACCAATGGGCCAAATGCTTATCGGATAGTGAAGTCGACTAGTCAATTTCCCCCACATACACACCTTGCTGCCTCTATCAGAGGCAGCAAATAGGGGGGGAGAAAAGGATATTTCAAAGTGGCAATGCTGCACCGAGCCCATACTGAGCTCCATGCAGCGTGCCGCTTTGAAATGTGGATGCAGCGTTTCAAAGGGGCAGCGCTGCACAGCTGATACCAGGATCCTCAGTGTTTCAAAGCAGCACTGCAAGGAGCTGACCCTGGGCTCCATGCTGGGCTGCCACTTTGAAATGCCATGTGGAGCTGCCACTTTGAATTGCCAAGGTGGCTTTTTAAAGCAGCACTGCACGGAGTTGACCCTGGGCTCCATGTGGTGCTGCCCATTTCCAAGTGGGGAAGTGTTCCCAGATTACAGTGCGACATTTCAAACCGTGCAGAGCCCGGAGTCAACTGGGGAGTCCCCAGCTGACCCCGGGTTCTGGGAAAATGCTGCGAGGAAGCTGGGGTCAGCTGCGGAGTCCCCAGCTGACCCCAGACTCTGCGTGGTATTTCAAAGCGGCAGCTCAGCATGGAGCCTGGGGTCTGCGGGGGACTTGGAATCCCCTGCTGACCCCAGGCTCCATGTGGGTACTTCCACTTTGAAATTCACAGGAGCCCCTGCTGGGGACTCTTGTACATTTCAAAAGCTGGCACATCTGCATGCAGCCCAGAGTCAGCAGGACTTCCCGCTGGCCCCGGGCTGCATGCAGAGTTCCACATTCTTCCATTTCAGAGAAGGAATGTGCAAGTGCCTATCGACTAATTGATTAGTCCATGGAAAATCGACTAGTAAGTTACTCGATATTTAATATCCTTACTTCCCACAGCTCCCATTGGCTGCAAATTGCTGATACCTGTGGCCATGCAGATAAATATAACAGTAGGAGCTGCTGGGAGCTAATCCTGGTGGACCAGATCTGGCCTATGGGTTACTGTTTGCCCACCTGTGAGTTAAACCAACCTAACCAAGCAATGGGAGATGGGTAGGGAAACTGGGAGAGGCTGAGCCTCCACAAACAGACAAGCATGGCCCCACTCAGACTCCACATACACACACATCCTCCAGGGCCCAGCTTAAGTGGCTGGGACCACAAGGCCCACCGTCCCAGGGGTGGGGAGACTGCAGCAGTGCTGCTGTGTGCTCTCCCTCCCAGCTCTCCAAGGGGAAAAAGAGAGGGATACTGCAGTGACACGACCACACGTTCTCCCTCCCAGTGCTCTGGGGGAGAGGGTGTCCTAGGCATTAGCTGACCTGGGACTGTGGGGACAGACTTTGGGTTCCGGGGCATGCAAGAGGGGCAGGGCCTTGAGAAGAAGATGCAGGGCTTGGGGCTAGTCTCCCCCAGCCAGAGGTTTCATGAGCCACTCATAACTGCCGGTGCTGACACCACTAGGTTGACAGAAGAATTCTTCCATCAACCTATCTAACACCTCTTGGGTACTCCAAAAGGAGAATGCCTCCTGTTGGTGTAGATATTACTGCTTCCGCATAGACACAGCTGTGCTGTTGTAACATTTGAAATGTAGACAAGAGCCTTAATTTTTCTTGGATTAAGGCCATTTCACTTAATTATGCCAATTAACTTGACACCTTTAGTTAATTCATTTTAACTGCCCTATATAGAGAAGTCTGGCCTGGCTAATAGGTAGGGCCCTCAGGGTAGTAAATGTCAAGTGTATTTTTCAAGCCCTAAATGAGTTCTGTGTTAGTGTGTGGGAAAGGGAGCCACAGAGAACCTAAGTCATTTTGCCAAGCTCACACAGCAAATTGCGTACAGGCTCTACCTAACCATACCCACCATTCTTTTCCTTCCTCTCCCTCCTCCATTTTTAAGCTGCTGAGGAGAGAAGTAGCACTCTTGGATCTCCAGTCCCTCCCTTGAGTTTCTCTCTTTCGGGTGTGGAGAAGCCAACCACTCATTTCCCAGCAGATAAAGCCACTAATGGAGTCTCTTGCACAACTCCAAGGTTTTCAGTTCTCCCTCTCCCATCCTTAGCATGACTTGTTCTGCAAGTAAGGGCTGCTTATCTCCATGCGCACGGCAGGTCGGAGGGGAGGGGAGGCAATGAGTGATAGGAATTATCCAGCCCAAGCCACACTTTCTATCAGTTTCAGGAGCACAATGGGGAGGGGGGAAGGGCGGGGATAGAAAGCGATAAGAAGTCAGACTAGTACTAGAAGGCTCCGCTCTTTTCCACTGGAAGTCACACACTGCTCAGCGCCCAGGGGCTTACGGCCCGAAACTGAAGGGTGAACAGAGATCCCGAGCCGGGTTCTCCAGCTCCTGCCGCCCAGCTGGCCACACAAGCCCGCCGCGCACTCCCAAGCCAGGCAGCCGTGCTAGCGCGGCTTGGCCGGGCAGCCTGGAAACACTCGTGCGCCCTAAACTCAGCCTGGAGCGGCGGAGGGTTTAATCCCAGCAGCCAGCCACCATTTGTTAGCGCGGGGCCCAGGCAACAGGCACCTGTCCGCTGAGTGGCTCCAGCGCCCCCGCCCTCTTCCCGCAGCGGGACTGGAAACGAGCAGCGTTCTTCCCCAACCCCCCTTCTATTAGACCTGCCCCCTGCAGCCCCTAACTCTCCCTCCAACCGCCCCCCCCCCCGCAGCCCCTAACACCCCCTCCAGCCCTCCTCTTTCGCCCGCTGCAGCCCCTTACTCCCCCCCCCACTCCCGTCCCCCCGCTGCAGCCCCTAACACCCCCTCCAGCCCTCCTCTTTCGCCCGCTGCAGCCCCTTACTCCCCCCCCCACTCCCTCCCCCCGCTGCAGCCCCTAACACCCCCTCCAGCCCCCCACTCCCGTCCCCCCGCTGCAGCCCCTAACACCCCCTCCAGCCCTCCTCTTTCGCCCGCTGCAGCCCCTTACTCCCCCCCCCCACTCCCGTCCCCCCGCTGCAGCCCCTAAGATTCCCCACCCCCATTCCTTCCACTCGTTTCTCCAACCTTCCTCCTCCCCCCCCTACCTGCCCCTCCCCGCCGGAGGGCCCCAGCCTGCCCCCACAAGAGGTGACTGGCAGCCACGTCTCCCCCCGCGGGCTAAGCGCTTCCCGACCCGAAAGTTTCCAGGAAGTTTCCCGGAGCCGGGCCCCGCGTCCACTCACCAGCGCTGAGACCCGAGCGCGGACCGCACCTGCCCTGCCCAGCCAGCCGGCAAGAGCGCTAGTGGCAGCGGCGCGGGCCGTGCACCCGCTCCCACTGCCAGGGGCGGAGAGCCCTGAGTCACCTTCCCCACGCCCACGTGACCGACTGCACCCTGCTGGGCCAGCGCCCACCCCTCCCTCCCTCCGGCTGAGCCGCGCGCCCAGAGGGGGAGCCGGGTGCGGCCGTTCCCTGTGGTTGCAGACGCAGCCAGCGGCTGGTTCCGGACACCCCTGGGCAGCCGCCAGGCGCCCTCTGGCTGTTTCCCTGCTCCCAGTATCGCCCAAGCCCTCCGTGAGCTCCCAGGTTTGTATGATTTTTGGTGGTGCCTGGAAGATCTACGTCCGCCCCCACACTTGCCTAAGGCCAGGCTCCGAGCTGGGGCAAGAGGGTTGGGGTGCTGGAAGGGCTGCGAGATCTAGGCTGGGGGAGGGAGTTTGGGAGCAGGACAGAGTTTGGGGGGTGCAGGGCATGGAGCTGTGCCGGGGATGAGGAATTTGGAGTACAGCAGGCAGGCTGCCCTGGGGCTGGGGCAGGGTGGCAGAGAGGAGGACTCCTCCCAGCCCTCTTAGCAGCAGCAAGGAGTATCACAGGCAGAGAAGGCAATGACTTCCTCAACTCTCTCACCTGGCCCAGCACCCTCCCCCAGCGTGCTCTTGCAGAGGCCGACGTTGGGGAGGCAAGCTGGGAGCTGCACCACAGCGAGGCTATGTCTACATCACAGGCTTCTTGTGCAAGAACCATTTTGCCCAAGAGTTCTTATGCCAAAGGTCTTCCACAAGAGCGCATCCACAGTGCTATGTGCTTTTGTGGAAGAGATGTGCTTTTGCACAAGAGTGTCTAGGGCAGTGTGGACACTCTTGCACAAGACAGCTCTGATGGCCATTTTAGCCATAGGGCTTTCTTGTGTAAGAAACCCCTGTTGCCTGTCTACACTGCCTTCTTGTGGAAGAGCTCTTGTGCAAGAGGGCTTATTCCTCATGGGGAGAGGAATAACTCTTGCTCAAGAAGTTCTGTCTTCCAACTCTTTACTGTTCCTCCATAGGGATGACCCTATATTTCTACCCCTCTTTCATCATGATACCCTTTGTGGGCACTTCTTAACCAATTCCAGCCCAGCCCTTTTGCAGTCTTTGAGCCAATCCAGGCTGCAACACAGATCACACGATGATACACATTGTCAAGGAATGTCTTCTAACCAAATTCTATGGTAGGCTCAGAGAATACTACTTAGCCTCTAAGAATGCTATTGCAGGGCTCAAGTGAATATGCAAACACCAAATAAAATAAGTTGGGGTTGTGTGGTGTAGTTTCGTGGTGGAGTTGTTGACCTACAATATACAGAAGTCAGACTAGGTGATCCTTTTAGCCTTAATCTCTATGACTATTACTTTACAGAAAATAAATAAGTGATGGACAGTTTTTTGGGGACAAAGAGTATGTACTTGTTGGGTGTCCAAAGGGGTGAACATAGCAAAGGAAAAAAGAAAAGAAAGAACACGAGCAAGGACAAAATAATAATAATTAGTCAAAGGGAAACTAGGTCTTTTCAGGTGCAGGTAGGTCAGGCATAGAGGTACAGCATAAAAGGCAGGAGGTGTAAGTGGAGGTAGTTCCCAATTAGCCTTCCATCCCCTACAGCAGGACTACTCAACTGTGGAAGCCCCAGTGGCCACAGTGATACTTATAGCACATGCTGAGGGCCGCAACTTAAGTGTGGTTGCATATATATAGATATATAGCTTCTTTCACACTGACGGGCATGAATACAAAGAGTAAGGCAAGACTACACAATACGCAGACCCCATTTAAGTCAGTTCTGCTGATATTAATAAAATGTAATATTTACCCGATTTCCACCCATATGACAGCACTTTTAATGAGCAATGACAGTCCAGGAATTTAACTACTAAAACGCATATCAACAGAAGACCATTTATATTGACTACTTTTTTGTTTTGGCTCCCACCCGCAGGCCGTGTGTTGAGCCCGGTGTAAATCCCAACTGCTCTGCGGGACACAAAGAAACAGGCCGTGGACCACATGCAGTCCATGGGCTGCGTGTTGAGTAGCCCTGCTCTACAGCTTAGAAAACAGGTAACACAAAGTCCTGCAAGAGCACTAAAATATGAGGTAGAGTTGAAAGGAGTAGGAAGAGGGGCAGAAAAGGTTTGATGAGTTGTTAGATCAGGACAATAGGTTGTAATCATGGTTAGGGTTTGATAATCATCCTCCAGTCACCTTAAGGACAGAAGATTTAAATCCAACAAATACACAGTTAAATCAATTGAGTACATACAATGTTATCGTACTATAAAATATATCAAGTTTTGTCTTTATGAAAGCTTGTAATATTCCGAACTTGATGCTCATTGTGTTATATCCATTCATTTCAGACTATGGTTATGTATTTACGTATATAGAAAACAGGGCTCATCATCACTTGGTCGACTTCAGCTGCACCTCACAACAGAGCAGTGAAATAGCCAAGCAGGCAGGTGTACCTTCCAAGCCAGTTGTAGGCAAAAGAAAACTTACCCAAGAAAGAACAATGGGGAGAAATTGTTTTAAAGAACTTCATACTTTCAATTTAAATAAAAGTCCTTTTTCTAATATAGGTTACCTATTCCTAACAGCCAATTCATTCACGTTTTGTTGTCATGTTTACACAAGTGACTGCACATCAGTTATATCAAGTTGAATACATTCAAAACAAGCTGCACTTAACATATAAAATACTGTTGACTTTAAATCTCATTAAAATATGTAGAATCCATTTGGCCCACTCAAGGTTGTGTTTAAGTTCATGTGGCCCTTCTGTGTAATGAGGTTGGGCACCACTACTTTAAATACTTGCTCAACAGACCCTAATAGATTCAAAAGTGATAGAGCCAAGTGCAAAATTATAGTTTATTCTTTCTGTTTATTTTGGGTGAAGAAAATAGAACAAAAAGATGAATAAAGCAGCAGTAAGAGCAGGCTGGGGAAGGAAACATGCTAAGCTCAGCAAAAAGGTGTTGGAACTCAGAAGAAATTTCATGTGGTGGCCAGGCCATGAGGCTGGCTGAGGCTCCTACTCCAGGTCAGGGATGAGAAGAGATCTTGTTTAATCCATGAGGGCATCCAGAAGACCAAGTAGAAGGTGACCTGCATGATCCAGAAGAGGTAGCAGAGATATTGAGAGGTCTAAAGCTATGGAGGCTGGAGAGGAAAATACTGCTTGAGGAGGAAAGATGGATGGATCTGGAGGCCAGGCAGCAGAACTGGAGCAACAAAAACTTGCTGAGTAGTACAAACACAGACATCTTCAGCAGCAAAGGTCAAGGCAGACCCATGAGAGAAGCATAAACCTAATCTACAGTGAGGAGACAAACAGATGTTGATGTGAAGGTCCCCATTGCTCTGTCTGTAACCTGAGTCATTATGGAATCTACCACATCAGAATCTCAGAAAAAGTTTTCATGTGAGAAGTTATTTTTCTTGATATGTTTGTGATGGGTTGGATCACAGGGGTCCTCTTGAAGCTGTCACCAGTGTGTTGGTTATGCCACTGAGCCTGCCAAACTGCCCTCTGGGGCACCCCACCATCCTGTCTTGCTGGGTCAGAAGTAAGGATGTTAAGTATCAGGTAATTGGCTAATCAAATAGTTGATGCATTTTTGCATCAACTATTTGATTAGTCGATAGGGTGCCTCTGAAGTGTAGCAGGGGCCTTGGGGCTGTTCCTACACTTCAAAGGTGAAAGCACCAAAACCTGGGGTCAGCTGGGGATTCCCCTGCTGACCCTGGGCTCCGTGCAGCACTGCCGCTTTAAGTACCCCCAACCCCTCTATCTGATAGAGGCAGCAAGGGGAGGGGGAAGAGACTAGTTGACTATCCTGTTGAGTATCCAATCAGCATTTGCTTATTCGATAGTCGACTAGTCCTTCACATCCCCAGTCAGAAGCTCTGGTCTCCCCAAGCCAAGGCGCAGTGTTAGGGTGGTAGTCTCTTAACAGAGCAACACAGATGCTGAACCAGCTCAGCTCTGGGAGGGCTGAACTATAAGACCATTGGCAGCACCCAGGAACATAGCCCTAAAAAAGGAACAAAACCACACATCAAGTTATAAAGTCACCCTCTTTATCAATAAAAGAGGGAGATGCATAGTGGTTGCCCTCCCCCGGTAACAATTATTTACACTGGCCTTGAAAATAAAAACATGTTTTTTATTAATTATATAAAAAGTAGGATTTAAGTGATTGCAAGTGAAAACAGACCAATCAAAGTGAATTACTAAGCCAAGATAAACATGCCAGCTAATCCTAATGTACTACGAAACTTGTTACATTCAAATACTTACCCTAATAGTTATTCTACTTAATTATTTCACAACCTAGGCAGCCTCCTCGCTTGGGCCCAATCCTTCCCCCTGTACAGTCTTAGACATTTCCAGCAAGCATCTTGGGTGGTAAGTGAGGGGATGTCTTCTGGCATCTGGCAACTCCCACTACTGTTTGGTTCTTCCCACCCTTTATATTCCTTTTGCCCAAGACAGGAATTCTTAGTGTTCAGTTCTAATTTCTCTCACATTGAGTGGAAAAGTACCAAATCCACAATGGGTTCCAACATCAGGTGGCCTGGCCACAAGTCCTGGCATATCCAACCACAATTCAAGCATCAGAGGGGTAATCAAGTTAGTCTGTAACAAGAAAAACTTAAACAACAACAAATAGTCTTTAAGGTGCTACCAGTCTTACAAAACATGCAGATAGTATCATGAACTTTTGTAGGCGCAACCCATTTAAGCTCATGACACCATCTACATGTTTTGTTAGTCTTTAAGGTTAAGTCTTTAAGGTTAAGTCTTTACCAGTCTATTTGGTGTTTCAGTTTTTCACAATTCAAGCGTACAGGAAAAACAAAACCATTCAGAGATTGTTGCTTTCAGCACCAGGCCATTAAGTTTCCAGAGTAATGGCCCTTGTTAGCAGATTTAGAACTATAAACAAATCCACGCTTCATATTTCTAATTTCACATACAAAAATAATACATGCACACAAATAGAATATACACATTCAACAGATCACTACTTTAAAAATTGTTACATGAAACATTTTGCCTAAAGTGTCTTAGAATTGGCTTATGAATATTCATATGCATAATTTTCATAAAGCATGGGGGGCTGTGACAGTGTTATTTTTTGTAATAATGTAAAGAGCTAAGCCACTGTGGGCTCAGATACAAGCCTGCCATGTCCAGACTCAAGGTGGAGAGAGTGAACTCTCTCTCTACCATGCTAAGCCTCTGTGGCACACATAAAGTGCTAGGACCCAGAATCTTCTGGGAGCAGAGAGTCACTGGTACAGCTGGGAAATGCTGTGGCCCAGAAATCTGCTTGTGGCAAGGAAGACTGCTGGGTGTGATAAGACACTTGTACAACTAAAAAGTGCTGAGCCTATGAGTAGGGTTGCCAGATGGTTTAACCAAAAATACCGAATACCACCCCACCCCCCAAAAAAACCACTGGGGAAAAAATTCTGTTGAGGAAAAAAAAAGGAGGAGACCAAAGTTGTTGAGCAAAAAAAAAAAAAAAAAGGACCCCAAGAGTTGTTAACCAAAAAATGCTTTTGAGGCTTTTTGGCCCTAACAGGCTGCCGTCCACCATCTTGTCTCCCTGCTCCAGGCTGGACAGCTCCCCTGCAGAACCCGGTAAGCACCTGGGATTTTCGCCTCCTGGCCACGAAAAAATCAGAAAATACCTGACTGTCCGGGTGAATACCGGGCACCTGGCAACCCTACCTAGGAGCCAGAATGCCACTGGGAACAGGGAAACCAGACATGGCTGTTAATACGATGTGGGTCAGAGCTGCCCTGGAATGAGGAAGATTCTGGGTTATAAAAGCACAGACAAGTTCATGCTACCCAGTAAAATAATGGGAATCAGCCACTTCTGTGGGGTGGAGGGATGGAAGGGAAGAGTGTAGATGTCAAGGAGGGGGAAAGATGTTCCTTAACCTATGAGGCTAGGATGGTCATTTGAGATGTAATTAAATCTAGAGGGATGGAATAAGACAAGAAACACCCTCTGAAATCTCTCAGCAAGGAACTGTATTCCACCAAACACAATTATTTTGTAAGAGAAAATGAATGTTATGTCTATGAAACAACTCAGCCCCTACCTGTTCAGTGGGTGGTTCAAGTTGTTCACAGACCACTCACCATTAGCATGGCTTCATAGAACAAAAGGAACTTACTCCACCTTGCTATGCTGCAACATAGCTTTGTAGGATTACGATATGAAGATTAAATGTTCTGAGGGGTTGCAGAACAAGATAGCCAACGCCCCATCCAGAAAAGAGGGAGTGCACATAACCTCAGGTCTTGGCCAATGGCCAAAACTCCAGCATCAGACTCACAAGGCATGTTAAGCAGAGTGGAGGCATCACAAAGGGAGAACACAAGGTTTATGGGGAAAAAAGCATTTAAATAATGGCATACAGTGTACTATACTATAAAATACATCAATTAAGGTCTTATGAAAGTTTACAGTGTTCTGAACTTGCTTATTATGAGGTATACAGATTGATTATGAATTATATATTTCTGTATATAGAAAACTATGCTCAAGTTGTGGGGCCACATCAGCTACATCCCATATCAGGGTGGTGAAGCAATCAAGCAGAGAGTTGCGTTTTCCAAATCAGTTGTTTACACAACCTTGGCTTCAAGTAATTATCCATTGTACAGCCCAGGAAAGGACAACGATAGACTGTTAGGGTTAAGACATTGAGAAACCTGATAGTTGAGAAGAAAGAAAAAAAGAAAAAGGAAACCATCATTTAAAATGAGGCTTGGAACTGAGTTTTTTCTATCCAGAACTTGAGAGCCAGTATCCAGGTGGGAAAGCTGGATCCAACCCAGTAGCCAGGGAATAAGTAGGAAACAGATTTAATAAAAGGGATTTTATCTAATTTGAAAGTGAAGACAGGTTGCATCTTTGTTTATTTTTTTCTGTGTAATTTGAATAGATTTGCTTCCTTTACTGTTTCCTCTTTGAATCTGTGGTTTTCTACTAAATAAACTTTATTTTCTTCCCAAACACTTCTGTTGTGGGCAAACTGCTTGAAGCTGGTATCTGGGAGGCTGGTTTCACATTTTTGGAACAGGCAAACTAGAAGAGAATCATCTATGTTTCCCTTCCTATCACAGCTTGGAAACTCAACAAGGATATATTTAGGTTTAGGGAGACTCTGGACTGAAAGGCCTCTCTTACGCTATGTCTATACTGTAGCCTTTTTGCGGAAAAGCATATGCAAATGAAGCACGGCATGGAATATCGCCGCACTTCATTTGCATAAGTAATGAGCAGCCATTTTTCCCACAAGAGGCTTTCGCGCAAAAACGAGCAGTGTAGACAGCTCCTTTTTGCGCAAAAACCCCCTCTTGCACAAGAACTGTTCTTCCTCATTGATAAGTGTAATAGGGAGCAGGTAGCTGGTGGCTCAAAGAGTTTGTCCATAAGAGCCTTTAGCACAAGACTGAGGTCCCATGCTGGGAGTGAGTTTCATTGTTGTGGGAATGTGTTTCATAGACGCTGTAGGAACCTCTTGGTGGAAGGGTGAGTAAAGGCCAAGTGGCCATCTATTGGAGGATGTAACGTTGCTCCTGCGGCGAGGTGTACTGTGATAGAGCTTATTGATAGTCCTGTTTTATGCAGTTCTAGCAGGTAAGTATTTCTGACACTCCCAATCCTGTTGGAGTACAGTTGCATTTGAGGCACTCCATATCTTGAGGTGGTGCCATTTCTGCTTATACGTTTTTCTTGTTGCAGGTCTACAACAGTTGACCAAGGTTTGCTGTACCTCCTCAGGGGAATCGCTCTCTGAGGCCATCAGCCAATCACCATCCATGCATGGAGGTGGAGAGAGTGTACGCCCAGGTGGAGACTCTGGCCGTTCTTCTGCGTCAACAGAGATCAGACTTGTGGGAAGGTATATGGTAGGCAAACGCTCATCTGCAGAAGGTACGAGTGCCAGGTCTGTCTGGGTCACTTGGGGGCTATCAGTTTGACCTTTTCTGAAAATCAGACCGGACAAAGCATAGTGCGCTGAATCAGCGGAAATGCATACAGTAGAGGTGCTTCCCATTTTATGCTGAATGCATCCCCCAAGGATCAGTGTCCCATGCTTGCTCTTGAACAGTAGCATTGGCACTTCTTGTTTTTACTGGTAGCAAATAGGTCTATCAAGGGGAACCCCCATCTCTGAAATAGGTGTTTTAGCATTTTGGGGTCAATTTCCCATTCATGGTTGCGGGAGAAGTCCCTGCTGAGACTGTCTGCTATGTTGTTGTCCTTGCCGGGGAGATAGCTATGAGTGTTATGTTCCTGGGGATGCACCATTCCCATAGCTTTACTGCTTCCTGGCATAACTGGTAGGATTGCGCTCCCCCTTGCTGACTGATGTAATACATTGTCATAGTGTTGTCTATTAAATACTTAGACTGTTTTGTTCTGGATTGTAGTCTGGAAATGGGCACAGGTGTTGTGGACTGCTCTGAGTTTGAGCACTTTTATGTGGCTGTTGGTCTCATCCCTGCACTACGTTTTTGTCCCGGTGAGCTCTCCATCCTATTAACGAGTCATCTGTCGTTACTGTTATCATTGCAGGTGGATGCTGGAAGGGTATCCCCCTGCAGGCATTTTGATGTCTTGTCCACACTAACATGATGGACTTTATGTTGTTAGGTGCCTGTTTATGTGGTGTATGCGTGGTCTGTACACCTTTCTTAGCCAGGCCTGTAGCGGTCTCATGCACAGTTAGGCGTGTGGTTGCACAAATGTGGCTGCTGACATATGTCCCAGTAGTTGTAGGCATTGTCTTGCTGTTATGGATGGGCTGGTTTGTGCTAGCCATACCAGATCCCTGATAGCTGTGAACCTCTGGTGGGGTAGCGATGCTATCGCTTTCATGCAGTCCAGGTGTGCTCCTATAAAGTCTATGGTCTGGGTTGGGGTAAGAATACACTTTTCCGAATTGATCTGTAGGCCCAGAGAGTCTAACAGTGCTCTGATGGTAGCAACTGCCTGCTGTGTGTCGTGCGCCATGGTTCCCCTTATTAGACAGTCATCTAGGTATGGAAAAATGGTAACATCCATTCTTAAGTAAGCCACTACAATGGCCAGAACTTTTAAGACGACTCTTGGTGCTGTTGAGAGTCTGAATGGTAGTACTTTGTATTGAAAGTGCCGGTCTCTTACAGTGAACCTCGGGAATCATCTGTGAGATGGGTGTATTGTGATGTGAAAGTATGCATCTTGGAGGTCGAGGGTGGACAACCAATCCCCTTTTTCCAAGGCAGGAATGATGGTGGCCAGAGTTATCATTTTGAATCACTGGTAATGAACAAATTGGTTTGGTTTCTGGAGATCTATTTCTTGGTGGTCAGGAAGTAGTGGGAGTAGAACCCCTTCCCCCTGTGCTTTGGTGGGACCTCTTCTATCGCCCCCAGTTGTAAGTTGTGTTGTGGCTCCTGTGCAAGCACAAGTTCATGAGGGGGTCCCTGAAGAGGGATGCGGAGGTGGGGTTGGCAATGTGGTATGGAAGTAAATAGGATGCAATAACCGGTTTTGATGACCTCCAATACCCATTTGTCTGTGGTGATGTTCCATCACGCTGGATAGAATGCAGCTAGTCTGGTGCCAAATGGTCTATAATGATCATATTGCTGCCTTGGAGAACTCAGTGCTGTCTGACCCTCAACCAGACCTTCAAAATGCTTGACAGGATGTTGAAGGCTGCTGTGCGGTTGCCTGGTCAGAGGCTTGCTTGCGTCTGTTCTGTCTGGGCCGTCGCCTGTTGTCGTAATGCTGGGTTGCTGATTAAATGGGGCTGGTCTGTAGCGTTGTGTGAAAGGTCTTCCCTGTTTCTTGTTCTTTGCAGGTACCTGTGTGCCTAATGTCCTCAGAATGGCTCTGGAGTCCTTCAGTGTATGGAAGTAAACGTTGGTGGACTCAGCCAATAGCTTCATTCCCTCGAACGCTAGATCTTCGACAGTGGATTGCACCTCCCTTGGAAAGCCCAACAGTTGGAGCCACGATGCCCGTCTCATGACTACTGTGGACGCTAACAACCTTGAGGCCATGTTGGTAAAATCCAGTGCTGCTGCAGGGCTGTTATGGTGATCAATGCCCTGTTCTTCATGTTCGCACTGTATTGTTCCTTTTTGTTGTCAGGAAGCTCTGTAATAAAAGTTGACAGTTGATCAAATATGTGGTGTGTGTACTTTGCAAAGAGCACCATATAATTTGCAATCCTGATTTGTAGGCTTGCAGATGAGTAGGCCTTTCTGCCCAATACGTCCAGGTGCTTCCATTCCTTGTCTTGTGGGCCTGTGCGGATCGTCTGCTGTTTGCCCCTTTGGTTAGCAGCTTCAGCCAGCAAGGAATTTGGTGAAGGGCGCGAAAACAAGAATTCCCCATTTTGGGGGCTACATAGTATTTTCTATTGGATCTTTTGCCGGTTGGTGAAATCATTGCTGGTGTCTGCCACAGGACCTTGGTTGGGTCCACCAGTGCTTCATTCATGGGGTGGCTATCTTAGTCTGTGATGAGGTGTGTAAGCAGTTCATGAGTTTGTGCTGGGTCTTGGGCGTAGCTGAGAGCAGAGTGTCCAGAGCGACTGCCACCCTCTTAAAGAGCTCTTGGAAAGACCTAAAATCATCCCGTGACAGTTGGTGGGGGCATGATTGTGTGCTTGGGTGGCGAGGATGGAAGGTACTTGTTTGGTATTGAGTCCATTGTTCCTTCTGCCCCTGTAACCTCCATTTCCCCTTCTTCCTCTGACGAGGCAAAGTGTTCAGGGGAGTTACTGGGGGGCTCCTGGGTCTGGTACCCTGAGGTATCTGGGGCTGTAGGAGTTTGTAGGCCACTCACGAGTCCCAGTATGGCCAGTTGGGTAGCATGGATGGTGGGACCCATTGTGGTTGTTGCCCCTGCTGACCCTGTAGTGGTTTAGGCAACAAAGTTCTTGGGATACTCTTGTATAGAGAGCCTTTGACCTCCTCCTTCTCACTCAGTAGTGGGGGCACTGAAGCCAATGATGATAAGAAACTGAGCCTGGAAGAATTTAGGGTGCCACTGGAGGCGAATAGTGGCATCCCTGGTACCAATGCCGCTGCCATGTCTGCTGTTGAGGTAAACTGAGGCAGGTGTGGTAAGGATGTTGCTCTGTGGCGTATAGGGTGTTGGTGCTGGCATAGGTATTGCAGCTGGTGCCGTATGACTCTTGTGTGGTTTTGCGGTTATGTGGTGCCAGCACTTGTGCTGCAGAGCTGGGAGCCAGCACCGAGCGCACTCTCACCAGTGCCACTGTCAGCACGTCCGCTGGCGGTGCCAGTCTTGCCCTTGTCAGTACTGCCAGTAGTGGATTGAGCGGTGCTGAGGTCAGGACAGTTGTTGCTGCCACTGTTACCGCCTTCAGCATAGCCATTGATGGCAGTTTTGCCGGAGCTGGCATGGAGCTTTTGTTTTTGCATTCCGTGCTCATCTTAGGGGAGGAAGGTTGGACCTTCTCCTTAGGATCCCAACTTTTCTGAATGCCGGTCCCCTTCCCTGCCTGCTTTTCAGTTGCCTTGGCAGTGGTAGGTGCGGAGGTAGGCTTGCTGTTGCCAGAGTGCTTCCTCGGTGGTCAGTCTGAGACCACTGAGGAGCGGGACCTCTTCCTGGGCGTTTGAGCCCTGTCTTGGTCCCTGGGGCTTGGGATGCAGTCTAGCCCCTTATTCTGGGCGCCCCAGGAGATCTGGGTGTGGATGATGCCCTTGAGTGCTGCTCTAGTGTGGACCGAGGGTCAGATTCCATCTGCATGATTTTTAGCTGCAGTTGTCTGGGTCTTCTGGTCCTGTTAGTCAATTTCAAGCAATGTATTGCACTGCTGAGTATTATGTCCTTGAGCTAGGCAACAGACACAGCGAGAGTGTCCATCAGAAATGGGGATGGAGAGCCTACAGGATTCACACTTCTTGAATCCTGAGGAACCAGGCACATCTTGGTAATAGTTTTTTTTGAGGTGGTCTCTTGTGAAAAGACCGCAGTTCTGTGCCGACTTTAAAAGTAGCAGCTTCTGTGAAGCATAGGGGAGAGATTCTCTCTCTTCCCCCTTCTTTTCTTCTTTTTTTTTTGTGTGAAAAAGGAAAGCTAATCTAAGCTAATTTAAAATTTAAAATAACCTAACTACTTAACAGCTAACAGGAGGTAAACTAGGGCAATTGCTCTGCTGTGACCGAAGCCACAGTCAGAGAAGAACTGAGGAGGCGGTTGGCTGTGCATATGGGATGACCATTCCAACCATGGGCACGGCGGCACTGGCGCACCTAAAGTGGAGCACCCACAGGGACGCTCCTTGAAGAAGAAATACAGGTACTTTTTCTTTAAAATGTCTAACTCCAATTTTAAAAGTAACTTTGGCACTCATGAAGTTAGAGGCAAATTTTTCAAACATTTCTAAATTATGGGCAAGACCCGAGTAAAATACACAAGTACTCACTAATGGGATTTACAGTAGAGCCTAAACAGATTAGGTACCTGTCTCGATGGGAGTTAGGCACCTAACCTGCTTAGGCAGTTTTGTAAATCCCAGTAGTACATATCTGCATCTTCAGGCACTTAAATACCATTGTAAATCTAGCCCTTAAGAGCCAAGGGGCTTGTCTGCACTTAATACAGAGGCTGCACCCCGGCAGTGCTACCTACGCCAATGGGAGGGATCCTCCTATTGTTGTAGGCAATCCACCTCCCTCGGAAATTCTTCTGTTCAATTAGCACTGTCCAAACAGGGATTTAGATTATCTTAACAATGCAACCCTGGGGAGTGGATTTTTCATACCTCTGAGCAACATAGGTATGCCAATTTAGTCTGAGTGTAGACCAGGCCTGATTTCCCATTAATCTGCAAAGAAATGTAGGTTCCTAGGTACCTACGTCACTTCTGCAATGGTATTTATGCCCTAAATCACTGATACTTCTGAAAACTAAATCCTTCCTGAACATGAGATAGTTACTGGGTACAGGCTGACCCAAGAGAATAAAGGGGGCAATTTCCCCAGGGCCCAGTGATTCAAAAGGACTTGTGGCTCTGACTACCACAAGTCTGGCAGTGGACAGAGCCTTGGGTCCTTTAAAACCCTGTTGAAACACCACATGGCAGACTTTGGGAAGCTCTTTGGGGTGGCTGGGGACTAGCACAGTGTGCTCCAGGCAGAGCTGAGAAATGAATGCCCCTAACCCCGCCTCTTTTGCCCAAAGACCTATCCCTTCTAGGAGCACAGAACCTTCCCCGCACCTTACCCAGGGGCCTGGCAAGTCTGTTGGGCTCCCTGGCTTTAGCAAACATGCAATGAGTTGAAGGAGACTAGTGGACAAGCCAACCAAGCTACGATCTGTCAGGATTTATGATAATCATACAGATTCATTCTAATGGACCTCTTGAGATGCTAGTGGTATCCATTAATCCTTTGCATCCAAAAACTTTGGTTTAAAGCACTGTTAGCAGGACCTACAACCACACTGCTTTGCCTATTCATGTGTAGAGACTGTAGTAAGCCACAGAGCAATGCTATGCAATTGCAGTTTCCATCGGTTCTGTTCCTCCTACCTTCCACTGAAGGTACACAGAGTATAGTGTGGCCTACAAAAATAGAAAACCAGTTAACTACATGAACATGCTGGCTATCTGCAACATCAGGATATGTGGTGTTAAGTATCTCAACTAAATGGTGGATATGCTGTAACCTGATGTCTCTAAATCATGATTTGAGGACTTCAGTAACTCAGCCAGAGGTTATGGGTTTATTACAGGAGTGGGAGGGTGAGGTTCTATAGTCTGTGATGTGCAGCAAGTCAGACTAGAGATCATGATAGTCCCTTCTGGCCTTAAAGTCTAGGAGTCTCTCTTCAGGTACTCAAATAGCTCTCACTAGAAAAGTATCCAAGCATGAATAATTACATAGTTTTACTGTGACTTCTTCATTCTAAGGAACCAGTGACTATTGAGTCTCACTGAGGGCAGAGAGATCTAGGAGATGACAATGTTGCTGAATATTGGCTACTGCATTACAAATTTGGGACAGTTGCAAGGTACTCTAGCCTTGGCTCCTGCTCCCAAGTGTTTACCATCTATATTTTCCTCTCACTGATGTAGAGAGGTAGGGGATGACTATGAAATAAAAAGGAAAATTCCTAATGCAAGGAAAATTAAATAGAGACTATATCTTATTTGCTCTCTAAGTCATACAACTGCACCCCACTGAAGAGATTAAGACACCTTAAAATGTCTTAAGGTTACCAAAGGCTTTTGAATAATTGGGTGGTTCTTGAGATCCCAGTTGTATTTCTCCCTGACAAAAGGCAGACTTTAACCAAAGACCCAACAGGAAGCCTCTGTTTCAAAGTGGAAAGCTTTTGCCTAGTAAGACAGCTTCCACATGTCTCTGCCCCCATCACACCTAGTCACTCTTATTGAGTTGTTCTTTAAAGGCTATAGAATGTTTTCACTCCCCAGAATGCTAGCAGCAGTCCCACCAAGAGTAGAGGAGAGAATGCAGCACTCTGGGGCATCCTTTCAGTTTCTGACTGAACTAACAAAGTATTCCTCCAAGCTATGGAGAGTCTGTGGCTTCTTCATTACCAACATGGTCTTTCCCTTCTAGGTCATCTTTCAACTCAGGTAGTCTGGGTTGGTGTCTGGACATTAATTACCAAACTTTCTATATTAGCTTCTCTCTTATTTCCAAATTAGTGGTATCCAGAACTCAGACACTCTCTGTACTTGCCTCTTTCTGCCATGCATTTCACTGTATCATTTTTTCTTCCATCCTCTTACCCTTCTCACAGGGCCTCTGTTGCTCACATCCCTCTCTTCTCCCCCCTGCTTATTTCCTCTAATGACCACTTCTTCCTACCTTTTCCATCTCAGTTGCCCTCTCTCATAGTCCTCCCAGGCTTCCTTTACCCTCTTCCCCAGACTTCCTGGAGCACTAGAAAGGTCATAAACCAAGACTAGTCACATATTAACCAAGTACAAACTGTTGTGCACTGTTATGTACAAAGATTTGTAAAAAGCATTAAGAAAATAGGAAAGAGGTCTTTTAATGTCTCTAGATATATGAACAGGAAAGCAAAGTTAAGCATTCAAAAATTAAAAATAGCAAAGTTGCATTTGTGATACAAAAGCATTCTGAGAGTGTGACAATTTGTACCCCAATATTCACTCCTTTTTTTAACAAAACTAAGTAAGCATTGTACAAAATATTACAATGCATGGTATCATGTGACATGTACAGATGGAAGAGTCCACTGTATGATGTTACCTAGGACATGTTCAGGAAGCAATCACAAATAAGTTCCCCAGAGACAAAAGACTAGCCCATGCCTCAACCAGGTGTTGAGACTGTAATGATTTGGAACCCCTGGAATACCACCTGACATGCTTAAGGTATCACTGAGCCTATCTTCTCAGTCAGCCTCAATCCCTTTTTACCTGGTCTTGGTGAGGCAGACTCTCAAGCCTTCTCCAGGAAAGAACACAGATAGGACTAGAACCAGCTCCTGATACAGACATTAAGATCAGCTCTGGGAGGACTCAGCTTAAGGAATTTACTACTGTCATCATCAGTCAGGTGTCCCTGATAGGTCTTCTGATCCATCAATGATGATAAAATGTTGGCTCTGTGTATGTGTGTGTACATGCACGTGCGCTCCCCTGTCTATAATGGACTCTCTCAGTCAATACTATGGAACCAGCATTGCCCCCAGGCCAACCAAAGATAGTTCTTTGGGGTGCACTTTTATACACAGCTACAAACAAGTTACACATCATTCCTGACTTATCAGGTTGCCACCTTCTGTTATCTAGTTACCACCCCTTACCTCACACAAAGAAAGTCTCATTACTGTCCATCCTGCTGTCAATTTAGACTCCATCCTGAACCTGAGTCAGTATGCTCTTTTCTGTGGGATATGTGTTGGTACCAAGATGTTCCTTAATGAGGTGTTCTGTTACCACCCCTCTGGAATGTGCTTACAGCCTATGCCTAGTACCAATTAGGTAGGAGTGTTTCTGTATTCAGCCCTGTTCTTGCCAACTTCTGTGAGCAGGGCTTGCCTCTTGCTCACAGCTTAACTCTGCCTTATATTAGTGAAGTCTTGACCATTGCTGTGTAGGCCTCATACCCAGCTTATGATACGTGGGCTTCTGTTTCAGGCCCTCATCTTACCACATCTAGAACTTAAGTGTTCAGTCCCGCCCCCCAACTGAGGTACAAATCCAAGTTATAGGAAGCTTACCACATTCCTCAATGTGGAAGAAAGTATGCACAGCCTCTCTCCTGATTACACAAATCAGGTTATATTGTAATCCAGAAATAAGTTTATTAACTATAATAAAAAGGTGTACTTTAAATGATTAAAGTAAGTAGATTACTAAGAAAATAATACAAAGTTCACAGTCTAAACTAGGTTCACTAAAAAAACAAAACAAAACTGGTTACAAATGAGTTCTCACCCTAGTTATTTCAGATAGGGTCTTTAACTGTCCACATAACTCTTAGCTATGACAATTTATGTAAAACTCTTTGGGGCTTAAGTGGTATATGCGCATCAGACTGGCCTTTTGCACAGGGATGTTAGTGAAGGAGCTCTAATCTCATTAAAGTTCCCATGCAGCTTCTTTTATCGTCATTTTAAGCTGAGTTTTCACACTGAACAAGACTGGATTTTGTATATAGGTTTACTGACTCAAAGCTTTTCAAGTTTCTGTATGACAGCCACTTTATATAAAGTTCTTACACATGCACATCTGTATACTCCTATTAGAACGGTGAGAGGCTGTTGATGCAACATTAACATACAGAAAGTACTATTCTTAGATATTTGGATTTGGTTAATTTACAACTGTTTGTGTCAAGGCTCAATTTACCATCCATGTGCGCCAAATTTAAGTTTTGTAGCCTTTCCTACTTATATGCTTGGATTTATTTAAAAAAAAAAAAAGTTCTCAAACATTTAAGACATTGGGTTTTGGGCAGCATGAAGGAGTTCACTCATTACAGGGTTACCTCCTTGTGGCTAGATGAGGTGCAGAGGTTCTTTCCTCATATCATGCCTCCTTCCAATAGTTGCTCAGTCATCTCTCTGCCTTGGTTGCTGGTAGAGGATTCAAGTCCCCTCTTTACCATGGAGTCTAACCCAGGGATAATTATTTGTTTAACTGGTTAACCATCAGCTCCGCTATGGCCATGGACAGCCAAAGTCTACTTCCTCAGACTCCTTGCTACCTCTATTTCCTACTTCTTCTCCCCCTCTGAGAGCTGTAGAGAGGTCTCCTTGCAGTCTCTTTTTGAGACAGACTTCCTGGGTTTTCCCTACAGCCAGGCTTCATTATTGCTTAGCTCTGGGTTTCTCTCTCCCAGCTGTTGCCAAGTATGTTAATTGGCCTGTCAGGTCTAAGTTAACTCTTTTCAGAGTCTATAACAAAACACCCCCATCAAAAGCAAATACACGAAAACAGTCTGAAAGTGTAACCTGACAAAGCAATAAACTGAACAAGGCAACTGAAGAAAGGAAAAGTTGGCAATCTTAACCATAGCTGTTGCAACACACACCAGCTAGAACAATGTAAAAGAAACAAATACATGCACATGACAGAAATGAGTAATGGCATTAATTATAATCCTTGACACTCTCACCCAGTTTCTTCATTTCCTTCAGGTGTGCCATTGTTAAAAGTTTAAAACTATATGCTCTTCAGGGGAGGAGCCTTCTTTCAAATATAAGTCACCTAGCCCGTGCACAAGCACTCCAGAATACACATCTATTTCAGGGTTCACTTAATAAAAGCTTCTAGCATCCATCTCCTTTTGGAACGGAACTAAAACTGTTATTCAAAGCTCTCTTGCAGCTGCATTCTTTCTTTCCTTCCTTGCAACTTAGTTAAATGTAAGCTTCACATGTAAAACACATGTGCCAATTACATACCCTCAAACACTAACAGGTTGCTGCAGTGCCCTATGTCTAAGCTTCCACCCACAGCTGCAGGATCAGAATCTGTGACTAGGACTCATTTGCTCTAAAGCTTTTGAACCTAACAAGGTTCACCTGCACCTAATTAGCTCAATCTTCAGATAACTGAAGCTTGCCCTGAGTTAACCCACAAAATCCAAGCTGCTAGTTCAGCTTTACCCTCTTTGTAGGGACACTACTCTATGGGTTGCAGTAGGATTCTTACCCATCAGTCTGTTCAGAGGCACCAGGAGACCCAGATTCCTATCCCAGAACTGCTAGAGACTTAAATACAAGGAGATAATTTTGATTGAACTAGCCAATCCCAGGCACATTCCTATTCCTATCAGATCTGGAAAGTATGTTTTTTTTTCTGATAAGGTGGTGTTTTGAATATAATCCTAGGCTATGTCTACACTGCAGGTTTTTTGCGCAAGAATGGCCATTCTTGCACAAAAACTTGCAGAGTGTCTACACTGCACATGCATTCTTGCGCAAGTAAATTTACAGTAAAGTGTCAGAAAAGAGGGCTTCTTGCGCAAGAATTATTCCTCTCCCCACAAGGAATAAGCCCTCTTGCACAAGAGCTCTTGCGCAAGAAGGCAGTGTGGACAGGCAACAGGGGTTTCTTGTGCAAGAAACCCCTATGGCTATAATGGCCATCAGCAGGGCCGTCCTTAGGCATACACAGAGTACGCAGTTGCTTAGGGCACCACAGTATTTCTGGGGCACCACTCTGCCGGGAGAAACAGGAAGCAGTGAGCAGGCAACAGCAGGGCTGCTGGGTCCTAGAAAGAGCCCAATGCGCTGCCTGCAGCACAGTATGAGGGAAGGGATTGGCTGCTGGGGTCTCTGGGAAGGGAAGGAACTTACCTGCGTGACTCTCTCCCCTAGCGTAAGGTGAGGCAGGCTGGCTGGGCGGCTCTGTGGCAGTATCCTTTCTTCTCTCCTCCCCCTACGGAGCACCCCTCTCTCCTCCCTTCCCTCCGGCAGGGCTGGGTTGGGTGAGGTGCTGGAGGGGAGGGGCTGGTTGCATGCTGACTGGGACAGGGGTGGACTGGCCCGGCGGGCCGTCTGCCGAAGGGCCGGCTGGCGGCAGATACTTGGAGTGCCAGCACGCTGCAGCCTGAGCCTGGCACCGGCACTTTAAATTCCCCGTGCTAGCCAGGGCACTATGTGGGGCTGAGGGAGCGCCTGCACGGTGCGTTTAAATGCCGCAGAACAGCTGAGAGGGGAGAAGCCCCGGCGTCTTCCCTCTCAGCTGGTTTGAGCTGTGCGCGTGGATGCTGCTGCCAGTAGGGTTACCAAGTAGACCCCCCCCCAAAAAAATGGACACACTTGATCATGGGTGGGCGGGAAGCAAAGCTGGGGGGTCGCGAGGCTGGGGGAGGGGTGCAACAGTGCTGTCCGGGGGAGATCAGGAAGAGGAACGGGCTGGCGGGAAGTGGAGTTGGGGGCAGTGCAGGGGGGCTGGCTGGGGAAGATCAGGAGGGGAAGTGGGGGAGAACTGGCCGGCCAGGGAGGTAGGGGGCTGAGAGCACAGGGTTTGGTGCGGGGTGTTAGGGTTGGAGTATAAGGTTGCAGGGCTGGAGTCAGGGCAGAGATATGGGGGACTCTTGGTAAGGGGTAGGGTTAAGATGTGGGGGCATGGGGCTGGAAGGTTTGTGAGGGCAGCTTAGGGCAGAAGGTGATAGAGTGAGGGCAGGAGGGGTGGATTCAGGGAACAGGGTCTGATGGGGGGGGCTCAGAGTAGGGAGGTGGGGGAGCAGGAGTCAGGACAGGAGGTAGAGGGTGCAGAACTCAGGAGGGAGCTGGAAGAGATTACGGGGCTTACAAGGGTGACAATGCTGTGTGATGACTCCTTCCGGGGGGACAGAGCTTCGCTTTCCCGGGACTCCCCGTGCCCTCCCCCCTCCTCGCAGGATGGCATCGTGGAGGTAAGTTGCTGGGGTGCAACAGCCCCTGCTGCTCAGGCAGCTCACGCGCCAGCTGTTTGGGGAGGGGAAGTGCAGTTGCACACTTCCCAGAGGTGCTGCAGGATTGCCAGGTACTGGTCCCAGCTACCCCTGTCCCCTGCCCAGACCCCCCACAAGTACCCTGTCCCTTGCCCCCACCAACACTGTCACCAGCACCCACCACCACTCTCTCCCTGTCCCCAGCACCCTGCCACCCACCGTAGCACCCAGCACCACCCTGTCCCTGGACCCAGCACCCTGCCACCCACCGCAGCACCCAACACCACCCTGTCCCTGGACCCAGCACCCTGCCAGCTGTGCCAGCATCCTTGGGACCGCATTAGTGAGGCTTGGGTTGTTGTTTTTTTTGGCATCTCACTTGTGTGGCCCCAACTGACTTTACTGTGGGTCAGTGACCCTTGACTCAAAACAGGTTCCCTGCCCCTCTCATATATAAAGACAATGCTAAAACCTTTTGAGTTTGACATAATATTTTATTTAAAAATGAAGCCTGGCCAACATACCCCCAATTGGGGCCAAATCCCCATCTTACTGCAGCATCATAACACTCCTGCACCACCTGACCCCAAATCTGAGCCTATCATACACTGGAACCCCCTGTCCTGAGCCTTTTATATCCCCAAACTCCTGCATCCCCACATCCTCAGTCTTCTGCCACAACATTCCTGCACCTTCCCCACATGGCAAATGTGTGTCCTGAGCCCATAATACTCACAACCTCCTTGCCCTGAGCCCCACACATATCCAACACAAACTCCTGCACCCTCACATCCACAAGCCTGTGGCTTGCTCAGCATCCCAACCTTCCACCTGAGCCCAACACTCCCCAGCCTGGAGCCCCCTCCCCAAGCCAGCATCCCCTTCTCCTGCATCCAAATTCCCACCCCAGAGCCTGCACCTCCTCTCTCAACCAAGTGAGAGTGTATAATGGCTGGGGATAGCAAGTGATGGAGAGGAGGGGAACAGAGAGGATGGGGCCTCAAAGGGGTGAGGTCTTGGGGAGGAACGTGATTTTAATGTATTGGTGGGTTCCTTTTTTTTTTTTGCTTGACAAACCTAGGCATAGGGGCACCAGTTTAATAATCCCACATAGGGCACCATAAATCCTAAGGACGGCCCTGGCCATCAGAGCTTTCTTGAGCAAGAGAGTGTCCACACTGCCATGGACACTCTTATGCAAAAGCACATCTCTTGCACAAAAGCACATGGCAGTGTGGATGCGCTTTTGCACAAGAACTCTTGCGCAAAACAGTTCTTGTGCAAGAAGCCTGCAGTGTAGACGTAGCCCTAGAGTTTCTCATAGGCATAGGTTGCTTGCAGAGATGATAATCTTTAACTATTCCCATTCACAGAAAAATGTTTTTCCTCAACAGAAAAGCACAGTAAGGTTCTCTCTACGCCAGTGTTCACTCTAGTTTTTTCGACCCTTGAATGGAATGAATTTTCTTATATGCACCAATGTAGAGATGCTGTGCAACACAGCACCTTCATATTGGTGCACATAACAAAATTCATGTGGCAAGGGTGGGGTCAAAGGGGTTCTCAGTATGTGGGAGGGAGCTCAGGGCTGGGGCAGAGAGTTGAGGTGCAGGAATGTAAGGACTCTGACTGGAGGTATGGGCTCTAAGGTGGGACTGGGGCTGAGATAAGAGGACTGGGATGCAAGGTCTCTGGCGGGGATGCAGGTTCTGGAGTAGGGGTGGGCATAAAGGGTTTGAGGTGAGGTGCAAGGTGTGGGCTACAGGTTTGAGGGGTTGGGGTTCAGGAGCGAGTACAAGCTCCGGGCTGGGGGTTGGAGTTCAGGAGGAGGTAGAAGCTCTGGGCTGGGAGCATAGGCTTTGGGGTGGGTCCAGGGATGAGGGCTTTGGGATGCAGGAGGGTGCTCAGGACTAGTGGGGGGTGGGACTTCTCCAGCCAGCTCTGTGCTGGAGCCAGTGGGGTACTGCTCCCCTCCACCATCTGTGATGGCTCCATTAATTCAGATTACCCAGAGTAATTCAATTTATTTTAATGTAATTCAATTATGATGGGGTGATCTCTCCCTTCTACAGCCCTTAGCCCCTGCATGGGATTTCATGGGAAGCTGTGCAGCTCAGAGGGAACTATGCTCTACCTTTACTGCAGATCTATACTAAGAAATTAGACTGACCCAGTTACTTCGCTCAGGGGTGATGAACATTCACTCTTGTTTTAGGACTGGTAAAAGCTACATTAGCATAGCTATTGTCTCAGGGTTATGAAAAATCCATATCCTTCAGTATAGTTTAGCAGAACTGAGCTCTGGTGTAAACAGCACTAGGTGGACATACCAATCATATCACAGGAAGACCCTTCCCATCATTGTAGCAAGTGCTTATGTAAGGCTGACAGGCAGAACCAAACCTGGAACCTCTGGTGCTTCAGCTAAAAGCCAGCTGCTTCTCCACCAAGAACCTAGAGCAAACTTGTTCTTTTTCTTTGTAAGTGGTCTAAGTGCCACTAAGTTAAATGGTACCGCACCCCGAAAGTGTGTGGGTTACATTTACACCATGCCACTGTCAGGGGCAGCTTGAGGCGGGCTACAGTAGCTGGCGCTCCAGGCGGAACACGCGATCGGCGCCCTCACCTGCACAGCCGTCAATGGCCGTGATGTCATCATTGGGCGCCCCGGGCGCCCCGTTGAAGACGGCACCCTAGGCGATGGCCGAGTCGGCCTATGCTCACGGGCTGCCCCTGGCCACTGTAGTGCTTTCAATGCAGACATAGCATCACAGTTGCAGTATTGCAGCTGTGCCATTGTAACACTTCATTGTTGACAGTCAATATAGTAATGGGAGGCGTTCTCTCATTGATGTAGGTAATCCACTTCCACAAGAGGTGGTAGCTGTGGACCTAGTGCTGCTTATATCGGGGTTAAGTCAACTTAACAATGATAATTAGGAGGTACGGATTTTCACACCCCGGAGACATAGCTATGCCAAGGTACCTTTTCAATTTAGACCAGCCCTAAGAAATCAGCTCACACCACTAAGGGTATGTCCACACTATGCTGCATAAGGGTTCTTCCTGAGAGCATGTCAACACAGCATTGTTGCTAAAAGTGAAAGTGTGTGAATGCTGTTTGTTGGCACTTTGGGGGCAGAAGTATTTTGTCTGCCAATGAGCAGGTTTCACTTTGGCAGCAGGAGAGCACACCTACTAACAAAGCAGTGTTCACACCTGCACTTGCCTCAGCAAAACTTTGTAAGATAGTTGGAATCCTTCTTCCAATGATGTCATGGTAACCTCTCACCCCAAGGGTACTTTTCCAGGGGAGGGACTCTCCCTGACTTAACCCATGATTCTCTATCCTGGGTCTGCAGGGTTTATAGGATCAGACATCCTCCAAATCTCCATCTTGAAGCCTGCTGATGCTTGCTTACCTGGGATGCATGAAATCCAGACCCAGTTTGAGGATCTGCCCTCGAGTCCTATTGGCAGAGTCCCAGAGCAGCTGATTGGCCTGCCGGCCCTCCTTAAACCAGTAACAGGAACAATAAGTTAGAACAACTAAATAGCACTGTGTTTTGTTTGCCCTTTGCTCACCTGACTTGATTTTCTGACATCCTGACCTGACTCCTGGCATATGACTAGTGGTTACAGAGACTGCTCAAATGGGCTCCCTATCTTGGATTTAAATTCCAGTAGGGGTTTGATTTATCTTATATACAGACTGAATAAGATGCGGATCACGTGAAGACTCACCACAAAGCAGAAAAAAAGTGCAGGCACACAGGCTTGGACAAAGGGGTTCTTGTGAGAATTGAATGCATCCTATTACAGAACCACGAGGAGAAGGACAGATAAAGTAGTTTATCATAATGCTGCTAAGACCGTGGTACACTCACACCTTGAACACTTCATGCAATTCTGTACACCCCCATCTCCAAAAGAATATTTTGGAAATGGAAAAGACACAGAGAAGATGATTACAATGATCAAAAATGATTAGGGGTAAGAAACAGCTTCCTTATGAGAAGAGAGTAAAAAGACTGGTACTGTTCAGTTTGGAAAAGAGATGCCTAAGCAGGGATATGATTGAGGTCTGTATAGTTGAGACTGGTGTGGAAAAAGATTATAAGGAAGTGTTTTTTATTCCTTCACATAACATAAGAACCAGGGGGCACCCAATGAAGTTAAAAACGAACAGTAGTATTTCTTCACACAGTGCCTAGTCAACCTTGGGAACTCATTGCCAGGGGATGTAAAAAAGTCCAAAACGTATAAATGTGTTAAAAAAATAATTAGATGATACTGTCAAAGCTGTTCCCCACTCTGATACGTCGAGTGCAAAGTTCCCCACTCTGATATGTGGGGACCCACAAGTAACTTTAAAATGCCCTGCCACTAAAAGATTGTGTTAAAAACTCCCCAAAGTCACAGATTCCCCAGCCTTGGAGTGGTATCTCTGCCACCACCCACATGCAAAACCCCTTTAAAAACCCAGGGAGGCGCACTTGGGAATTCCTTCTTGTGGGGCACCCTCAAGCTCTTTAACCCTCCCTCAGGAGAGAGTTTGAAAACTTTAATTTCGCCTAATAGTTTGGCTGTGCAATCTGAGGCACTTGGATGCAGAACGTCCTGCCTTCAAGGACACAGGAATCAAATCATGTTCTTAAAAGGATGATTTTTATTAACAACAACAAAAAAGCACTTGGTTGCTGGCTTTTACAGAGCAACTGAAAAAATGATTAAAAACACAGAATTGCTTCCCTACAATTAAGTTTAGAAAATTACAGTGGAAAAGGGAGTTACATGTGCTCAACACAGAGAAATCCTACAAGCCCAAAAATAAAGAAAATAACCTGACCACATCTGACTAAATATTCCCTGTTCTACTCACATATCTGTAGTTCCAAATCTTGGTCCTTCCCTAGGCATAGATGTTGCTGGATTCTCCATGCCTGGCTCCCTGGCTTATTTCATGTACACCAAGGCTCTGTTCTGGTGGCACAACAGGAACAAGGTGGTCACTATTTCCAATTCAAAAGCCCATATTTGGTTTCCATTGGCTCTCCTGGCTGCCTGCCAACTCACTTCCTACTCCCAAGCATTAACAGGGGCTCTCTAGGACCTAATGTCTATGGTTTTAATGCTTACAGACAAGACAATTAGGCTATGTCTATACTGAGCTGTTTTGCACCAAAAATATGCAAATGAGGCGAAGCATGGAATATCACTGTGCCTCATTTGCATCATTAATGGGCAGCCGCTTTTTGTGCAAGAGGCTTTTGCGCAAGAGCTGTTCTTCCACACTTTTTTCAGGAAAAACGGCTCATGCGCAAGAGGGGGTTTTTGCGCAAAAAGGAGCTGTGTAAATGGCTCCTTTTTGCGCACAAGCCTCTTGAACAAAAAGCGACCACTCATTAATTACGCAAATGAGGTGCAGCGATATTCCATGCTTCACCTCACTTGCATATTTCTTGCGCAAAACAGCGCCGTATAGACATAGCCAGAGGGTTAGGTCTCAAAAATTAACTTCTGAGAAAATATTTTAGTTAACTGAATGGGTAGAATGTCCAGAAAAGGGTATTAACCCTCCCATTCGTCACAGAGGGTAGGTTCATCAGTAGCTATCAGACAAAACGTTTAGGGATGCAACCCCAATGCTTGGGTATCCTTAAGCCTCTGACAGCAGGAAGCAGAGACTGAACTACAGGTGATGGATCATTTGACAGTTGCCCTGTTCTATTTCCTTGAAGCATTGGGCATTGACTACTGACAGAAGACAGGATGCTGGCATAGATCAACCTTTGGTCTGACCCACTATAGCCATTCTAATATTATCATTGCTGAGGCAGATATACATGCATTCAACATTGCATCTGACTTTTTCCCAGAGTACAACTGTCATCTTCTATGGTCTGTATCTGGCAAATTATCAGGTCATTGCATGTGACAGCTTCACTGCTCTTGGGTGAGCTTGTTCTGATATGTGGGACTTTGCTCTGGGAAAAGGATTGCTAATCCTCTCTCCTCTTCCTTTTGTAGTTTCTTTGCTCTGAGTCCAGAGGATTACATATGTTAAAATGAGCAGGTGTGGAGTTTGGATTGGTAGCTCTCCCCTCCCTTAGATTGCAGAGTTTGGCTTATTTGGCTTATTTTTAAAATTGCTGTGGCTTTTTTTGTCAGCCCCCACCCAAGAATAGCAAGTTTTGTCATGCCAGAGTAGCCACAGGTAAAATGATGAATTGTGATACAAGCCCTTCCAGAAGATGGCTAAAATTAATAAAACCTTAAATATAGTCTTCTGGAGCTTTGAAATAAGCTAATTATTTAGAATTGTGGTTAACAAAGTGCTACCTCTGCATTAGCCTTGGGCACAATATCATTTAGCAATACGTAGCTGCTGTTTTTCAGTGGGAGAAACTGCTACCACTGATACGTCTTACTTGGTTACTACCTTGACTAAGTAGTCAGACAAGTACCAGTGAGAGGGGGCTGGTTCTTCCAGTCTTGGGGTTTCATACAGGTAGCGCTCAAGTTGTTAATGTATGGAAAGGCCATTTTCAGCATGTCTATAGTTGCTTCTAGGTAGGCTTGCATGGCAGTAAACAATTTTGAAATGTGTTACCCAAGCGCTGTGGCAGACAGTGCGCATCACATGTGATTCCTGAATTAATTCAGGACAGCTTTGCTTTTCAACCAATTATGCAGATTATCACATCTCCCGGTCTCTCACGCTGCTCTAGATCAGAACATGTTGGGTTTTCTTGCCCATTCCTACCCTTGCAACCCTTCCTGGGCCACTCCCTTCCTCTTGTTGCTGTTTTGAACAGCAGTGCATTTGAGTCTTCATTCCTCTCCCCCTCCATGTTGCTGTCATGTACCATCCACCCAAATCCCCTACCCCAGCTTTACTCTTTGCTTTAGGTGCCTGGCTCTTTCTGTCCCTCTACCCAGTCCCCTACACTCATTTCAGCTTCTATGTTGAATACCCAGCCACTCCTTAGCTACACGTTGCCTCCCCTCTCACCTCTTCTTTCGACCTGCAGGCCTGGTTCTACATTCTCACTCACCAAAAGAGCCATTTACTCATCAAGCACTTCTCTCTCTGGCCTCTCTTGCTGAGCTTTCCCTCTCTGACCCTCGTCATCTGATCTCTTTCAGCATTGCCTACCAGCCTCCTCTTTCTAATCCTGTACTCAGCCTTTCCTTGTCTTCCAGTACATTAGTGTTGCTGACTTCTTGCTTGCTCTCAGCCCTCTCCTTCCCAACCTCTTTTCCACTGATGCCATTCTTGATTCTCTCCATTCCTCATTCTAATCTGCTCTTGACTCTTTTGCCTCTCTCCCCCAATGCCAGGTCTGCACTGCCAACTCCCAGGCTTGGCTTGTTTGCAACATACACATCCTCTACTCCTGATCTCATGCTGCAGTACTGGGTCCTGTGACCAGAGAGTCTTCTTCCATTACAAATCCATTTTCCCCCTCTACCATCTTCCCAGCTGAAAAAAATTTTTCTATTCTCCAGTGCAATTGAATCTCACATGGACAATCCCAGCTGCAGGGGAGCTGACAGCTTCTGCGGGACCTCAGACAAGCTGTGTGTGTGTGGGGTCCCTGGCTCCATGGTCCCTAGAAGGGGCGGGCCTTGTGCAGAAGGGGTGGGGCCAAGGGCAGCCAGCTCTCATTGCTGCCCAGACCACGGCACAGCACTCTTCCCGCAGCCATCAGAATTGTATGAAGTGATACTCTGGAGACAATTTAAAGGGCAGCAGCTGGGAGCCCTAGGCTCCTTTGAATCATTGGGCAGCAGGGCAACTATCCCTTTCCCCACCCCCACCGCCTCTGGTGGTGAGCCTACTAAACTGTCTTTCTGCCATCTATGACTCACTTCTCAAACCCTTCCTTTCTCCTACCTCCACTTCTCTCTCTGCACAGGGGATGTTGCCAATATTTTTTTTTTACAGAACTGACAAATATGACACACATCTCTTCCTCCACTTAGTTCACTTTCTCTTCCCATGGCTCCCTCTCCCCACCACAGATGCAGAACATTTTCAACTCCTCTGGTACATCTGAGCCTAAAAATGACCTTCAAAACACACACACATTCTTCACTCATACCAAAATGCTATTACTACAAAGTACAGAACTATTTGTAATTACAAATCATAGAGGTCTGTACCATCTATCACATCAACAAACTATAACATATGGTGACCATGATTGTCACTAGGACTGTTCTTATCTGTTCCTGTCTTGACACCAACAACACAGGCAGCCTGTCTCATGCATCTTTACAATGGCACTAGACTCGTGTGTGTGGAGGAAAAGGATCTGAGGGGGTAGGAGTCTCGGTGCACTGCTCCTGCCTTCAGACACCACCCATGCAGCTCCAACTGTTGGCCAGGAACAGGGAATGGTGGCCAAAAGGAGCTGACAGGGCGGTGTCAACAAAGAGAGGCAGTATATGGAGCCACATGTCCCCATTCCACACTCCTGAGGCCATAGAGATGCACTGGCTCTTCCAGGAGTAGCACTGGGCCAGGACAGGCAGAGAGTTTGTTCCAGCCTCTCTGTGCCACCAACTGGGAACCAATGGAAGTGTCACCTGAAAGAAAGTTGCACACAAACCCACAGCCCCCTTCTGTAGCCAGTACCCTAAGCCTTAGTCCTGAGCCCCCTCCCAGAGGCAGCGCCCATACCCCCCTCTTGCACCCTTGGCCCCTCCAGGAGTCAGCACCTCAAGCCCCCACCCCAGCCTTGACCCTGCTTCTCAGGGCCAGCATCCCATACCCCCTCCTGCACCTTAGTCCCCCACCCCAACTCTGACACCCTCTCCCAAAACCAGCACACATATTCCCTCCTGCACCTCAGTCTGTGATAACTCTCCACCTTGCACCCTACCTTAGTAGTTCCTGAATCTGGAAACTTGCAGCAAGGATGCACTTGATGCCAGCTGATTCTGCTTTTAAAAGGCTGCCTTTTATAACCTCTGTCATCTGGAAGGAAACCCATTCTCTCTCTCTGTGGAAAAGTACAGTAACAAGATGGAGTTTGACGTCACATGGGCAAGTCACATATCCATGCAGAACTAAGTTCTTTCCTGGTAAACGCCATTGCTCCCACGCTAGTCTTAACATTTACAGGAAGGCTCATCAAATGTGGGTTGGCACCTCCCAAAGCCCATTGTCGGTTGAATAGTCCTCTTGACAATACACTGTTTCCCAGAAACAAACATTTGAAATATAAGTACATAGCCAATACTCATAATTTCAAAAACAAAAATGCCATATGCATTTACTCAGACACCTCACTTAGCACACTTTGTACAAGGCTGTTGAAAATATACAACAGTGGTTGCAACAGTGATCTATATGGTCATATTTTAATCCGATAAGTTCACATACTGTCTCCCGTACTACTGGGAAATCCCACCCAAAAATACATTCAACTACCATCTCTGTGTGGAAGATCCACAGATCTTCCTCTATTCCAGGCTTGCTTCTTTCAGACCAAATCTTAGTCTCTCTCTGACCTATCATTGTGAACTTCTCACCCTCAAGCTTAACATGGCTAAAACAGAACTCTTCCCCTTCCTTTCCCCCCCCCCAAAAACCCCACCCCTCCCTGCTACCTCTTTTCTCAATCACTGTGCACAACTTCATTCAACTCATCACACAGTCCCATAACTAGACATCATTGTCAGGTTGGATGTCTCTCTGGGTCCTCATGTCCAGGCTATGTCTAAGTCTTGCAGATTTCTCTGTGTAACATTTCTGAGATATAACCTTTCCTATTCCCCCCACTCCAAAGCTGACACAATTTTCTAGTCTTCAGTCATCTCAAACAGTCAGTCAGCACAGGGCAGAGTACTTGAGGCCTGAGTCACTGCAGGCTGTGTTGGAAGGGTAAGTCAGTGAGCTGGGTTGTTGTTGCAATGCCTTAGTGGTTACTCCCCTCCATTCTGGAGGTGCAGCTGAGTGAGTAGCCTACATTTGGCTGCAGGTTTGCCTCTCAGTTACAATTTGGTTGACAAAGGTAATAGTCTAAATGTAATATACTTAGATTTCTGTAAGCCATTTGATGTAGTATTGCCTGATATTTTGATTTAAAAAACCTAGAATACAAAATTAACATGAGATTCTAATGGATTACAAACTGGCTAAATGATAGGTCCCAAAATGTAACTGTACATGGCAAATCATCAAGTCTGTGTTTGTAGCGGAGACCTGTAGGGATCCATTCTTGGTCTTATGCTATTTAACATCTTTATCAATTACCTGAAAAAATATGATGTACGCAGTTTGGTTAATACCAGTAGAGGACAGGTCACAGCGCTCTGGATCAACTGGTAAATTGGCCAAAAGCAAACTACATATTTTAATAAAGCTAAAATGTAAATTCATATCTCTAGGACAGTGGATATGGACCATACTGACAAGATGAGAGAACTCTGTCCTGAGATGCACTGACTTTGAAAAAGATTCGGGTGGTGTGGTATTTAATCAGCCTGAACAGGAGCTCCCAGTGCAGTGGTGTGGCCCAAAAGTCAAATGCAGTCCTTGGATGCATATATGGGAAATCTCAAAGGGGTAAAGAGGTTATTTATCCCTGTATTTGGCATTGGTGCAAATGCTGCTAAAATACTGTGTCCAGTTCTGGTGTCAATTCAAGGAAGATACTGATAATTTGGAGAGGATTTAGAGAAGAGCCACGTAATAATGAAAGGATTGGAAAAATACATCTTAGAGAGAGACTCAAGGAGCTCAATCTATAGGCTAACAAAAAGTTAAGGGGTGATTTGCTCAAGTCTATAACTACCTACCTGGGGAACAAAAATATTGATAATGGGCTCTTCTGTCTGGCAGAAGAAGGTATAATATGATCCAACGGCTAGAAGATGAAGTTAGGCAAATTCAGGTTGGACATCAGGAATGTTAACCATTGAAATAATTTAGTAATGGTTGCTGTGGCTTTTCTATTGGTGTCACTTTTAAAATCAGGATAGACTCTAGTTAAAGGAATTATTTTAGGGAGGTTGTGTGGCCTGTGTTTTGCTAGATGTCAAACTAAATCACAATGGCCCCTCTGGCCTTGGAATCTATGACCCATACTTGAAGAAACAGCAGTGCTCCATAAGCACGGCCCTGATGTTTTGAGACTCCCCAGTGGCTCGGTGTGCAAGTGAACTGAGTATCCAGTACTGAGAATAGATTTGGTAGAAGACAAAGATCATCCACATCCAGCTTTTAAAATTCTCTTTTAAAATGCACTCTTTATTATTTAAGTGCATAAAACCATACCACACTTCCTCTTCTGGGTACACTAAAGCAGTGATTTTCCAACTATGGGTTGTGGCCCAGTACTGGGTCGTAGAATGTCAGACACTGGATCTCATTGCTGCAAGGGGATCAAGTGACTAGAGGGGGTGCTAAGGTAGGCTACCTGCCTGTCCTGGCACTACAGACTGCGCTGTGCCGCAGAAGCAGCTGTCAGCAGGCCCGGCTCCTAGATGGGGGGGTGAGGGAGAGCGCACAGGGCTCCGCTGACTGCCCTTGCCTTGAACACTAGGTCTGCACTCCCATTGGCTGGGAACCTGTTGCTGCTACTTCTGGATTTCAGCATGGTCTGCTGTGTCAGGAAAGGCAGGAAGCCTGCCTTAGCACCCCCCTAACTGGCTGACCAGGAGCTGCTTGAGGTAAGCCCTTCCTGCTCCAGCCCTGACCCTCCCCCCAAAGTTGGAGCTCCCTCCTACACCCAAAAGCTGTCATCCTCAGCCCCATCCCAGAGCCCACACTCTAGTAAAATTATGTTGGGTCCCAGGCATCAACAATTTTCTTCAATGTGGTCATGAGAAAAACAGTTTGGAAATCACTGCTCTAAAGGACCCCTTGAAATTTCCACTGCATACCTCTCTGTGACTCAGTTTTCTCATTTGTAAAATACTAGCTATAATTAGTCTAACTCACAGGGATGTTCTGAGTCTCTTGTTCACTTTGTACTTTGGATCTTGTTGTAGACATGCAGAATATTATTAACAGAGTATTATTATAGTATTTTGACACAGCGTGGCTCTTTTAGAAGCAGGGCCTGCAGGCACCAAGTGTATTTTTGCTGAAAGTTTCCTGACTCTCATAACAGGAACCACAGCCCACACACTAAGGTGAGGCGCAGAGAGGAGAGTTACCACTGCATTTTTTGTCCTCCCCAACATAGCTGTGGAAGTACTGTAAGAGGTTGTTTCCCACCAATTCCTGACAATGCCATCCAAAGTGGCCCATCCTTGACCCACTGTGACTGAGGTAAAAATCAGTGTCAAAGCCTTACCCCTTGATAGATTGTCAGTAAAATGACAGAACTGAAATTATGTTTATCCCAAACTTGTACATAAATTGCAGGCACTTTTCTTTCAGGCTTCTCTGGACTTGGTCTTATTCATTACTATTTATATATAATCTCAAAGGCTCAACAGCTAAATTCATGCATATGTATGAAGTGGAAATCTGTCCCTTCAGCGATAATGTCATTATGACACTGTGAAAACACTTAGTTGCTGCATCAGTGTGTCCTAGCCATAGTGTGATGTTCATTTATGCACACTCTCTCCCTCACTCTCACCTTTCTCAAAACCAGAATTAGTGTGATAAGGAGTATCTTGAGCTTGTCTCCTTGTCATGTTCTGGAGTCAAATGAAAAGAATCACACACATTTAGAGCTGGAGGAGAGACCTTGATACGTCATCTATTCCACCTCCTTAGTGCTGAGGCAGAATCAGCTATACCCTGATCATCCCTGAAGCTATGTCTACACTATGGGGGTTTTTCAGGATACCACAGGTATCCCAGAAAAACGCCGCCATGTCCAGGGAATGCATCTGCTCTTCTGCTTTTTTTTGCAGAAGAGCAGATGCGCTCTTTCGGAAACCCTGTCTTTCTCCTCCCGTGAGGGAGAAGGGCTCTTCTGAAAGAGGAGGCTTTTATTTCAGAAAAGCCTCTTCTGAAAAAACTATCGGAAAAAGGTACGCAAATTGCAGAGCGCAATTTGCGTACCATTTCCCGATAGATCATTGTAATGTAGACATAGCCTGACAGAGATTTATCTAATCTGTTCTCAAAGACCTCCAATGATGGGGATTCCACAATATCCCTTGGTAATCCATTTCAGTGCTTAACTGTCCTTTTAATAGCTAGCCTCACCTGCCACTAGTTAGACAGAATAATTCCATTCCTTCTCAGGGAGGTGCATGAACTATGCTGATAGGAGAACCCTCCCACCACTGTAGTAAGTGGTGACAATGAAGTGTAGAACTGGCTTAAAAAAAGAACTAGATAAATTCATGGAAGGTGGGTCCATCCATGGCTGTTAGCCAGGTTGGCAGGAATGGTTTCCCTAGCCTCTGTTTGCCAGAAGTTGGGAATGGATGACAGGGGATGGATCCCTGGATGATCACCTGTTCTGTTCATTCCCTCTCAGGCACCTGGCTTTGACAACTGTTGGACTACTTTCCATTCCATTATCCAAGTCATTAATTAAAATATTGATTGGTACTAGACATAGGACTGACTTTTGCAGGACCCCACTGAGATAGTGATCTCAGTTTGACAGTGAGGCATTGGTAACTAGTGAGAGTACATTTTTAAACAGTTGTGCACCCACCTTATAGTAATTTCATCTAGACCATACTTGCCTAGTGTGCTTATGCAATGGTCATTTTTCATAAGGTTTTTGACACAATCCCATATATTGTGTCTGCTACTTCCTGCCATACAATAAGCCAGTAGCTCAACCAAAGATGGAAATTAGGTAAGTTTGACATGATTTGTTCTTGACAAATTTATAATGGATATTATTTATTACCATATAGATGTTGTGCACCTTCCAAAGAAATGAGGGAGCTTACATTCATATGTTTGCCGACGCTTAAAATCATGGATTGAACAGAGACATAAGATTTATGGCTTATTACAACAATCTATAACCCATTCCCCCTTCCCATTACCTGCTCCCCCAAAACATAGAGGCTATGTCTACACTACAAGGCTTTTGCACAAAAATGGCTGTTTTTGCGCAAAAACCAGTGGAGCGTCCACACCTCAAGCGCGTTTTTGTGCAAAAAAACCCCGGTAAATTGACAGGAAAGAGGGCTTTTGCCGGTAGAGTTATTCCTCTCCCCATGAGGAATAACTCCTTTTTGCCCTACAGCTCTTGCGCAAAAAGGCATGTGTGGACGCTCCGCAGGGGTTTCTTGTGCAAAAAGAGCATATCAGAAAAAGCACAAGTGCTCTGATGGCCATTCTGTTAATAGCAATCAGAGCTTTCTTATGCAACAGCATCCATGCAGTGTGGACACTCTCTTGCCCAAAAGGACATCGCTTTTGCGATGTGCTTTTGAGGTGTGGACGTGGTTTTGTGCAAAAAGTTTTTGCAGAAGATCTCTTCTGCAAAAAGCTTCTTGCGCAAAAACCCTGCAGTGTAGACAAAGCCAGAGTTTTCCCCCATCTGACTGGAGAGGGGTTAGTAAATCACTTACCCTTTTATGCTAAACAATTTGTTACACCTTTTTCTTAGCTGTAGCATTCAGAGTACATTTTACAAACCTGAAAGCTATGGCTACGTCTAGACTGTCATGATTTTCTGCAAATGCTTTTAATGGAAAAGTTTTTCCATTAAAAGCATTTGCGGAAAAGAGCATCTAGATTGGCACAGACGCTTTTGCGCAAAAGAACTTTTTGCGGAAAAGCGTCCGTGCCAATCTAGACGCGGTTTTGCACAAGAAAGCCCCGATCGCCATTTTCGCCATCGGGGCTTTTTTGTGCAAAACGGTTCTCAGTTGTCTACACTGGCCCTCTTGCACAAAAGCATTTGAGCAAGAGGGCTTTTTCCCGAACGGAAGAGTCATTGTATTTGCGCAAGAACACTGACGATCATATATTAGATCGTCAGTGTTCTTGCGCAAATTCAAGTGGCCAGTGTAGACAGCTGGCAAGTTTTTCTGCAAAAGCAGCTGCTTTTGCGGAAAAACTTGCCAGTCTAGACGCAGCCGATGTGTAAAGTCCACAACTTGTTTCTCTTACTAACGAAAGTTGGTCCAATAAAAGATACCTTTTTGTCACCTTCTCTACTATCCTGGGACCAACAACTCTGTGCAGAAACTTACTGGACATTTTGTGTTTCGCAATATGTTTCTTAACTGATATCTGGGTAATCAAAGTTCCCCATTATGATCAGGTTTTGCACTGTGGTATTTCTGTTGTTTGCTCTGGAAATGTCGCCTGATTTGGTGGTCTATAATGGATGCTTATCATCCTTGTTTTCTCCCTCCCCACTTTTCTCTTCACCTAGAGACTTTGAACTGTTCTGTCTCTCACCTCCTAGCCCTTAGAACCAGGGTATATGTTCTTCATGTGTCATGCAACACCCTGTCACGGCTCAATTACCCAACCTGGCACTTTGAGTGTAGATATGGCGGTTGCCTAGCAGAATAAACTCTGTAAGAACCTGTCTATGTAACTCCCAGAAACAAACTAGTCCAGTCTCAGTTTCCCTGAGATCCAAGAAAAAAAATTGTCACCACCAAGTGTCAATTTGAAAAATAAATAAATAAATAAAAAAGAAATAACCCTTCTTACAGGGAAGAATCCACTTGGAATCCCTTCTCTGAGGCAAAGTTCTCTCCCCTTCCCCCAGCTCCATTTTGCTTGAAGTTGGGAAAACAAACAAGGATAATCCGTGGAGAACAATGGGGCTCTCCTTCTCTTGCGTAACGTGGTTTCACTTAGGTATGTAGGTTTAAGGACACAAAAATCAAATACCAGTTAACCAAAACAAAGAGAAAACACTTTTATTATTAAAACAAGACTACTGTTGCAAGAATAGTAAATGACTGGGTATTAAAAGCCAGGGATTGAAATAGACTCATGGAGAATCCCTGGGCTGTAATCCGTAGTTACAAAAGAACAGAGAACAACAATTAACCAGCTCAGACATGACTTCCAAACCTCCAAACGAGGAAAACAATAAAAACCTGACAGACTATTTAAACTTTTCCCTACTTACACATTTCAAGGAGTCTATTTCTGGGAGAGTCCGTCTTTCTTGCTAACTGGGGAAACACTGCTGCTTGCTCCAAACAAAGGAAAAAAAAACCCTTCTCTTGTTTGAAATTCCTTATCTGTATTTCGTTGGCTGAGTGCCCAAAGCCTCTTTCCTCAGGTGCATCTCCAAATTAGTTTAATCCTTTCCTTGCTGTCCACTAAGAGACTCTCCTTTGTGGTTCCTATTCATGACATACCTGCCTCGTCTTCCTGAACAAGCTATGCTCTATACCAGTATCCCAGTCATGAGATGTAGCCACCAATCTTTCATGGCAATTATCATAATTTTGTTTATGTACAAATACTTATAATTCTTTCTGTTTCCTTTACTCTTTGCAGATGTGTGTACAGACATCTAAGATGATGCATAAGCATGGGAATAAGGAATGTGGGGGGCTACAGCAACTCCACATTTTAGCCAGGCCTCTGCCATGCGGTAGAGCTGGGGATCCACACCTGGCTCCACACCCATCCCCAGCTCATGGAATGGAGTGCAGACAAAGGTAAGGAGGTTGACTTTCAGCACCCCCCACTACTGGCATATGGTTTATGTATTAATAATCACCATCAGTGGAGATATTTAAGAGCAGGTTAGATAGACATCTATCGGGGATGATTTAGATGGTGCTTGGTCCTGCCATAAACACAGGGGACTGAACTTGATGACGTCTCAAGATCCCTTCCAGTTCTGGTATTCTATGATTCTATTAAAACTGCTTCCACACCACAGAGCTGATGCTAAGCAGATTCCCCATTGTTATTCCTCTTGTTCCTCCTATTACCATATTGTAATTTTCTATCCCCACCTTCCTCTAGTAAAGCCAACTTTTTTTTATATCTGTCTGTGGGCTTTTGTCACCTGTCCCTTTTGAACCTAGTGGAAAGCCTGTCTCACTCGGTTGAGTTGGTGTACAAAGGCACTCTTTTCCCTACTTGGGAAAAGAGGGGACTTATCTGACCAGCAATCCTGCTCCCTAGAACACCATGCAATGGTTGAAAAAGCCAAAGTGCCTCTTCCCAGTGACACTATCTGCACAACCAAGGACTCCCCTTCAGGACACGGATGTCTCCACTGGGCCCTTTACTTCAGCCAGGAGGATGAATGAGAACACCACCTCCTTCATTCTCCCTCCCAAAGTCTTGTAGTCACTGCTGATCTGCTCATGGTAATCTCTGGAAGTATCCTTAGTGCCTTCCTAGAAACTCACTTACACTTTGCCAGATATGAAACCCAACATTTCTGTAAAGATATGTTTTTCTGCTTTACATTTGCAAATTGGTGCTCTGTACCTCATAATAATAATAAATACATAAGCCACGCCTGCTTAGTGTGGTCCACTGTCCCTCCCAAGTGGTGGTTAGGCCAACTAAGGAGCCATCTTCCAACTACAGCCTGGGCTAAGTAAGCTGGTTTCACATTTTTGAATATGTCTTTCAAAATAATGGGCGCGCTATTCCGACATCCCTGTAAATCTCATTCCATGAGGATTAAGGGACATTTCAGAATAGTGGTTTATTTCAAAATTTGGCACTGTGTAGACTATTAGGGTACGTCTAGACTACATGCCTCTGGCGACAGAGGCATGTAGATTAGGCTACCTGGCATAGAAAAATGAAGTGGCGATTTAAATAATCGCCGCTTCATTTAAATTTAAATGGCTGCCGCGCTGAGCCGATCAGCTGTTTGTCGGCTCAGCGCGGTAGTCTGGACGCTCCGCGGTCGACATCAAAGGCATTTGTCGACCTCCCAGGTATGCCTCCGAGGCATGTAGTCTAGACATACCCTTAGTGTGCAAACTATTAGGTGGGCACTGAAAGCATCCCTGGCTCCAGTGTTGTTTGGAAAGCCCATTCTCTGAAAGCCAACAAAAAATTCAGGAGCATTTTAATGTTCATCATCTTTGGGTCCTTTACAAACTTTGCCAAAACAACCCTGACAGTTGATTTGCCAATTCCAAAACTGATTAGGCATGAACTTGCAGCTGACATGGGCAGCCAGCTTTCTGATAGCTATTGTGGCCCACTTTTGGACTGGCCTGGACTCCATTCTGCGGGTGCCCTAGCACTGGAGGGTCAGGGCAAGCTGATCACAAGCCTTCAAAAAGCTCTGCTTTTTAATGTGAAAATTCTGGACCCTCAAGCCTGCATAACAATATGGTGCCCCAGACTGTGCTTATGGCTCTGATCCAAAAGTACCAGTCTGCATAGGGGGACCTGTAACTAAGGAAACCTTCTTGAGCAGCAACAGCTGGGTTGCAGCTGGCATTTCTGTATCTTCTTTCTTATAGTGCTTTTGGCCATTCAGAAACTGCTGCCAAAACATTTGCCTGCATCTTGTCCGTGCTCCAGCTGATTCCCAAAACAGGACTGACACAGTTTCTTCCCACTGGGTTGTGAACCACATTGATGGCTCTGGCTGCTGGGTGCATGCGACCACAAAATGATTCAGGTGAATGTGATTGCTGGCTAAAACCATGCAGAACACTTCCAGTCAATTCCCATGGGACAGACAGACAAATTCTCCCATAGTCCACTATGAAATAAGCCCTAGAGCAGATTCAGCTGGCAGGCTGCTAACAGCCCTGGGATCTGATAGTACATGATCCCAGAAGTTGAAATTCTGACTCAGGCCTGCCTAGTGCAACCACAGTTGGGAGGTCCAGGATTGCAGTGTAGTATGGATGCTTGAGAGCAGGCAGGGATACAGAGTCTGTAGATGTAGGTCACAGAGGTCCGGGTTTAAGCTGTATCCACACTACCATCTATGTTGGCAAAACTTATGTCGCTCAGGGGTGTGATTGTTCCACTTCCTGAGCACCATAAGTTTCACTGACGTAAGTGTTTCTGTGCGCAGTACTATGTCGGCAGGAGAGTATCTCCTGCTGGCTTAGCTTATGCTGCTTGTGGAGGTGGTTGTTTCATGATGATGGGAGAGTTTTCTCCTGTCAGCATAATATAGCAACTTCACCAGACATGCTGCAGTGGCACTGCTGTATTGGTACAACAGCTCCATTTCCATGCTGTAAGGATAGCAAACCCCTGCTGTGCTGTGTAGACATATTCCAAAGAGCTAGAAAGCTTTACTGCAATCACAATGTCTAACAAACGATGATACTAATAAGAGGAGTGCTAAGCATTCCTGCTCAGCCAAATAGGTTTTGTTTCCCCTCCTAGACCCTCAAATCTAAGGCTGTATATTTTCCTTGTAGACCTTAAGCCTGTCTTCACATCAGTCTGAAAAATGTGAGCACACTGTTAAAGGCTTCACTACAGTAACCCAGTTTCAGAATACAATGGCAGACGGAAGTCAAAATAGGGTAGATCAGTCATGTCAAACTTGAAGCCTACTGAGGGCCACACAAAAGAAAACTGATAGCTTTCAGGGCCACCAACGTACTTCTATCGGAAAGTCGTAATTATTTATTATTATAGATTATGTTTTAGGTATATTGTATAATATTTTTTCAGGTCTTGTTTGAATATAATACAATAGTTTGTGTAAAATTGTTATTTGCTCATATATAATAATTTTTGTAATTTTTAAATATACATTTAAGGTACTTTTTAATTACTTTTTATATGATACATAACTTGTTTTGTTGAAATAAAAACAAGTATAGACCAAAACAATAAGGGAGAGACTCATATTTCAGAATAATTGCTTCAGCCTGGTAAACAATAGCCTTTGAATTTTCTTTAAAGAAACACAGTGTAAACCAGGTACATACTGATTCCTTTTTTGCCCTGGAATTTAAATATGACATCTGTGTTGGCTGCCTTATTCTGCATCCATACCCTCCTCCCCCGCCTGCTCTAAGTGTCTATTTGTCCCCAGAAGGATTACCAAAATGAATTGAGTGGCTTGCAAAGCTGGCCTTTATGCTATCCTTAGGATTTCTTAAACTTTGCACTTTCAAAGGTACATGTAATATTCTTACATAGATAATCCATGCAAGACTAACAAGTTAATTGCCCTTTGTCTGACTGATGTACAAGTGCATATTTATTAGCAATATTGGTATGACCCAGTTACCCTTGACTGGCTGGCTAGATATAAAACTGGATAATTTCCTCTTCCTTTTTATCTTTAAAGCAGATGTTATTTGAGCCAAATGGGTATCCTTCAGAAACTGGAAACCCATTCCAAATTAAGTCTATAGAGCAGAAAATGAAATAAGGATAGGTAAAATGTAAGATAGATATCAGGTGTGCAAAGTGGGAATTGATGAGCAAACAGCCAAAACATGACAAAAAATTGATAAAAGGAAACTTTTTTCACCCAGTTCATCTGTGGAACTCACTGCCATTAAATAGCAGTGAGGTCAAAAGTTTGTAAGATTTTTAAAAGGATGAAGGCTTATTGATAATAAAAACATCTAAAATACCATAGGTAGGATAAAAAACAGATTAAAACCCACTCGTGTTTCAGATCATAAGCCAGCCACATACTGATGGGAGTGAAAAAAAAAAATTCCTTATCTGGAGATAACTGTCCACTGTAGTTTCTTGTGGACATGTGCAAGCACACACACACCCCATCCTATGACACATCTTGTATTGGCCACTTTTGTAGCTACAATACTGGACTAGACTAGAGGGTCCCATTGGCTGATTTGGCAATGCCTACATTCCAAGGAAATCATATGACAAATATTAACACAGTACAGTTCGGTACTTAAAACTCAGGACATATGAAATTAAACTGGGAACCACAAATCAGCCCCTTGTGTGTGTATATATTACAGTACTCTTGATTCCATTTCATTCCATTTGGTGGAAAAAACTGTATGCTATCATATTATTTGACAAACAGTATGTGACACCATGCAATTAACATTGAATTGTATGCTTGTACAAGGGGAAGAGCTAAAGGGCTGTGGTCCAATGCTTCCTCTCACCCGCCCAGAGCCAGGCACCCCATAGGCACTCCCAACCTAATGCCTCCCCCGCCTCCAGAGACAGGCACTCCCAGCCCCCCCAACCTAATGCCTGGGTCCTGGTGCTGCCACTGTCGCTGTTACACAGTTCTTCCTCAGGTGCTGGCGTGGCGTGAGTACAGCGGCCAGCTGTGAGCAAGTGCTTGATGCCTGTGCAGAGCGTCCCAGCTGGCCATGAGCACATGCTGGGCGCTGTGCACAGAGCAGCCCGACCAGCCATGAGCATGTGCTGGGCGCCATGCGCAGAGTGTCCCAGCTGGCCATGAGCAGTCGGTGTGGCGCAGAGCGGCCGGCCGGCTATGATCTGCACTCGGCCATGTGCTCCGAGCAGCCAGCGGGCCGTACTTTATTCCTTTATAAAATGTAGTGACGGGCCACAAAAAACTTTGATTGGGCTGCATGCGGCCTTCCAGCTGCCTGTTTGACATGCCTGGGATAGATGGATCTGTGCTTTTTCCACAAATCCTTTCCTTAGTCCTCATAGGGCTAATCTACAGATTCATACTCAAGGTACTCTGTTAGTCCTTTGGGCTCCTAATGGAACATAGGACTGGTTAATCATTAACCATTAGAACAGTTTGAAATCTGACTGGGGAGGGAGGTGGAAGAGGTTTTGTATTATCAGAGTGACACGTAGCTTCTAGAAAGGAGCATGAAGATCTGGATTTAGCTCTTTAAATCTAAGTAAAATGTACTCAACTGTTACGCTCTTTCCAAAAGAATACAGGCAGGGGTTCCCAAACTTTTTGATACTGGGGACCAGTAAAACCATTCACGAGCTTTTGGAGCACTGGTAACATTTATTTGCATATTTATTAAGCAAATGATGAATATGCAAATAAATTGTTTCTGGTCCTTCCAAAGCCCCCAGTGTCAACTTTAGCCCACAGAAAAGTCAATCGGGGCCACACAAGTGAGATACAAAAACACAACCCCTCCAAACCCTCAAACCTCACTAATGTGGCCCCAACTGTGCTTGTGGGTGCTGAGACAGAGTTCTGGGGAAGAGTGCCAATGGGGCAAGGCACAGGGTACTTGTGGGGGTCTGGGGAGTGGAGGGGACAGGGACCGATACCTGGGGATCCTGTAACTGCCAAGGCCCAGGAAGTCCGTGGACTCCACCGTCCCCCAAACAGCGGCGCGGTACTTGACACACTGATCCGTTGCACACCTGATGCCTTCCTGCACAGGAGGAAGAGTAGTCCCGGACCATGCCAGCCCCAACTGCTCGGGCAGCGCACGCCTTGCTTCTCCGCTCCCCATGGCAGCACACGCCACCCAAGCAGCTGGAGCCGGCGCAGTCCCGGATCCCCATCCACTCTCCCACACGCAAGAAGGCATCAGGGGAACAAAGTCCCCAGCGCATGATGGACCAGCGTTTTAGGTACTGCACCGGCTGTTGGGGCAGGGGAGAGAGCAGCCCAAGCACTTCTGGGACCTGGCGCACAGAACTGTCCCCCAGCCACGCAGAAAGCCCGCCCTACCTCCGCTGATGCTGGGAAGTTCAGCGCAGCGTTCATCTTGGGGGTTGCGGGCAGCAAGGCGGGCTCTCACAAATTTTCTGAGGCCCGGTATTTTTTTCCTAAGGACCAGTACTGGGCCGCGGACCACAGTTTGGGAAATGCTGAATACAGGGAAGCCAATCCGGTGATCAGTTTTCATATTTGGGAAAAAGGCTTATCTTTTCTATTTAAGAGAAATGTTTGCCTGATAGTTCTATTAATAACACCCTGTCAATCTACTTTACACTTGATGAAACACAAACCAGGGGACTGAAGTCCCTTCCAGTTCCAGTATTCTATGATAAACCTATAACAAGGGAGAGAGATGACTCTTAGAAACTAGGGCCAGGTATACTGTGGTGGATACTAGGGGATACTGTGGTGGAGCTCTGGTGGCGCCTCCTGGGTCCCGCGCTTCCTGGTGGATTTTAAGATGCCTCAGAGGCTCATGGTGACCCTCCCACTGCCTCTTGGTTCTTTTTGAGGCAAAGGTTCCCCGCATGAGCCCTTTTCATCATCAGCCAGTCGCTAGCCCATCGGGAAAAACCCTTCCATGGTCCTAAAGTCCCCTTTGCCCTGGTGGCAGCTTGGAGAGGACTGGGGGGAACTTGGTCCTGCCCGCTTACTCCAGGTTCCAGCCCAAGGACCTTATGTAGCAGCTATTAGTGGGGCTCTTGCCCTTATCCCCACCATATAGCAGCCTTTCCCTGGCCCACTTCCCCAACCACTCTCACAACACTTTCTCCTTGGCGCCTTGAGCGAAAACCTCTTCTGCTTGCCACTCGCAGTTTGATGCTCTCCCTGTGCTTCCTCCTCTGCTGTAGTCCATCCCTCATCTCCTTCCCTCACTTTTCCTGAGGTGAAGGCTTTTATGGTGGGCCAGCAGGTCTTAACTGATGGCACACGTTTCATTAGGCTGCGCTGAAGGACGGCTCTTAATAAGTTTCAGGTGCCCGCCTGACCTGATGGCTGAGTAGCACTCTCTGGCAGCCTATTCAGGGAACATAAACCCACACACCGAACTACCCGTTACCTGCCCTCCACCAAACTCCTGCAGCCCACTGACATCGGTCTGCCACAATATGTTTCAATTAGGATGTGCAACTCCAGCTACATTAATTGCATAGCTGCAGTCGACGTACCTTAATTCCAACTTCCCAGAGTGGGAGGTCGATAAGAGAAACCCTTGCAAGTAGTAGGGTTTCTCACAAGGGTGCCCTCAGTGTTTGATTTAGTGGGTCCTTACTAGACCAGCTAAATTGAATGTCAGAAGATCAACCGCTGCAGTGTCAACCCATGGATAAGCATAGACATGGCCTAAATCTGAGATAAGAATGAGAAGAGCAGAACCATCTTCCAATTAGAGAAAACACCCAACCACCCTCTTCTAGAGACTTGCACAATGCAATTATGGGAATAGTATTGTGGTGCGTGAAAGAGTAGAGAAACAGGTCTGATTTAGAATTGCCTTATACCTTGTGAAATCGCTAATACTGGAGCAAAGTAAGTGGGTGTCTAATGCTACCTTTTTTATCTGATCATGTTTTAAACAGGTGTTACTAACTTTTTAGGGGAATACTGAATTGAGCCAAAAAGGAACAGACATGAGCCTAAAGTAGGGACTTGAAATTGGTGCGATGAAGAGACTGGTTGCTTTGCTAGTTAAGAGTTTTTGGAACACTTTCTTTAAAGAGTTTCCAACAACAAATATTTTAAAACCTTTATCATCATCTATATGTAGCCCCTCCTGCTCACTAGTCCAGTGTGAGGTTATTCAGCATAGGGGAAGCCTTGTGACTTCTTACACAACTGTGGGAGGCTAGGTCTGAGGCTCCTTGGTGTGCTCTGTGTTGCGTATTAGTGTGTGTGTACCTCAGACCAGACTCACTCAGATAAACCACAGGGAACAGGCTTTATTCTGTAAAAAAAACACAGAACAGGATCACAGTTCAGCAGCCCTCCTCTCTGCATGCAGCCTACGTGCTACTTTTAACTCAGTCTCTGTTGAGACCCTGCTGGGTGCAGAGGGTACATCCTGCCAGGAACCAGGAAGTTCTCCCAACTTGCCGCAGTTTGTAGTCCACAACTTGTAGTTCCCAGAGCTGCTGTTGAAGCACACTGGACCTTGGGATACATACAAAACACACACACATACGCATGCGTACACACATACTTGCTGTATTTACATCTCTAGTTCTGCTTATCGAAACATAGGTATACACTGGGTGATGCTGCCATGCTTACTTTCTTGTAGGTCAGAGGTGTAGTGAGGGTGTTATGTGCCTGGGAGCAAAGCCAAAATTTGTGTCCCCCTGCTGCTGCCGCCATATGGTGGGGCCCTGAACGTGGTGCACGGCTGAGCCCGACCCTGCGGGGAAAGCTTGTACTGTGTCTTCCCCCGCCCCCTCCAGTTTGGATGCCCCCATATGCACTAACTGGCCAGCAGAGATGGAGGAGGGTCTGACTGGGGGTGGGGAGGAGGGAAGGAGGCTCCAGCCGGCGGTGGCAGGTAGAGGAGGAGCAGGTGAGCTGGGGGATGACAGGGGGAGCAGAGAGGGACTAAATTGGCACCCCCTAGCATGGTGCCTGGGGGCAACTGCCCCCCCTCGCTACACCACTGTTGTAGGTAAAAGTAAACAAAAACAAGAGCTGCAACCACAATTGTAGTCTTTATGCCAGGGACAGAAATGGAAATGGCTGCATTTCAGCCCTGTATCTTAAAGTGAGCTGTGATTTCACTGTCCGCCTTGCACAACTAGTCTGTGTAAAACCTGATTACTTCAGCTTTCTGCAGGCAACAGAGGTGAAAGTAAGTCAGTGCACCCCGGAGCGCTGCTCTGGGAAGAGAGCGCTGGGGTGCTCTGCTGCAGGAGGCACGGCATGCTCCCAGCCAGGCTTCTGGGGTTCTCCTGCAGGCTTCTGCACTGCAGCAGGGAGCTGAAAGAGGCTGGCTGGGGGTGCACCACCCTGGAATGCCCTTTATAGAAGGTGGGGGGATTGAAAGCCCCCCCATATTCCTACTGATGCAGCTTGTTGCTTCCTCTTCCCCTTCCGTCACTGTCAGGAGCGAGGGGAAAGCTCACAGCTCGCCAGCCTTCCTCTCCCTCCTGGCTGGTGCAGGTGGGGGGCAGAGGAGTGAGTGACCCACATTGTGAGCTTTCCTTTCGCTCCCTGACAATGAGGGAAGGGAAAGAGGAAGCAACAAGCAGCGTTGGTAGGAATCGGTGTGGTGGGGGAGGGGCTCCAATTTCCCCCACTTTCCCTAAACGGCGCCCTGGCCCCTCACTCCTCTCTACACATCCCAATCCCCTGCCCGAAGATCCCACACAGCCCCAACCTCTTGCCTTGATTCCTACACCCACCCCTCCAAACCTTAGCTTTGAGCCCCTCCAACCTTCCAACCCTGACTCCTGCACCACTCCTCAACCCTCTGCCATGAGCTCCTCTGCACACACACCCCCAAACCATGTTCCCTCTAATCTTTTCCATCCATGTATATTTTTTCCATCCATGCAGAATAATTTTTTTGTACCTTGAGGCACGTGTAAGTATGCACCACCAGTAGAAACAAGAACCCTAGCTGTGGGCGCTCTGCTAACCAGTTGGGCAGCATTTGAATCTCTCCTGAGCAACTGCACAGCTTACAGGGAACACTGCCCCCAGCCATGGCTTCTGAGCCCCCCCGCCAACCCTCTGCCATCTACCTCACATGTACATTTCTTACAGGTGCTGTCATATTGCATCGGCCCACCTCCGGTCCTGAGCCCCTCCCTGGGGGTGGGAGATAATACACCACTACTTGTAAGGAACTTTTTCACCCCTGGCAGGCAAAGAAGTTATTTTCTTTCATCTGTGCATCTGTCAGGAACCAGGGCCTGCAGCAGAACCAATCTCTGGACCCCAAGTACAGCTGGCTTGGAGAAGGCTGCCTAATTTGTACGCTGCCTGAGTAGTTGGAGGGGTCAGCTGACTGCTCTTAAGTAAGTGGCTGCTCAAAGCATATGGCTGTGATAGCTCCTGTCTTGTTTTCTCCATGTAAACTGGCTTCTGAGCCTTAGGTCTGATTTGTTACCTTTGACTCGTTCTGACCTTTGGCTCCAAGCCTGCCAACAGGAGTAGGCAAAGGGGATAGTTGCCCAGAACCTAGCAATTAGTGGCAGTGGTTGGAGCCCCGGGCCCTTTAAATTGCTGCTGGAGTACTACATACACTGCTCCAGGCAGCATGAGGGCTGTCAGAGGAGGGGGAGAGAGAGGGCACAGCACAATGCTCTCTGGGTGGCACTGAGAGCTGGCTGCCCCAGCCCTACCTTTTCTGCCTGAGTCTCCACCCCTTGTGGGAGCGTGAAGCTGCCCCCGCACCTTGGCAGAGGCCCAGCAAGGCTGTCAGCCCTGCTGGTTGGCTCTGATTCCTGACTCCAACCATAAGGCATGATCACCCATGTCCCAATTGCTGACAATCCATTTGTTCTTATAATAAATCAGTTCATATAAAGGTAGTATAATGCTTTAATAATGTTGCTCAAGGTAAACATTTGATTTGCTGTTAATTTGTTAGGCAACTATTTGTGTGTATGTTAAATCATTCATATATCCAAGATGTTTACTTTTTCAAGGTATATTTGGTATAATTATTAGTCTGACTTTGGTGCTGTAAAGGGTGCTAGCTGCCTCATAGGCAAAGGCGCCATTTTGGGAGGTCAGAGGTGTAACTATATGGTTTTTCTGTAGCCATATTGGTAGGCCTAAACTAAAACCTTCTTCTGCAGCCAGACTGAAGAGCAGCAGCCATTAGCTGTAAAGCCTGGAGTCACATACTCACATTCCATCTAAATCACATTAAAATAGTGTCATACTAGGCTGTGAGAAGGGGATTCTGTCCTAATGGTACCCACTGTCACCTGATAAGAAATAAATCTCAAGATGGGTAGAGAAAACTTAGTTAACAGCATTTTGTTTGGCAAGAGACTGCTTACCAATAGTTGAGGTTGTAGAAACCGCATTCTATGATTATTGTCCTCACTTTCCTATTGTTTGTCTGTATGATCTCTATCTGGTTTGTAACTGTTTTTGTCTGCTGTATAATTAATTTTGCTAGGTGTAAATCAACCAAGATGGTGGGGTATGATTGGTTAGGTAATTCTGTTACAGTATGTTATGATTGGTTAGTAAAATTATACTAAAATAACTGGTTAAGGTATAGCTAAGCAGGACTCAAGTTTCACTATAAACTGGGATCCAAGAAGAAGAAGAAGGTAAAGAAGAAGAAAGAAGGAAAAGGGGAAAAGAAGAAGAAGAAAGAAGGAAAAGGGAAAGGAAGAAAGGAACACCAAGAAGAAGGAGGGAAGACCTGGAAGAAGAACTCACCTCCAAGACACCGCCTAAGACCAGAGCGGTCAGGAGTCCTCTGCATGACTGTGATTTGTAGCAGCTAAGATCCAGAGAGACAGACTTTGCCTGGCCAACAGGGGAAGTCTGCCTGCCTTTATCAGGATTGGTGAGCATGAAACTGTATGCTTAGCATGTGTATTCTGCTTGCTTGGGAATTGTCAATACATACAAAATAAGAATATTACTGTGTGAGGCTCTTTCAGTGGCAAAAGATTCTGCAAACCCACAGGAAGTTACACCCTGAGCCTTAGGAATTGGGTATAGATGGGTGTTTAAATTAACAGGGTTGCACCTTGAGCCCTAGGAATTGTGCAAAGGTGTGTGTGTCCCTAAAGTGTGGAAGGGATAAAGAAATCTGTATGGGTAACAGTGGAGCAGCAGCCATGTGTACCAGGATGCTACTTTCTTTTCTTCCCATTCCCCTGACTATCAGGGAGTGAGGGGAAAGTAAATACTCCTCTGCCTCTTTCCCTGACCAGCCAGGAGTGAGAGGCATGCACACAAACTATGTACTTTCCCCTTGCTCCATGATATTCAGGGGAATGGAAAGAAAAGCGAGCAGCATCCTGGTACGCATGGCCACTGGTACCCCTTGCCCTCCTGAAATGGCACCCTTGCTCACATGACCAACAAGAAGGCTAGGGCCCTAGTGCAGTGAAGAGGCAACAAAATTCTCAGGACTGGTAGAAGGAAAATGAATGGTGATTTAAAACAATGGGATTACAAGGTTACTCAGAAAAAGCTATGATAAAAGCATGATAAAGTATTTATAAAGCATAAATAAGTATCTGATTTGCTTGTGAACATCATGTCAGAAGTAGGTCTTGAAAAATGGGTGTGAATCAGAGAAAACCTTCCTGGCAGATCACCTCAGGGTAAAAGATGATTATAAGAGAAGCAGACAAACATGGACAAGCAGTGTAGAACTGATATGGTGATATCAATGACAACATATACACTGTGCTAGAATTATCTTAGTGGCTCTATTTTACATAGATGGGAGCGGATGGCAATGTAGGCATAAGTGAGGAGGCCAAAGTAACTGAGATGGAAGAGGAGGTAATGAATGAAGTTTTAGACTCTTATCACAAAGATCAGACTTTAGAAATGTTATGGAGCAAGGGGTGGCGAGATCCAGTCCCTGGATGGGTGACAGACGAATACACGGCTTTGAGTGACAGAAAGGCTGCTGATGTAATCTTCAGTTACAGAAGATGACAAAGTTTTGGCGGGAAAGTAAAAAGTTCAGCCTGGTCCATCTTTGGTATAAGCTGGGCACAGTGCATTCAGGGTTCAGTGTCAGACAAGCGAAAATTTGAGTTTGTCTAGGGAGATGGGATAGGCAATGGAGGAGCTGATTTGCAAATGATCAGCATAAAGAGTATTGCTAGTATTTTACCAATCAACTGCAAACTCCTCAGGCACTTTAACAGCCTTAACACAAAATCACAGTCTCTGGGTACTCTGTTCCCTCTTGCCACTCAGGTGAGTGTATCTCTAGGATAGATTGACCTCACAGCATTATGAAGTGGGCTGTACCCACGAAAGCTCATGATACCATCTACATGTTTTGTTAGTCTATAAAGTGCTATCAGACCACTTGTTGTTTTTTAAACATTATTCAAGTTACCCTTATTCCCAAAGGACTAGTTGCTTACCCCAGGGCAACTGTGTTTTAGGTGTTGCACCAAGGACAATGTTTGTTGTAGCCAATCCTCTAATAAACTATATGAAGATTTATTAAATAAGAGAAGGAAAAAGAAATGAGAAATGTATTAAATAAGGAAATGAGAGTTTAAAGGTCCAATGTTAAAATAACCCACTATGGACACATAAATGAATTCATCTGCAGTTTAAAAAAAATAATAGACATTTCTATAATCAACAAGCTCTATTTATCCTTTAGTGCTAACCCAGGCTGGGCAGTTTAACATATTTTGCATTAGCACTCAATAGGATCAGAGCAGTAGGCACTACACAAATACACAATAGGAGACAGTTCCTACAACTTGTATAAATGCATGCAAAGCTAGTAAAAATAAAGTAGGTGATTATAAAATCTATTTCCTTATTCAAAATTTGTTTTAATATGCTATAGAGTACTATTTAAAAATAAAACACACCAGTACATAAGTTAGTTCATAAGCACACCAATTCCACTATAAAACACTATATTCAATACATTTCACCACTCCAAATGTTCCTTTTTCTGCATCAAAACATCATATTTACATTACACTAGTAGAAAATATATGGCTATAGACTAATAAACCCTGGGAGTTAATTAGAATGGGGAAGTTACTCACCTTGTGTAGTAACGATCATTCTTTGAGATGTGTCCCCGTGGGTGCTCTACTCTAGGTGTCGGGCTTGTCCCGGCACCGCTGATCGGAGGCTTTTCGTAGCTGTAGTCGGCCGGACCGCGCATGTGCAGTAGCCTCTGCGCGCCGTTTCTTCCGTCGCGTGGTCCAGCCCCTCCACCAGTTCCTCTCACCGTCCGGAATCTGTAACGAGACAGGAACAACAGACCCGGAGTGGGGAGGAGGGCGGGACGTGGAGCACCCACGGGGACACAACTTGAAGAACGATCGTTACTACACAAGGTGAGTAACTTCCCCTTCTTCTTCGAGTGGTCCCCGTGGGTGCTCCACTCTAGGTGACTACAAAGCAGTAGTCAAGATGCGCACTGGGTCAATGATTTTCTGCAGAGGCTAGAACCGCAGACGCTACCGCTGCGTCTGAGGCCCAACGCTGCATTATAGCATAATGGTACACAAAAGAGGTGCTAGAGGACCAGGTGGCTGCCCGACAAATGTCACTGAGAGGGACGCCTCGGGCAAAAGCGGTGGAGGTGGCAACCGCTCTAGTGGAGTGAGCAATAGGCTGAGAAGCAAGTGGTCTTCCCCTGAGTAAATGACATGTTGTGATGCAAGTAGTGATAAGTCTAGCTATACGCTGACTCGAAAGAGGGTTGCCTCTGGAGTACTGTGCTAGTGATATGAGCAGCCTGTCCATACGTCTCCATGAGCAGGTTCTCTCTATGTAAAAAGAGAGAGCTCGTCGCACATCGAGCATGTGTAACAAAGTCTCTGAGGGAGAAACGTGTGGCTTAGGGTAAAAGGAGGTTAAAACTATAGGTTTGTTGATATGAAAAGACGAATTAACTTTTGGGATAAACGCCGGATGTAGGCACAATGTCACTGTGTCCTTTGAAAAAGATGTGTAGGGAGGACTTGCCATTAACGCCCCCAGCTCGCTGACTCTGCCTGCCAAGGTAATCACTAGTAGGAATACGACTTTCATTGTTAACATTTGCAGTGATATCGACACCAAGGGCTCAAAAGGAGGGTGAACAATTGTGCGTAGCACCAAATCCAGGCTCCAGACTGGCGGAGGCAGTCTGTGAGGTGGGTGCATGTTCGTCAATCCCTTCACAAACCTCTTCGTGGTTTGATAGGAAAAAATCAAGGAACCTTGCACTGGTTCATGGAAAGCACTGATAGCTGCTAAGTGAACCTTCAGGGTTGACAGGGAGAGGCCAGAGTCGTGAAGTTGGAGGACGTAATCCAGGACCTGACGCAAAGGAGAGACAAGGGGTTGCGCGTTTTGAGTACGACACCATCGAGCAAATCTGCACCACTTCACCAGGTAAGTTTTCCGAGTAGAAGTTTTCCTACTGCTCATCAAAATTGTCTTGACTCGTTGTGAACAAAGGTACTCGTCATCTTTGAGTCAGTTATCAGCCATGCTGTGAGGTGGAGTGAATCGAGTCTGGGATGCAGGAGAGCACCTTCCTCCTGTGATAACAGGTCTGGGTGAAGAGGGAGTGTCCATGGCGGGTATATGACATCCTGTGCAAGAGTGGGTACCACACTTGTCTGGGACATGCCGGGGCTATCAGGATGACTGTCGCCTCCTCGAGCATTATTTTCTCGAGAGTCCTTGCAACTAGGACTGTCGGGGGAAATGCGTAAAGGAGCAATCTGTGCCAAGCGGTCAGAAGGGCGTCGCCCAGAGAACCCCTTCCCACCCCTGCTCTGGAACAGAACTGGGGACACTCAGCATTGTGTGTCGTGGCAAAGAGGTCTACCGTCGGCATACCCCACCTGCAAAAGATGTGATGTAGCATGTCTGATCTTATCTCCCACTCATGATCCAAAGGGAATCATCTGCTCAACGAATCTGCAGTGGCATTGTTGATACCAGGTAAGTAAGACGCTGTAATGGTTACGTCATTCCTTATGCACCAATTCCAAGACTGCACTGCTTCGGTGCAGAGGGAATGGGATCTGGCGCCTCCCTGTCTGTTCACTGTAGTACATCGCCACCACGTTGTCTGTGAAGATCCTGACTGTGGTGTGCCATATGCGTGGAAGAAAATGTTTGCATGCCAGAAAAAAGGGGCGTAACTCCAAGAGATTGATGTGATAAGTCTTCTCTGTGGAAGACCACCTGCCCTGAATGCGGTCGCTGTCCATATGAGCGCCCCAGCCTATGAGAGAGGCATCTGTTGTTATGAGCGCGGAGGGCTGAGGACGACGGAACGGTGGTACGTACATGCCGAGCGTATGTAGAGTCATACAAGAGTCCTTTCCAGTGTGTAAAACCTCATTGGTTTTGTCCGCGAATAGCTTTAATTTGTCGAAGGAAGGTCTTCGACTTTCGCCTGCAAATCCCTAGGGGCGCCCGCAGCAGCCAACCACGATGCTCTGTGCATGGCTATTGCGGTAGCTATTGATCTTGCAGCAGTATCCGCAACATCCATGGCTATCTGTAGACTCGCCCTAGAGTAAGCGTACTCCTCCTGCACTACGGCTCGGAGTATGGCCTTGTCCGCTTCGGAAGCGTTCTGGGCGAGCCCTGCCAACTTGGCGATGTTATCGAACCTACGGTTGGACAGAAGTGCCGCGTAATTGGCAATGCGGAGAAGGAGGGTGGACGAAGAATAAACTTTTTGACTGAAAATGTCTAATTTTTTGGCCTCTTTCTCTACTGCTGTGTTTTTCACCTGCGGATTCTTAGCATGGTTAAGGGCTGCATAAACTACAAGGGAGTTTGGCTGGGGGTGGGTAAAAAGAAACTCCAAACCCTTGGAAGGGACGAAATCTCTCTTTTCCGCCCGCTTTGATGTAGGTGGGGCGGAAGCTGGGGTGTGCCAGATTTCCGAGGCTGGTTCGAGAATGGCCTCATCAATCGGGAGTGCTGCTCTCGACTGCTGTCTCGGGTGTAAATTTTTCAGCAACCTATATTGCTTGGCCTGCACGTCTGCCAACTGGACATTCTGTGTCTGAGCTACCCGTTTAAAGAGATCTTGGAACTCTCGACCGTCATCCGGGGGTGAAGTGCCCCCTTGAAAGACGGCCTCGTCCAGGGAGGATGACGAAAATGTCAGCTGGAGAGACGGTGTGCGGAAGGGCATCATCGTCTGAAATCTGACCCTCCTCTGGTTCAGACATCTGAAGAGGTGGAGGGGCGGCCACAGGAACCTTGGGTGATGGGGCTGTCTGTTGGAGCAAGCCCACCAGGGACTGGCGTCTATCCAGAGACACACGGCAACAGCAAGAATGGGAAGGAGAGCGAGATCTTGCATAGTTATGAGAAAAGTAACCTTTCCCCCCATGACGATAGGAGTAGTCAGGAGACGACCTCCTGGATGAGTGGGCACTGCCGTATCTACTGCGGTAAGACCTCGAAGGCAAACGAGTCGATGAACGAGATCTACTAGTAGGCATCCCATAATGTGGCAGGGGGTGCCTGTACACATAAGTATAGTGAGGCCTCGAATGCTGGTGCGGAGAACGCGGGCTGCACCGATAACGAGGCTCTCGGGGAGAGTGGTACCGTGGAGGGGATGGAGATGGTGCCGGGGAAAACATCGGTGAGGGAGATGGGGACACCCTTCTCGGAACCGATTTCCTTTGAGCCTTTGTTGGAACGGCTGAAGGCATGGTGCGGGCCTCATCAACAGAAGAATGTTTTGAGGCTTGATCTTCATCCTCCAAAACCAGTAGTGGCGAGTGCCATACCAATGAAGCTGGGGAGGCTAACTCTCCTGCCGGTGTTGTATGCAGAACCGAACTGCGGTGATCTGTCGGTGCCGCACTCGGCTTCTTAAGAACTTGCGGTGCCGACCCCGGCACCGCAGTGTGCCTTTCACTCGGCACTGTATCCGGCGCCATGGGCGTTCGGTGCCCCGCTGCCGACTGGGGTGTCGGTGCCATTGATTGGTCCGGTGCCGGCCTCGGTGCCGTATCATGCATCCCGTGCCGTTGTACTGTCGGTGCCGAGGTCCTCTGATCCGGCACCTGCGTAGATGGCTGCTTGTGAATCGGAGGAGCCGCTTTCTTCCCCGCAGCCTTAATAGCGCTCGAAGGTGCGGGCACAAAAGAGGAGCGCACCAAAAGCTTATGCTTTTTGGATTTTTCTTTCTTGGACTGATGGGCCATTCCAGAGGTGCCCGGTTGGTCACCCTCACTGATTTTAGTCAGAGGGGCAGCGGCCAGGGATCGTGCCGGGGAGGCTTTCTTCCCTTTCTTCACGGCCAACTCCCTTGGTGGTGACGCCCTCCGCTTGCGCTCCACAGAGGAGTCCCCTTGAGGTGCTTCAGGAGGCTGCAAAGCCTTGTCAAAGAGGATGAGCTTGAGCCTCATGTCTGTGTCCCTATGTGCCCTGGCCATTAATCTCGAACAGTGGGCACACTTGTTCGGTATATGGGACTCCCCCAACACTGGCATGGGGTCCCTACACTGGGAGCATTTCTTAAACCCCGGAGAACCAGGCATTTTGACGTGGTTCAACCGGATTAAAAACGTAATAAAAAACTAGAACTAGCAACAATAACAGTAACACTAGCTAACTAAGTTTAACTTTAACTTTTTTTTTTAACTAATGAATACTAACTAACTAACTAACAATAATCTGAAGAAAACTAACGAAATTTTGAACTTTTTCAGTTGAAAGGAGCTGCCTCTGAGGGGAGACAACGGAGCTCTGTCAGCAACCTAGGACGGTTGAGAGGAACTGGCGGAGGGGCCGGACCGCGCGACGGAAGAAATGGTGCGAATGGCGCTCGGTGGCTACTGAGCATGCGTGGTCCGGCCGACTACAGCTACGAAAAGCCTCCGATCAGTGGTGCCGGGACGAGCCCGACACCTAGAGTGGAGCACCCACGGGGACCACTCGAAGAAGAATATGAAATTAGTTTAAATTAAATTGCACATATCTGTAGATATGTAATATATTTTTTCAGAACACAAAGGGGCACAATTAAGGTTGGGTGACAGGCATAATGTGCATTAGGTAATAGTGGCTGAGTGAAGAGGATACCTCCCTTAATTATTCACTTCCATACTTGCAAACGTTAAGAGATTTGTTTAGGTTATGTTAGGGTTTTTAGATGGAAGATTTAGTCTTTAGAAATAAAACATTTGTCTTCAAGGGAGACTCCACTTATAACACACTTAATATTTTAACTAGGTGCTAAGTTTTTGTATGGTAACACTAATATACACTGATATTTCAGTTGCTTTCTCAGGGCTTGGTGGAAGTCATCCACGTAGGGTACTATTTAGCAGAAGTATTGACAGTACTGCTTACAGCATTAGCTAAAGATCAAAGGTGAAGAGAGCTCTACATTGTACTTATTTCCTCTCCAACAAAATAAGTCAACAAAACTCTATTGACTTTGGGAGTCTGCAGCTGGCAAGACAATTACTCTTTAAGGAAAAATTGCTCCCTCCTTGCCCCAGGCCCCTTTGCATAAGTTAATGCAGAGTGTCATGAAACCACTGTTTTTACTTATTACAATAACACTCAGAGGTCCAATCAGTACCAGGACTCTGTAGGAGGAGCTGTACAAACACACACAAACCCTCTCTACCTCAAAGAGCCTTTATTATTTAAACTGACAAGTGGCATGCAAAAGATTAGTGAGGCATAATCAAACAGACATTATAATAATTTTTTAAAGTGCAAATGTATATAAAAGGGCACTAGCGTCTCATGCTACTAGCATTAATAAACTGATGTTTTATGGGCACTGCAGCAGATTGGCATGGGATTAGTAGTGCTAATTACTTGTTGGGGAACACAAGACATTCCCTCCCCACTGCTTTAGAAGCCTGAGAACACCTCGCTCTGCAATGTTCCTGTCATATACCCAGCATCCGATACACCTTTTTAAGGAAAATCAACTTGAATTCTCCCAGGAGCTGAATTCACTCTACATCTCTGCAGGGCCATCCTTGGAAATTATGGGGCCCTATGCAACTGAGGCCTCCCCAGCTTCTTCCAGGGTTAGGGTGCTTTTACCCCACCACCCACATACAGCTTCTGCTGGGGGGCTGACCATCTGGTGCTTCCTTTCCTGCCTGGCTGCTGCCGGCAACCTGGGGCTTCCCTCCCTTCCTCACTTCTCCCTCCCCTCTCCCCACACCCAACCGCACAGTTCCTGCCAGGAGCTGGGGCTCCCCTCCACTCTACCCCCCAGTTTACCAGAACTTGAGATTTTCCCAGTCTGGCAGCAGGGAGCCCTCATCAGCCAGTCCCTGTCTCCTGCTGGCTATAAGAATGATTGGAAGAGAGCATAGAGAAGCCCTGCAGCAGCTGCAGGCCTACAAGTACAACACACGGCTGCATAGGGACACCCAAAATTTGGTGTATGCCTAGGGATGGCCCTGTATCACTACTAGAGTATCCATAGAGAAAGATAAATGGACAAATAGTCAGAACAACTTACTGCTAACAGGTAGTACATACTGTAGATTAATTTTCTATGGCAGCACATGCTGCATAACAATTTAGATGTATACTACAGTAGAACCTCAGAATTAGAAACCCCAGTCGCAAACAGAGCATTTGACCACAAAACTAATTTAAACCCAGAAATATAATCAGGCTGTAACAGAGGGGGAAAAAAAGCAAATGCAATACAATACTATGTTAAATGTAAACTACTAAAAAAAGGGAAAGCAGTATTTTTTTTTTTGCATTATAAAGTTGCAAAGCTGTGTATTAAGTGTATGTACATGTGTACATTTTTGAAAGAACCACCATAACATTATGTTCAGAATTGTGAACGTTTCAGAGTTACAAACAACCTTCATTCCCAAGAAGTTCTATTGTAATAGGGCCTGATTTAAGAACTGTAAGTCATTGACTTCACTGGGCTTTGGATCTGGCTCATTAGAGCAGCGGTTCTCAAACTTTTTGGGCTCCGGAGCCCTTTACATGCGTAAAAATTTATGTGAAGCCCCAGCGGTGTGTGTTAATTGCATCAGTGCGAGGTGATTCTCAATTATGCTTTTGAAGGCTTTCCAGTTTGTCAACGTCGCAGAGCCCCTGGAGATGTCTCGCAGAGCCCTGGGGCTCCACGGTAGGGTTACCAGGTAGGTTTAGAAAAAATGCCGGACACACTTGATGGGGGGGGGGAGGGGGGGCGGGGCAGCGCGGCTGGATGGAGGAGATGGGGGGCTGGGGGGTGGGGCTTGTGGGGGGGGGTTGGGGCCGGGAGAGATGGGGGGGGGCTGGCAGGCGGGAGGTTGGGGCAGCGCAGCTGGCCTGGGGAGATGGGGAAGGGGTTGGGGGCAGCGTGTCTGGCCAGAGGAGATGGGGGGGGGTCAGGGGCAGCGCGGCTGGCCAGGGGAGATCGGGAGGAACCAGCCGGCAGGAAGCAGGGGCAGCCGGGAGAGGATCGGGGCAGCGGAGCTGGTCAGGAAGGGTCGGGGGAAGCGGGGGGGAAGGCGGTGGGACTGACCCGGGCACGTGCAGATCCCGAGGCGCTGTCAGTCCCGCACATGGTCTGGAGAAGCACGAGTGAGTCTGGCTGTGGCTCCACCACGCGCTCAGGAGCAGGGACAGGGCTTCTCTTCCTCCCCAAGGTGTCAGATGCAGCCAGGGCTCCCAGCACCAATCACGCCCCGCCTCCCAGCCACTCCCCCAGCCCCGTCCGGTGCCCAGCCGGAAAACCAGGAAATACCGGACATTGCACATGTCCAGTATCTTCTGGATTTTTTTTACCAGTCAGAGGGCCAAAAAGCTGGACTGTCTGGTAGAATACCGGACACCTGGCAACCCTATTCCATGGAGCACAGTTTGAGAAACACTGCATTAGAGAATTAGTGACAGTTGCATCTTAGCTAAAAGGTCATATATATTTATCCTTTTTTTTCTTAAAATGCCACCATTAACAATTCTTACAGACCAAGGATTAGTTTGGTATCTGTCAAGCTAGATCATGTTTGTGGTGTTCAACTACTAGTGTGCTGCAGAGGCCCTGATGAAATACTAACAGTGGATTAATTATCAGCTTTAAAACTGTAGGTACAACTGAAGTTTTGTGGCTGTCAGTGCGGTCATACTATTGCCAACAGTCTCCATTAGATGGAAAAAAACCCCCTAAAACCCACTTCCCTTTGCCTTATTTTGTCTAGAATCATCACTAACTTTGCTAAAAGGTGCGTTTATGTTTGCTTAAACATCTACCTAATGACCATTCCCTCGGACTGCCAGTGAAACACAAGCCCTGTCTTACTACACATATGTTCAGGCCTGCGCAGTGTTAAGTACTTTTTGAAGTCAATGGGAACTTAAAGCACGCAGTAGCTTGCATGGCCAGCTGCCTGAACAGAAAACCTAGAGGAAAAGAAGAAAGGGGTGATGTAAGGCTACGTCTGGACTGTACTGCTTTTCTGGGATACTGTAGGTATCCCAGAAAAGCAATGTCGCATCCAAGGAACATGTCTGCTTTTTCGGAAACCTCATTTTACGAGATAAAGGATGTGTCAAAAGAGCACTTTTTTCCGAAATATGGCTCCATGTAGACGCACCAAATTTTGGAAAAGCCTCTTTCAACAGTAAAGTGGAAAAAGATATGCAATTTGCATATGGCAAATTGTGTTTCTTTTTCCGACATACCATTGCAGTGTAGACTCTGTCAAAAAATACAAATGTGTAATATTTTGTGCTCGTGCCAGCTGAATTACCTGGTTCTTGATTGCACATATTAATGTTGTTTGCATTTTCAGTAATGCTTGTAACAGGGAAGACTGTTTTTTTTAAATTGCTGATTCTAATCTTTGCTAAAGCAAGTGTATCTCTTGCTGTGGGAAAAAATTACTACAGAACTGTCTTATTGTTGAAGGGGGAGAAAGACATGGTGTACTCCTCCCTCACAAATCCGGGGAAAGTGGCTGGCACTATAATGTACCAACTCCTCAGTACCGGAGGATCTTCCCCAGGACCGAAAGGTATTTTTTCCTCCTCTTTAAATTTCTTTTCAAAGAATGCACAAGGAATTTTAAAAAAATAAAATAAATCTGAGCATCAGTTTTGGCTTCTTTTTTATGTAAGATCAGAAAAGTTTTATTTTTAACATTGGTCTTTTTTTTTTTTTTTTAAACTTTTCATTTGAAATTTATAGACTCATCTTTTCTGGTCTTGCTGCAGGTTTTCTTGGGAGTTTCTGAGCATGCAATATGTGAGCATTCAAACCTTAACTGAAGAGGTGTGGCAGGAGTTGCTGGGAGTTATATTCTTTCATGTCACATAATAGAATGGCCAGGTAACCAAGCACCAAGTGCTGGAGACTGAGCCATGGTTATTTCTTCGCATAATCTTGACAAAAGGAGAGCTGAGGAAAGATCCTAAAGGAGGTCTGTCATGGGAACCTCGCAGGAGGTCTCTAGGCAATAGCTAGGAAGATTGTCTTCTTTTCCCAGCTTGCAGAAAGGACAGGGCTCTTACAAAAGCCTCAATACATAACATTTGGCACCTTTCGTTTATTAATAAAATCAGCCCAAAAAAGGGACAGGATATCCAACTTGAGAGTTTTGAGTTTTATTTGGCTACCAACATGGCTGGCGTACCTTCACATCATCTTACATGATGACAATGTTAATTTTTAAATAATTTCTTTCATAATGTTCATTTGTCACTGGAGGTAAATGGCAGTTAAGAAAAACTGGTGCTCTAAAAATTGTTCAATTTTGTTTCTTTACTCTTGTGATATCATATTTGCCCTCTTTCTTGAGCCACCAGATAAAGCTAGACTTTCTAATAATAATTAAAAAAGCAGAATCCCAACTGTCTCCTATTTTACTATACAAACAAAAAACTTCAGTCCTTATATATAAACACAAGCAGGAACAAACCGAACAAAAACAAAACACACCCCTCCCAAACACCACATAAGACCTTTTCATAGCTTACCATTAAATATTTACTCTTCGAATAATAAAGTACATTTTAATATAAAATCAGTGTTAGATTATTTGTATTTTAAGATTACTTATGTTGTATTTTGATAGGCAGTGAGAAATACTGAATGGCAGAAGTATAGGAAGGAATCTGCTACACTGAAACAATACATTTGTGATGCTACACCCTATATTTTTATGGAAATGTTTTTGAATATGCATAACTCAAATAAGCTTTATGCAAAACAGGTCAAGTGACTTAACATTCAAGAGCCTTGATCTCCTGAATGTGTATACTTTGTGCATGTATCATTCTTGCATGTGAAGTCAGAAATATGCTTAGTAATCTAGAATTTCTACTGAAAGCCGTTAGTAAGAACTTAGTGGCCTGGTGCTCAAGGCAACAATCTAGAAATAGTTTTGTTCTTCCTGTAAGTCTAAACTGTGGATGGTCCTACAAAGACATGTGGCCATGCCATCTGGTATGGGAATCCATCTTAATTTTAGTATTTTTCCTTTGAGAATGGGGAGAATTAAACAAAGGATTCCTGCCCTGGGGAAACTCTATTTAAGTGATGGGAAGCAATCAATGATAGTCTTCAGCTGGCTTTTGAAACTGCCTCCTCATCCTAAGAGGATACACAAGAAGCTGTTTAGACCTAGGCCAGAGAAGAGATGAGCTCTGACTTGAAGGATTTTACCTGAAATAAGAACTAGAGTGAGAAATACGATCTGTAACAATCTCACACTTAGGTGGCATGTTTTGTTTGTTTTAGATTCGTAACTTGCTTTGATCTTTGTTTTCACTTGCAATCACTTAAATCCTATTTTTATACTTCAAATTTTTAAATCAAGCCCTGTGTAAATAACTGTTACTGGCAGGTGGAGAGTAGGGGATGAAGCAGCTTTCTCTGTGCAGAACTTTTATACAGAATAAGACAGATTTCTCTGGGATTCAGCTCCCAGAGGGGCTGTGTATTTGAGTACTGAAGATTTGTCCCTCACTGTATGGTCTTCTGTGTGTATTACAAGCAGAGTGGTGTGGCCCTTCCCTGTCTCTGTGCTAAAGCAGGCTGGAGAGCTGGGTTCAGCAAGGAAGAGTTACAGGGTGCCTAGGCTGTCAAGGAAAGCAGGCTTAGTGGTATCTTGGCACATCATGTGACAGTCCCGAGGGGGTAGGCAACCCATCATACAAACAATTTCCTTTCTATGTTTCAACATCTACATTGCCAAGTCCAGACGGAAGCCTGCCAATTTTACTGGAAGGCAAAACAACTTTTCTGGCTAGTACAGATCCTTGGCCTGACATTCTCTGCAGGTAATTATTAACTCCTTTCCTTCCTGCTCTAAGCAACGGTGTGTACAATGCTATCCCAGGACCCACTGCTGCGGTAGTGCCCTCAGTGAACTATCTGCAGTAGAACTTCCCTCCTCTAACTAGATCTGAGCTTCCAAATTTCTTTCAGACAATCAGGTAGTATTTCATAAAGACGCTGATACTATGCAGATAGATGTGGTAAAAAAGAATCAAAACAGAACTCATTTAAGGTCTCAGGCTGAATGGCATACAGAGCAAGACGGAACTATTCTATAGTTTCTACAATTCAGTATGGCCTATACTGGGCATGGTCTCAAAACACGCTACATTGCATTCAGTCCTATCTTTGTTAAATATTTGGTTTCTTCAGTTATAAAACCAACAAAAATAAATTACTGTGATGGTCCTGTTACATTTACATGGCAACTTTCATCCAGAAGGATCCTAACCACTTAATGTATCAATGAACTACAGTAACTTTTGAAGAATACAGCAGCTATTTAAAAAAAAAACAAAAACAACCACACAATAAAATCTCCTGTAATGCTTTAGGGACTTAAGTGTCAAAACTGAACCTTTAGAGGAACTCTCAACAATCAATTACCTGCAATGGAATTTGGCCAGAAATTGTATACCCTTAATATGATGAATAGCGCCTAAGTGTTTAATAACTTGGAGACTAGCCATATAATATAATGCACTGCCTGCATGATCCAAGATTTTTGGCTGCTGGGGGAGGGAGCAGCCAGGATTTTTGTCTGGTGACAGTGAATACAAACTGACTCCACCTTCCTTCAAACTCCTCTCACTTCAGCTTGGAACTAAAGCCAGGAGAGTACATCAACAGCCAAGAGGTTCTCAGGCTGGGAAAGAATTGGTATGCTGCAATACTGAACATTGAAGTCAGGCAGAGATACACTGGGAAGAGAAAGGCAGCGTCAGAAAAAAAGGAGAGAGAGTTTGGAACCCTGACTGGAAAATGAAAACTTTCTTTACCATACTTACCTTCTTCTATTTGATGAATTTGGACTTTGTTACCTCCCATTTTGTATGGCACATAAAAATTGCCCTGGATCTGCTCCTTTATGTACCAATATTTTTCATGGTAACTGCACAGCTCAGGAAAAATTGATTAGTCTGTAATTTAATTTTTCCAATTGATGTTTGGCTCTGAAGTAATGCATAAATCATTTTATCACTAAAGAGAGTGGTTTACAAAACACAGGATTTAATGAACATGACTCTCAAGACAAAAACACCTTTTTATTCAATTTGGAAATGTGAAATACAAATTCTATATGCTGTATATGCAGCATTTGTATCTTTACGGAACATGTAACAAAAATGTTGCCCAGGAATAACAAATAGATTATCCACTTTGCTTTTTGTTTGTAATAAAGCTTATTTTCATTAAGTTACTAAGATACTTGAGACTTCAGGAGGAAAAGAACAATTGGTAATTAAATGAAAGTTTCCTTTGAGAGCCAATTTCAATTTGCTATATTTTCCTACACTTAGAGGGTCCATACTGGTCCCTTGAACTAAAATTAAGTGAAGTTTTCTAAAATCTCCATGTCGCTAACTTATGTAGTTTCATAACAACTTAGAGGGAGGTCAAAATTTGGTTCAGCATTCCTTGCAATTATAAACTTAAATATTCTCTATATTAACACTTAATTACTAGGACTTCGAGTCTCTCTAGGCCCCTTTCACTGAACTGTTATATGGAATGATATGCATTTAAAAAAAAAAGCATATAAGATATTGACAAATGTAATTCTGAAGTGTGCACTAATTCTGTTAGTTACATACAGTACACAAGGCGTATGTTTTCCATCCAGTTCTGTAACACTTTTCTCCTTATTTGAAGCCTGCTCCTCCATTTGATATAAATTTTTCCCTTCTATTCCTTTTTCCATGGAAGTATTACAACCCAGCCATCCTTCTTCCATTTGATAGGAAGCCTTTCAGTGCAGCTCCTTAACTCAGTCCTCAGGGAATAGTGAGTGCTACTCCTGTACCACATTCAGCCCAGTGCTGCCCTAGGAACTGACCCACGTAACAATACAGAGCAAAGATACTAGCCACATATTCAGTTGAAATGAAGACATTTTGAATGACTTTTTACACTTTCATTTTATTCAATTTTTTTCTTTTGACTTGAGGGTTGTTAAATCCATAAAGCTACACTATACCCAAAGAGGGAAAACATACACAACAGAGACAGGAAACACAACTTGCTGAAATTTCTCTAAATCATCGGGTTGAGAAAGGAAGAGAAGGTCCTGCACACCCAGAACAGGCAGGAGGTTCAATCTTAATCACATCATACCACATTGGCATAGGCCCACTGACTCAGCACCAGCTTTCCCTTTCTCATTCCCATTCTGACTCTTTGGCTGTCAGTGTTTGCCTATGACTATCCATGAATTCTCCCCTCCACTTAGGGAGGGTTTCATGCAGCAGAGGATGCTCACTGATCTTATGATTCTGTTAACAGGATCAGTATGATCCTATTCCATGTAATTTGCTTCTATTTTTAAATAAATGGGATTAGATATTAATTGATGGGGCCTATATAAATATCTAGATCGAAGGAAGCAGGTCTGGTTTTATCTAACTGAGCAATCTGGATTTCACAACTCTCTTGTGCAGAGGCTTCTGTAAAATGGGGTCACACAAAGGAACTGGGATTTACACACCCGGCTCCTCTCCACATTCATCTATCCAATCTATTCCACTTCGGTCCCCTGGAAATGGAAGGAATCACCATTTTAATGACACCAGAAGAGAGATGATGTGTACTAGCAGCTGATCATCAGAAGTTTTGCTTTTCTTAATATGTAGGTACAATATACCTATACAATTGCAGTGCCTAAAGATTGGGAGTAGGTGTATGGGAAGAGGGTGAGAAGGCCAGATAAATAAAAGAATACTATTTTAAAATATAACAACAACAACACAGAAGAAACATTAAGATAGTACATGAAAAGAAACTTCACAGGAAAATCTCATTTCTGTAAGCCTGAGCTTTACTACAAAGAATCTGATGACAAATACTTGTTCAATTCTGGAGATGAAGTCCTTCTTCACAAACACAGTGCATGAATGTCAGTTTTATGTCAACAGTGAATTGAGATTCATCCTTCATCATCACTGCTGCTCCATCCATCTTCAAATGCTGGATTTAAGTGTTGCTAAGGTGGGAGATGAAAACAAATTCTCTTAAGTTTGCTTTTTTTAAGGGAGTGAAATCATTAAGATTTAATAAAGATTTAATTAAGAGCTAAATTAAGATCGTCGCACAACTAATTTCTTACATTACTATTTGAACATAAAATATAAATTTCTCTTATTTTTACTGCATTTTTTAAACTGATGCTTCATCCATCCTATAAGTTAATATTAGAAGAATAAATTATGAATGAAAGTAGTATCCTGCATATGACTGACTTAAATACACAGTTCAAGATACATAGTTAGAATGGAAGAGTTCTTACTCAATAATTTCCTTTCTACTAGTAGTATCTCCCACAATTCTTTTAAATATGGGCTATATCTTTCCTGTCTGCAATTTGTAGAGGAAATTCAAAGCTGCAGCAGAGCCTGTGCTAGCCACATTCCTCTCCTCTTGTTGCTGCCAGATGATTCATTCCACTGCTGTGAAAAACCTTTTAGAACATTATTAACAACATTAACTTCACTGCTAACTAATTAATTAAAAGTAGGCAGGCCAAGATGGTGACTAGCCAAATAAAATGCTGACCCTTGGTTGTGAAGCTATCCAGGGAGACAGAATTGTGGATGATCCTGCTAACAGACAGAAAATTGCTGGGTAAGAAATTTTTTACTCTGCAGCCCAGCATCTCCCACAATTCAGATAGGTATGGGAAGTAGTATGCAGAAATGGAATAGGGTGGGATAGAGAAATGAACATAAGAAGATTTTCAGTCATTCAAATGGCCAGCTTATGTCTGGACCATCACCTGCAGCGCATTCCTACCAAAGAGGCCTCTGTGGATGCAAGTAGTCCACCCTATCATGTCTGTTAGAGGTAAGTGCATTCTCTTTTGTCCCATGAGGTTGCCATGGATCTTGTAGAATGCACTTATTGAGATTTTCCAGAACAGGCACACCAAATGACTTATATGCATCAGCAATGCATAGTCTGATCACTTTAGAAAACTGGCTGAGTGCAGCTAATATTTTTCTCTCTCAATAGGCTGTTTGCTGAAGACTATCTGGGTGAACAAAGCAGTCTTGGAAAAAAGATGCATGGTCTTGTCAGAAGCTGAAAGAGTGGTCTTAGCTTTAATTGTACTAGATCTGAGTTCCAGGGTCTCTTTGGTTGGGATACAGTTAGCATTGTCACCGTTGCTTCTTCCTGCCTCATTGTTTGGATCTCTTTCTTTAAAAATGAAAAGGTGGGAATACATATAGGAGGCCTTGCTGCTATCTGTGTAACAAAGCATCTGTATCCATGAAGCTAGGGTCTGTTTTCACAGTGAAGAATTTTGGCAATTTTGTATTCTTGCAATTGACAAATAGATCAAGTGAGGAAAGGCTGAACATCTGAGAGCTCAGAATGAAGACTTCATGGTTCAAGCATCACATTGAGTAGCTGACTTTGCAGGCAGCACTGTCTCCCGTAAATACACACAAACTTGGTTGTCTTAGCAACTGACTGAACAAAAAGTAGGTCTGAGTGAACTTATATGAGGTAACTTGAAAAATTCTATTTCTTTTATCTTTTTTACACTGCAAATATCTCCAATAAAAATAATATAAGGTGAGCACAGTATGCTTGTATTCTGTGTTGTAACTGGAATCAATGTATTTGAAAAAGTAGAAAAAGATCAAAATTGGTATTCTACATTTAAATTGGTATTCTATAATTGTTTAACAGCCCAATTGAAACTGTGATTAATTGTGACTATTTTTAATCTAGTTCATTTTTATGTTAATCACATGCACTAGCTTTAATTAATTGAAAGCCTCAATATAAATATAAAAGCACATTTTAGTTTCAGACTTGGTTAATCAGGTGCCCTCATTTGGCACTTGCATCAATAGGAAAACATGCATCATCATTAGAGATGTGATAGTGTACACATTTAAACAGTTAACCAATGAGCTCAAACTTCATGGTTACACGCAAGTTCTGCATTGTGCTGCCTCTGTATCAGAGACAGCAGCACAGGAGAGCAGGCAGGAGCTGGTGTTTGTGGGGAGCTGGCATTTAAGCAGGCTCCCCACAAGCACTGGTGCCTGGGGAGCTGCTTGCCTCCCCCCATTCTGTTGCCTCTGATACAGAGGCAGCAGCATAGCACGGCAGGTGGGAGCTGGTATGTGCGAGATCTGCCTCCTTCCCGCATATAAACAATTTCAACGGTTACATGTTTACAAAAAACAAACAAAAATGCATTTTAATGTCCGTAATCATAATGCTCAAAAAGAAAGCTCAATTCATAAAAGTTTTCTTCCAGGCCCCTCAGACAGGCATCTAGTTTTGGAAAAGTTCTGCAGGGATTGTTTTGGTTTGTGCATGTGATTTTTTGTTTTGTGCAAAATTTATGTATATTAGGGCTGTCAAGCGATTAAAAAATTAATCATGATTAATTGCACCATTAATTGTGTGTACTACCCCTATGAAACGTCGCCACAGCATTTCAAAGGGGCAGTGCTGCGGGAGCCTGAGATCAGCTGGAATCCCCAGCTGACCCTGGCTTCATGCAGTGCTTCACCTTTGAAATGCCTCCCGAGGGGCAGCATGGCGGGAGCCTGGGATCAGCTGGAGTCCCCAGCTGACCCTGGTGCCATGCAGTGCTGCCCCTCTGAAACACTGAGGCTGCGTTTCAAAGTGGCAACGCTGCACAGCTGATCCTGGGCTCTGCTCGCGCTGCCCCTTTGAATGCAGCGGCGGTGTTTCAAATTGAATAAGGGAAGGGATTTCTCACATACCTCTATGTAGTCCCACAAAGGTGTCGCTTCATAGGGAATGGAATCCTCAGATGTCTGTGTTTTGGTCACAGACTCCTTAAGTGCTCAAAGATTTAATGTGGAGCCACTCTATGGAGGGCATAGTGAAAAACCTTTTTCCTCCTTTCAGAGTCTGAGCCCCTTTTTGTGACACAACTGAGTTTATAGCTAATGCTCAGAGGAAACAATTCCCATTCCACTGCTGTCTCAAATCTGAGGCCCTTTCCTGGCTAAACGAGGGTCTTTGGGCTGGAAGTTGGACAGCCACACAATTCCTATGAGGCTGCAGTCTGAGGCAGGGGTACAGAGAGGGGAGAAGTTTCTCTGCCTGCCTATACATGTTGCACAGTGGGAGAGGGGTGATGAGCATACTACAGTGCAAAGTGAGAGACACTTTGTCCAGGAGAAAAGCTGCAGCAAACACTCCTTCAGGAGAAGGCAAACGTAAGGTTGCCACCTGTCCAGTTTGTTTTTTGGCTTCTGTATCTGGGTGCTATTTAGGGTTGCCAGGTGCCTGGTATTCAACTAAAAAGTCTACTAGTCAAAAATGGACCCTGGTAGTGCCAGTTAGATATACTGACTGGACACCAACAATCTGGTTACTTTGGGGTAGGGGGAAGTGACAGGTCATTAACCTGCACCAGTCCTTTCTCGGGACCACCTCCTACCGGCAGTCAGTCTCCTTGTCAAGCTCCAGCTTCTGTCTCAGCCACAGAGCAGAGGGAGTCCACCTTGAGTGGGGAAAAGAGAGCAGAAGAGGTGGAGATGGTCCAGAGACTGACAGGGTGAGAGGAGCAAGCAATGGGAGTGGGGTCTTGGGGGAAGAGGTGAAGAAAGGGTGTGACCTTGGGAGAAGAAAGGGCAGTGCCTCTGGGGCTTAGTTACCAGCAATTAGAAAGGGAGCAAACACAGGCAAAGGAGAAGGTGTTAACTCCTGATTTTTACCCCACATTAACAACAGTATTTGCTCCTTTGAGCAGGACACGCTTGCTTTTGTCTTTTTGGGATTCAGAGTCTGTGTAAGTCCTTCAAAATCAGAGTATCATGAGAATCTGGATTCATGGTGCAAGGAAGGGAAATCCTGCTTTTACCCCCAGAGATTCTATGACCACTTTAGGACCAGTGGGGGGACTGGTAGCCTGGAAAGTGTCATATCTTTATGATCCTTTGTTGCTCCAGAATTTACCTCCTCATTAAGTCCTCCTCATCCTCAGAGCCTCTCTCTGTTCTGCTCTGCTTCCCCTAATTGGGTTTTTTTGCAGTAGAGTTGCAGCTACCTGGGGAGGAGAAGTCTCAACATGTTTGTCTGACTCAGAGCCCCATGCCTTAGCAGAGATAGAATTGGCTGGCTGGACATATTTTACCTTCTTCCAAGGCTGAGGAGCCTGACACATACACAGAGCACCTTTTGGATTTTGCCTGGTGTCTGTGCAGCTGCTTTGCCGTGTCTGAAAGGGTGCAGAGGAGCTTGGCAGTCAGGCACTGCTAGGGCTGCCAACCCTCCAGGATTATTTTGCAATCTCTAGGAATTAAAAATTAATCTTAATTAAAGATGTCTTGAGATGAATCCTTCAGGAATACATCCAACCTAAATTAGCAACTCAAGGCACTGCTGGGGAGACTCTGAGTGGCTGTGTCCATCATGCAGCTCACATCCCAGACCAAGAAGAAGCATGGAGACTTGAAAATAAACACACTTTAACTGTCCAAAAAACAGCTAAGTATAACAAATCTAAGGAAGAGGAGAGGAACAAAACAAACCACCACCTGACAGCTGTCACAGAGGGAGAAGATCTGTCAGCAAGCAGAAGAAGGGGTATGGCTTGCAAAAGCAGTGCTGCACCTTTAAACTTCCTCTAGAAATGGTAGGCAGGGGAGGAGTAGCCAATATGTATCAGAATTGTGATCAATGGTGGGCTGCTGAAAACATTACAAATACCTGAAATTACTTACAATATATCAAGTACATACACAGGTAATTTTAGCTTTGTGCTGATGGTCTTAATCTCATTGAGCAGATTTAAAAACTCAGTGGCAGTTAAATGTCACGTGTTTTTGATGATGATTGCAAACCTTAAAGACCAATAAGTAAGGGAAGCAATTTATATTCCTTTGAAAGGTACTGTTGCTTAGGTTTTCATTTTGGAAGCTAAAGTTAAAGATACTGCTACTGAGAAACACAAACCACTTCTTGTCACAGTGTAGTTAGAAAACAAAAGCAAAGAGTTTTTTTAAAAAAATAACTCCATAGATATACAGTACTAATTATAAATCACAAGAACAAGCAACAGATCTCCAGTTTAAAAAAGTATGATGAAACTGGACCTCATTTCATAAACAGATCCTGTTAAAGATAGAGGCCTGAATTCACTTTACAATAATGAGATTATTTAAAACAAATATTTTCAGGCTTTCTTTAATAGGCTTCAATGATTCATTAAAAATCTGTAGATGTATCAAAAGTTTCATGGGAATTTGGCTAGTAAATATACATACCTGCCCCACCTCTTATCATCTCAAACTCTTGAGTAAACTTGCTTAGAATTTTCCTGATATTTCCAGATCAACAGTAACTGGATGTGAAGAACTATTACCCTTTATGTTACTGTTTGCTTAATACTCTGCAACTTCTTTGATTTTTAATTTTGTTACTATATTTCAGAAGGACCTTAAATTATGTAAATTAGGTAAAATGTATTATGGAAATTACAAAGGCTAAGAAGAAAGTCAAAAGTCAAGCAGTCAAACAACATAAAAACAGGAAAAACTTTAAATATGGGAGAAGCAGGAAGTCTACTAGAGAATTGGTAGAATCCATTAGGCTACTCTGCACTAGAGGATAAATATACTGCATCAATCTTCACCGCAAAGGTCAAATGGCAAATATTTTCCTCATATTTAATTTTTTCTCCTTTGCTGTACAAAAATTAACATGCATAAAATATTAATATACCTTTTCAGTATCTTCATCAGGAATTGGCTCTCGTAGAGCTGGAACCCATGCAAGGATATTGCAGTCTTTGCTACCACTATATAGTTCCTGTGAGAAAGAAAGCAAAAATAAATACTGACCAAATACTGACCAAGAAGTGCTTATGAGAAATAGTAAATTTAAGTGATACTTAATGTTTAGTAATAAAGAACCATATTCTTACATTCCAATCTGTAAAGTAATCTAGAATACTACAGATTTCAGAACATAAAAGACAATAGGACACAATTACTGTTAATTTCTTTAGGATGAATTTACCAAAATAGATTTGATACCATTTAAATTTACTTCATTGTTAAATTTAACTCATTTTTTATCTCCTTTCTGCCAATTGTATTCCAAGTTTCTTCAGAGCAGAATTTCTTACTTTGACACAATTAATTAATAATTTAGGCCTTGTCTACATGGAGGATTTAAACCAAATTAAGTCAAGTTAATTCTGTTATAAATGCTTGTATAGCCTGATAGTATATTACAATAGATTGTCACTGCATTTACAATTAACTCTGGAGTCCTTAAAAGTAGGGATGCAAACGAGTAGTTGATTAGTCGACTATTCGATAAGCCTAGCCTTATCCAGTAGTTGAGTCAACTACTCACATTTCCCCCACCCTCACTGCCTCTATATCAGAGGCACTAAGGCCGGGGGGAGAGAGGAGAGGGAAGGGAAGAGCAGGAACCGGTGCTTAAAAGCTGGTTCCCCCCAGCACCGTCTCCACAATGTGGCTTGCCCCCACATGCTGCTGCCTCTATCAGAGGCAGCAGTGTGGGGGAGCGGAGCAGGAGAGGCTGCTCCGGCAGCAGCCCCTCTCCGCGGGGGGTCCAAGAGGGGAATCGGGACCCCCCATGGACAGAAGCTGCTGTGGCGAAACAGCCCCTGTCCGCGGCCAGCCTGCACGTCCGGCTCTTACTACATTTAAACTGCAGAGCTGCAGCGGGAATAGCTCCTTCTGAGCACCTTCCCTTATCGACTAATCACGTAGTTGATACAAATTGTATCGACTACACGATTACCCAGTTACCCACCTCTTAACAGCCTTACTTCAAAGAGAACTAACTTTGTTGTGAACTGAGTTAGTACACTGTATTGGTCATGTGCATGCAATGCTGCTGAAAACAAAGCCAGATTAACTCTTCTGAGGGGCCACGGTTATTAGTTTTTGGGGGCCCACTAGGCTCCAGGGTGGGACCAGGGTTCAGAGTGCAGGAAGCAGGCTATGGATTGAGGCATAGGACTGGCTGCAGGAGAGGGTGTGGGCTCCAACTGGGGATGTAGGCGCATGGGTAGAATTGGGGATGAGACATTTGGGGTCTAGGAGGGGGCTCCAGACAGCAGCCAAAGGGTTTAGAGTGCAGAGGGAGGAGTCTGGGGTGGGTGTATCGGATATGTGTGGGAGTTAGGGTGCAGGAGGAGGCTCAGGGATGGGACAGGGGATTAGAGCTTGGGGCACTTACCTGGGGCAACTCCCTTTTGGTGGCGCAAGCCCTGGGGAGTGGAGGGGGCAGGTGCCTATGCATGCTGCCCTGGCTTATCTGCAGGCATGCTATCTGCAGCTCCCATTGGCCATGATTCCTGGACAATGGGTGCTGCGGGGGGCAGGGCCTGCAAGCGAGAGAAGTGCACAGATGGACATGCAAGATCCAGCCTGGCAGGGAGAGGGAAGGAGAACAGCAGTCTGTGGAGCCATGTTTCTGCCTCCCTCTGGCCAGGCAGGGCTAGCACGCAGGGGCTTTTTTGGCTACAGCTCAGGGCCTGAGACTAAAGGGGCCTTGCAAAAAGATCTGCACTTTTGGTGGCCCAGAGATCTTTTTGCGCCTCTGCAACCCTTCCAGGCTACAGCCCCTTTCTCAATCCAGCCCTGGCAGTCCTCCAACAGCTATCCCACTCTGCTTTCCAAGAAACCATTACTGACTTGTCTAACTGTGCACCCTCACTAGCTCTTGTGCCCAGTTGGCTGGATGTTTCCTGCCCCATTTAAAAGCTGATACAGGGTCAGATTTTGCCCATTTTCTCCTAGATCAGCAGGGCCAACAGCCTTGCTGGGCCCCTGGGCAAGGCAGGGGGCCATGCTCCACACCCCAAGAAGGGGCAGAGCCTTGAGTAGAAGGGGCAGGGCTTGGGCTAGACAGCCCTCATCCCTTTGTGGAACTCACCATGCCTGCCCAGGCAGCCTTCAGTGCTGCCCAGAGTGTGCTGCATGGTGCTCTGGCATCAGTATAAAGGGCCTGGAAACTCCTGGCATTTTTTTTACTGTTGGGTTCCAGGGAAATTATCCTCTTTGCCTCCAATTCCTTCCAGCAGGCCTGTCCTGGATTCTAATATATCAGAATTGCTGGAAGTCCTACAGCTGCCTGGAGCCATACTAAGACCTTAGAGTCTTTAGTGGATCATCCATGTGGCAAGCTTTTGTGGCCAAGCGCTGCAATAAAGATCTTTTTTTCTTTTGTGGACATTGCTAAACAGATGTCTGTGAAGGTCATGACTAAGATGCTGATTAGTGCCAGACAATGAGAAATAGCTCAGGAAATACTATATTTAAACAAGAGATGACAGCAACAATCCAGTAGGGGACATATTGTTGTTTTTGAAGAGTTGGGCAGGAGTTTGCATAATTACTACTAGTTATGTTAATTATGTCAGTGCATAAAGACCACACAAGAATGCGGTTCCATTGTCCTAGACTGTATAAAGCAGCAGACAGTTCCTACCCGAAGAATTTACATTCTAATGCCCCTTCAATTTTATTGCCAGACTGCTGTTCATATGGCTGCATAGGATGATGTTTATATATGGTGCCGTCTTCAAACAGTTATAGGACTGCTAATTATTCTGTAAATAACGTTTCATAAATCACAAGTAAGACAAGAAATGCTGCAGATTTAAACAGCTAAAGTGAAATGTGCTATGTACAAATTTTTGTATTTAAGTCAATATAAACTCTGTTTAAAGAAGTATTAGCTTTTGCACTTAGTTAGGGAGCTGCTATGACACCTTTAAAATAAGACTCTTGAAAATAACAAGTTAATTTATTGATTCTTAAAATGGATCATCACTGTTCCTTGTTCCTAAAACAGGCTGAATTGATTAAAACTGATATTCATTCTATGGTCCCAGTCCTGCAAACACTCATGCACATGAATAACTTCTCAATGTGGTTTATCCAACTGGCCTGAATGGGACTATTCATATAAATAAAGTTGCATGCTTAGTGTTTGTAAGATCCTCTGGATGTACCTGGTAAGCAGATTTTTCTTTTTGTTTTTGAATGATTAATAGTTATATGCAGGGCTCGACAAATACGCTTATCTACTCGCCTGTGGCGAGTAGATTTCAGCCGGTTGCCCCGTTCACTGGTGGTCCGCACATGCACAGTGTGGGTCTCGCGCATGTGCGGTACGGGGTTGGCGAGTGGCTTTCGCTGCAATTGTTGAGCCCTGGTTATATGCTATGATACACGGATACCAATATGGAATCTTTTAATCTTGTCCAACTCTATTATTTAAGTGTTTTGCACATTTTTCGGAGGCAACTGCAGTTTAAATCAGTCCTTATATATTCAAAGTAAGGATGTTAAGAAGTGGGTAACTGGCTAATCGTGTAGTCGATGCAATTTGTATTGACTACATGACTAGTTGATAAGGGGAGGCACTCTGTCCTGGCTTGTGCCGGGTCCAGGAGCTACCTCCACTGAGGCTCTGCAGTTTAAATGTAGTAGGAGCTGGGCATGCAGGTGAGAGCCAGGACTGGGACCACTGCGGTTATTACATTTAAACTGCAGAGCTGCAGTGGGGGTAGGTCCCAGACCCAGCACGATCCTCCTCTGCTCCCCTCCCCATGCACTGCGGAAACAATGATGGGAGGAACTTGCTTTTAAGCTGGTTCCCCCAGCACTGGCTCCTGCTTCCCCACTTGCTGCCTCTGATACAGAGGCAGTGGAGGGGAGGGGTAAAGCGAGTAGTCGACTTGGCTAGATGCTTACATCCCTGATTCAAAGATTACAAATTGGGTTCTACCATATTCATGTACATGAAAAACACATCACAGGCCACAATACCTGGTCTTCTGCATGCTTTTACCCTGTGCTATACTGATTTCACAGGGAAGACAGCATGTCTCAAATTGGGGGTCTTGACCAAAAATGGAGTTGCGGGGGAGGCAGAGGAGGGGGTGTGTCACAAGGTTATTTTAAGGTAGTAGTGATACTGCCACACTTTCTTTTGCGCTGCTTTCAGAGGTGGGTGGCCAAGGAGCAGAGTCAGGTGGCTGGAGAGTGGCAGATGGCCAAGTGTCCAGCTCTGAAGGCAGCACCCCACCAGCAGAAGTGTAGAAGTAAGGATGGCAAAACCATACTATGTCATCCTTATTACTGTGCTGCTGCTGGTGGCAGTTCTGCCTCAAGAGCTGGGTTCCCAACTGCCAGCCACCATTCTCCAGCTGCCCACCTCTGAAAGCACCAGCAGCACAGGAATAAAGGTAGCAATACTATAAGCACCCCCTCCCCCCCCCCCAATAACCTTTTAACACTGTTCCCAACTTCTTTTTGGGTTAGGACCCTTACAATTGCACCATGATATTTCCGATTTAAATAGCTGAAATCAAGAAATTTACAATTTTAAAATCCTATGACCACAAAATTAATCAAAATGGATTGTAAATTTGGTAGAATCTTAATTATAAACAATGCTAACTCACTAGGATTTGGTTGGTCTTGCACACAGCTGTGGATATTCTGCATGTTTTGTTTTCACAGATTATATACTTAAAACAATTTTGGAAATAAATCTCTTCAGTCTCTAGCAAATTGCAGATCATCACTGAGATTTTAAAGAAAAATCTTTCCTTGGAGTAGTGCAGTGGAGATATTTACTGTGAGCATTACAACTATTTTGTCTTATTTTCCTGAGCAAACTTTGTATGATTTTCAGTTAGCCTACAGCAGGAGTTCCCAAACTCTTTGACACGGGGACCAGTAAATCCATTCATGAGCTTTTGGAGGACCAGTAACATTCATTTGCATATTTGTGTAGCAAATGATGAATATGCAAATAAGTTGTTTCTGGTCCTCGCAAAGCCCCCAGTGCCAGCTTTAGCAAAGCTTTTGATACGGTCACCCACAATATTCTTGCCAGCAAGTTAAGGGAATATGGATTGGATAAATGGACTGTAAGATGGACAGAAAGCTGGCTAGACCAGGGTTTCCCAAACTTTTTACTTTAGTTGGAACCTGTTTTTTTCAGCCCAAAAATATAAACACATATTTAAAAAAGAATGAAAAAAATCAATAAATTTTTACTGTTTCACCCAGCTGCATCCTCTACCCAGCCCGGGCCAGGGCTTGGGGGACCCGGCGCCGCACAGGTACTCAGGGAGGCGGGAGCAGGAGCAGACTGGGGGTAAGGTATCTGGCTAGGAGGGAGGGTGCAAGGAGGGGTAGGGTTGCCAGGTGTCTGGTTTTGTGCCGGACTGTCCAGTATTTGAGGCTTCTGTCCGGGAAACAAATTGAGAATATACTGGACATATAAAATATCTGGTATTTCCTCATTAGGTAAGTTTTATTATTATTAGGTGTATCAGTTTGTAGTTGCGAACTGCCTGGCTGGTAGAGGTGCTCAGGCTGCGTGAGTGTGTCTACCACCCAGACAGTTCGCAACTACTCGAGAGGGCATGTGGGGGGGGGCAATATGGAATCCCTAGGGCTAGACTCACTCATGCTTCACTGGGACCATGTGTGGGATGGGCAGCGTCCCGAGATCTGCGTGCGCCTGGGTCAGTCCCGCTCCCCTCCGGCCAATTCGCTCTCCCCCCTCACTGTCCCACTTCCCGTAACCCCCTCCCAGCCAGTTCTCCCCCACTTCCCCTCCCGATCTTCCCTGGCCAGCCCCGCTGCCCATGTCCAGCCCTGCTTCCGGCGGCTGGTTCTCCCCCCGCCCCGCCATCTTCCCCAGCCAGCCCCACTACCCCCGACCTCGCACGCCCCGGCAGCCCTGCTTCCGCAGGCCCCCCGATCCCTCCCGGCCAGCCCCACTGCCCCGATGATCCCCCCCCCCCCCAACAAGCCCTGCTCCCCCCGACCCCCTCCCAGCTGGTCGGTTCTCCCCCGCTTCTCCTCCCGATTTCCCCCGGCCAGCCCCGCTGCCCCAGTCCAGCTCTGCTTCCAGCGGTCGGTTCTCCCCTCCTCCTCCTCCCCCTCCCGATCTCTCCCAGCGAGCCCCCCTACCCCGATCCTGGTTCCTCCCGGTCAGCCCTGCTTCTGCTGGCCGGTTCCCTGCTCCTATCTCCCCGGCCAGCCCCACTGCTCCCGTCAAGCACTGCTTCCGGTGGCTGGTTCTCCCCTCCTCCTCCTCCTGACCTCCCCCGGTCAGCCCCGCTGCCCCCAACCTCCCGCCCAGCCCTGCTTCCTGGTGGCTGGTTCCCCCCCCCGCACTTCCTCCCAGCCAGTCCTGACCCGCTCCCCTCCTGGCCATCTGAGCTCAAGCATGTCCTGCATTTTTTTTGAACTCACCTGGTAACCCTAGCTACACCTCTGCCGGGAGCACAGAACATCCAGCTGCAGACTCCACCCAGCCCGGCCAAGGGCTTGGGGGACCCAATGCCACACGGGCACTCCGGGAGCCCTGAATACCCCAGCAGCCACACTGAGGCCTGGTATTTTTTTCCCCATGGCCTGGTACTGGGCTGCGGCCCATAGTTTGGGAAATGCTGGCCTAGAGCTTGTGCTAAATACAATGATATTAACACAAACCTATTGGAGCTTCTGAGTCAACTAAGAGCAGAACAATAGATAGAATGCAAAGCATCATGCAAATCGGTGGCACACAAGATAGGGTAATTATGGGAATTCCTAACAGAGCGCACATACATCTTATTTAGTTTATAATTATCTTAATTTTTCTGTATATTTATTGACATGCCACAACAAAAAAGCAAGGTCTCAAGAAGAAAGCAGCTAAATTTTCCAATGGCGTTGCAATTCTTGACATCACAGTGACTATTATTTATATTTAAGAGCATGATTTTTGCACAAGTATTTTTTATTAAAAGTTATGGACAAGACACAGGCAATTAACAAGAAATCACAGATTTGTTGAAGCCAAAGCCCAAGCCCCTCTGCCCAGAGCTGAAGTGCGAGCCCTGCTGACCTTACTCAGGGCTGAACTACTGGTATTTTCAAGGAGTTATAGCAGTCTCATAAAATCCTAGACTTATTTATTCTGTGTCTTAGGTGTGCATGGTGCTTTACAAACAAGACACTATCCCTACTCCTGACTAAGTCAGGAATTCAAGTCATGTTTATTATCTGAGCACCAGCCACTAAAGGCAAAACACTAAATTCCCTGAAATGGATTTCACAACCAGACTTCCCTCTGCAGAACCTCCGAAATCATCTAAACCCCTCAGTTATAATAATGGTCCAAATCCTGCAGTCCTTAATACTTCATCAAGCTAACATCTCATAGATGTCAATGGAATATCTGCTTAAGGAGAATTTGAGCCAATAATAACATTGTATTTTTTAACATTTTTACTCCCAGTACTTCAGATTGATATATAAATACTAATTAAGCGGCACACTACCCCTTGTAGGTAGGTACATTTAATAACTAAAAAGGTACTGTAAGCAATATCAGGTAATTGTTTTAGATCAGATCTCTTTATGATGGATGAAGATTAATAAATAACTGGACAGCAAACTGGCAGTTGCCTAGGATCCAGTGACCATGACATTCATGGGCAAAAAGAGGGCACATTCTAAGCAGTAGGATATATAGTCTGAAGTTCCCCAATTAAATTAATTTTACTGGTTAAAGCCCATCCTGGTTAAGAGAGGAAGTGAAGGTAGCAATTAAAATAATATATACATAAATATATTGGTAAAGGGGAAATAATCAGCAAGCACTATAAAATTAGACTATTGATCAGGGAAGCTAAAGACCTCACAGAAAACTTCATACCTGGCAGGTCTGAGGATATCAAATGGTATTTATGTTAAGTGTGCTAAGGTGCCTATGACACCTAAAAGACTTTCTGGATGAAATCCCTGGCCTGGTCATGGTCATTTTCAATACAGCCTAAAATATTGGAGAAAATCCAGAAAACTGGAAGAGTGCTCAATTCAGGCCAATATTCAAGGAGGCCAAGAATGGGAGGTTATATTCTGGAAAGTGGTTACTCTGAAAAGAAACGAGTCCTGTAGTACCTTAGAGACTAACAAATATATACATATATATAAAATGAGTCCATGAAACATAGCATGAGCTTTTGTGGACTCATTTTTGTTATTTAAGGATCATACCAGACCAACAACTGAACATGAGCTTCCTGTGCGATGCTGTGGCAGAGGGCGAATGTGATCCTAGTTTATATGAAGTAAAGTAGGGAGATAATTTTACGAGAAGATAGCCTTTACATATACCCAGCATACTGGACTCAATATAGGAGCATCTGGATGAATTTTATAGCCTATGTTATATACGTCAGATTAGATAATCTAGGAGTTTATTAGTCTATTAATTTAAATACCTCACTTACCTGAAAATTAGGCTGAAATACACAGCAATCAACAGTACTATAATGTCCCCTAAGCATAGTTATCAGTTCTCCTGAGTGAATTGTATAAACAGCAATGGTGCTACCATATGGTACAAATGCAAATTCTGGATCACAGCCAGTAGAGATTGTGAATTTGAGACCTTTTCTGCTTTCATTACAAACTTTTCCGTAGTTCACCTGTAGGATGCAAGATCAGCTATTATTATATAAAACTAGTTCTTGAAGTTTAAATTATTAAGACAAATTTTAAAAAATAATGGTTAGAGTCTCAAGAATACTCCTATTTTGGAATTTAACACAACTGTGAGCTTCCTAAATGCATACAGCTTATTTCTGGGTTCCAAGGTTAGTGAAAATAGTATAATGAATAAGGTAAATAGTACTGAGTAAAAGATAGGGGACAATGAGCTCCCCGTGGATAGAGGCTGCTCTGTGGGAAGCCAGAGCTCAGGCTCCCGATAAACAGGGGCCACTGACAGACATCCACACTCCTGCTTCTAATACAGCTTCTGCCTGCTGCCCTGTGCTGCTACCTCTGTATCAAAGGTAGCAGCGCTAGGTGGCAGGTGGCTCCCCTGCATGCTCTTTATTTAAAACTCAGACCAGCAGGCTGGGACTGAGCTAGCCTGCAAATCCTAGTTTTAAATGCAGAGCATGCAGAGGAGAGAGGGTGGGAGGTTGTTGCAGTTAACAGGGACAATTAACTGCTAAACAGTCACTTATTGGCTAAATGGTTATCCAGCTGGCTGCTAACCCCCCCTATTTAGTATGTGCACGGAAGCAGCAATCAGAGCCCAGAAAGTTCAGAGTAAAAGGAGTTGCAGAGCCTTTGCAGGTATTCCTCTGTAGTCACTGGAGTTAGTCTGGCTGCATTTGCTTAACGTCCTGAGACAGGACTTGAGAACTTAAACCTTAAAGCAGAGGTCCCCAAATGGGGACACAGAGAAGCCTTCAGGGGGGCGGAGCCAGTCCCCACAGTGGTCGGGGAAAGAGTTCCACCCAGCCCTTCCCCCAGTTCTGCTCTAGCCCTGTCTGCACCTGCATTCCTGGCTCCTGGCCCCATCACCAGTCTCAGCACAGTTCTACTCCTGGCCCTAGCTTTGGTGTGGCCGGGAGCAGAGTCCCAGGCCTTGCCTCCTAGATCCACCCCCAGTTGTGGCCCAGAAAAACAGACAAGTTCTCCCACAATTAACTGGGAAAGAATCATAAGCAGGTCATCTTAACACAGAAGTATGGGATATGCTCCCAGAAGTCTCAGAAGACTTTGGGCTATGTCTACATTGCTGCGCCTCATTTGCATACTTAATTAGCTGCCATTTTTGCACAAGGGGCTTTTGCGTAAATAGGAGCAGTCTACACTGCTCTTTCCTGTGCAAAAATAAATGGTAGAACGGCTCTTGTGCAAGAGGGGTTTTTTGCGCAAGGAGCAATGTAGACTGCTCCTTCTTGCGCAAAAATGGCAGCTCATTAAGTATGCAAATGAGGAGCAGCATTTGCATATGTTCTTGCACAAGACTTGCCAGTGTAGATGTAGTCTTGCAGTGTTGCTGCCCACGCTCAAGCCAGGCTAACCCAGATGCTTAGACTCTGGTGCTGATCATCTGAGTTAATGCTGCAGTCAAGACATATCTATAGAAGATCTAGGTGGGGTACTCAGCTATTTTGCCTCATCAGAACCCACTAATTTCTTCTCAGCAGTATCAAAGCCTGATAACAGGAACATACTGCCAGTTTTTTATTTTCACTTTAGACTTATCCTGGGAGCAGGATATGGCCCTCAGTTTGCACTTTTTGGACTAGATTGTCATTTGCACTTAGATTCTTAATCAAATAGTATTAGTGTTATGAAACTTTAATTTTATAGTACTAGAGACTATATTCACTGGGACTGCATATCTAATCCTCCCTAGGGAGCAGCTGCAGAAGCAGTTTAAAGCAAGCGTGAGAGCACTGAGGGCAGGGAAAAGAGAAGAAAGATGAAGGGATATAATTTGCATCCATGCTGAAAGACTGGTGAAATCTGTGATACCAGGCATTAGTTGCCGCCTACTGGATAACTTGCTGCCTTGGTGCAATCTGCATAAAGGTGTCTTTCTTAAAAAAAACAAAAAAACAAAAAAACCCACACCCTTCAGGAACTACCTAAAGGCCATTCAGGATCAACCTTTTGGCTGAACCAATGAAAAGTGGCTCTCCAATGGCTAACAGGGCAGAAAACAATAAGGGCCCACCAGGTTACATAAAGATGGCTAGCAGCAGCTTACTTCACCCAGGGACCATTTGGGTACGTCTATACTTGCTCCCTAGTTCGAACCAGGGATGCAAATGTAGGCGACCGAAATTGCTAATGAAGCGGGGATTTAAATATCCCGCACTTCATTAGCATGATCTCGCCGGTGCGTTACTCCGTTCAACAGCTGTTCCAAAAGTTTAAGTGGGTGCTGGGACGTGTTAGTTTGAACCAAACCCCTTGGTTCGAATTAACGTTACTCCTCAAAAAATGAGGAGTAACGTTAATTCGAACCAAGGGGTTTGGTTCGAACTAACGCGTCCCGGCGCCCACTTTCACTTTTGGAACAGCTGTTGAGAGAAGTAACGCGCCAGTGACATGCTAATGAAGCACGGGATATTTAAATCCCCACTTCATTAGCAATTTCGGTTGCTTACATTTGCATCCCTAGTTCGAACTAGGGAGCTAGTGTAGACGTACCCTTTCAGAATGAACCTGGGACAGGAAAGGAAGGGTCTGCCTGTCTTAACCCAAGAAGTTGGTTTGTAGAACTAGGCAAGCACATTTTATGAGATACTCCATGGTACAGACAAGCCACTTGTCCAGGATATTACTGGCTATTAAAGAGAGAAAAAGACTACCTCCTGCTGCCAAAGGGAAGGTTTTTCTTAAGTGTCATAGGTGTAACTTTTTCCAAATCAGTTTGAGAGACAAGAGATTAATTCAGTCTCTGTACTTATTCACTCTATGCTGTGGACACCCACCCAGAGAAAAGTAGATTAACAACCCATTTATTTCACACAAGCTGCCAACAGTCAATGGGTGCTAATGCTTTTGGCTACTGCCAGGCTCATCTGTATTTGAGCTACTGTCATGAATGGTTTTATCGTCTCATTTTCAATCCTAGATTTTGTAACAGTGTCCAGCATGAAATTTACTTTCAAAGCTAAATTGCATCACAATTGGACCACTGGTCTATTACTTTATTGAAGACAACCAGGAAATGCAACTGACAGTCCTTTAAAAGCCTTACCAGTGTGTTTTCTCCACTGGAACTATTCCAGAGTCTCATCCGGTCATCTGTACCAATAGTCAGAAGATGAAGCCCATCACTTGTAAAGCATAAGCCATTAACTCGTCCATTATGAGCAGTGTTTGCTGTCAGAAAAATGAGAGAGAGAGAAAGAGTGAAAGTGGGAGAGAGAGAGAGAGTAAAATCTTTGAATTCTGATACCAAGTGATAAAGTTCCTTATATATTAGGTTCTATATGGCAAATGTATTGTATACATTAGAACTCATTTCATTCAAAATCAATGTAAATATGCATAAGTTTCAATGCCTTTTCCACTTTCTACATACAGTAGAGTCCCAATTATCCGACCTAAACGGGACCAAGGGGTGGTCGGATTACCGAAAAAGTTGGATAAAATGGAAACTGGTATGAAATCAGGTTTATTACTTAATATTCTACAGAACAAGTAACATAATAAGAATACAGCACATTTAGTATGCAGTATGGCAAAACGCTCAAGTTATTGTTTAAAAAAATTAGTGATTGAAGTTTGTTTCCCAGCTTTGTTTCTCTTCCTTGCGGCGAGGTCGCACCAGAGTCTCAATAACATAACATCACTAGCAGTTGCCTCCCCTTGTTGTTCAACGTAAGCCAGTGCCGCCTCGAGAGCCTTGACCCCTTCGCTACGACTAATTCTCTCCATTTTGTCATTGTTATTTGTATCTTCATCTTCATTGTCATCCCGATTCACCAGAGTTATTATGTCGCGGTCCGTCAGTTCTTGTTGCTCGTCTTTGTCCATCCATTCCTCTATATCATCATCATTCACCTTCTCACAGCCCGGAATTTGTTGTAACAAAGGTAGCAGGTTATCACAATTATCTTGCGTCATTTCTTGTGTGTTTTTGTCTTCCGAAAGTAACTTTCTCTATGATCTTGCCAGAGTTTGCAGTTCAATCTCTTCCCGTGATTGTGCGATCCAATAAATAACATCTTTTATGTTCACTGTCCTTAGCTTATCTAGCATACCATTTCCATCATCTATCGCCTCAATGAGCGTAGTTAAAAGCTTACGATGATATTTTTTCTTTAACGCTTCAAGCACACCCTGGTCCATAGGCTGACACAACGAGGTGATATTAGGAGGAAGAAAAATCACTCTAATGTCCCCACTGATCAGTTCATCCTCATGAGGATGAGATGGCGCATTATCAATGACAAGGATTGCTTTCCTTGGTAGGTTTAGCGAATTCAAAAATTGTTCTACTGAAGGAAGAAATTAATTGAAAAACCAGCCTTGGAAAATTGCTGAATCCATCCATGCATTCCTCTGATTCTTGTATGAAACTGGTAGAACAGTAGGTGCTATGTTTTTGAAAGCTCGTGGGTTTTTTGCCTTTCCAATAAATGTGAATCTTAGTTTGTGGTTACCAGTAGTGTTACTACAGGCTTGAATCGTCACTCTTTCTTTACTTCGTTTATACCCAGGAGCTGAAGCTTCAGCCCGGGAACCTAGAGTTTTTGAAGGCAGCATTTTATAGTTTAAGCCTGTCTCATCGCAGTTATATATCTGCTCACCTGATAATCCTTCATTTTTGATGAGACAATGAAAATGTGCTTTAAATTTCAGAAACCCTTCCTGGATTTGCCGATAATTTTTTACCACATATACAGAGCTGCCTTAACCCGTATCTTTTTTTCCAGTGATCAAGCCAGCCTACACGAGCCATGAAATCAGGTTTTCCTTCATTCAATTCCTTTCGGAAACTCAGAGCTTTCTCTTGCAGAATCGGGCCTGTGATAGGCATGCCCTTATCCCTTTGCTGTGTGAACCATAAGAACAAAGCTTCACTCACTTTTTCATATTCACATTTTTTCATTGTTTTTCTGTCCTTCAGTCCTGCACTTGAGGGTCGATCAGAGCACCACTTTTCTAACTCACTTCTTTTCCTCTTCCAGTCACCAACTGTAACTCGCACCACACCAAGTTCAGATGTAATTTTTAGCATGGACTCGCCTTTGTCTATTCTCTTTAACACTTCAAGTTTTTGTTCAATGGAAAGAACCACTTTTTTTCCTCTTTTCACATGCCATGTTACTCAAACAATAAAATTATATTACAGTAAGGGGAACATGCAATTGGAAAAATGAAACACAATCACAGCACAAACATAAATCACTGGCGCAGAGGAACAAACGAAGCTACGGCCATGGCGGTATGTGACGCATGGATGTGTAAATAGCACGTCGAACGGCTACGTTGGATAAACCGGAAGGTCAGATAAGCGAAGGTCGGATAATCCGGACTCTACTGTATATCAAGATGCTGAGATGACACTGTTCTATTTTTGATGTTACTGTAACGTGCTAACAATAACTTCCAAAAAGGATCCGATCCTGAACTCCTTTCTTTGGCAAAACATCAACTGATTTCAATAGCTGTTTTGGATGCAGAGAGAATGCAGAATCTGACACTATTTTAATGGTTTACAAGTGTTTCTGAATCCAGCTTTTCCTCCATCTATACCAAAAATATATTTCTCTTTTACAGCATAAAATATAAGCCTTTTGTGAACATGATGTAAAAGCCTATTTGTCATTTGTCCAATGATCTTTTCTGTAGCGCTCCACCACAAAGATTGTTCATATCTACTTTTCCGTACATATGTAAAGAATTATTTTGCACACCCTTAGGTTTTCTCCCTAGTTAGTAATTTGGAGTTTCCATTTTACTTTGCTAAAACTGCTCTATCTGCTCTGTAATTTTTTAAAAAGAAATGAATGAGCTAAGTTTATTTTATCTGCTACTTCAAATTTTTCTCTCCCATTGTTCACAATTCCTTCCTCAGTTCCTATTTTAAAAATACCACAAAACTAACAATTCTCATTAAACTATATACAAATCAAATCTGTCCTTCCAGAGAGAAAAAAATAATCAAGTGGAGAGCACAGGAATTAACTGGGTGTTTAAATTTCTAAACATACAACAGTCATCCAAGAGAACAGATTTTTCTCCCGTCTTTGGCATTTCTAAAGGACCTCTCTGAGTTGTCTATATTTGTACTCTTATAATTCATTTTAAGACAACATAAACAGACAAAAGTTCACTTGATGGCACCCAAATGGGATAAGGCACACTAAAAATAAATCCTAGCTCTCCCAGTATGTGGTCATTTCAATAACTTCTTGAGTGCCAATGACATCTTTAATTCTCAAAATCAAACATTAATATTCCATATATGCAGCAGAGGACATGACACAGTACAAAGTTAAACCACAGCCTACAAAACAAACTCAATGTTGTTTTATGTATAAATCCACCATCAGTATTTTCCTGAATAAAACTCTGAACCTACATACTTAATTTTAAACACTGTAAGCAGTCTAATTTATGGAGCTGCTCATAGTGCTTAAATTTAGGCACAAGTTAATCTTTTCAGGATTATGGATAACAGAGAGATCTTTAATCTAAAAAGACTAAAGCATAAGACGCAGTAGCTGGAATTTGAAGCTAGACAAACTGGAAACATACACACACTGTTTAACAATAAGAGTAATTAACCACTAGAACAACTTATCAAAGGGATCTTATCAAACCCTTTTTAAAATCTCACATTTCCATTGACTTCAAACAGAGCCAACATTTCACCCCATATGTCCTTCAAAAAGATATGCTTTAGTTCAGCCATAAATTACTGGAGTTACCAGGTGAATTTCTATGGCTTGTGTTATGTAAAAGATCATACTAGATAATCACAACGGTCATTTCTTGCACTAAAAACTGTGATGGTATGAAATTAAAGAATGCTTCAAGGTAAAGGTGTAGCGTAAGGATGTTAAATTTAGATTCATCAGCTAATCAAATAGTCAATGTACTTTGCACTGACTATTCGATAAGCTGCTGGCTCTTGCTACATTTCAAATGCGGAAGTGCACCGGGGAACATGGGGCCAGTGGGGACTCAAACAGTCCCCCACTGACCCCATGCTCCCTGCTTTTGAAAAGATGGTCCCATGCTCTCTGCTTTTGAAATGTACAACAGCCCCCTCTTTGAGTCCCGCACTCACCCCGGGCTTCCGCGACACTTCTGCTTTTGAAATGTAGCAAGAGCTCCCCCCAGCACCAGCTCCTGCTCCCCTCCTTGCTGCCTCTCTCTGATAGAGGCAGCAAGGTGGGGGAGAAAGCAACTGGTCGAGTCACTAGTCGACTATCTGATAAGTGTATGTGTACAAGTAAGTTGACTAATCGCTTATATCAGTAGTGTAGCATATCATCACTGTCATAATTTCCCTTATGAATACAGGTTGAACCTCCGAAATCTGGGACTCTCTGGTCCGGCAACATCCGTGGTCCAATAGGACCACGGATGTTGCTGAATCAGAGAGCCCCAGCACCTGGGAGTATGAACCAGCTGGGAGCCCCATCCTTGTGGAGCTTCGACCAGCGAGATTGGCGAGCCCCATCCCCAGGGAGCCCCATTTGGGTGGGACAGCAGAGGGACCAGCAAGCTCCAACCCTGGGGACCCCTGGCTGGGTGGAGCAGTAGCAAAAACAGGGCAGCTGGCAAGCCCCATCCCTGGGGATCCCTGGCGGAGTATGGCAGAAGCGGAGCAGCGGGCAAGCCGCATCCCCGGGGATCCCCAGCAGAGCATGGCAGAAAGCAAGCTCCATTCCTGGGGATTCCCAGATGGGCGGAAGAAAAGCGGGGCCATGGCATCTGAAGAGCACCATCTCTGGGGAGCCCCAGCAGGCTGGAGCCCAAGTCTAAGCCCTGCAGCCTGGAGCCCAGTAGCAATGGGGCCGGAGTGGAGCCAGCTGCAAGGAGGGGGAGAGTCTTGGAAGGCTGGTGGCAGGGGACCTCCCCTGATGTGGCAAATTCCCTCATTCGGGGCAGGACAGGTCCTGACAGCGCTGGACAAGGGAGGTCCAACCTATATATTCTTTATTACCTGCTTCAGAAGATGCTTTTGACTTCTCCCCATTGTGCTGATCAAGAGTAATGAGACATCCGGATGCTCTCCTCACATCCCACAGTTTTACTCTACTGTCAGCACTAAGAAAAATAAATGGTATAAATTTATTGATTAGAGAAATTGCCTCCACCCATCCACATCTCTTGCTGTTAAGGATCCATTAAGTGTTCTCATTGGTTTAAATGGGCTTAAATTAAAGCAAGGGAGATTTAGGCTGGACATTAAGAAAAACTTCCTGTCAGGGTGGTTAAAACGCTGGAATAAATTGCCTAGGGAGGCTGTGAAATCTCCATCACTGAAAATATTTACGAGTAGGTTGGATAGACATCAGGGATGATCTAGACCAGTGTTTTTGAAACTTTTTAAGACCGAGGAACCAAACAATAACAAACAATAATAACGAAACTGATCTAGTCGGTGGTTGGTCCTGCTGTGAGGGCAGCGGCCTGGACTTGATGACCTCTCAAGGTCCCTTCTAGTTCTAGAATTTTATGCTGGATTTTGCTCTGGCCTACACTTTGGTCCCAGCACAATCAAGATACTGAAAGGTGCCTAACTGAAGGCAGACTTTGAAATTCTTGCTCATTTATACAATACAATGTATGAATAACAAGTAGAATATTATTGTATTTGTTATTAACAATACTGCATAAATACAATAATAAATAGAATGTGGGTTGCAAAAATGCTAAGGAACAAAATACAAGTCTGTCTAGTGGACGGAGAAACAATATGCCCATGTAATTAAAAATAACAAGTGTAATAACAGGGCCAGAACAGAAGGCTATAAAAAAGTAGTAGAGAGGAGATATATAAGACTGAGGAGATCCCTGCTCCTAGAACAACAGGGAGGGTCTGATTTAGAACCAGAAGTGACAATGAGGGGCAGTGGAACATTGTGGGCTAATTGACCAAGCTTGTAGAATCAGGCCAGTGTAAGCCAATTAGGACACCTGGGGATAATTAAGAAAACCAGTTCAGACTGCCTATAAAAGAAGCATGCCTGCAGTTGTAGGGGGCATGCACATGGGAGGAAGGAGGAGAGCACCACTGGGAGTAGGAAGAAAGGAGATCACAACTAGGAGGATAAACCAGAGAGAAGGAAGGTGCTGGGGAAATAGTTCAGGGGTCTTGGAGAAGTATTATAGCAGGTGTTGGGGATTCACATGAGCAGTTACTATCACAGGCCCGTGGGCTGGAAGCTGGTGTAGAGGATAGGCCCAGGTTCCCTCCAACACCCACCTCCCCATTTCCACTCGGGGAAAAGGGCTGTGGAGTTTATTCTCCATTTTACCACATGCTAGCAAATGATGAAAAGAGCTCAACATACAGCAAATTAAAGCCCTGGGCATGGTGCTTAAAATTGTGGGCTGCTGTGAACCTCCGAGGCAAGCAAATCCGCCAAGATGTGCAGGACTCACCAAGTTTTTGTAGGAGCTTTGTCACACAAGCTAAAAGGAAAAGATTGTGTCCCTAGTCATTAAACCAGAAAATAGCTTATTTGCTTTGCTGTTTTTCCCCTTATAGCTGTTGCACACTGAATGTATGTTGAAAAGGAGGCAGCATGCCAACTGAAAACAGAAGCTTTTAATTTTGCTTATGAATCAATGGTACCAAGTATTTAACAATGTTTTCTCTATAAAAATAGATATAAATTAATAAAGAAGGCAGCATATTTTGCCTTCAACTGAGAATATTAAAAAGGACACTTGTTCTGAGGAGAAACCCCAAATTGTACCCACTGCATATAATGCATATTCATGTTGACACACAGTCTACTTGATTTGAGAGATACACACACATAGAAAGAAAAGAAAAAGGCTAACACCAAATTTTAACAGTAAAAAAAATGGTCTGCATTCCTGAGTGAAAAAGATACAAACTGTTGGGGCACCAATTTTCTCTGCAGACCTTACAGATAGTTTAGTTCATTCATCTAGACTCTATCTTCCTTATTCTTGAAGACAGGTCAAAAATTTACCAGAATCTGACTCTGTCCAGATTTCTGTAATTTCTAAAGAGTATCCAGTCACAAAAAGTAAATAAATGGACACAGTTGAGAGTAGCTTGTCCATCACATCAATGTAGTCAGTAAGGAAAACATGTTTTTTTTAAATGAAAATACTGAAAAATATATGAAAAATGAAGCAAAGGACCTCATAGCATGGTTATTTTCCTTAGCTTCACAACCTGACAATGCACAACTGTATTATAACAGTACATTTCCAACTTAGCCAATTTTTGTTTTTTTCCATTGTTTTTAATTTCAGCTAACATTATCCAACTAACAAAGTGTAGTCCACCTGAAGCGTTGTAGTGTCCAGGTATACTGAATTATAGTGAAGATAGCAGGAGCTGCAGGTCACCAGGAACACAAAATTCTCTTCCCAGCAGAGGGCTCAGAGAACCTGGTTAAATGTGTTAATCACTTTTGGGTCCAGTAATGGTTGAAGGTTAGTAAATTTGAATAAGTGGACCAGATGCCACTAGTACAGGACAGAGCCCCACATCCAGCAAGTATGGGTTACGTATGCATGAATGGACATTTTACTACAATCATCTATCAGACTTCCAGATCACTTGTAAAAAGACTTTAATTCTTTGCCAAAGTTCACAAAACTAATCTATATTTATCAATTGCTCTTTGCACCTCTACATTTTCATGAATATAAAAAGAAAAAAAAAACCCACTTTTAAGTTAGTATCTGTCCTTGCAAGTGTATTTTTATCTTATGTGTGACTTCCTCTTCAATAGCAAACTCACTGGCTCAGGTGTCACAGTTCATGGGAATTGCACCTGTATTTCTGGTTCAGGATTCTACTGCTGATGTACAGAAGCTATAGACAGAGTGCTGGGCCTGGCTTCTAATCATTTGTACAGATGGTATGGGACAGATTGATGCAAAGATATCACTTAGAGAAAACAACCCCCTCAAGGGCACCCACTCAGGCTTCCAGCTCCCAACCCACTGCCTTTCTTGGGTGAAGGCCTGCATCTCTCCCCCTTCTGTCAGAGTATTTCCTGGTTAAACAACTGTTCTCTGCCATTATTGTGTTATTCTCAGCATAAGACTCTGCCTAAGCAGGACTGATTACTTTTTCATCAGAGATGAACAAGAGAGCAACTGCCAACAATTAACTTACCACACAGCACTTTCTATGAAAGCCTACTTTATTCTTAAGGTAACACGATTACAGAGAAAACCTACTGCATAACAAAAAACAAAAACAAAAAAACCCTCTGCAACTAAATTTACTCAATCACTTCAACAAGGATTTTTGTTGGTGATTAGTCTTTCAAATCCCACATAGGTGCTGTCTGCCATCATAAGTTAATCACAACCTCAGTTCAGAACATGCACTCAGACTTCTGGGGCCAAAGTCCTTCTTACTATTAACTAAGGATTGTGGCCCACCTTAGTCCAGAAGTCCTGCTGATTTACTAGAGGTCCCTGAGCCTGTTTAAAGTAAGGATATGAGAAGATTATTCACCTTGTGAAGAAGCTGAAGTTCTTTGAGAGGACTGTCCCTGTGAGTGCTCCACTTTAGGTGTCTTAATGCCTCGCTCTTCTAATTAGTGATTTGTAGCAGCAGTGTCCCGAATGGCCATGCATGCATGGCAGCTGGCTTACATCTCTCTGAGCAGTTACCATGTGCATGCAGCAAACTGTCCCCAACTTCCTTCTCTACCCCAGAGGATTGATGTGAAACTCCAAAGTTGGGGAAGGAGGGTAGCACCTCCAGCAACAACCATCTCAAACAACTTCTGTTCCTACACAAGGTGAGTAACCGTCTCCTCTTCTTCTTTGAGGAGTGTCCCTATGGGTGCTCCACTTTATGTGGCTATAGAACAGTGTCCCTCAGTAGAAAGGGGGAGGGCTTTGACATTGATTTACGTATGGGGGAGAGCACTGAGAGTTCAAACTGAGTAGCTGCAGCTGATTGTTGTTCTTATGCATAGTATTTGGTAAAAATATGGGCTGATGCCCAGATAGCTGCTTTACAAATGTCCATAATGAGTACCTTATTGAGAGAGGCAACCAATGTGGACAGTGCTCCAGTGGAGTGGGCGAAGTCCAGGAAGAGCTTGCAGATTATAGAAAGATTATAGATTACTTAGAAAGTCTTTGTTTGGAGATGGTTTGACCCTGGGAACATTCTGTTGTGGATATGAACATCTTGGAAGATTTTCAAAATGTTTTTGGTTTTTCTACATAGAATGCTAATACTCTGCAGACATCCAGCATGTAAAGGAGGCCTCCTTATCATCAGCATGCTGTTTAGGGAAAAACACAGGTAAGGAAATGGGCTGGTTGAGATGGAAGGGGGAGGCAAAGCTGGACACGAATTTAGGATCAATAATTACTTAGTTTTTGAGGAATGTGGTATAAGGTTGCTGTGCCATTAGAGCAGCCAGCTCTCCCACCCTTCTTACTGATGTGATAGCTACTAGGAAGGAGACCTTCATGGATAGGTGCAACAACAAGCAGGTTGCTAGTGGTTCAAAGGGTTTGCCCATGAGAGCACAGAGAACAAGACTGAGACCGCACGTGGGAGTCTGGTCCTGTAGTGTGGGATAAGTGTTCTCTATGCCCTTGAGTAAGTGCTTAATGGGTGAGTTAAGAGGGTGACTCAGTTTACTTAGTGTGGAAGAAAGTGATGGCTGCTAGATGCACTCTTCAGTGAGTTAATACATAGGCCCAATTTTTTGAATGTTAGTATGTAATCCAAGACTAGGGGTAGCAGGGCTGATTGTTCCAAGATAGTACAAGGCATACTTTCTGAACAGCTGGTGACTGACCACACAGAAGACATACACACAAGTGGAAAAGATTCTTTACCTAGTGCCAGGACTAGCAAATTATTACACAATCTTGTTTCAAGTCCTGTCATCCATGGGTTAGCCAGGTCTTCAGATGGAGTACTGAAATCTTGTAATCACTGAGGTGTCCTTTGTCCACAGATGAGGGACAAGGAAATGGTCTGTGGTGGCCTCACAGCCATCTGTTTCAGATATGGAAACCACGTTTGTTTCGGCCACATTGATGCAATGAGAATGACTCTGGATTTGTCTTCCTTGATCGCGTGAAGGATGTATGCCTGACTGATGACAAAGGACATGGCTCAACAGAGGGACTGGTGAGAAGGCATGTATCAGTGGGGCTTCCCATTTTACAAGAAAGGCATCTCCAAGAGAGTCATATCCCAGTTCGGCCTGGGAGCAGTACTACAAGTACTTGGCATTGTGGGCCATTGCAAAGAGCTCTACTGAAGGGAATCCCCATTGTTGGAATATTGTTTTTAGTATTCTGGGCTTCATCTCCCATTCATGCATTTATGAAAAGTTCCTTCTTATTTGGTCTGCTTTGGCATTCTGGCATACGGACAGGTAGGGTGCTATGATGTCTATATTTTTGGAAATGCACCATTGCCAGAGGTGGACTGCTCCTGTACAGAACAGATAAGATCAAGACCCTTATGGTGATTTATATACAACATAGTCACCAAGTTGTCCATAAGAATCTGGACAGTCTGTTGTGGATTAGAAGGAGAAAGTGATGGCAGGCATTTCAGACTGCCTGTGCTCCACTGTATGTATGTGGAGACTGGATTCCACTAACCACCAGCAACTCTAGATGGTATTGTCACACAAATGTGCCCCACCCCATCCCACCAGAGAAGCATTTGTGGTGATCATTACAGTTGCAGGTTCCCTTTGGAAGGGGACACCTGAACAAATATTCATATGTTTTGCCACCATTTGAGTGAGTCTTTCACCATGCTGGGCATTGTAAGACATCTATTGATCAAGTGCCTTTGAGGAATATAGACTGTGTAGCCAACCCTATCTGTGTGCTGGGTAAATGGTAACATCAAAGTAAATATCCTGTAGCTCAAGGGCTGAGATTCAATCTCCTTTCTCCAATGCCAGAATTATGGTTGCTAGAGTCACCTTCTTAAAATGCCGTGTTCTGGTGAACTTGTTTAGTTTTTGCAAGTCGAGAATGGGTCTCCATTCACCTGTTTTCTTCTGAGTTAGAAAGTAATGTGAATAAAATTCTCTGCCTGTGCTGAGGTGAAATGGGTTCCACAGCACCTAACTGCAGGAGATAGTACATTTTCTGCTGTAGCAGATGCACGTCAGGAGGTCCCTGAAGAGGGAAGGGGAAGGGGGCTGCAGGTGGGAGAGAGACAAAGGGGATGAAATATTCCTTGTGGATAATTTCCAGGATCTGTTTGTCTGAGGTGATGGTTTTCCAGACTGGAAAGAATGGTGACAGACAAATGGGCTGGATATTAGATGCAACTCTGGGATTGGAGAATGTCAGGTTCTTGTGCCCTTGACTGACACTTCAAAACGTTTGCCTCAAAGTGGATGGTTGACATGTAGATGACTGATCTAATGTTTGTCAGTGTCTCATTTGTGTGTTAGCAGCACTGGTCATAGTATCTTCAAAGCTGAGTGTATGGGGCAGTCTGGAATGGGTGATCATAGACTCTGCCCTGTTTCTTTTTGCTTGAAGGGACAGATTCCAGTTGTATGTAATGTGGCCTAGGAGTCCTTCGATCTGTATAAGGACATGTCTTACTCTCTGCCAAAAATTGTTTGCCTTTGAAAGGTAAGTCATCTACTGTTGATTGAACTTTGCTAAGAAACTTGGCAAGATGGAGACAGTAAGTCCTGCATATGACTATGGATGTAGTGATGGATTGTGTCGCTGTGTCAGCAGAATTGAGAGATGCCTGAAGGGCCATTCTGGCAATGGGGAACCCTCTGCAATGTTGGCCTTATGTTGCTCTTCTTTGTTTGCCGGCAGATGTTCAGTAAAGACTTACATTTGAGAAAACATGTTGTGCACACAGAAGACCTCACGATTAGCAAAATCGCTATTTGTGGTTTCACGTATTCGTGGGGTGTCTCTCATCCTGGCCTGGAGGGGGTGGTGAGTTCATCACAGCTCCTGGCCCCTGTAGTGAGTTCCCCTTGGCTGCTAGGAGCCATGGGGACCTCACCGGGTGGGGGGGGGGGGGAGGGAGAGCTGGGAGCCACAGCTCCCAGTATTCATGAATTTTGTCATTTGCAGTGGTGCCTAGAACACATCCAACACAAATGGTGAAGGTCTCCTGTATATGTGGCTAATAAGGCCAAGTAGTGGGCTATGCGGAATTGGAGGGTAGCTAATCCTTTCCACTCTTTATTGTAAGAAATAGTTCCCCCTTGATCAACCACTTCTATCACCAATGAGTTTGGGACAGAGTGGGTAAACAAAATTTCAGCCCCCTTAGCTGATATATAGTAGTTCTTGTTGAAACTCTTACAAGAAGGTGGAGCTGTGGCTGGTAGAAGGCCATATATGCCTTTCTTCAATCAATGTCAACTATCTTCAGTTGATCCACACTGTGCTTGAATGACCAAGGCTGCCCTGAGGGGACTAGCAGGGCAAAACACAGTGACTTACTATCCAGCACACCTCTGCTGCCTCACAGCAGAGTTGAATAAAGCAGCACAGCTGTACCAGTTTCAGCAGGAGTTGCAGGAAGAAATAAAAGATGAACTGGTCTGAGACCCCTGCTGGCGTAAATCTTCTTCTGGAACTTACCATCTGCATAGATAATTGGTTGGGAGAACAAGGAGACAAAAAGACCCCTGCATATTCCAAATCATAGAATCATAGAATACTGGAAATGGAAGGGACCTTGGGAGGTCATCAAGTCCAGTCCCCTGTACTCACGGCAGGACCAAGCAACATCTAGATCATCCCTGATATATGTTTATCTAACCTGTTCTTAAATATCTTCAATGATGGAGATTCCACAACCTCCCTGGGCAAATTATTCCAGTGTTTAACCACCCTGAGAGTTAGGAAAATTTTCCTAATATCTAACCTAATCCTCCCTTACAGCAATTTAAGCCCATTGCTTTTTGTCCTATCATCAGAGGTCAAAGACAACTATTTTTCTCCCTCTTCCTTATAACATCATTTTAGGTACTTGAAAATTGCTATCATGTCCCCTTTCAATCTTCTCTTTTCCAAACTAAACAAACCGATTTATTTCAGTCTTCCCTCATCGGTCATGTTTCCTATGCCTTTAATCATTTTTGTTGCTCTTCTATGGACGCACTCCAATTTTTCCACATCTTTCTTGAAATGTGGTGCCCAGAACTAGACACAAGACTCCAACTGAGGCCTAATCAGTACAGAATAGAGGGAAAGAATTACTTCTCATGTCTTGCTCACAACACTCTTGTTAATGCTTCCTAGAATGTTTGCTTTTTTTGCAACAGTGTCACACTTAGGGTGTGTCTAGACTACATGGCTCCGTCGACGGAGCCATGTAAATTAGTTTATTCGGCATACCCTTAGGGATGTTAGATATTGTGTAACTGAATAGTTGTGTAACTGCATGAAATCTTAGTAGTTACACAACTATTCAATAGTCCCTGGGGGCAGGGCGGCAGCCAGTGCGCTCTGACCCCACTCCCGGGGAGCCCCCTGTGACCTCCTGCTTCTGCCTCTATCAGAAAGCCAGCTTTTAAGCCAGCTCCTCATGGGTACTGGCTCCTGTCCCTCCTTGCTGCCTCTGACACAAAGGCAGAAAGGTCGGGGTGGGGATGGGGGGAGGGAATGCGTGTAGTTGACATGATTAACCAATAAGCCTAGGCTTACTGGTTAATTGTGTAGTCTACATGCTGACATCCCTAGTCACACCCTTGACTAATATTTAACTTGTGGTCCACTATGATCCCTAGATCCCTTTCTGCAGTACTCCTTCCCAGACAGTCACTTCCCATTCTGTATAAGTGAAAATGATTGTTCCTTCCTAAGTGGAATACTTTGCATTTGTCCTTATTAAACTTCATCCTATTTACCACCTCAGACCATTTCTCCAGATTGTCCAGATAACTTCTATTTATGACCCTATCCTCCAAAGCATTTGCAACCCCTCCCAGCTTGGTATCATCTGCAAACTTTGTAATTGTACTCTCTGTGCCATCATCTAAATCTCTGATGAAGATATTTAACAGAACTGTTCCCAAAACTGACTCCTGCACAACTCCACTTGTTATGCCCTTCCAGCATGACTGTGTGCCACAACCTCATTTTCTGTATCACTTGCTAAATCCATGCATTTTATGCTTGCCAGCCATGCATAAGCTTAACTTATAATTTTAGAATATATTTACACTTTGTCTAGAACAGCCCTCTTGCATAAATATAGCCTACGCTAGAAGTTTTTTTTCTGACAATTTAAGAGCACTTTCTCCCCAATGATATTAACTATGCTGATGTAGCTGTGTCTACACTAGGGTTGTTTTTTTTTTTAGCCAGAGCTATGTTGGTCAAGGGTAGTTATTTTTCATACCCTGACCTACATAGCTATGCTGACATAACTTAAGAGTAGACCAGCATTCAGGTACAGCATTCAGGTAATCCAAATTTTTTCATGTAGAACCTACAGTGTGAAGGTGGTATAAATACTAATGCATTCACTTCAGATGCATACTAAACTGTATAGATGTCATAATATTTTTTTCTAATCAAATGAGTTCATTTGCAATTCTTTCTACAAGCCATGTTACTGCTTACTTACATTACAGAAGTATTTTTTACCTTGCAGTTGCCAAGACATACTCATAACGTGGGGACCAGGCCACTGCCAGAACTTCCTGTCTGTGACCTAGAAATGGGGTACCATGAGAAATTTCAGGTAACTTATTGACTAGTTTATCAATTTACTACTACAACCAATACTGTGGTATTAATTTGGAGTATATGGGAAGCATATTCATGTTCCTTATTTTGGATTATTGGCAGTTTACACTTCTATTTTCCACCTCTGCTTGGATGGAAATGCATTCAGCTGAAAGTGAAACGAGGTTTACAGGATCGGTCGGCAAAGGCTTCCCCAGCCGACAGATCCGCGTCTAGACTGCCGCGCTATGTCGGATCAGCTGATCGTCGGCACAGCGCGGCAGCCATGTTTATTTTAATGAAGCGGGGATTATTTAAATCCCCGCTTCTTTGACTATGCCGAATAAACTAATTTGCATTTTAACAAAATGGTAAATTAAAAAGGCCCAGAAGTCTCTTAAAACTTCTATCTCTCAACAACTTGTAATTTGTTTTTAAAAATAAACTACATTAACTAGATAACACTTTGGCTCAGCTAATTAATATTTTGACTAAAGAAGTCTGAGTCATACAAACAGAAATACCTTAGAACATGCTTTTATTTTCCTCCAAACTGATTTCAAATACGTCTAGCTACTTTAGAATGATTTAAGGTTAGCTAGTACTCCAGAAATCAGAGTTATTTTGAAAATGTCCACAGATCTAAAATGATTGCTGTTCTTTAATTAATATTTGTTCTCCAATTCAGTAGCACTAGAATAATACACAGAAAGACCTTTTTCACTGTGTAATTTTCATAACTGGTACTAAACACATTAGTCACATTACTTAGAAAGAATACACTGTTTATTGAGTTTTTTTACATTGGCTGGTTTAGTCAAAGTAGTTATTGTTTAAAAATTATGGTTCAGACTAAAAAGTACCCTGCAGAATTTGAGAACAGGATCCAGACTTCAAGTCACAAAGTTGTACTTTGGGGCTTTTGGTACCAACTGTAACAAGAAAAACAAAACAACATAAAATACCAATTTTTAACAAAGAATAAAAAGTCTAACAAGTCTAATTACAAAGATATGAAACTGATAGTTTCTTTATAAGATTTTGCACTGATCAAATTACCATCAAATAGAATTGTAGTTGAAATGAATTTTAAAATAGATTTGTATTTTCAAAATCTCTGCATTCAGTTCTTCTGAATTTTCCATATTAACAATGTATTTAAAGGTTGTTAGGGAAACAAGGCTACTTTTTCCCCCTAGATTTATGAATATATAGAATATAGCTCCTTCTCTAAAGAATTTGTTTACTAATAGTCAAAAGTAAATACATACAGTACATAGTGCACATTCAAATCCAATAGATCTCAAGACCAAATATTGATTTAGCTGCATTAACTGAATTGTGTGTATTTAGAAACACTGTAGCTGAACCAAAAAAATTCAGTGATTTGCTCATATCAGACATGCAAAGGGGAATCATACACAGTATAAACCCAAATTAAATTATTTTATTTTTAAAAAATGATCTCAGTTTTCTGAACTATTTGGTATTACTTGCTTGAAAAATACTTGAGACTACTGAACATGAAAAAAGTCATTAAAGAAAAATAAATATACTAATTTTGAATCATTTGCCTCTTATTACAACACAGAAGAACTTCTTAAAAGTGCAAACATACCTGCTATTAAGCAATGCTTGGTGGCAACTGGAGACATATGATGGCTATAAACTGTTCCCTCAAAAGTAAATACATCTGCAGGCTAGTAATTAAAAGAAAACATGTATCATCTTTGCCCCTTGATTAATACCATAATGAGAATTTGAATCTCTTCTTTAAAACTGGTTATGTGTTTTTCAAGTTAAGAGTTACTGTTTATAAGGCTGATCACATGCTAACTCCTGACTGAGTTCCTAATCATGCAAATAGTCATGCTACCTGAACTAGACATCCAGTACTGGCGGGACATAAAGCTAACATAGCAGAGAGCACTAAAGCATGGAAGAAAATGCTCTGAAAGACAGTTGCAAAGGGGAAAAAAAGGAGGAAGAAAAGGTATCAAGGAAGAAGATAGGGTATGGAAATGGAAATCAGTAATAATAGGAAAGAAAGAAAATGTTTTATACCAGAGCCAGCACCAGCTGTTAACAGTGTTTGCTCTAATTTTTTATGTCCATGTGTAGAATGAATTTTTTTATGTGCATCAATATGGAGATGTGTGACAACATTCATTTTGCACATGGACAATCTGTGGTAGAGGTGGGGCTAAGGGGTTTGGAGTGTGGGAGGTGGCTCAGGGTTGTGGGGATAAGGGCTCCGGCTGAAGGTGTGGGCTCTGTGGTTGGCGTGCAGGAGGGGGCTCCAGGCTGGTGCCAAGGGGTTTGGAGTGAGGGAGTGGGGTTTAGGGGAGGAGGCTGGGATGTGAGTGCAGGATATGGATGGAAATTGGGGTATAGGAAGGGGTGCTGGGTTTTTAAAACTATCATTTGAATATGTTGATTTTTTGACATGACCAAACTCAGCCTAAGATTTTATTGGGCAGAACAGACGTGCTTTAAACTACATAGTTGTGCAATGTTTTATTGAGTCTCTGATAGCACCAGTCATAAGTCATTTTCGAAATTTAAATTACTATCTTGTATAGTTTTCACAGTAATTTTTGCTGAATACTCAGAGAAAACTAGAAGTGAAAGGAAGCAATACGTTCATAGTTGTCACTGAATTCCTTCCTCTTTCAACAGAAATCCTTCTGCATAAGATTTCTTTAACATTCTAATTTTTAAAAAACCAAAATAATAAAAGCTGGAATAGATTAAAATATTAGTGAGAAAGTAAAATGAGGGTCTGAAACATAAGCCTACGTATCACAGGTCGGGTATGAGACCTAGACAGCAAAGGTCAAGACTTTGCTAATATAAAGCAGAGTTAAGCTGTGAACAAAAGGTAGGCCACGCTCTCAGAAATTGGCAAGAACAGAGCTGATAATACAGAAACACTCATACCTAAGAGGTAGTAGGCACAGGTTGTAAGAACATTCCAGAGGGGTCGTAACAGAACACCTCGTTAAGAAACATCTTGGTACCAACACTCCCCCACAAACAACATACATACTGATACAGGTTCAGGATAGGGTCTGAACTGACAGCATGATCAGTAGTAGTGGAAACCCCCCTCCTGTGAGGTAAGGGGTGGTAACTAGCTAACGGTGGCAACCTGATACGTCAGGAGTGATGTGTAAGTTGTTTGTAACTATGTATAAAAGAGCACCCCAAAGGCTGGTTGTCGGCTCATCATGAGGGGAACAGTAGAATCCAGAACGTTTTCTTGGGTGTTAGTCCATTGTCATGGCATACATATGTATAGTGGTGCTGCGGTGAGTCTGTTCGCTGACAACTATTATCGTACCTCTCTTGGCAATAAGCCTACTCGGGTGCTTTCAATCCTTATCTGATTTGTAGTCTCTGGGAGCTCTCTCAGAGTCTGCTGTGTTGACTAATTGCGCATGGTTAATGCATTAGACACACACACACATGCAGCTGAAAGTTTATCATCATTGACAGAGTAGAGGACCTGTCAGGAACCCATCAGGATGACCCTGACCACTGATTTGGTAAGCAAGCGAACTGTTACACTCTGTTGGAATTGTGATCTGACATGACAGAAAACCACAAACCATATCCCTTCCCTTCAAGTCCCCCCAAAGTTCGATGAAATATGGACCCACTGGATTGCCAGGAAAGAAGGGCCATATGAGGTTAAAAAAAGAGTGTGGGGAAACATGGACTGGTAGAGCCACAGCAGAAACTGAAGTGTTGAAAAACAGTAATAGTAGTAAAAAGCCTAGGATTTTGCAACTAATGTCTATGGCAGTGAGATGGCTTAAACAGCATGCCACACTGCTAGCCTCCCAAGTAATAGAACAAACTAGGGAAGTATAGAAAGCAACACAAGCAATAGAGCACTGGAAAGCCCAAGCAGGGCAACAGGCAATCCAAACACATGATATACTTGAACAGAAAAAGCAGGAAAGTAAGAGCTTGGAAAATGCTGTGGAAACCCTGCAAAACCTATCCTGGAAAAACTCCGCCGGGTCCAGGGAACGCATCTGCTCTTCCGAAATCTTTTTCAGAAGAGCGGATGCGCTCTTTCGGAAGCCCTGTATTCCTCCTACGGTCAACTCCTGGTAAACACTTGGAGCAAAAAAAAAGTTAGCAACATAATGTTTACCAAGCTTTTTAGAGTTAATTTGCTTGTGTACTAATTCCACTTTTGTTAACTGTTTAGAAGCAAAAAACTTTCCTTTAACATACTATAAAAGAAAATAGAATTTAAATCAAAATGAATTTTAACAACAGGTGTATGTAAACACTGATCACATCCCCAATAGTCATTTCTTTTCCAACCTGAAAAGTACCAGTCTGATTACTCTCTTCTTCTATGGCAGCCACTCCAAACTCCTAATAATTTTTGTTGCCTTTTTCTGAACTTTTTCCAATGTCAAGATATTATTTTTGAGATGAGGCAACCACATCCGCACACATTATTCAAGATGTGGGCAAACCATGGATTTATATAGACGCAATAAAATATTCCTGTCTTATACTCTATCCCTTTCTTAATGATTCCTAACATTTTGGTTCTTGATAAACACACAACACACTTTAAATAATAAAAAGGCAACACTATATCCTCCCCCTACAAAAAAAAGTTTACATCTCAACATTACAAATTTTAAAAGGTTTAGAAAATAATTTTCACATCTCATTTAAGTGAAAAAATATTGCCTATTGGAGTGGTCACCAACTAGTTGATTGCAATCAACTGGTCGATCCTGGAGGCTCTCCGAGTTGATCATGATCTCCAGAGGTGTAGCGGGGCTGCGGATAAGGTAGGCTCCCTGCTGCCCTGGTACCATGCTGCTCTCTCTTGCGTTGGGGAGGAGCAGAAGCAGATGTCTCTGCAAGCTGCTTCTATCAACTGCATCACCAACCTGGAGTCGCTTTAGGCGAGCCTGCACCAATCCCACCACCACAGCCATACCTCTTGCTGCATTCCAAACCCCCTCCTAGAGTCAACATTTCCCCATTCCAGAGCGTTCTCCTGCATCCAAACTCCCTCCAAGAGCTTGCAACCCTCACCTACTTGTGCACCCTAGCCCCTGCCTCAGGTTCAGCCCAGAGCCTCTCACATTGCAAACCCCTTAGTCCAAACCCAGAGCCTGCACCCCCTCCTGAAACACAACTCCCTTTCCCAGACTGGTGAAGGTGAGTATGGGTGGGAGAGAGAAAGTGATGGATGTAGGGGGAAGATGGAGGAATCAGGGTGGGGCTTTGGCAAGAAATGGGGCAGACCCTGGGTTGCCCTTAAATTCTTATCTTGGGTGTTAAAAGGTTGGAGTCTATTATGTCCTTAGCATGACAGAATCTTTAGTTACCATTATCTTCTCACCATAATGCATGAGGCAATATACTTGGTAAACAAACAATGTCAATGTAAGTCCACGAAAGAAAATAGATTAAACACAGTCCAAAGTTCATATATCAGTTATTAGAAGACAGAATTTAGTAGGAGATTAATAGCCGGCAATGTGTAAACTTTATTTAAGTCATGACAATTTGGTTAGTATTTCTTCTCATGGTTTCCCTCATTTTATTATTTTATGCTTAACAACTCCACTTCCACTCAAGTATGGCAAAAGATTTAAGCCATCAATGACAATGTCCATATTATTTATAATTACAAATTGCGCTCTCAGACCAGTTGTTGGTGGAAAAATGTATATAACACAAGTCTGCCATCAAAAGCCATGTTTCTATTAGCAAGTTAAGCAGAAAAACCAAGCAATCAATCACAAAAACTCTGAACTACCATATTATGGGTGACATAAGTGGTTTCTGAAAAACAATGCTGAGGCACATTGGCAGGGATACGAGCGCCTCAACTTCTGCCCTTGTACTCCATACCTACAGTTTTGAATGCTACCAACCTGACATTTTTTATCTTCAAAATGATAAGTCTACTCTCACTGAGCATAATGGAAAGTAAGCACACTACACCTTAAATCAGATGCTCAGCACATCACACAGTTAAGACCATAAGAAGTTATGAAAATAATTAGTAATTACTTACTTGTAATGTGTTTGTATCCCATATTTTCAGGGTTTTATCAAATGAGCTTGATGTAAACATGCCAGTGTCATGAGGGTACCATTGAACTGTCTCTACACTGAATTTATGTACATCAGGATGGCTCCTGTATAATAAATAATAATATAATTGCACTAAGGTCAGTTGTGTATCTCTGATTTGATACTAGTTGATCAAGTATTTTTTTAAAAAAAAATATTTTTACTAGTTTTTTAAAAACTACTAGGCCAACATTTTCAGAAGTGACCGGTAATTCTGGTGCCTCAATTTCTGAGCGACCAATTTGAATTACCTTGGAACTGATATTCAAAGTGCTGAGCTCAAATACCGAGATACCAAAATTTGTAGTCATTCTTGAAATTGTAGTCACTTTGACATTTAATTATCATTTTAGGCCCTGACCCTACAAACAATTGACCCTGGTGAATTCTGACATTAGTGGGACTCCATGGAGGAGTAATAATGATATGTACAAATTTGCAGGTCTGGGCCCTTTAACAATTAATTATTTGCTATTGGTAATGTTAAATCACAACTATGACTTAACCGCTGTTAGACCTTATAATATTTTACTATTTTAGTATGTTGCTAATCACACTGTCTTCATTCCAGAAGTAATCTAGGTCAGACCAACACTTAAGGGAATTTAGTATTTTGAAACACAAGTTCTGTTTGATTTCATCTTAACAGGCATCTAAATAAATTTCAATATAATCAGATTTTGGTAACTGTTTAAGATAACAGAACACAATCTCAAGTGGTTGTTAGGTAACTAACTGCGCATGCGTACCTAGAATTTGCAGGGTGTGCCAAGTGAACTGTGGCAGCACTTTGATTGGATGTAGAGGGAGAGCACGGCTCTCAGAGTCAGTGTTGTGTGCAATCAACACATACCTCACTTCATGTGTCCTTGCTGCATGTGCATGTCACTTTAATACCACTAGAAAAAGAATTATGTGGACAAAAATCAGTGTAAACTGACTAACATGTATGTGGGCAATGGTAAGTGAAATGTCTTGTGTGCCACACAGAGAACCTTGATGGACCACATGCCCACCACTACTGTAAATAGCAGAACTGTACAGACAAGTGAAGTGCACAATCTGAGTTTCCCTTTTCCTCTGAAATTTAAACACTTAAGCCATTATCTGTGTCTGCTTAGAAAAATCTGTCAACTTAGAATGAGTCTCTCCTGGGCTAGGCAAAGTGTCTTGTATTACAGTTGGCAGACGATTTTTTGGTAAAATCGCAATTTGAAGCAGATTCACGTGGCTCAGAATCTGTGACCATGAGATAAAAATGGAAGCCTAGTTTTCAGTAATAATCATGACTTCTTAATCTCTCAAAAATTTGCAAATTGCTAATTTTTCTTAAAGATACGACTCCGGTCATAGTACTTAGATCCGATGGGCTCTTCAGGTTGGATTACCACAATGTAATTTATTCAGGGCTCCTCTTAAACACAGATTACAACACTGAAGAACACCGCAGCACAAGTACTTAAGACACTTTTCTTCTTAACTAACCACAGGCAGTTAATAATTGGCTTGTGATGTCCTGAAGCAAGAAGCAGGATAGCTCTGGTAAGTATTTAGTATAGCCAGTTTAATTAGTTATAATTCATATAGAATTCCAATATATTAAATCATAGTAGGCTCTTTGCCTCATTTTAATTCTCTTGTGTAAAAATGTATTTCCCACTATATCATTGGGTAGAGTCTAATGAACGTGATTACATTTTACTATTAGTATTTAAGGCTACAAATAATAAAGGATGTCTCTATCTGAGGAACTAAACTGCTGTGGAAACATACTGCCATACCCTCTAATAGTCAGGGGATATTAAAATGTGGGTAATTGTGTAAACATGTAACTGCTGAAAAACTCAGCAGTTACACGCACTTGCAGATGTCTCACTGGGAGTGGGCTGCTGCCCTGTGCTGCTGCCTCTGATACAGGGAGAGCAGCATGGGGTGGCAGGAGGCTCCCCAGGAGCCAGTGTGCACCGGGAGCTGGCTTTTAAGCCAGCTCCCCACATGTACCTGCTCCTGCCTGCATCCCCACTTCTGCTACCCCCATGCTGCTGCCTCTGTATCAGAGGCAGCAGCATGGGGGTAGCAGTCGACTCCCCAGAAGTGGGACAAGAGCCTGAGTATCACCATGAAGGTTAACCTATAAGCCCAGGCTTATCAGTTGACTGTTTACACCATTATACATTCACATCCCTACTAACAGTATGTCCATAAGCAAGGTTTTCAGCTATGGAATACTCCACTGATTCTTGACACACACTAAGAAGTAAAATGATGGCATTGTTCCAGGCTAGATTCAGAATTATTCTCTTACTAGATTTACCTGGCATTGCTTGGGTCCTTCAGGGCAGGAGTTTGGGGATGCAAGAGGCTCAGAGCCAGAGATGTGGGGGGCATAGGACTCAGCGGTCAGTGTGAGGGAGGGGGTAGGGAGGTGTGGGAAGGCTTAGGGAAAGGGGTGGGGATGGCTGCCAGCTGTTCCCCGGGGCTGGCCATGGGCAGCAGGGGACTGTGTAGCTTGCCCGACAGCTGCTCCCTGGAGTTGGGGTGCCTGCAGTCCCCCATGGTCATTTGGGAGTATATCTGTCCCCCATGCTTACTGCCCCCCTGTAGTCATTCCAGGTATAACTGTGCCTGTTATCACAGCCCTCCCTTTCCATTTGATTAGAAACAATCGCATACTATGCACATTCCATTATCCTGGCACAACCAAACCCTTACCTTGCTTTAACTTATGATAAGAGGAAGCTGCATACCAAATTTGGTGGTCCTAGCTCTTACTGTTTAGGAGGAGTCCTTGATGGATGGACAGACATACAGACGCACAAACTCTGTCAAATATGTAGTAGATTTAATGTTTTATGTTAGTGTACAATTGCTTCAGAATGCTTTCCCTATTCTGGGATTTATTCATTTAATGTTAATGTTAATTATGATTTTAGTTTGTTCACGTGTATACTTAGGGATCATCTACACAGTAGGGCTAAAGCTGAAATAAGCTACACAACCTGAGCTACGTCAATTGCTTAGCTTAAGTTGAAATAGCTTATTTCAGCTTTGGCACTGTCTACACAGCAGGAAGTCCGAGAAAGAGCACTCTTCCTCCAACTTCCCTTACTCCTCGTAAAATGAGGGTTACAGGAATTGGAGTAAGAAGTCCTCCAGCTCAACATTATTTTGACATTGTTGAAGTAACTGCTTGCAGTGTAGATGTGGACTATGTTATTTCAGAGTAACATCAGTTATTCCGAAATAACACTGCTGTGTAGACCTAGCCCTAGAGACTGAAGAATACTAACATTATCTTCTATTCTGAAACCATGTTTTGATGTATGCTTTATCATCTTTTTTTCCTGTCTCAATTTAGGCCTTTCTCTGCTGTTTTAGGTAATATTTGCTGCAGTAGTTAATGCTTTATCTAGTTCACATACGCAACTTCTAAGCTTTGAATATCCAGGCATGAGAATAAAGGGAGACAGTAGTCACTAACTCCTGCAGGGAAGGACAACCTATATTGTGAGACATAGAAAAAGGCTTCGCTTATGGGAGGGTCCAACTTCTTAAGTGCAAGGATGGGCAGCTTCTGCTACAACAATGAATACATAAAATGAACAAATCCTTATGACCTGCAGGAAAATTCTGACAAATCATTGGGGACCTGTAACTAGGTTATTCAGATGCATTAATTCTACTGTAAGGGCACCATATATACTGAGTGTGTTCTCTCAGTTTTCGTTGTAATACCAAAGAATGAATTGTTAAAAAAATTATGGCCTGTCTTTTGCCAGTACAGGTTTAACCTCTCTAATCCGGCACTCTAGTCCAGCAACATCCATGGTCCAGCATGATTTTAGTTAGCTGGATGTCTACTTTTCATGGGTGTGACACCAAGTTTCCTGAAGTCCCATAAAGTTTTACATACACCAGTCCTGGCTCTCAGTGTTCTGTTCTTTTGTTCAGCTCTAATTTACCCCTAAATGTCTCCTAAGAGCCCAGTCAGCAGTGGAAGTGTTGGTAATTCTGCTACACAGTATTAACCGCCCGTGGTCCAGCAAATTCTTTGGTTCAGCACCAGTCAGGTCCTGAGGGTGCCAGATTAGAGAGATTCAACCTGTATGGGACTGTCCTCATTCAGCCATGCTCTTGGCAAATTGCAAATTATGACTGCACAAGTAATTTATGTCTAAAATCTTCAGAATATAGGTTAGACCTCCCTGGTCCAGCACCCTCTGGACCTGAGCAGTGCCTAACCAGGGAGTTTTCTGGACCAGGGGAAGTCAGTGCTCCCATTAGCTGCCCTGCTCCCAAGCTCCTCTCCTTGGGGTGCCCTGCCCTGCTGCTGGCACCCCTAACACTAGCCTGGTACGGCTCCCCATCCTGCTGCTTCCGCCAATGCTGCTTCAGCCAGGGGGTTCCCAGCAGAGGCAGAGGCTGCCCGGTCACCCCAGCCCCGCTGTCACTAGCAGTTTGCCAGGATTCCGGGCCCTGCTAATGCCAGGGATTCCCCAGCCAGGGCGGGGGCTCCCCAAATGCTGCCTGTCCCCGCTGGCCCATGTTGCGCCCGCTTTCTGTGGGGCTTTTTGGTACAGCAACATCCGTGGCCCTGATGGAGCACAGATGTTGCCAGACAAGAGAGTCCCAGATTTGGGAGGTTCTACCTGTAGTTTTTCCAACTTCATAAGTAACTGCAAATTATTTTAGATTCTTTCCAGTCTATTAAAAGACAGTGAAGTGTACATTATTGTCCTTATGCTTACACATAGCAGGAATCTGTAAACTGAAGAGAGGAAAAGCAGTGTTTTCTAACAGAATCATAGAATACTAGGACTGAAGGGACCTCGAGAGGTCATCAAGTCCAGTCCCCTGCCCTCATGGCAGGTCCCAGTACTGTCTAGACCATCCCTGATAGACATTTATCTAACCTACTCTTAAATATTTCCAGAGATGGAGAGTCCACAACCTCCCTAGGCAATTTATTCCAGTGTTTAACCACCCTGACAGTTAGGAACTTTTTCCTAATGTCCAACCTAAACCTCCCTTGCTGCAGTTTCAGCCCATTGCTTCTTGTTCTATCCTCAAGAGTCCAGGAAGAACAATTTTTCTCCCTCTTCCTTGTGACACCCCTTTTAGATACCTGAAAACCGCTGTCATGTCCCCTCTCAGTCTTCTCTTTTCCAAACTAAACAAGCCCAGTTCTTTCAGTCTTCCTTCATATGTCATGAAGGAAGTTAAAAAACAGAACTGTAAATCAGGAGACTGGGATTCTATTGCTGACACTGTCACTGACACTCTAAGGTGATAGGCAACATACAAACTTTGAGTGACTCCAATTTTTGTGTCTGTAAATATAGCCAACCTTTTAATAGTATTGAACTCATTGGATGAAAAGTTTTAGACAACTGTATTATCAGTTGTTTCTTATTTTTACATGTATTATTAATGTAACAACTACAGTAGCCAACATTTAAAAAACCCACCAAAATAGCTACTCCTACAACTTCACAATTGATATATTCTACTTTTAACTGTGTATGCTATGGAATCTTTATACTACACAGTGTATTTTATCAAAGTTGTCTGGTACTATATATAATCATCGTTTTATACAGGAAATGTAATACTAATATGCAACAATTTGTATATTCTGCATTGAATTCACAATAAAAAAATTGCTAAAATATTTTATAGTGATTTGTTTAAAAAAAGGTACATACCTGCCCACAGAACAAATTGCTTTACATGTATAACATGGTTTTCTGCTGAAGTTTTCAAGGTCATAAAGTACAATTACTCCATCTGACCCTCCTGATAACATGCTGTAACAAAAAAAATAACGAGTTTAGATAGCCTACATTCACAATCTCTTCAAAATAAATGAAGGTTCACATTCAGCAAAGTAGTTAAGTTATAATCACGTTAAGATTAAAACTATGTATTCAAATACATTCTATAAAATATACCTGATAATAAAATAGTATAATTTACTTACTATCTTCCCTCAACAGGTTCAATATCAAGGGTGTTAACACCACTGCCATGGATTCTTTCCACATCTCTATCTTTATTTAACTCTAAGCTTAGTACCCTTAAAAAAAAGAAAATATCAAACCATGAACAATGAGAATCAGGAAGCTCTAGAATATTACCTTTTCTTTAGTACAACAACAATTTTAATTTTTGAGGCCACAATTCTTTAACTCAATACATTCAATTTATCACTCTTTACATTTTAAAAGTACATTTTCAGACCTGCTGTAGAACTAAAAATAAGTGTGACTGGCTGAAATTTCTACACTACTTCCGTTGGTGATGAAGAACTATATATCTTAGTTTAGCAATTAATGTCAAGTATATAAATGAAAACTGGCCAATAATGCAAGAACCAGAACTACTAAAAAGTGAAAATAAATGCTTATCTAGTGTATTAATAAATGTTAGTTTGCATCCCAACCACCACAATTTGGTAAAGTTTATTTAATAAAACTAAGGACACCTAGTGGACAAACCAGTTATTTTGGTAAATTAAAAAGTGATTTCTGTTGCACAGAATGAATATGAAAAACACCACATGGTAATCACAAAGAATTAAACAGTGATACAGAAGATATGGAAAAATCTAAGGAAAAAAATGGCACATTCTCATGAAAATTATTTTAGATAAAAAATTAAAATCAGCTAATGAAACATCAAAAACATTCACTTTGTTATGGGCTATTTTGTTGTTACTCCTAACTTGTATCATGCTAATCCAGCTACTGTTGGTAAATCTCAATGAAGACATTTCTTACTATTGTAAATGACAGAAGTAACTACACTTTCCCTCAACATCTGATGAAAGATATTTGATCATAAACAAATTCAAATAAAGGAAAAAATTGTGTTACTAAGATCAGAATGCATATCCAAGGTGAAAAACACAAAATCCCCCAGCATTTTATGTAGTCAGAAAAATATTAAACAGTCATTAGACCAAAAGCCACAGGATTAGCAATAAAATTTACAAATGTGGTGAGTTCCTAGTTGTGGGCTTATTATAGTATTTCTATGACAAAGTTCTTCTCATTTCAACTGATGTCTTCTAATTATTGCAAAATGAAATGAGCTTTGCAGCTTTGAAAAAACTAGGTGAAAACCAGAAACACTTTTTGATCAGTTCTTTGGTTTCATGAGCTGTGGCTCCCATTAGTTATGAAAATGTGATATTTACAAAACCCAGCTCCTTAACTGTAGTTAGAAATACTGAAACCATGTTATGAAAAATCTACACCACGGCTACTCAACTTTGGAAGCCCCAGGAGCCACAGTGATACTCCTAGCATATGCGGAGCGCCACAACTTAAGTGTAGTTGCATGTACGTGCAGATATATATGCAATATATGCAAATAGTTTATTTCACACTGACTAGCATGAATACAAAGACTACACAACATGCAGGCCTCATTTAAGTCAGTTCTGCTGATATTAATAAAATGCAATATTTACCCGATTTCCACCCATATGACAGCTCTTTTAATGAGCAATAACAGTCCAGGAATTTAACTACTAAAACACATATCAACAGAAGACCATTATATTGACTACTTTTTTGTTTTGGCTCCCACCATGGATTGTCTCTCTCTCTCTCTCTCCACCGCTTCTGCCCTTTGCCTCCAGACCCACATCTTGTCCCTGGGTGACAGTGGGAGGAAAGGAAAAATAGGCTGATGTGGTCACATGCTGGGGCAGTGGCTAGGAGCCCATCCCAGTGCCTGCCCCATATAGCATCCCCACAGGAAGAATGGGACATGTTCAGAGTTAGAGAGGAACCCACATTGGTTTTTTTCCCACTCCATCTTCCTCTACTACAACTGCTCTGGCAGTCTCTACAAGTTCCCTGTGCAATGCTTGCTATTGCTCTGTGACAGCCCAGTCTTAGAAAGATAGTGCATTTAAATACTATTTGTTAGTTTGGGAAGCTGCTAAAATTTTCCTGAAGAAGACTGCCATAAAAAGGCAAATGGTTGTTTTTAACTGCTCATATGTCAGGAAATACTGGTCAAAATTTCCTGATCCAAGAAAAGGCACTTCCATAGCCAGAGGGTATCCACCCTGTTGAGAACAATGCAGATGTGAAAACTTTTTTTTTTTTTTTTTTTTAAAAGAGAGAGGAAGCTTGAAGCTAAGGATGTGTTTAAATATGTAATCATGTAACCACAGGCTCCCCTTCCCACCCCCCCGTGCTGCTGCCTCCAGCAGGCTCCCCGTGCACAAGGCTCCGGCTTCCCTCCACAGCTACCTCTAATACAGATGCCCATTGGTTAACCATGTAAACGGTTATAACTTTCACATCCCTCATGGAAGCTAGTCTAAGTCTGTATGGGCATAAAAGTTCACCTACATATTCTTTTGAAAGGCTTGAGTAGGCAGAAAGAACTGTAAGTTACTAATCTAAGTTTCCTTGTGTGGAAAAACTTTTAGGTTTATGATCTAGCCACCATCCCACATCCAGACAAATACAAACTCTAAGGGGTGGTTTTGTTCTTACAAGGCTCCCTGAGAAGTAAGACCTAAGAGAACTGTAAGGTAAACCTCAACTCACAATTCTTTGTATTTAATCAAGATAATCCATTTCACCAAGTCACTGTGAATTACATTTGTTCAGAATTAACATTCTTTTAGCTATGACTCTCAAGATGTTCATGTTAGTGGCTGTAAACAGGTATAAAGTGTGCAGAACAAATCCTCTTTAGTGGGCTCAATATAAGCATGGCATAGTACTGTGTAAACAGCTTTTACAATGTCATTCAGTTTACTGTGACAGAACAACACAGTGCTACATGTAGTGTAGCACATCTGGGGTCTAAATCACACCACTCCCAGCTCTCATTTTATCATAATCCTTGTCATATTTGCAATTTTTTTATTTAAGTGCCAGATCCATGAAAAGCGTGATTGTATGAAACTCAGTTTTTATTTTCTAACAAGGAAGTTTGTGTCTTTGTGGTGAGGAAAGGAACATGTGAAAACAGACAGATAATCTCCAAAAGGTAAGTAAAAAGAATCCAACATACATGTTTTCAATTTTTTTGGACTTACATGACTTTTGAATGCTTAGGGTTGATACTACTGCTACCTCCTCTTGAATCAAGACATGTCTACTCTTAGAAACAACATTGTACACAAGGCCTTAATTCACCAATAAATATTATTCTTCACATGGGAATAATCATTTAACAAATACCATGTCCTCTTTTTTACTTTTGTTCAAATGTTGATACCAACAGCTGCCAGAAAAAGCGTAATGGGAAATGGTGAGGGTGCAAAAAGAGAAGACCTGCAGGGAAAAGCATGATCCTTAGCTCCACTGACTAACACTTAAACTGAAAAGGAGGATAAGATACATAGACGACACCTACACGTTATGCCCCGGCGCTCGACGCGTCAGGGCAAATTGAGGTCCTATCATCACAGTTCAAGTACAAATCTCTGGCCCAGCAGAAACCTGTCGATGCCAGGTGAGGACGACGCTGGGTGTAAAGACATCTCCCTCTCCCCCTCCCCCACGAGTGAAAGTAGGCATGGCCCTGCCTCCGCCCCGCCTCCCTACCCCCAGCACAGCTGTGAGGCCGAGGAACCCCGCCGGGTCCTGGCTCCCCAGAGCGAGCAAGGTCCGACGCGTGGGCACGCTAAGCACAGCGCCTACGAGGAGAGGGAATCCCCGGGGCTTCTCCGGGGCCCGTTCCACCCGGGCGACACCACAGGCCCGGACGGCTCAGCCCGAGGCGGGCCCCAGCCAAGAAGAGACTGAACTGCTGGCGCCAAGCGACTCTTTACCTCCGGGTGGACTCAGCCCGGCGCAGCCGCAACGGATCGTCGAGACCGGCCTGGCGGGCTGAAATGAAAGCCAACATGGCGGACCCGAGCAACGACCAGACCCAAAAACGTCGCCATGTTGTAAATAGGGTGGCGCCGATTGGCTCAGCGCGAAACGGCGGTGACCAATGCGCAGTGCGGTTATTGGAGAGTCGGCGGCCTGCTAGAGAGACTGGGGGGGCGGGGACACGTACAAGCCGCTCACAGCTGTGGGGGCGCTGCCGAGACGGAAGAGGCCGGGCACGCTCCCGGCATTCTCGGCTGAAAAGCGGGAAAAGGGCGGGGCTCAGAGGGAAGGGGCGGGGTGTACTCGCAGCAGTATCTCTTGTGGGGCTAGGACCACGCGGAAGGGGCGGGGCTTGTGAAGCCGCCGGTCGCAGCTCCCGGCGGAGGGTGTCGCAGCGCTGCTGCGCGCTAGGATGAGTGGGTCCTGGCGGTTCCTGCGCGCCCTGCGGCTGCGGCTCCTCGGGCCGGAGAAGCAGTATATGGGCTGTGACCAGTATGGAAACAAATACTACAAGATCCCCAAGCACCAGACCTGGGCTGGTAAGAGCGGGGCTGCCTCCGGCTTTTCCAGGCGGCTCGCTGGGCCGCTTCTGGCACAGTCCCTGCCCTTCCCGTGCTCCCTGCAGCCCAGCCCACCGGTGGCGTTTCCGCCTGCACCGTGCCCGCAGCCTTACCCCCAAATCCGCCTGCCCCAATAGCACCCAGCTCCCTCTGCCCCCAGGCGCCTCTGACCGCGCCTCTCGTGTTCCCACTTGGCCACTGCCCCGGCCTCCCCCGCGTTTCCACACCCTCCTCTCCTGTCTGCCGGATACCCTACTTCCTCTGCGCTGAGGCACCTGGAGGACACCTCATGTCCCTGAGCACCCCTCATTGTTCCCTGTGTCCCACTTCTGCTCTGCATAGGTATTTATACTGCCTCATAACCTTCCAGTAGCTCACTCAGCAGCATGACAGCACGTGTGTCACGTGTTTGTTTTCTCTTCTCCCCAGGGAGACCTCTGTGCAGCGGAGTTGTGGTAGGTGTGTTAAAGAAATAAACATTTGTATCGCTGTGTGTTTATATGCACAAAGGCAAGGTCAAAGAAATGAGCCTCACATTTGAAATGGAAAGTGCTGAGGTTTGTGATGGGCTTTAATTCTCAGGCAGTTCATTCCCCAGCTTAGGGCTGTGGAGAGTTCTGTCTCCTGCAGAAAGGAACTTTATTCTTATAATTGAGCATTCCTTTGGGTCAGTGGAGTGAAGTGGCCAACGTGGTCTTTGTCCCCAAGCTTTAGACTACCTTTCATATATCCTGGCCTTGAAAAACTTTGGAAATAATGACTGAAACCTTGAACTTGCCCCTGCATACCCATTACACCTTCTCATAGCCTTCTTTTGCTTCCCTCCCAAACCCTTGATCTGTTTAGTCTCCCAGAATACCCATCCCTATGTCTCTCTATTTCCCCTCTTCCAACCTATATGGTCTATCCAATGGCCATAATTTATCCTTTGCTTTCATAGACTATTTCCTGCCCAGCTGCTTAGTTTCCATGTAGACTGAGGCCCAGAAATTCCCCTGCATGTCCTTTAGGTATTTTTCCTTTTTCCCTTTAGTTCCCTATATGTCCACACAATCTCTATAGTTTTCTTTAGGCACCTAACCCCAGCTAATTTTATTTTCCTTCAATTTTGCCTCTACTGTAAAACTTGTACTGCGATCCTTCTCAGTTCAGCTATCAGCATTTTGTATTTTGGGGGCTGTTTTGATAAAGCAAAAAATGAGGATGTGCCTCCAAATTAAATTTGTTTAATATTTCTGTGATATTGAATTAGGATCTTCATTTGTGGTCAAATTTGATTCTGTTCCCTGTCCTGGTGTTTTCTAAAACAGGTTGAACCTTCCTGGTCCAGCACCCTCAGAGTAGTCCTGAGCAAGGGAATTTGCTGGACCAGGGGAGGTCAGACATCTAGGTTCTCCTGGGGCTCCCCTCCTGGCTGCTGCCCTCAGAGAACTCAGAGGCCTGAACTCCTCCAGCCCAACTGCCAGGCTCTGCTGTCCCTAGTCTGCTCGCGGGGCTCTGCTCCCTGCATCCAGTCCCACATGGGGCGGCAGCTGCTCCTGGGACTCTCTACTCCCTGGTCACTGCCCCAGCATGCTGTGCCAACCAGAGCAGCTCCACTCCCAGCTGCTCTCAACCTCTGCAGCTGGGGCTCTCTGATTTAGCATCATCTGTGGTCCTGCTGGACCACTAATGTTGCTAGAACAGGGAGTCCTGGATGAGAGGTTCAACTTGTACTACTCTTTTAAAATAATGCTATTTCCATATGGCAAGGAAAGTATTTTGTGAACATATTAGAGGCCTGTATATGAAAGAAGAAAATAAGTGAACTACGCTTGCAAATTTAACAGGACTAATAATACTTCATTTTTATATATATATATATATATATATATATATATATATATATGAAGTATGTGAGGATAAACCCACCAATAAGGTTACCTTACAGCTTTGTTTTCACCTCAATCAAAACAGACTGTCTAATGGACTTCTTTTTCATTCAGGAAACTTTTTAGGATATACATGTGTCAAGGCTATTCCCTAGTCTGGCACACCAAGTGTAGAACGTGGGGGCCCATAAGAGACCTTAAAAATGCCTTGCCTCTACAGGCTTCTGCTTAAAAGCTCCCCAGGGTCACAGATTCCTTCGCCTTGGGAGATAAGCTGCCCCCACCAAGTGAAAAACCCCTTTCTTCTTGAACCCAGGAAGAAGCACTTGGAACGTCTTCCAGAGGGGAACTCCAAGCTCTTCTAACACGAGAGCTTGCATAAAAAGAGAAAACAAACTGTAATCTCTGAAAACTGACCTTTCAGTTTTAGGCATACACAGACCTCCTATTTCCTTCTAGGACACAAGAATCAAATCATAGCCTTAAAAAAAGGTTACTTTATTAACAAAACAAAAAAAAACTTGATAAAACATACTTGGTTGCTAGATATTTTAAAGTAACTGAAAGAAAGAACACTTGAAAAACACAAAGAAATTCCATCCCTGGGATACAGCTTAAAGTACAGCATATGGAGGGAGGCGGGGGGAAGAGGCACATGGATTTAGACACAGTCAGGTGATTTTCTTTATTCTGTTGTTTGGTTAAACTTCTTTGTGCTAACTAAAAAACATTCCTTATTTACTCACGTATTTGTACTTCAAAGTCCAGTCCATTTTCATGTCCGGTATTCTTTGTAGGCATGGTAGTCCTGCTTGGTTCAATTCATCTTGTTCCCCCAACTCCTGGCTTAAAACTCAAAGAAAAACAGCATGCATGTATATCTTCCAATTCAAATCTCAATACCTTCTCCCATTGGCTCTCCTGGCTCCCTGCTAACACCCCCTCTTTACCTGAGTTTAACTCTTTAATCATTGGATGCTGGGATGTTCAGAAAAGGCTATATCTCCTCCTATCCATCACAGCATGTAAATTAATTCCTTGGAAACTTACATGAGACTAGCCTGACTTTCTTTGGCTTATTCTCCCTAAGCTATATAAACTCTTCTGTAGTTGCTTCTAATAGTATCTGTCCCCATAGAATACACCCCACACTTCTCTACGGACATTAGACTGCTTTTTATATGGCACATACATACTTTAATCAAGGCAACATATGCAGATTCTTCTCATTTCTCACCAGCACATAGTTTTGGATTAAGTCTAGTTTAGAGTGTAATATAGTACTACTGGAGTGATGGAATGTTCTGTAATTATGTCAGACTAACCTTAATTGTTCCACCAGATTATCTAGTGTCCTAAGCATTACTACTGTCTTATGTACTCTTAAAATAGGTCCTGCTATGAGTCTTAGTAACTAATTGTCTCCGTAGATCATAGTTTTAGAACAATTTTATTTTTGTATGCATAAATTCCCATGCTCTTAGAAGATATTATTGCAAATAGAAAATGTCTTCAGGCTTTTAGAAGTAGAATCTTTGGAAAGAATAAAATAAACCTTTTTGACTGGAGGGGAGGGAACAACAAATAGAATGAAAAAGAATTTGACAGTGATAGGGGCTTGACCTAAAGGAAAGTAGCACTGAGGCAAACATGCACTCTTTTTCTGGTATTATTTATTTGCACTTTAATTATTCTTTTGTTCACAGTATGTTACGTACTGTCCAGATGAACAGTTAGCTACAGTTCTGTTTCCAAATATTTCATAATCTAAGTCTACACTGGCAAATTACTGCACAGTAAATCAGCCTCCAGCGTTGAAACTTTTTGTGGTATCCACACTGGCAAGGCATTTAGTGTGCCCTATATAAACCACATCTGTGAAAAGCGTAGCGCTTGCTGCACTCTGGTTAGTGTGCTGGAGTTCAAGTGTGGACGCCGTAGTATAGTATTACTTTGTGACTGGCCTCTGGCATCCTTACCAAAATGCCTGTTCTTGCCTCTTTTGTCATCTGTTTGAACTCTACTGCCCTACTCTCAGGTGTCCAACCAGACGTGCTCTTGGTGTTCTTTCTGAAATATGAAAGATCTCTCTCTGTTGGCTTGATGACGTGTAGTGTGTTCTCAGTGCATCTCTCTAGCTAGCCATGCCTGCTCCATGCACCAGGAGAGCCTGTGCTTGGAGCTATGCCGAGGTGCTGAACTTCATCAGCATTTGTGGACAGGAGGCAGTCCAGTCCCAGCTGCATTCCAGTTGCAGAAATTACGATATCTACGGGTACCTCTTGAGATGCATGTCGAAAGGGGCCATGACTAGGATGCACTGCAGTGCATGGTTAAGTGAATGAGCTGAGAATGTCTGCCACAAAGCATGGAAAGCAAACCGTCCCTCTGGTGCTGTACCCACTACCTGCAAGAGTCGTAGAAGCCAAGGGAGGATGAAACGTTGAGAAGAATATGACTAAAAGCAGAATTTATAAGGATTGTAGCAGTTCATTTTCCTAAAACACAAAAAATTCAAAAGTCAGATGTAACTGGGCAGAGAAAAGTCACAAATGGTACTGTTTCTCTGACTTCATGTTTCATGATCTCTAGAAAATATATTTAATTCTTCAACATTACTTTCTGTTTTCTACCAAATACGCTTATATAATTTAAAATATACTACGTTAAACTTTTAAAAAGAATAGTATAAGAAAATGACACTGATTAAATTGTATAACTTAATATGGCCTGTCTTCAGAGGAACATCCAGCATAACTCATTAACTCTGAAATTACACTTCAGATGCCAGTCCTAAAACTGGATGGTAACAGTGATTGATGACTAATTTTAGTATCTCAGACAAATATTTCACTAAACAATGTAGCTTAATCTGTGTAATATATTTATTTTTTAATTGTATAGCACACTATCAGAGCATCATGATGGCTTTTCTACATGATGAATTGTTTGCTCTGCAATCTACAATGATTCTTTAACTATTCATATTTCAGTAATTGCGTAAGTTCCTCATAAAGTTTATGGATTTTATTGAAGCAGCATTTATTTCATGGTAGATAACTGATCCTATTTTCCATAGTAAAATTTGGTAAATATGAGGATTGTTAGTGGGTAGTTAAAAAGAGAAAACAGAAAACAATGTAAAATGCACTAGTAGTAAGCATCTTCAGGCTTGAGGGACCATGAGTATGTGCCACTGAGAGCTAAAGAATTTACTCAGTTTTTATGGCAGCTAGGGTTGAAGAGCCCTGCTCATGAGAGACAATCTCTGCTGCAGCCGTCATATTTAAAGGAGGTGTTTTGACTCTGTGAGCTGTGACTTCTACAAACTTTTTTCTCCTCTGCTAAGCTGGACTACTTCCTCTCCTATCTACAGAGACCTTTTGTGATGGTCCACACATGCTTTATGAAGTTTAGCTTTTGAATACTGTATAAATATACGTAACTCAAAGATGATTTAAACAAAATACCTCATTTAACCTATCAATTTTAATGTTACAGTCTGCTGGATCTATGTATCCTATTTTGGTGTATGTATCATTATTGTTATGCAAAGTTAGAATGGGACTGTTCATAGTTTTAAATGGGTTAATGAGAGTCATTAGTGGTGTCTCGTCTCCCCCCCCCCCCCGCCCCCCAAGCCTTAGTGACTTGGTGGATCAACTTAATGACTTATAAACAGCTTCGTTTGTCCTGTAATTTGGACTAATAAGACATGTGATCCTACCACCTGGTACTAGGATTCCATTTTGATCCTGGTAGTTTTCCATGGAAGAGGGGATGTAGAATAAAATGTTCACGCCCTGGAGGAAAAGTCTATGTAAGCAATGGAAAGCTATCAGCCCTTTGTCTTTGGCTGGCCTGGAAAATCCTGAAAGAATATAAAGGGCTGAGAACCCAGGGCTGGGGATCCAGGTCAGGGTTAAAAGAGGCTGTGTCTGATCGGAAGATAATTCCTGAAATAAGAACAGCTCTTTAGGGTAAGAAATCTGCTTGCAATAAGTTTTTTAGTGAATTAGCGCTAGCTATGTGTTTTCTTTTTATTTAAACTTAGTAACCACTTGCAACCACTTCCACAGGCTGTGGTCCTGAGTTAGATCTTCCCAGTTGTCCACCTTTACATTCATTTCTTTGAAGCCTCACCCATCCTTTAAACACAATTTTGGGGATTTTTTTAGTCTTTTTCCATATGCCAGTTTGCCATAGAGGATGTCTTTTGGGATGTGCCCTCTCATTCATTTGGCACACATGCCTCAATTACGGGAGTCCTCTTTGAGGGGGTTTCAGAGGCAACCGTGTTAGTCCAGTTCAGCAAAAACAACAAAGCATCCGGTGGCACCTTAAAGACCAACAATTTTATCATGGCTTATGTACATAATACGATCATTAGTTTTTAAGGTGGCACTGGACTCTTTGTTTTGTTTGACTGTTTGAATGCTGGCTTACTTGAGCACCTCTGTGCTGATGACTCTGTGTCCTTCCAGGAGATTCCAAAGATGAAAGCTGTTGAACCTTTTTTCCTGAGGCGCTCATAGGGCCCATGTCTTGTTCCCTTACAAAGAGTGCTAATAACACATGCCTGGTACATAAATCATTGTGTGTTCTGTCAGTTATTTTGCCGTAACTTCTTGCTCGCTCTAGATATTATGGTGGCAGCTTTTCTGTAAAATATGTACCATTTAAATATTTTCTAAGAGGTATTTATAAATAGTGTGTTTGTCCATCACTCTGTCTCAGTTCCCCCAGCCGGTTCCCTGCCTTTGGCTCCTGCCTCTGGTTCCTTCACCCTCTTCCCAGGCCTCAGGCCTGCGAGTCCGAGAAGCCTTGTTCACAGTGCAAGTCTGTGCATCCCTCTAGAACAGGGGTGGGCAAGATACAGTCCACCCTGCTGCACTCCTGCCCCCCAGCCCAGTCGAGATCTGGAGATGGGGTATCATGCAAAATCTTCTCCCCCTGCCAGGGACCCTATGGGTACCATGTAAGTTGCCTCTGTGCTGCCTTATGGGGGAGTGTGCAAAGTCCTCTCCCTCCTGCATGTGGTGCCTCAATGGAGCCGCCCCTTCTGCCTCAGGCCCTGCACCTTCCAACTAAGGCACTGCCCCTTCCAGAGCTGGCACATGACCGCTATCACCATTAATGATGTGCTCCCACCCTACAAAAATTATTGCCCACCCCTGCTCTAGAAAGCCAGTCCCCTCCCATGGGCTTCTTGAAGCAAACTAACCTGCTCTGATGTGCAACTTATTTTGTATGGACTGGCTGAGCCCTGATTGGTTGCAGCCACTGCCCGAATTAGCTGTTTCCTTGTGGCTTTACAAGGTTGAATTTTAACCCTGTCACGGCCAGTGCAGGGCAGATGCCCCGTCACAATGTCTCATTAACATTTTAATATATCAGTGCAGTTCTGATACTAAGGTTGATGAGGTTTTTCTACATAACCAACAGAGGGAGCACTAAAGTACTATAGTTTCCCTTCAATTTCAGTTATTTTCTCTTAGACCAAAATAATGATTTTTAAAAAAGGTACATAAACTCATAAGTTGATCTGCCTGTTAAACTGCCCTATGGGTGGGAATGGTTTGGGGATTCCAACTTAATACAAAATGCTCCTTTTTAAACTGGGGATTTGTTATACCTGTACAAGCCTGTTTAAAAATAATAGGCCATTATTTATAATTGATATAAAATGGTGTTAGTCTTACAAAACAAGATTACTTAGTAATTGCATGCAGACTCTGTGATCTTACAGGCTGAAATTCTCCCTAGGGTTTAGGACCACGTTGACGGCCTAAGAGGTATATAAGATCTAGTAGTATGCATTACTTCTACATCAGCTCAAATATATATTGCCATTTGAAGTTTTTGGCAGAGGAATTGTAGTACATGGACTAAATTAGGTATGTAAGGAAACAAACACTTTTCAGATTCCAACTTCAGTAAAAATGTGTTCAGTGTTTTTGTTTTAAGTTGTAACACAAAATTGCTGGTTGATTTTTAACAATGAGGGGTCATGTGGTACTTTAAAGGCTAACAGATTTATTTGGGCATAAGCTTTTGTGGGTCAAAACCACTTCATCAGATGCCACACCATGCATCTGATAAAGTAGTTTAGATCCACAAAAGGTTATGCCCATATCCATCTGTTAGCCTGGGGCCACAGGACTCTTAGGGTATGTCTACACTGCATTCCTCTTTCGAGAGAGAACTGCAAATGCAGCTGAGCGAAATTGCAAATGAGGCATGGATTTGAATTTCATTTGCATAATCGCATCTGAGCGCTATTTCGAAATACTCTAAAAGAAACACAGTGTAGACGTGGTTATTTCGAAAGAAAACCCTTCTTTTGAAATAACCCTTAATCCTTATAAAATGAGGTTTAAGGGTTATTTCGAAAGAAGGGTTTTCTTTCGAAATAACCACGTCTATACTGCATTTCTTTTTTCGAAATAGGGTATTTCGAAATAGCGCCCGGATGCGATTATGCAAATGAAGAGCGGGAAATTCAAATCCGCGCTTCATTTGCAATTTCGCTCAGCTGCATTTACATTAATCTCTCAAAAGAGGAATGCAGTGTAGACATACCCTTCGTCTGTAGCTTAAAAACAACCAACATCGCTATCCCTTTGAGACTTGTTTGATTTAAATATTCCTTTGTAATGTTCACAACTCTAATATTAACCTATTGTATTGATGCATGAGAACTGCAAAGTAAAACTGATTAGTTTATTTTTAGAATAGAAAGCAAAAAGTAAACCTTAACAATGAGAACTTGACATGATGCTTACTAGCCAGGGGTAAAATATGTGTCTAGCCCCTTCCAAAGCCATGCATCCTACAATTTAAGAGTTGGATTCTTCTTCCCATACTTTGAGTAGTACCTTCACCCACAACCACAAGTAGTTCCATTGAAATTCAATGCAAGTACATTAAAGGACTTGTAGCTGAGCAGTTAGTGCAAGGCAAGCCAGGGTGTAAAACTGCAGCACATAAGTATGCCATGTACTAACTGGCCGCATAGACCCCTCGTATGTTTTGATCTACTCCATTTTGAAGGCCAGACAGAGTGAGGGCATGTCTACACAGTAGGGCTAAAGCCGAAATAAGCTATGCAACTTGAGCTACATCAATTGTCTAGCTTAAGTCGAAACAGTTATTTCGTTTTTTGACGCTGTCTACACAGCAGGAAGTCTAAGTTAGAGCACTCTACCTGCGACTTCCCTACTCCTTGTAAAATGAGAGTTACTGGAGTTGGAGTAAGAAGTCCTCCATGTCAACATCATTTCAACATTGTCTAAATAACTGCTTGCTGTGTAGATGCAGACTGTTATTTTGGAATAATGTCAGTTATTCCGACATAACACTGCTTTGTAAACATAGCCTGAGTGTGTGGCATGCTGCTACAGTGTAGATCGGGGTGGGCAATAATTTTTTGCTGGGGGCCACTTCAAAAATTTGTGAAGTGGTCCTGGGCTGCCCCAGAAGGGGCGGAGCCTCAAATGGAAGGGGGCAGAGCCAGGATGCTTCCAGGCTTCCTTACCCACAGACCATGATTGCTCTGAGGGTGGGGGAAACCTCCCCATTCCCACTAAGCACCCATGCCCCTGACAGTGGAAGGAGATTTCCCGTGCACCCCCACCCCCAGGCCAATCAGGACCTGGGGGCGGGGGAGCACGTGAAGCCTCCTCCTCTCCTGCCAGGAGCATGCAGCGCTTCTAAGTGCCGCATGCTCCTTGCAGGGAAGGAGTAGGGTGGAGGAAACTTTGCATGCTCCTCCCGCCTCCAGTCCCTCATTGGGTGGGTCCTGGCAGGGAGGGAGGAGGCTTCACCCAGACCAGTCAGGGTCTGGAGGTGAGGGTAGCGCACAAATTTTCCTCCACCCTGCGAGGAGTGCGCAACACTTAGAAGACCTGGGGGTGCGGGATCCGCTCTGCAGAGGCCCTTTTGCCCGTGTAGCTTATACCCCAACTTGCTGCTCAGTAAACTCTTCATGTAGTCAAGCCCCAGTGTAAGTGTGTGAGCTAGAATCTGGTCATAAGGGTATAAAATAATTGTGTAGAGTGTACTGAATGCTGTATTTGTAAGATTATAATCAACTTTCTGTTTTAAACTCTTTATTACTTTTTACTACATATCTCTTACTTTAATTAAGCCTTCTTTTCCTTTTAGGCTTCTTTTCTTCAGTAGGTTGGGGCATTAAACTCCCAAGTAAGAAGCCAATCTTCTGTCCTTATTTGCTCCACTACTCCCCTCCAGATAAAATGGGGCGGGGGGAATATCCACAAAGCTACCGTGGAAGTGAAAGGTGCTGTAGTTCCTTTGAGATAATTGCCCCTGTACAGGTGGGACTGACATGATTGCTCCCGAACCGCGGAGTTTGCTGGACCAGGGAAGGTCAAAGCTCTCCTCCCTCCTGTTGGCCCTGCTCTCAGATGCCAGCCCTGGCCATTGGGCTCTGCAGCCTCAGTCGGGGCCAGGAAACCATCCCGCCTCCGGCTCCACTGCCTCCAACCCTGCTGGGGCTGCAGTCCCACCTGCTGCACCACAGATGTTGCTGGATCACAGAATACTGGATTTTAAAGGTTGAACCTGTATACTATTAATACGTTTCATCTGTGGCCTTCAGCTAGTAACTGTCTAAAACGCTGGGTGCTAGAAGGAAGAACTAAAACATTCTTGTTCTGATCTCATCCAAATACCAGAGACTTCTGGCTTTTGTAGTGTTCGTTCTCTGAATCCTTGCTTGTGTCTCATGTGACAAAAGGAGGAGCAATGGTCTCAAGTTGGAGTGGGGGAGGTCTAGGTTGTATATTAGGAAAAACTATTTCCCTTAGGAGGGTGGTGAAGCACTGTAATGGGTTACCTAGACAGGGGGTGGAATCTCTATCCCTAGAATTTAAGTCCCAGATTGAAAAAGCCCTGGCCGGGCTGATTTAGTTGGGATTCGTCCTGCTTTTAGCAGGGGATTGGACTCCATGACCTCCTGAGGTCTCTTCCAACCCTATGATTCTTTGTGTTTGCTCATTTTAAGTTCCCTTTCCAAGTGTCTTGACTCCATTGCTGATCACAGTGTTCTCAAGCAGAGTGACATTGGCCTAATTCTTCTGTTTTGCTTCTGCCAACAGAGTTCCCAGCAGCAGACAAGGTTTGATCAGTTGTTACTCTTGCTCCAGCTTGTGAAAGCTATAAGCAGCAACAGATGTTGAAGCTCTGTCTGCAGATTTAGGAGGAAAACATTGCAGTGATTTGCTCTTAGTTCCCATTTGGAAGTTGCTTTATAACCAGAAGAGGTAGAAGAAAGAATTAAATAAAAGGTTAGAATCTGTAAAAGTTAGTGGTGCTTGACGGTGAAAGCTTCTTTTCTGGACTTTTTTCAAGTTTGGGTGAAAATCAATGAGGGGGTGGGTGGGTGTGTGTGTGTGTCGTTCGTTCTGAAGTTTAGGATAGTCAAGACAGAAGCAGATTGTGAGGGACTCCAAAAAGATCTCGCCAAACTGAGTGATTGGGCAACAAAATGGCAAATGAAATTTAATGTGGATAAGTGTAAAGTAATGCACATCGGGGAAAAATAACCCCAACTATACGTACAGTATGATGGGGGCTAATTTGGCTACGACAAATCAGGAAAGAGATCTTGGAGTTATCGTGGACAGTTCTCTGAAAACTTCCACACAGTGTGCAGCGGCGGTCAAAAAGGCAAATAGGATGCTCGGAATTATTAAGAAAGGGATAGAAAATAAGACCCAGAATATCTTACTGCCCCTGTATAAAACTATGGTACGCCCACATCTTGAATACTGTGTACAGATGTGGTTGTCTCACCTCAAAAAAGATATTTTGGCCTTGGAAAGGGTTCAGAAAAGGGCAACTAAAATGATTAGGGGTTTGGAACGGGTCCCATATGAGGAGAGGCTATAGAGACTGGGACTTTTCAGTTTAGAAAAGAGGAGACTGAGGGGGGATATGATAGAAGTATATAAAATCATGAGTGGTGTGGAGAGGGCGAATAAAGAGAAGTTATTTATTCGTTCCCATAATAGAAGGACAAGAGGACACCAAATGAAGTTGATGGGTAGCAGGTTTAAAACTAATAAAAGAAAGTTCTTCTTCACACAGCGTGTAGTCAACCTGTGGAACTCCTTGCCAGAGGAGGCTGTGAAGGCTAGGACTATAACAGAGTTTAAAGAGAAGCTAGATAATTTCATGGAGGTTAGGTCCATAAAAGGCTATTAGCCAGGGAATAGAAATGGTGTCCTTGGCCTCTGTTTGTCAGAGGCTGGAGAGGGATGGCAGGAGACAAATCGCTTGATCATTGTCTTCGGTCCACCCTCTCTGGGGCACCTGGTGCTGGCCACTGTCGGCAGACAGGCTACTGGGCTACTGGGCTAGATGGACCTTTGGTCTGACCCAGTACGGCCGTTCTTATGTTAAGTGCTATGGAAACTTGCTAATAGGATTATTAGCAGTGACCATTTAAAATAACTAGACTAAGTTCAAAATAGTGAAGTGAAATTCCTTTGAGTAGGAAAACAAGAGAATATTGTCCTAGCCCTTGAGTGTGTGTTTGAGCAGGAAAAATTTACTTACTTTGATTTCATGGAAAATAATTGACACTCTGGGTTTTCCCAGAAGGAGGCAGCATTGTTTCAGAAATGTCTTATACTGATTGTTCTTTGAAAGTACTTGGTTTTCCTCACAGTTGATAGGAATTTTTTCAAGTCTCTTCTCTGAAAAATAATTGGGTGGGTGTTTTTTTTCCTCCAAAAATAAATCTTGCATTACTAAGTGCCAACTTTTAGAACAAGGATTCTGGAGTGACAGTATAGCTATTCTATGTAGGCCATGTAGTATGTGTTGAAGCAATTATAATCCCAGGAACTCGGTACAGACTTGTTTTCAAATATTTATGCCTTGAAAACATATTTGGATGCTGATAGTGTCATTTTTGTCTTAAATCACCAGAAATTGATTGATTTAGGACATGATATAATAATATTCACTCTGATTTGTAAATCATGAGTGGCTAAAGACTAAAGATGATACTGTTTAATATTTGATTCGTTGCTAGCTAAACCAGGCTTAAGCATGAACTGAGTACTATGTTCCTTGTATCAAGGTTAAGTTAAACTGATGATCATGTTGAATTCAGTCTGACAACTATATGTTTTCTACAATTTCGTTATCTTTAATCACTTTCCTGCTGTTTTTGGCTTTAGGGCCAGGCTTGGTTCTTTGTCTGTCTTGTTCAAGTCTATTCTACAGCTTGTGTGTGTGTGTGTGTGTGTGTGTGTGTGTGTGTGTGTGTGTGCGCGCTATGTCTTATTATTGTCTGAATTTTCTTGAATTTGTAGCTGTTTGTTTTTATATTTAATGAAACTTGTATTCACAATAAACATACTTTGTCATCTGGCCTACTGGGTAATGATCTGAGGGCTAAGATTTTTTCTGTTTGTCAATCATACTGTCTTACTCAGCCAACTACTTACAATACTCTAAGTAACAAGAACTCTTTTTGTGGCAATTACTAACATTAAACTGAAAGTATAATTTTTAGATGGTTAAAATAATTTTGCAGAAGAAATGTGTGTCGGAATAAACCCTGATAAAGCCTCAGCATTGCCATGTGTGTATCAACATGGGTATCCGATATACCGATACAAATCCCATGGTTTTGCTTGCCCAGATAAGCTTATACATGGAACTTGGGAGACAGGAGAACCTTTGGTAAAGGAGATGGCAAAGAACAGACATATCTTCTAGTAGTACATGTCATTTCCCTGTTTGGTGTCTGTCACCTGTACTTTATTGTCAGAACTTGAGCTCTAGTTAGCCACTGGAGTGATGTAAATATTATGTCAAGTCTGTTACACTCTGTAGATAAATCCTGCTATCTTCAGATTACATTACCCCACAGCAAATAAAAGAAAACCTAAAAAGATTGTTTTATGTGTTTCAAAATAGAAAAAATTCAAAGTTAGGGCTGTCAGTTTATGCTTTTAATTGATGTCATTGCTCCTGCAAACTGTAATTCTGTTCTGAGAACCTGCAATGCTTATCCAAATGGGTGCATTAAGCACAAAGCTGCAACTTTAACCCTAGCTTGCTGTTATTGTTAACATGACGATATAAATGTATGCAGTTTCAGCACAATGTGTGGGGTAAAGATTAAAAGCATGCTTCTTGCTTGCTACTATGGGAATTTAAGTTATACATTTAATTCAGCTGCTGAAAGTGAGTTTCCCAATTGTGTTTCTGTGTAAGCTTCCTTAAATGTGACTTTACTGATAGTTTGAGCAGAATTGCAATTCTGTCATTATTGAATGAAAGGGAGTCATGATGACTCTGCAAATGTTGCAACTTAAGTTTCCTACTCACATGAAGTTTATGTAAATTTACTAGGGATTTTTTCTAAGCATGCTACAGGCTGACACTTAAAAAATCCAGTCCTAAATTGAGGTTGTAGAATGATGGTTTTGTTCTTGTAGTTCTAAAAGACACATTAAAATGTGATAGGAACTGCTAATAAGAAAATCTTATTTTGCTAAGTTATGTTAGTATATAGTATCTATACTGCACACAATCTGTAATTAAAACAATAAAAAGAAGCTCCTGTCAGGAGCTATGGCTTTATCTCAAAGTTCCATATTTTAATACAGTTAAGAGTGAAGACTTGAGCGGGGGGGTGGGGTCGGGTGTGTGTGTGTGTGTGTGAGAGTGAGTGAGTGAGTGAGAGAGAGAGAAAGTGACTTAAATTTCTTACAGTCCCTCTTTCCTCCAGATGGTCTGGCCTTTCTGAAGAGTTGGTAGTCCAGAGAGAAGGGAGGCTTTAAAGCAAACAGGAAGCACATGTAGTGGCAAGGGCTATCCATGCTCCTGTGAACAAGGGAGGGGCCATGGGCATGGCTATGATTTTGGATTTTCTTACTCTGGCCCTGCACTCAACCACAGCCACTTTTCTGTTCTGTTCCAATCTTCAGGCAGGCAATCAGGCATTCAATTTTGCAAGGTGGTAAAATGAGATGCCTGCATGAGCTTTGTGCTCTGCAAAAGTTGCTGAATGAAAGGCTGGGTTTGTTTGAGAGAGATTAGGAGCCAGAGTCAATTACTAATAGATTTTATGAGAACTGTTTCAGCATGATGGTTGAGATAAATATTGTGGTGGAGATTTTCATAGTTATTTGATGTACAGTCAAGCAGACCACTTGTGATGACATCTGTAGGGTGTTAGATCAAAACTGAAGAATAAATATTATATACTAATCTGGTGTAATAATCTCCAAGGTGAATTAACAAGAACTCCTTTAAAATTCCCCTGAGCTGGTGGTGTAGATCCTAGAACAACATTGTTCTGACTTAAAAATTCTAGTCTTAGATTGATAGTTTAGGCTAGTATGAAATTCTCAGGCAACATGACATGACTCTGATAAACAGGCTGTTTTTGTTTTTCTGGATAAGAAAACTTAAATATTAAGTCATTGATTAAATATAACACTTACTTACTCTTCCTGCAATTATCTCTGTCACTTTGAGTTTGCAAGTAACCTATTTCTAGTGTTTTGTCACAAAAAGCCATGAAAGGAAATCCTGACCCCACTGAATTCATTGGCGGAAATCCCAAGCTCTGGCATTTGCCATTCTTCTCAGACAGCGACTGAGAAAAAGAGCCACATATTTGGCTCAATTTATATTGACTCTAGGGAAGCCTGTGAGTTTTAAACAGGTTCAAGAATACTTTAAACAGCCTTAAAGGTAAAGAATAATTACCCATAACAAACAGTTTACTATTAAAATACTGGGAATCATTGCATTACAATTATGACTTTTTCCTATATTTGGCTTGGCAACTTTCAATAAAAAAATAAGTCTTGTTTTATGGAGCCTAATTTCAAACCTGCAAATAAAACAGTTTTTTCAAAGAAAGCATAGTCCACTTGTATATGGAGATCTGGGTAGTTCTGGGAAGTGATATAGGAGGCCAGATTGTGACCTCAGTTAAATCAACATAACTTTTGGAGTAATATCAATAGTTTGAAGCATCAGGGTCCCTCACCTTTATTTGTATCTCTGTGTAAAAAGCTAGTGGAGGTTTGTAGGCTTATGTATTGTTTTAAGAAGCTCAGTATTGGGTTACATGGAGAAATTGTGTTGCTATTATTTTGTCTTACAAATTAAAATTCAGTATTACAATTTTTATATAATTAGAAACTAGTGACAATAGTTGCTGAAGAAACAAACAATACTTATGTGATCTCATTGGAAAACATTCCATTAACTTAACATTTTATGTTTACATGAATCTTGTTGCAAGTTGTTTAAACAGCTGGAGAGCTTATCTATGTTCTAGCCAAAATTTACGTTCTTATTTATAAAAGCATGAACTTCTAGGCCTACAGCTAGATAACGTAACCAGAGATAGACTGATGGATCTGATCAGATGTTGTCAGCTTATGCTTAGGATTCAGATTTGATGCGTCAAAATTTCATGAGCTGTTCTTGCTAGAATTCAGCCCACAGTGAATGGGGGAGGGACAATGAATGAGACCAGGCTCTCCCAGAGCAGAAATCATTAACTATTAAAAAATTTGCAGGTCAATCTGTGAGTTCAGTTTTGCTCCATGCTCTATGAAGGATTAGGGGGACAAACTCCCAAAGGCGAAATAAATGAATACTAAAAACAGGCCAGTTTCTCCTGTTGAGGAGAGAATGCAGTGGGGCAGATAGTTGTCGGGGCTTGGTTTGCTTGATCACCTCAGAGTGCAGTAGGATGGATCAGTGCCGAAAGCACCAAGCCATAGGCACATGCTGATTTCTTTAAGTAGACATGCACCCCTGCACTATTGCCTTAGGAATTCTTTCTTCTTAGTAGAGGAAGGCCAGCAGTCCAAGCTGCCATTGGGGGTCACCTCTTGGCCCACTATAGTACAAGCTTTGTTAACTGGCATACATGGAGAATGGTGGTTGCTGGTTAATCAAATGTGCTGGCTACTTAAGCTTTACACTGGTGGTTCATGAATTTTTCACTGTATGCTACTTATAGTTGCAGGATGGGTTAGATAATATTCAATAACGGTATTATATGCAGAACCACAACATATGTAGAACCACAACATGAACAAATGTTACTGCTGGAAAATGTCAAAAAACTATGCAAGATGACTATCAAAATTTTTCCGGTTAACTGAAGGAGGAATTGCATTGCCATCTATGACAGATGCTGGTTAACTGAGTTTTCTGGATATTTAAATGCCAGAAAACATAGCTTGTACTGTATTTCCTTCACTGTACTGCAGGGCTACTCAACTTTGGAAGCCCCTGGAGCCACAGTGATACTCTCAGCATATGCTGAGGGCTGCAAATTAAGTGTGGATGCATATAACTGCAAATATATATGCAAATATATGCAAATAGCTTCTTTCACACTGACAGGCATTAATACAAAGATTAAGGCAAGACTATAGAACATGCAGGCCCCATTTAAATCAGTTCTGCTGATATTAATAAAATGCCTGATTTCCACCCATATGACAGCACTTTTAATGAACAATGACAGTCCAGGAATTTAACTACTAAAACGCATATCAACAGAAGACCATTATATTGTAGCACCATTGTAGAGAGTGTTCCCAGTGGAGGCCATGTTCAAAGGATCCCACCTGCGGGCTGTGTGTTGAGCCCAGAGTAAAGCCAAACTACAGGCGGGCCACCAACAGGCTGTGGGCTGCATGTGAGTAGTCCTGCTCTACTGCATCCTTTCCTAGCCTCAGTTTTTTAGTCTAGAAAGTTCAGGTGACCCCTGACTTATGACTGCCCAACCTAGGACCCCCTGCATTTACAACCATATTTTTCATGTGAGATGGCTCCTAAAACCCCCCAATTTATGTCCGCAGCTCGCATTTACAACGGCGTATGACGCAGACTCCACGCATCATCCCAAAACAGGAAACACACAAGGTCAGTCAGACTCGCCAGTCTGCAGCTGCTGCTTGAACTGCGCACGTCTCCGCCACATCGGTCTTCACTTTTTAGTTATTTTTGTGCATTATTTGAACTATTTAGTTTAGTTTTCCTCCATTTCTGTAGTCAGTTTTGATATTTTTAGGGTATGAAATGGGTTTCTAGGAACGAAACTGCCATTTATAACATTGTGCCCATGGGAAATAAGGGTTCGACTTACTAGGCTCGACTTATGATGGTTCTCCAGGAACCAATTAGGTCGTAAGTGCGGGGGTCGCCTGTTCCTTGTTGTGCACCAGTCAAAATTTAGCCTGGCATTACTACTGGTTATTTTCCTTGGTGATCAGGGACTACGTGCTCCTAACTGGAGGAGATTTTTTTACCTGAAAGAGAGGCCTCCTTACTATGCAGACCCTTCATAGGCAGCAAAGTCCGGGGCAGGCATTCTTTCAGTACTCTCCTTTGGGTATGAAAACAGGTGGCATCAAGACAACAGAATAAATAAAAAAATCTAAACTTTCCTTAAACACCCTAAAGGCATGTCCATATTGCAGTGAGGAGTGAGCCTCCCGCCCCCGGGAGACAGATTTGGGCTAGGGTGGCTTGAGTTAGTGTGTTAAAAATAGCAGTGTGAATATTGTGGCTAAGGGTCTTCATAGCCCAATCTGTAACTTCCGAGATGCTATTTTTAGTGCTTGAGCCCCACGAGAGCTAGTCTGTCTGCTCATGTTGGGAGGCTTGTTCCCAGCTGCAGTGTAACATATCCAGAGTGTCCGTATAGGCTGGCAAGCTAACATGAGTTGGCTGTATGGCAGAAACGGTGCACCTTAACCTTAAAATCACACCCTCACATGGTCTTGCTGTAGGGAAAGTGTAGGATTCAAATCTGTATCATGCAGGGCCTTGGGATCAGATGCTCAGACAAATCTTTTCTCAGCAGTCTTGGTAATAGATTGGGAAACTTCATGGAAACCTGAGGGTATGTCTACATTGCACGAGGAGTAACAGTTAATTCGAGGGAAGGGTTTTAAATCAGACTACTGTGTCTACACGCGGCAAGTTAAATCGGGCGACCGGCATTTTAAAATGGCGACCGGCTGCGAATATGCTAATCAAGCACGGGATATTTAAATCCCGCGCTTCATTAGCAACTTCGGTATGCTTCATTCGCCTCCCTAGTCTGAACTAGGGGGCAAGTGTAGACATACCCTGAGGCTTTTAGGAGTCCTTAGAAAAATCATCTTAAAATTGTAATTCCTACCATAATCTGTAGAGAGGAACATGGGTCATTTGTGTAGCCCAGTGGGCTTTGCTTTGCATTATTTTCTGCGTTGTTATAATAAGGAACTTACAGGATTGTATCCTGTAAGACATCAGCTTTAGCGGTTACCATGAGGATTGAGACCTGTGAACTTTGGTATAGATAAGTACCTGGAAGTAGGATGTAAGGGGGAGTTTTGTGCTTATGGCATTAGCTGACCATAGAACATGAGCTAACAGCAACTTTTGGAAGGTTCTAGACAGAGCATCCAACCATGGCAACAAATTAACGTACTGTATATGGTAATGAGGTGAAATCATAAACATACGAACCTATAGAAAAAGACACCTTAGCATTGACAAGAGGAGGAAATACACATAAGGAAGAAGGGCAAACCCCTATTGAATATGCATTTGACATGGTAATATATTATACAAGTGGCATCCCAGGGCCACAAAGTGAGAGATGTAGACCTTGGGAGCAGCCACAATAAGATGACCACTGGTGGAGATGAGGAAGGTGATGGTGATGAGGAAGAGAATGTCTAACATTTCAGGTGGTTCTGCAAGTGATTGTATAAATGTGACCCTTTTTGCTAGGCTGAGTTGATAGCAGCAAGGGCGGGGTTCAGTACCTAGGGGTCCCCTCCCAACAACGTAATGCAACACCGGCTCGAGCCCCCACCCAGTGACCTGGGAAATCTCACACACACCCCTGGGCACCTCAAAGAGGCAATTCTTCCCCTCTCGCAAGCACAGAGCCTTGGTATAGCAGCAAATCTTTAATAACATGAGGTAACTGACATCAGCATTAAATTGGGAAAACACCACAACTAGGATTCCTAGACCAAACCATGAGCAAAGACCCATCCCCAGCCAGGAATCACCCAAAGTCCCCAAGAATCCAACACCCCAAGAATCTCTTGAGTCCAGCAGCCCAAAAATCACCCCGGTCACTGCCACCCCAGGGTTTAAAAGTTGACCTGCAGGGTTTTTACCTCCCAACATGGGTGGAATGGAGGGAGTGGGGGGTTGATACACCTTACGTGGTCCGCTGACGGCCCCGCCTCTCCGCAGGGTTCTGCTGCCGCCTTTAACACGAGTCACTCCGCCACACTCCACCTGCTGTCCCACGAGCTGCTCCAGCCATCCTGCGAACTGCCCTGCTCCGCCTCATTCCACTCCACCGGCCACCTGCCGGTCGTTCCCACAGCTGCTCCGCTGGCCGCATGCCAGTCGTTCCCACCAGCTGCTCTGCAGGCCGCCCGCTGGTTGTTCCCACCAGCTGCTCCGCTGGGTTGTTTCCGCAAACTGCTCTGCCAGATGCTCTGCTAGCAGCTCAGCAATTTAGCACTTAGTGATTTTAGCTCATAGTAGATTTCAGCTCTTTAGCAATTTCAGCTCATAGTAGAGGAGCCTCAGTGCTAGTGCACCATTGGCCTAAAGTGAAGTCAGCTCAGCATCCTGTAACCAGACTCCTAATGGAATCCAAATTAGCTCTGATATTCCACAGTGGAGAGAGGAGGGGGTGCAATTGGTGTTTCAGGCCCTCAGACAGGGGCTCCACCACCAGGTACAAATACCTGTCCCCAGCCTCTCTCACTTCACTGGGTTTGGAACCCATGCCCCTTGTCTAGTGAGTGCTACTTAGTTGATGGCGGATCCCTCTGTCATAAAACTGTTCCACTGTCCTTGATTCACATAAGCAGGGTAATAACACTTTATCCCCCCATGCCTCAATATCAGAGATACTGGGGATCCCACAGTGACCAAAGTGACCATTTGGACTGCGGTGAGCTCATAGTAAGCATGGTGGGTGTACCTATACAAACAAGATCAGCCCCTGAAGTCTTTTTGCACCACTAGCCACAATTCACCACCAGATGTCAGGGTAGAGCTTAGCCTGACCCTGCTTACATAAGTATGGATGTCTAAATGTACTTTCTGTATTATCTCAGTCTACCTTTCTGCGTTAGCATGTGTAACTTTATTAAATGTGTAAATAAATTATTTGTAAATATAAGAGAGTTTCTATAGTGTGAGTTACACCTGTGTTCCCAAACATAGAATAATAATAATAATTATTGTAATAATAATTTAACTGGGCCTGATCTTGGGACTAGAACCTGTAAATCCTCAAAGTGATAAATGGGAATCTTTGAAACAGGCTACATATGGCAAATTGAAGCAATCTGTGAAGTACAACAGGAGAAGCTACCTCTTTGCGAAAGTTATTTAGAATAAATGCAACCTTCTGCAGTCAGTAGCTGTCTTCTGTTGCCTCATAGCTATCTGTTGGTCTCCTAACCAGCCCTGTCTGAAGTTAGATCTTGACTGGTCTAAAACTATTTCATTTAGGGAGCAGAAAGGTCCACCTATATCTTAGATCAAATTAGGTCATGGCATGTTACCTGGAGAGGATACCCTATAGAGCAGTGCAAGAATTTCAGGATCAGCTTGTTCCATTCCCAGCAGCCCTTAGGAAAGGCTACAACATGAATAGAATCATAAAACATTTATTTCATATCAGAGGGTGTCTAGACTACAGGGTTTTTTATTTGATATTACTTATGCTCCCACACCATGGTAGCAATAATATTCGCTTTAGAGAAGAAAAAATCATGCATCTATTCCAGGACGGTTTTTAAAATCAAGTTTCTGAACAGAAAAGCTGAAGCAAAGAGTGTTATTGTTCCTGGAAGATCTTGGATTCAGGTCAGACATGTAGCACCGGTGAAGTAAGTCATAGTTTGGGGCTGAAGAAGGAAACTATTAGGTACAAGGTCAAATCTCAAAAGAATGTAAACAGAAGATAGTCTGTCAATTAAAAATTCAATGCTTATTGGAGACTACTGGAAGTTCTCTTCTCCAGGCAAATATGCTTCAATGATTCAGAGTTCATATGACTATTTGAAAGCTACCACTAATCCCAAGTATTCCAGGTGCAATCATCCTATCTGATTCATTGGCAGATGTAGCTCCAGTTGCATATTTTCTATTCCCACAAATTTTGAATGCAGAGAATCAGATTTGTATTTGAAAGGATCTTCAGTTCAGGGGACAGATAGCAGAAAGAGAGTGCAGTGCATTCATCAGCTGAAACAGTCCTTCATTGATGTCTCGGAATACTGCTGCCTCTGTGCATAACAAATCAGTTCTAGTTATGATAGTATGTCTGATAGTGTTCTTCCACATTATAAAAACCCTGTCAGCCCTACCTGAGAGAAATTTGCCTGTCCTGGGCAGCACAAAGATTTTTATCCCTAGATATAGTGCCTACCCAGTAGGAGACTGACACCAAGACTTATATGATAGAAGTCATACAAGCAGAGTTGCTCCTAGACCTGGAAATACCTTGTTCATCGAAAGTCAGTTTGGTGGTGTAGTGATTGACCTCTGAAAATAGTAAATAAAGTTCCCTACAGCTTCACTGTGTATCAGGATCTGGGATGTGAGTGGGTGAATGACCTCACTCGGAGTTGGGAAACATCCCTGCCATATGTTTTCTTACCTTTTCTGTTGCTCTTCAGGACAGTACTGAAGATGGAAGTGAGATAGCGGCAGTGATGCTGTTTGGTCTTTCTGGCTGAAGAGCCTATGATTCTCAGGCTTGATTAATCCAGCATTGGATTTGGATGCCTCTACTTCACAGAGGAAGTCTGCTATTGGAAGACTGTTGTTTTAAGTGAAATGATTACTGTTGTCTTCGACTCCAAAAGAGAAGTCAACAAATATAACGTTCTTTATTGGCTGTGCAAAGTCCATAGTTTAATTACCATGCTAAATCAGTGAAATAAAGGTTTAAGTTCCTTTGAGAGGGCTTTTTTCTGGGTGTATGAGCAAAAAAGATAGAATCTCTGTAATGTTCTTTGCATAGTCAAGAAAAGAAAATCCCAACACTCAGTGCTTTCATAGGGCATCAGCCTGTTCCAGCCCTGTAAGGCGAGGTCTTGGGATTACATTCTACTCTGTGCAGTACTACCTGGACTGAGTCCATGTGGGAAGTATCTTTATATTTCTGTCCCATTAGAATAGGCTTCTTAATGTCTACTCTGTCCAGATTGATTGAGTATATTGTTTTTCAATTTAAAATTGGGAGCATTCTCTGAAACCCTCTATTACAGGGGTGGGGAACCTCAGGCCTGGAGGCCAAATGCAGCCCCCAGCTTGGCTGGATTTGGCTCCTGAGGGTCTGGGATTCCCTCCCCCTCCCCCATTGGGGAGCCCACGCAGGTGCTTCAGGCCTCTGCCACCCACCCAGAGGGCTGGAGCACACAGAATCTACTAACCTGGTCCCCCCCCTCGGCTCTGGTGTGTGAGGGGAACGTGAGGAGTGCCTTTTTCATTCTTAGTCAGGGGCCGCACACTTTGCTTCTGACTTGTGTGCGGCCCTCAACTGATTTTTCTGTGAGTCAGCGGCCCCTGACCCAAAGAAGGTTCTTCACCCTGGCTCTATTGTGAGGACTTCTCTGACTTCAAAGTATAACTGTCATAACATTTGTTCATTATGTAAATTTAGAAAATATTCCTCTTTCAATTACACATCAAACACCAGTCCTTAGAAGCACTGACAAACTCAGGGCACAGGAATCGTGTAAAATTAGTAAATTTCTTTTTTTTTTAATTTCAACTTCATTTTACAAATATTCAAATGCATATTATTTGCTGAATACATTCAAGTCCCTTTCTCAGACCTTAAACGCCAGCCTGGAATAGAATTTTACAGCTGGGTCACAGGCCCTTAAATCTACTAAGTCCATTTGTTCAAGAACTCCTCCTAAATGATAAGAGCCAGGACCACCAAATTTGGTATACAGCTTCCTCGTATCATAACTTAAAGCAAGGTCAGGGTTTGGTTGCCCAAGGAGAATGGAATGTCCCTGGAATCCAGTTGTTTCCCATAACATGGAAAGGGAGGGGTCTGATAGGAACCGTTATACTCTGCAATGACCAGACGGGAGCAGCGAGCATGGGGGACAGTTATACTGCAGAGTGGCCAGAAGCGGGGGTGACTGCTCGAGTAAGAGAATGGCCAGCTGTGGCCAGGGCTCCAGATGTTGCAGGCTATTGTCCCGGGTCGTCTTTCTCTCGTCCCAGTGCCTTTAAAATAAAAACCACTGCATTATTTGGTTGCTGGAAACACTTGGCCATTGGTCTTGTGTTTTGCTCATTGTATAATCAAGTTTATTTCATAGTAACAAACCTTAACTGTGTCCCTTCAAGAATAGAGATGTAACTAGCAAACTAAAATAGTTCATCTCTTTCTCTATCACAAATTATTGTTGCACAGAGATCTGTCTGTTTTCCAACCCATCTCCGTATAGTACAGAATAAAAATCCTAAAAAGAAGCATAACTCTACTGCTGCACATAGTACCTCCTCACCAGTACTGATATATGATCCAAATTGAAACTAACAAGAATTGTATAATACTTGACCTGTTTTCCTTTGTTCCTTCTGGTGCTGCCAAGGAAACACTTGTCAACCCTCATAGGCATAATCTTCCACTTGGGCTGTTTTGAGGATGAGGGCAAGAACAAACAAAAGTGGAAAAGGTAAGAAGTCGACAAAAGTAATATCAGAGAGAGACACAAACCTAAAGGAATTCTAGTTTAATGGCAGGACCTCCAAAGTAAGGAAGCTTGTGTTGCCATTCACAATGCTGAGAAGGCAGCATGCTCTTCCTTTAGAGGCACACCTTCTCTAATAGTTATTTCCCTTCTCTGACTGAAGGGACAGCATTTACATGTACCTGAAGCTATTTCCAGCTCCAGTCAGTCAGAGTTGGAGGCAAGTGATCTCTGAGGATAGTGTACAGGTTGAACCTCTTAAATCTGGGACTCTCTGCTCCGGCAACATCCATGGTCCGTCAGGATCATGAATGTTGTTGGACCAGAGAGCCTTGGTGCCCGGGAATGCAAGCCAGTCAGGGAGTCCAGTGGAGGGGAGCCCCACCATCAGACTGGAGAGCCCCAGCCTGGCAGGACACCAGCTGGACCAGTGAGCCGCATCCCTGTGGTGCCGCGTCCTGGTGCAGCAGCAGTGGGGCCTCTGTGGAGCGCCATCCCCGGGAAGCCCTTGCCAGGCAGGGCAGTAGTGGGATCAGTGAGCTCCATCTCCATGGAGCCCCATCCCAGCACAGCAGCAGTGGGGCAGCCATGGAGCAGGAAGGCCACCAGCAGCTGGGAAGCCTGATGAGGCACGGCAGCAGCAGGGCAGCCGCGGAGCCCCATCCCCAAGAAGCCTTGGCCAGGTGGGGCAGAAACTGGGCCTCGGCAACTGGGGAGCTCCATCCCTAAAGAGCCCTAGCCGTTTGGTAGCAGCACGCCGAGCCCAAGCCCAGTGGCAGTGGGGCTGAAGCAGAGCCAGGCAGAAGGGAGGGGCAGTATCTGGGAGACTGGTGGCAGGGACCTCCCCAATAGGGCAAATTCCCTCATTCGGAACCTGTTAGGTCCTGAAGGTGCTGGACCAGGGAGGTCCAACCTGTAATATAAAAGAGAGGATCCAGAGGAATCAGCGAGGTGGAAAGGAAAGTGAAAAGAGACATCGGCAGGAAGACAAGTTGGAAGTGAAAGTAGAGAGGAACCAAAGAGAAAGGAGGAAACAATAATGAAGTGACTGTCTTGTGAGGAGAGGATAGGAGGGAATACTGTTGCTGAGAATTTTTTTCAGACCCTGAAATAACAGCATTTCTTAAAATGTCTGCACTTTTGTCCCTCACTTGAAGGAATAAGGGATGAAAGGAGGCATAACGCCAAAGTAGGAAAAAAAAGAAATTTATGCCTTGCAAATAGTTTTATGTAAGAGGATTTATTTCTATTTTAAAACACTGCTTCCTGTAACATTAGTGAATGCTCCCCCATATTAATACTATTTTCAATATTACAGTAGTGATGAACAACAATAGTTTGGGCATTTTTTCAGTTATTTTAGTGTTCGCTTTCCTCCTTACACTTAATTTAATTTTAATTACAGAATTTGGTATCTGGTTTCACTGTTCAAATAATCCAGAATGCCAAGAGACCACAGCATCAGGGAAAAACATTTGTTGCAAAACGCTTTTTAATTACATATTTCTAGAACTATTGCTACAATCAGATGCTACAGGGCATTAAAAATTTTGGGTCTTCTTTACTGTTCAAAAACCTCCAAAGAATGGTGATCTATAGGGTTGAATGTATACTTCAGTACTGTTGATGATTCAAAATGTTGATATGTTTACATATATATATTTTTTTAAACTGTATCTCTTTCTTCACTGGACTAAGAACTATTCTGCACTATGGTTGCTGGAAATATTTAGAGGACTTATGCAGAGTGTGTAACAGTTTCTGTTGGCTGGTGGTTACAAAACTGTTCCTTGCAGCTTAACTGGCAACTTCTTCACGCCCCCCCCCCCACGCACACTTAGGGTACGTCTAGACTGCGAGGATCTATCGGAAAAAGATATGCAAATTGCACTCCACATTTTGTGCATCTTTTTCTGATACTTTTGTTGGAAGAGGCTTTTCTAAAATTTGGCCTGTCTCAACTGGGCCAAATTTTGGGAAAAAAACCCTCTTTCAAAAACCCCCTTCTTCATGGAACGAGGAATACAGGAGCTTCCGAAAGAGCCCATTTGTTCTTCTGCAAAAAAAAAAAAAGCAGAAGAGCAAACACGGTCTCTAGACACGGTGGAATTTTTTCGGGATACCAGAGGTATCTCAAAACCCCCATGCAGTCTAGCCATACCCTTAAATGCTGCTTCTTGGAGGTGTAAGTAGAATCGAATAACTTGCAGTAAATATATGAATTAGTGCACATGCTTGGTGATTGAGGGTGTAGTGTGATGTCCTTTCTGAGTGTATGTGTACAGTACATAAAAGTAATGATATAACTGATCCCAGTGTTGTGTCTAATTCTCTTTGCCCTAGTTTCTTATCTGTAAATTGGGGATACATTTTACCTACATTCCTAGGCATGTTACGAAGAACAATTAGAAGTTTTTCTAGAGCTTTGAAAATGTAAAATGTTATATGAATGCTTAGTGGCATTATCATAGAGCACTAGAACTGGAAGGGACCTCGAGAGGTCATTAAGTCCAGTCCCTGGTCCTTATGGCAGGACCCAGTACCATCTAGACCATCCCTGATAGATGTCTATCTAACCTGTGCTCCAGAGATGGAGATTCCACAACCTCCCTAGGCAACTTATTCCAGTGTTTAACCACCCTGACAGTTAGGAAGTTCTCCCTAATGTCCAACCTAAACCTCCCATGGTGCAGTTTAAGCCCTTTGCTTCTTGTCCTATCCTCAGAGGCCCAGGAGAACAATTTTTTTCCCTCTTCCTTGTGACACCCTTTTAGATACCTGAAAACCACTATCATGTCCCCTCTGTCTTCTCCTTTCCAAACTAAACAGTCTAGTTCTTTAATTCTTTCCTCATAGGTCATGTTTTGGGACCTTTAATCATTCTTGTTGCTCTTTTCTGGACCTTCTCCAGTTTCTCCACATCTTTCTTGAAATGTGGTGCCCAGAACTGGACACAATACTCCAATAGAGGCCTAATCAGCACAGAGTAGAGCAGAAGAAAAAATTCTCATGTTTTGCTCACAACACTCCGGTCAATGCATCCCAGAATCATGTTTGCTTTTTTTTGTTGACCCATATTTAGCTTGTGGTCCACTATGACCCCTAGATTCCTTTCTGCAGTACTCCTTCCTAGACAATCACTTCCCATTCTGTATGGGTGAAACTGATTGTTCCTTCCTAAGTGGAGTACTTTGCATTTGTCCTTATTAAACTTCATCCTATTGTGGCAGGGCCTTGCCCTGTACTGGCCCTTTAACGGCCTGAAACCTGGAGTCAGGAGGAAGCCCAGCTGAGGCAGCTAACCAGGGCCCAGCTGGAGGCCATATAGAGCAGCTCCTGGGAGGAGGAGAGGGACCTGCTTGCCTGCCTTGAGTGAGAGAGGCTTTGGCCTAGCAAACCCAGGCTACGAGGCCTCAGGCCCTAGGGGCTGCAAGAAGGCAGTCATGGAGGGTGGGGCTCGCATGGAGGCAGCCCTAAAAGGTTGGGCTGCAAGGAGGTAGCTGCGGTAGGCTGGGGGAGTTTGTCAGGGAAGCCCCAGGCCATAAGTCCGCAAGGCAGGATTGCAGGAGGCAACCGGGCAGGCAGAGTGGGAGAAGAACTGGGGATTCTAGGGAGTAGGGAGGACCCTGGAGGAGGAGCGGAGGAAGAACAATGACTCCCCCCGCCCCCCCCCCGGAAGGGGGCGCAGACCAAGACCAGAGTAGTCACTGCCGGAGGGCAGTGCTGGAGGGCAGTGCCCTAAAGAGTAACACCTCACCCAAAGGGGGGCGTGTCGGAGCAGCCAGCTACTTCCCCAAAGCCACCCTGAGGGAAGAAGCTGTGCGTGCAAGTGAGTCAACCCACTACACTATTTACCTCAGACCATTTCTCCAGTTTGTCCAGATCATTTTGAATTATGACCCTATCCTCCAAAACTGTTGCAACCCCTCCCAGCTGGGTATCATCTGCAAACTTAATAAGCGTACTCTCTATGCCGTCATCTAAATCGTTGATGAAGATATTGAACAGAACTGGTCCCAAAACAGACCCCCTGTGGAACCCCACTTGTTATGCTTTTCCAGCAGGATTGTGAACCATTAATAACTACTCTCTGAGAACCATTCTCCAGCCAGTTATGCACCCACCTTATAGTAGCCCTGTCTAAGTTGTATTTGCCTAGTTGAGTGTTTCCCAATTTTATTTGGCCATGGAACCCTTTTCAGAATTTCAAGGAACCCCTAGGTTTTTCAAGCAAAAAAAAAAAGGGGGGGGGGAGGGAGAGGGACCCACCAATTCATGGAAATCCCCACCAGTGCATGAAAATCACATTCCTTCCCCAAGACCCTCCACCCCTTCCTTGAGGCCTCATCCTCTCTGTTCCCCTCCAAAAACCCCCAAGCCTCACTAATGTGGTCCCAAATGTGCTGGTGGGGGAAAGGGACAGAGTGAAAGTGGGTGCTGGTGGGTGGAAGGATGCTGGCTCAGGTGGCGGGGTGCTGGGGCAGACAGGTGGCAGGGTGCTGGGGTCAGGGACATGGTCCTGCTGAGCACTGAGGTGGCTGGCAGGGTGCTGGGACAAGGAACAGGGTGCTGCTGGGTGCTAGTGTGGATGGCAGGGTGCTGGGGCCAGGGCCAGGGTAGTGCTCAGTCCTGGGGTGTGTGGCAGGGTGCTGGGGCCAGGGACAGGGTGGTGCTAGGGTGGATGGCAGGGTGCTGGGGCTGGGGACAGGGGATCCTGGGGTGGGTGGCAGGGTGCTGGGGCCAGGGACAGGGTGGTGCTGGGTGCTAGGGTGGATGGCAGGGCTGCCAGTGAGTGGGATAGGGATGGGTTGCAGGATCTGGGCAGGAGGTGGGGGACGGAAGGGGACAAGGTCTGGGTGGTAAGTAGGGTGCAGAAGCAGGCTGGATGTAGGGTGTCTGGCCAGGGGGAGAGAGCAGGAGCAGATTGGGGGTAGGCTGTCTGGCTAGGAGGGAGGGTGCAAGGAGGGGACTTGGGTAGGAGTTGGGCCTCCCTGGTCTGGCACCCTCTGGACCTGACTGGTCCCTGATGAGGGATTTTTTGGACCAGGGGAGGTCATTTCAGGGCTTCTGGTTCCCCTCCTCCCTACTAGGCTTCTTTGCACCTCCATCCCCCGCAACCCAACTGAGGTGCCCACCCCTGCTGGTTCCCTGCATCTCACCCCAAAATCATCCCCCACAATCCAAGGGAGTGCAGCACCAGTTCCTTACAGCCCAGCTGAGCTGCCCTTCTGTTCCCTATGCCCTCCCCCATCCACCTCAGCCCAGCTGAGCCCCGCACTGGTTCCCTGCATGCCTCCCCCACAGCACAGCTGAGCCCTGTTTCCCTGCACCTCCTCTAAGCCCGGCAGAAGTGCTGAGCCAAGTGTTGATTCCTTGCCCCTCCCTCCCCTGAGTCTAGCTCTGGTTCCCAGCACCTCTCTCCTCCTGCAGCCAAACTGAGCTCTGAGCTCCACGCCTCCTCCCCTGCCCAGCCCAGCCCAGCCCAGCTCCCCTCCCCTGACCTCCCCACTCTGCAACCCACCTAAGCTCCATTTCCCTGCACCTTCCCCCAAACTGTGCAGACATGCTGAGCCCAGCGCTGATTCCCTGCCCCTGCCTCCCTCCCATTGAGTCCAGCACCAGGTTCCCGGCACCTCCCTCCTCCTGCAGCCCAGGTGAGCCCAGCGCCCTGCACCTCCCCTCCTTCCTTCCCCCCACAGCCTAGCCCGGCGCCCCCCTAGTGTGGTGCCCAGGGGCAACTGCCCCCTCCCCCCTCACTATGCCTCTGGACCAGTACCTGGCAATCCTGCAGCACCTCTGGGTTCCGGGAAGTGTGCAACTACACTCCCCCTCCCCAAACAGCTGGCGTGCATGCTGCCTGAGCATCAGGGGCTGTTGCACCCCAGCAACTTACTTCCGCGATGCCTTCCTGCAGGGGGGAGGGCACAGGGAGTCCCAGGGCAGAGCGCGCTGCCTGCATAGTTTGAGCTGCGCCGCCCTGGGTCTCCTGAACTTCCTCCCTTCCCCCGCACCGCACAGAAAGGCCCCGGAACTAAGTTGCCGGTGCCACAGCCCCAGCTATTCAGGCAGCGTGCGCTGGCTCCTTTGGGGAGGGGAAGTGCTTCCCTCCCTGCTGTGGGTCACGTGGGGTCACTCCTGTCTGGTACTCCCATGGTGTGCCGGCCAGGAGCAATTGTTCCCTCTGCCCTGCCTCCTTACACCTCTACTGGCTAGCTGGCTCTCTCTCTCTCTCTCTCTCTCTCTCTCTGAGGGGTCGGGGGAGTGCCGGCTCCTCGCAGAATCCCTAGTTTTGCTTCGCAGAACCCCAGGGTTCTGTGGCGCACCAATTGGGAAACAATGGCCTAGTTTGTTCATAAGAAGGTCATGCGAGATCGTATCAAAATGCCTTACTAAAGTCTAGGACGGTGTACCACGTCCAATCTCTTCTCTCTTATCCCCAGGACTTGGTATCCTATCAAAGAAAGCTATCAGATTAGTTTGACATGATTTGTTCTTTACAAATCCATGCTGGCCATTACGTATCACCTTATTTTCTTCCAGATGAATTCCTTAATTACTTGATCCATTATCTTTCCTGGCACAGAAGTGAAATTGACTGGTCTGTAGTTTCCTGGCTTGTTCTTATTTCCCTTTTTATCGATGGGCACTATATTTGCCCTTTTCCAGTCTTCTGGAATCTCTCTCGTCTTCCGTGATTTTTCAAAGATGATAGCTGAAGACTCAGATACCTCCTCTATCAGCTCCTTGAGTATTCTAGGATGCATTTCATCAGGCCCTGGTGACTTGCAGACATCTAACTTTTCTACGTGATTTTTAATTTTTTCTTTTTTAATTTTATCTTCTAAACCTACCCCCTTCCCACCAGCATTCACTATATTAGGCGTCCCTTCATCATGAGACTTCTTGGTGAAGATCGAAATAAAGAAGTCATTAAGCATCTCTGCCATTTCCAAGTTTCCTGTTACTGTGTCTCCCTCCTCACTGAGCAGTGGGCCTACCCTGTCTTTGGTCTTCCTCCTAATATATTTATAGAATGTCATCTTGTTTCCCTTTATGTCTGCAGCTAGTTTGAGCTTGATTTGTGCCTTTGCCTTTCCAATCTTGCCCCTGTACACCTGTATTTGTTAGCTTATATTCATCCTTTGTAATTTATCCTAGTTTCCACTTTTTATATGACTCCTTTTTGATTTTTAGATCATGCAAGTTCTCCTGGTTAAGCCAAGGCGGTCTTCTGCTATACTTTCTATCTTTCCTATGCAGCGGAATAGCTTGCTTTTGGGCCTTTAATAATGTCCCTTTGAAAAACTGCCAGCTCTCTTCAGTTGTTTTTCCCCTTAGTCTTGCTTCCCATGGGACCGTACCTACCAGCTCTCTCAGGTTACCAGAATCTGCCTTCCTGAAATCCGTTGTCTCTATTTTGCACTTCTCCCTTCTACCATTCCTTAGGATCATGAACTCTATGATTTCATGATGACTTTCACTCAAGCTGCCTTCCACTTTCAAATTCTGAAACAGTTCCTGCCTATTTGTTAAAATCATATCTAGAACAGCTCCCCTCCCCCCCCCCCCAGTAGCTTTTTCAACCTTCTGAAATAAAAAGTTGTCTTCAATGCAGTCCAAGTACTTATTGGATAGTCTGTGCCCTGCTGTGTTAATTTCTCAACATATGTCTGGATAGTTGAAGTCCTCCATCAACCCCAAATCCTGCACTTTGGATGATTTTGTTGTTTAAAAATAGCCTCATCCACCTCTTCTGCTTGGGTAGGTGATCTGTAATACACCCCTAGCATGACATCACCCTTGTTTTTTCACCCATTTTAACCTACCCTGGAGACTCTCAACAAGTCTGTCCCCTACAACCATTTCCACCTCACTCCAAATGCATACATTTTAAATCTGAAGCAACAATTCTTCCCTTTTTCCCCCACTTATTCTTCCTGAGTAAGGTGTCCCCTTCTATACCAATATTCTAACCATCTGTATTATCCCACCTGGTCTCTGTGATGCCAACAGTGTCATAGTTGTGTTTATGTATTAGCACTTCAAGTTCTTCCTGCTTATTACCCATACTTCTTGAATTTGTATATAGGTATTTAAGATACTGATATGATCTTGCCTCCCAGTTCTGCCTTGTCCCTCCTTTTTCTCCCATTTCCGACCCATCTCCTAAGTCTCCATGTTCTTCACTTACCTGTGAGCTTTGGTCACCTGTCCCCGTCTAACCTAGTTTAAAGCCCTCCTCACTATGTTAGCCAGTCTGCATCCAGGTACGGTCTTCCCCTTCCTTGAAAGGTGAACTGCATCCCTTCTTAGCAGTCTTTCCTGGAATAGCATCCCGTGGTCGAGGAAGCCAAATCCCTTTTGGCAACACCATCTTCGCAGCCAGGCATTCACCTCCAGGATGCACCTGTCTCTGCCTGGGCCCCTACCTTTGACAGGAAGGACTGAACCTGCACGCCAAACTCCTTCACCTGTACCCCCAAAGCCCTGTAGTCACTCTTGATCCACTCAGTGTTACACCTCGCAGTATCATTAGTGTCCACATGGATGAGTAGCATGGGGTAGTCATCTGAGGGCCGGATAATCCTCGACAATGCCTCTGTAACAGCTTGGATACGGGCCCCCGGCAAGTAGCATATCTCCTGAGATGACATGTCAGGGCGACAGATGGGTGCCTCCGTCCCCCTCAGAAGAGAGTCTCTGACCACCACTACCCTACGTTTCTTTCTCGCAGTGGTGACAGGAGACCTCTCAGCCTTAGGGGTACAAGGCTTCTGCTCCTTAGCTGTAGGGGGTGATTCCTTATCTCCTGTATCAAGAAGAGCATCACGGTTTCCTAGTACTACGTTGGGAGCAGGGGTGGAGCACTGCCTGCTGCCAGAAGTGACTAGCTGCCAGTGTCCCCCTGAGCCATCTCCTCCTCCACCAGTGGTGTGTCAGCAGTCTTGTGTATTGGGACAGCTACCTCAGCTGTCTCGACATGAATACTGTCCAGGAATTTCTCAGGGTTCAGATGCTCCTCAGCCTAGCCACCTCCTCCTGTAGCTCTCCCACCTGCTTCCTGAGAGTTTCCACCAGCAGGCACCTTTCACACTGGATGGTCCCCCCCAGCCTGGATATTAGTAAGTGGGAATTGCAAGTCCCTGTAAAACCACACCAGGGTCTGGGTAGAGACATCCATGGTCAGGTGCTCTGTCTGGCTACAGGTGCAGGCTGAGGAGACAGAAGCAGTGCTGGCACAGGTGTTGCGGGTCTTCCTTACCATAGTAGGCCTCCCTCTTTCAAATTCCCTCTTAAGCTCCCCTATGTGCAGCCCCTTGTCTGCTTCGCTCCTCTGGTCACTCTGCCTCTGGCTTTTAAAGCCTGCTTGTCTAGGTCAGGCCTACCCCATCCTTAGTCACACAGGGAAAGGCTGATCCTGAGGCTGATCCAAGGCAATCAAGGGAACAAAGGATCAAACACTCCTAGACAATCCCAACTGCCACAGTAACTGAAACCGAAATCACCTGAAATCAGAATCAAAATTCGAAAGTCAGACAGTCGAGGAAACTCACTCACACCAAAAGCTAGTACTTTCACCTGGTAGCCTGTTCAGTGGCAGGATCTCTTGCTCTCCCTCTTAAACTCCCCTGTCTGCACCCGCCTGTCCGCTTCGCTCCCCTGGTCAGAATTAGTTTTCACATTGGCTTGAAACTAACTTGGTAATATATAGTGCTTTGCATGCTGGAAACATTATACAGGTTAATTGTCTAGGTAATTAGTTAATTGTTGCAAGTCGGAATAACTTTTGTCATGTTATAGTTGACTAAACTGAGGGTGAAGTGATTTTTGCCCAAGGCTACACAGTGAGGCAGTGGCAGAATCAGGAATAGAGCTAGGGAATCCTGACTCCTAATGGCATGTTCATTCTAACTACCCTCCTCTTAGCTTTATTAACATAATTACATTATTGTGAAGGAGAGCCATAAATGTACATACCTCTTAAGAAAACTGCTTCATAATCCCTGTTCTGAAGAGCTAAGCATCTATTCTGGTGTAATTCAAACAAATAATGCACAAAAATGGGATGGAACCAGAAAAAAAAAGGTTGAAAGGTGAAGCCAAGAATTTGAAGAGGAGAGGTACGTCACTTGGTGCATGCGTGAGAAAAAGGAAGCTGTTTTGACTTTGGTGTGGCATAAAAAGAGATACAAAGTCAAAAGTTGCAGGATGCAAAGGAAACACTTAGGAAAAAATGATTAGCTGGGGTGCAAGGTACAGGATGGAATAAAAGAGATGAGAGTTGGTGGGATGGAGGAATCATGGGAGACAGAATTGTGCACAGCTTTGAATATAAGGGTGAGGTGACTAACTTGATATAGAAGAGGAAAAGAGGAAGGCAGTGATGGGTTTAAGGAGGGGAAAATGTGGTTAATGTAGGAAAAGAATATGATTTTCGGAGCAGCAGTTTTGATGGATTACAAGGGGTCTTAGGTTTAAAAAAAGACATGCTACAGCAATCAAGGCAAGAGATGACAAAGACATTAATCAGATCAGGGAATTAGTAATTAGGATGGTTGAGGAAAAATGGATGTTAGAGAAACGGTAGAGTTGGAAGTTACAAGACTGAGCTTGGATATGAGACAGTGCTTGACTACATTTCAGTCCGTCCAGAGCAACAATGGTTTTGTGCTCTCCCATTCCTTTCTACTCTCCCCTCCCCCTCCCCACCAACCAACCCTTATGTAAAGGTGGTCATTCCGTATCTCTTCTCTGTTGACTAAAATCAACATGCCAAAATGTAATGGAGTCTTACTTAAATGGTTTTTTTCACCAGAGATGATGATGTATCTGCTGTCATGCTGATGTACTAATCACACAAACATCTACTGTTTCATCAGCAGTTAGACAGAAGTATTGCACAAATGTACAAAACGATATAATATCTACATCATCTTTGCAACATTCAGTTACATGTTTCTTGGGTAACATGTCTACTTCTTTAGAAGAAAGAAACAGCTTTTAGCTTCATTTCAATTATATTTTAGGTATTGGTCCAGTTAACATAAAGTGAAAAATCCCATCTGTTCAATTGTCATGCAGAAGAATGTTTTATCTCGAAGCACATTATCACATCTAAAATTGACAGCATAATCTGTCTGTTTTTCCTTGCTTCTCTTTGGTACAGCTTTGATTAACAGGAAAGAATTCTCTCATAACGTGCCTCAAATGACAGGTTGCCTTCTGCCTTTTCTATAGTGTCCCAATGACCAGCAAAGTACTGATAGCTGAACGGTATTCTCTGTCTATTCTGCTTGCTTTTTTTCCACCTAGTCCTTGAATTGTACAGCAACCAGTGCATCTCTTAGATTGCTAGTAAGATAGTACATGCAAAGACAGCATTTCATCCTTACGAAGGTACTTCATTTAGCTATAGTTGGCGTTACATTGAGCAGGACCAGCACGTTTTCATTATCTGTATCAGTTTACAGGCTGCCCGCAACTTGTGACATGATTGGCTCCAGGGTTAGCGTCGCAAGTTGGGGGCGTTGTAACTCGAGCCCGCATTTTCCACAGCCGTCGTACCCCATTGTAAATGCGGGGCCGAGGATGTAAGTCTGGGGATTTCAGCCCCTTCCACACTTACGGAAAAGGTCGTAAGTGTGGAAGGTCGTAAATCAGGCCGTCGTAAAGCGGGGGCCTCCTGTATGCTGGTTGTGTCCTTTTGGGTCTGATTAGATGAAGGTATCTGATAATGCCCATTATCTTTGTGGTGTTTCTCTAGGCAGGGAAAAAAATCCAATTTACAAATTATTTTGTTGTACAAAAGAAATAGTTAGTGCTCTCTTATTATGGGGTATCTCCAAAACAGATTTAACTTTGTGCTTGGAATAATTGGAAAGTCAGAATTCTTAGCTGATGTTGAATCCTTTTAGTTCACATTGACTCAATTGGTTAATTCTTAACAACATTAATTGTTATCTTAAAATTATTGTAAATGCACTCTGTTGTTTGTTTATACGAAGTAGCATCTAGAGATCCCAGTCAAGATCAGATCCCATTGTGCTTGGGTGCTGTATAAATGCTTAGTAAGAGATAGGAGTTGACAGTATAAGTAGGATAAGACAAGAGGTGGGAGGGAAAATGGCATCACAGATATGACTGGTTCATTTTATAATTTGGGGAAAGGAGAGTGCAGGTTTTTTCTCATGCAGTGAGCAACTTTGGTCATGTTCTCTGAACTTCTGTGGGTTGACCAATATTACTTAGTTGGGCTCTTTTTTTTTTTTTTGTGTACTCTATCAGTCTATAACTATCTGTTTTCTTATACTTAGATTGTGAGTTCCTATGGATAGGGGGCATCTTTTTTCTATTTTTACAGTGCCTTGCACAATGAGGTTTTGGTCTGTGAGTAGGGCTTGAAGGCACTAAGGTACTACAAATAATGAAGAATGACAATAATGGGGTTCAACAGTGCATTGAACTAGAGGCTAACTGTGAATGTGAGCTTCCCAGAGAGTATTTTGTGCTATTCTAATAAAACTGCTGGTAAATTAAAGTTTTTAGAAGTGAAATATGTTAAATGAAGAATGAAACCAGTGCACTAGGTTGGCAATGTTCTCGGCGGGAAGCACAGTGGGAGAAAATTGGCTAATGTTGAAAGAGGTCATAGAGTTGGCTCAAAAAGAATGTGCTGTTGGGCAAACCTAAATATTGGAATCAGTGTGGATGAATAATGGATTGTTTAAAATGACAGCTAAAATAGAGCTTTTGAAAACTAGTATATAGAGAAAAAACTTGCTGCACTGTTGGAAACTAAAGAGAAATTTAAGTGTGTTCGAAAAACAAAACTGGCACTTTGGGGTATGTAAATAATAGATTCTTTAACACAAAAAATATTGTAGAGTAAATAAATGAAGTGACTGTTAATAAAGCAGCAAAGCAAGCTACTAAAAGGAAATGGCGGAAGAATTCAGTAGTTTCCTCCCAGCGTTCTTTGTGAAGAAACAGTTTAATCACATCTCTAAAATCTGTTTAATGGGTACTGAAGAGGATATACTGGAAGAGAATGAGTTAGTGAAGCAGGTATCTTGGATAATAGGTAAATGAAGCTCCTTGTGATGATGAGTGAAAACTTGATTCTGGGTTTAATTTGCTAACAATTTTTTTTAATGTCCTTGCATGCTGGGGAAACTGCCATCTCATTGGAGACAGCAAGTAGTCCCAATATTTATTAAATATCTAGGAAAGATACTTAAAATCAGACCTTTAAAATCTAACAAGCAAAATGTATTTTAGCCTGCATTTATGTACAACTTCATGATGCATTTGAAAAATTCATAGACTGTCGAAAGGGTGAGTCATGATGGGAAACTACAAATATTGCTTACAATTACAGTTTCAGGGTATCTGGTAGCTTGATTATGATTACTGTAAGTCAATTCAAAATATAGATCAAGGTGTTCGTGATTCAAGCTTTTTTCCCCTAAAGCAAAAGCTTGAATCAGAAAAAGTAATATAGCTAGCCTTGTAAACATTAATTGTGCCACTCACTGTATTTAAGGTGCTTCTATATGTAGGGGGGGAAGTACTTTTCATTTTAAGATAATGACTTGTTTTATACTTTGAAAACATTTACTTGAATATATTGATATCCTAAGTGTGAAAGGGAAGGCCAGTTTTATTATTTTTTATTTATTCATTTATTTTATATGCTGTAGCCTTTTCTATAAAATTAATTTAGTATTGTTATATTACATCATTGTGGGTTTGGCTTTGGCTTTGGCATTGGTGGCTACACTTTTAAGTTCAACAGAGTGAAAGTTACTTCTATTACTTGTTTTAGATGTAGAGATTATAGGAACACAGAAAGACCAAGGATAGTGACCACACATACATTTATAACAACAGGGTTTAATAATAAATTTACAGTTAAGGTCATGATTACCCAAACATACAGAAATTTTATAAAGATCTATGAACAAGTTACCAATATAGCTATATCCACATTCTTCATGATAGTCCTAAGATTTGATGGATGCCTTGCCAATTTGATCATTGGTAGAGGGATGGTTTCTGTTGGAATTTTCTCAGAACATATTTTACTCAACTTCAGACCTCTGTTTTATCTTGTCATTTGTGTGCATGAAAGTGTTGACCCTTTTTTCTTTTTTCCCCCAAGAATATTGGGGTACCCTGTTTTTTCTATAGCATTTATGATTAATATGTACCCTGCAGTTAAGGCACATGTTGGAATAATGTGATTACCAGGTATTTTGTCGTCAAAATTACTCTTATGGTTAATTTTTTGCAGTGCTACCCATTGGCACATTTTTCTGTAATCTTGTGGCATAGGGTTATTCTTTGGTCACTTACTTACGTCAAGCATTTTTAAGCCTCTGGCCTCATATGGGTAAGTTGGCCATTTTACAGATCTACTTACTTAGATACCTAATACAGACTTATTCATTTTAACTTCTAATCTATCTTGCACTTTTATAAATCTACAACTTAAAACTATTTAGCATACCAGGACTAGATATGGCATGTTAGTTAATCATAACATCATACAACAAATGAATTATGAAATGAAGCAGTTGGATACAGCTCCCTGCCCTCCCCTTGACAGGGTGAGTATTTAAAAAAAGACAGTAAGAATCCTATCACATACATATTATGTGACAGTACACAGCAATTATTAGCTTAGTAATACACAGCAAACATAATGGACACAATATTTAAAATTTTATATTGAACTTAAATTTATAAATTTGTGTGAATTTTTACATTATTTTATACTTATTAGGAAGTAGGGTATTTTTAGGGATTATCTTAAGTAGTGGATTTATTTTCTAGAGACTTGTACATCTCACAACATATGAATAATAAAATCAAGTAAACGGCTATGATACTTTTTGTCAAGTTTAAGGTAAGACTAACTCTTGAGATTTTTTAATATCGGCAGATGTTGTTTTAAGACAAACTTTTAGTATTGATGGTGTATGGACAGCTATGAAGAATGTAAAATGTTTTGGGATAGTTTGAAGTAGGGTTCAAAATGTAGTTGTTTTTATATTATTGTAGTTATTGTCATATTTTCCAATTTTTCTTGTTTGTCTGTGCTACCCATTCATTTGAGTAGCTAAACTCTGACTATTAATTCAGTGCAAATCTATTTAAATATCATACTTCTGCCATTATCCTATCCCCCAATCTGGTAATCAGTTGCAAGCACAAGCTCTGGCTTCCAATTGTCCCAGTCGGTGCTCAACCCTCAGGTTGCCTCTAGCTGTGCCTCCATTTTATGCTTCCCCCCCAATGTCCTACTGTACTCCACCCCATCCCACCCAGTCTTCTCCCCCATTCTACTTCTTCCATGTCTCTTCCGACCCTCTTCTCTGAGTATGCCTAATCCCTGTTCCTCCTCCTGCCTCCCAGTGCCTCCTACACATCATGGAACAGCTGTTCCATGGTGTGGGGAGGCACAATGTAGATTGGCAGGGCAGCCAGTGGGCAGGAGACTCTAGGAAGGGGAACTGACTGTTGGTGGGTGCTTAATATTTTTCTGTGGATACATGAAGTTGATACCTCTGGTTGCAAACATCTTTTCTCCTTAGTGGGCATCATATGCAGATAGCAATTTGTCCTTCTTTTCCCTTCTCCCTCACCTCCCCCCCGAAAAACCAGCCAACCATAGAGAAGAATAATTTACTTCAGTTGTAGGCCAGATCCCATAGAATAAATGGGGTTAATAGGAGGTTATGTCTGTATGTTGTGTGTTTAATAGTTAGCATTCGAGCCCCATTAAAGATTGTGAAACTTGGCAGTATGTAGACTAGGTACCCTGCAGTAATTTGGGGGACCTCCTGGAGTATTTGAGATATGCCCATGTTCTAACAACTGCTAGGACACAGATTTCTGATGGGGGGCACTACACTGTACTATGTAATGATACTCTGAGAATGCATGGGATTTTAGGTGCTTTCATTAGTTCAGAGATGCTATCTGCTATATTTTTATTACATGGCACTTTTTTTGCAAGGGCAACATTAAGCTGCCAAGTGAATTATTGCCAGATTAATATTATGTTCTCTGGCACTTTAAACAAAGGAACATTGTTTAACTTTCTCCAGACCTGAAATTTTGCATTTTATAATGGAAAATGTAACAAAATGCTCTTTGTGATTTTTTTTTTTTTTTTTTAAAACACAGCTAGGTCTGACCAGCTTCAACCATGATGCATGCAAAAGTAATTTCTTATTTCTTTTAGGAGGGATGGGAGATGACAGTCAGAGGTGTAGCGAGGGGAGCAGGGGGGGCAGTTGCCCCCGGGCACCACTCTAGGGGGGGTGCCAGGCTGGGCTGCGGGGAGGGAGGGAGAGGTGCGGGGTGCTGGGCTCACCTGGGCTGCAGGAGGAGGGAGGTGCCGGGAACCTGGTGCTGGACTCAATTGGAGGGAGGGAGGGGCAGGGAATCAGCGCTGGGCTCAGCATGTCTGCGTGGTTTGGGGGGAGGTACAGGGAAACAGAGCTCAGCTGGCTTGCAGAGTGAGAGGTGCAGGGTACTGGGGTGAGGGGGGGGGACTGGCTGGGCTGGGCTGCGGGGGGAAGAGGGAGGTGCAGAGCTCAGTTTGGCTGCAAGAAGAGGAAGTTGCTGGAAACCGGGGCTAGACTCAAGGGGAGGGGCAGGAAATCAGAGCTGGGCTCAGCAGTTCTGCGGGGCTTGGGGGGGAGGTGCAGGGAAACGGGGCTCAGTTGTGCTGAGGGGGAGGCATGCAGGGAACCAGTGCAGGGCTCAACTGGCCTGAAGTGGATGGGGGAAGGCATAGGGTAGCTCAGCTGGGCTGTAAGGGGCTGCAGGGAACTGGGGCTGCACTCCCTTGGATTGTGGGGGATGGTTTTGGGGGAGATGCAGGGAACCAGCGGGGATGGGCACCTCAGTTGGGTTGCAGGGAAGGGAGGTGCAAAGAAGCCTAGTGAGGAGGGGGAGAACCAGGAGCCCTGAAATGACCTTCCCTGGTCCAAAAAATCCCTCATCAGGGACCAGTCAGGTCCAGAGGGTGCCAGACCAGGGAGGCCCAAGTCCCCTCCTTGCACCCTCCCTCCTAGCCAGATACCCTACCCCCAATTTGCTCCTGCTCCCTCCCCCTGGCCAGACACCCTACATCCAGCCTGCTTCTGCACCCTACCTACCAATCCGACCTTGCCCTCTTCTACCACCAACCTCCCTCCCAGATCCTGCACCCCCTTCCTATCCTGCTCATTGGCAGCCTCTCACACACGCTGAGCCCCTTATTTTTCTCCCCACTTTAGAACCTAAGGGGTCCATGAAATTCATCAGAAAAGCAAATCTAGCCTATGGAAAGCCCTGAACCTCAGTCCTCCCTGTCCCTTTCCCTTGCCCCTTGGAGCTGGAATGCCAGAGGAGTGAGGTGTCTCAGTGGGGGCCACCTAAGTGAGGGTTGGGGTTTTGGGAGGAGTATTTTTGTTTCTCATTTGTGTGGTTCTCATCTGATTTTACTGTGGATCAGTGGCACCGATCCAAAAAAGGTTGCCTACCCCTGCCATAACTAAAGAAAACATTGAAACCTTTTTTATTGGACATAAATTAATATTTTACTTTATTTAAACTGAAGTTTGATGAACTAATATGAGAGAGTTAACATTTAATCTGTTTAATAATTGAAATTAAAGCATTCTCCCCAGCTGCAGCACTAGCAAAATGGCTTGGGCATAATTGTGTAATTAAAGGTGGGTTTCCATTAGCAACTGTCGGTCTGCGGAAAGGTTTACATTGAGTCATGTGGTCCACGGGCCAAAAATCTTGAGAACCACTGGAATAGAGGCACCCTTGGCCTCTCCCCCCAAGAGACCGCTGCAGGCTCCCTGCTGTTCCACAAGAGCCCACAGAGAGATCAGGTCTGTTACCACAGTGGTAAATCACCATGTTGCTCCAGTATGGATGATGGACAGACTCTTTGTGAGTCTTCCTCAGCCAAGCAGTCAATTTAAACAGCATGGTAAGATGCCACATGAAAACATTTGGTACGTCCACGGAGAGGCAGGACATTTTGTCTCTCTCCAGAGAGAGTTGTCATGACTTGTGTCTCTGGGTGAGCAAGACCCTTTGTGAGCTCTGTGAAGAGGTAAGATGTTTTGACTTCCAGCTTCAAGGGATTTGTTCTTCTATCTTTGGGGAGCACGTTGCTTTGACCTGAATGAAGTTAGCTGTAACAACGCATTTCTGTGTTATTCTGTTATTCTGACACAAAGTGAAACCTGTGCTGAAGACCCCACATTCAGTGAGAGAAAGCGCTGCTGTCAGAAACAGTAAATTCAAAGTCGCTTCAATTTTCTTCAAAGATCATCTCTACCAGGCAGTGGGGCTTTTACTGATTGGTCCCTTATATGTTTGAAGGGTGACTAAATGTTATCTGGATCTTCTTGGGTCATATTAACAGATTGTTTTGGGCTCAATCCTAGATTAAAATTAAAATGTTAATTAGGCCCTTTGTAAGCAGGTTGGGAAGTGGTCTCATTTGGCAATTATTATTCAGTATTATTTACATAATATACACATTCATAGAATCATAGAATACTAGGACTGGAAGGGACCTCAAGAGGTCATCGAGTCCAGTCCCCTGCTCTCATGGCAGGACCAAATACTGTCTAGACCATCCCTGATAGACATTTATCTAACCTACTCTTAAATATCTCCAGAGATGGAGATTCCACAACCTCCATGGGCAATTTATTCCAGTGTTTGACTACCCTGACAGTTAGGAACTTTTCCCTAATGTCCAACCTAAACCTCCCTTGTTGCAGTTTAAGCCCATTGCTTCTTGTTCTATCCTCAGAGGCCAAGATGAACAAGTTTTCTCCCTCCTTCTTATGACACCCTTTTAGATACCTGAAAACTGCTATCATGTTCCCCCTCAATCTTCTCTTTTCTAAACTAAACAAACCCAATTCTTTCAGCCTTCCTTCATAGCTCATGTTCTCTAGACCTTTAATCATTCTTGTTGCTCTTCTCTGGACCCTCTCCAATTTCTCCACATCCTTCTTGAAATGCGGTGCCCAGACCTGGACACAATACTTCAACTGAGGCCTAACTAGCGCAGAGTAGAGCGGAAGAATGACTTCTCGTGTCTTGCTCACAACACACCTGTTAATGCATCCCAGAATCATGTTTGCTTTTTTTTGCAACAGCATCACACTGTTGACTCATATTCAGCTTGTGGTCCACTATAACCCCTAGATCCCTTTCTGCCGTACTCCTTCCTAGACAGTCGCTTCCCATTCTGTATGTGTGAAACTGATTGTTCCTTCCTAAGTGGAGCACTTTGCATTTGTCTTTATTAAACTTCATCCTGTTTACCTCAGACCATTTCTCCAATTTGTCCAGATCATTTTGAATTATGACCCTATCCTCCAGAGCAGTCGCAACCCCTCCCAGCTTGGTATCATCTGCAAACTTAATAAACATACTTTCTATGGCAATATCTAAATCGTTGATGAAGATATTGAACAGAGCCGGTCCCAAAACAGACCCCTGCGGAACCCCACTTGTTATACCTTTCCAGCAGGATTGTGAACCATTAATAACTACTCTCTGAGTACGGTTATCTAGCCAGTTATGCACCCACCTTATAGTAGCCCCATCTAAGTTGTATTTGCCTAGTTTATTGATAAGAATATCATGCTTAAGTCTAGGTATACCACATCCACCGCTTCTCCCTTGCCTATATTCTTTCTTTGTAATTTGTCCTAGTTTCCATTTTTTATAGGACTCCATTTTATTTTTAGATCATGCAAGATCTAGTGGTTAAGCCAAGGTGGTCTTTTGCCATATTTTCTATCTTTCTGACACAGTGGAATAGCTTCTTAGTATTGCCATCTTAGTATTGACATACACATTTCGCCGTACCTTTACATATAAAATAGCCCAGCCCCATTGACCTCCATGGGCAATGCATCTTGTAAGGAGTGATGGGGATACGATGAAGTTGTTTAAACAAATATTTTGTAATTGTAGAAAAAAATTAGTGTGTCTGAAAACTGTAGGTACTGGAGGTACTTATAAATTTTTTTAAAGGGATACTTTATAAAAATAAGGTTAAGAAACACTGCTCTAAACCATTCCTTTTGGCCTCCCTGTTTCCTTTCTCCTTTGACAAGTTGGGCGGGTAGCAGTTTTGGTAAAAAATATATCAGACATGTGCACGCTCTACCTCAGCTGGTGCTGGATAATCAGAGCCTCAGTTCTAAAGGAGTTGACATTACCGAGGTGATCAGTCCTCCCATGTTTTGTTGTGGATTTTCCAAAGATAATGCTGGTGTTTTCTATAGGTCACCCACATCTCCCAGTCATAGCAGAGACTTGGGATTAAACATGGCTTTCTCAACTAAAAGTCTTATACGTGTTCGGACATTGTGATTGTGAATACCTGGCAAGGCAGTCTGCCAAAGGCAAGGCTGGCCTTGATTTTTGATATCTATGGCTTCAGTTGAATGGCTTGTGTGAAATTTGGAAGAGCAGCTGAGAGAGACCTCTCTGCTTTACTTAAGGATAGAATTTCACAGCCACCTGAAGGAAAAAGTCCTCGTGGCAGATTGAAAGCCTCGCTTGCAGTGTATCCTCAGCCTTAGGCCACTTATTGCTTCAAGAAAGCGAGGGCGATTCTTGTGTTGTGTGTTAGTTTATTTAAAAGTTTTTTCTTAGTGTTATTTTAACAGGTAAGTTAATCTCTTGCGTTCACTGACGTAGCAAAGGAGGTGTGGGGGAGGTAATTGCCCTTCTGCTCCCCCTATCATATCTCTGCTCGCCTGCTCCTCCTCCATCCACCACCGCCTGCTGAAGCCTCCTCCCTGCCTCTGCACCCCCAGCCCAACCTTCTTCCCTCTTCAGCAGTGGGATAGTGCCTGCCCCAAACTGGAGGGGGTGGGGGAAGACACGGTACAAGCTCCCCCGCCCCCATTGGGCTGAGCACCAGGTTTGGAGCCCTGTCACGTGGTGGTGGGGGGGGGCGCAAATTTTGTTTTTGCCCCTGGGCACATAACACACTCGCTATGCCTCTGATGACAGTTTCATGTTACAGGTATAATGTACTAAAATACTTAGAGCCATGGTTTTCATACAACTATCAACAGCTTGACTTACATATTTCTACATTATCCTTAAATATCTTCTTAGGTTTATCTACTATATTAGTATATTTTGACTTGTGTTTGAACTGTAATTAAAACTGTTTTTTTAATAATCTCCTATATATTTGAGAGCATTTTTGTGTCTAAGAACTCCTACTAAACGATAAAGCTAGGACCCTCAAATTTGTTACACAGCTTCCTCTTATAAGCAACATGAAGATTTGGTTGTGCCAGGAAAATTGGATGTGCCTGAAATGGGACTGTTTCTCATAAAACAATATAGAAAAGAGACAGAATCAACAGGCTGGTGAAAGTGGCTGGCTGGGGGCATGGTCTCTCCCATCTGGGACAGCCCCAGCCCTGAGTTTCCCACCACCCAGATGCCCTTTAGGGAGAGGAGTGTGTGTGTGGGGAGCTGAAGCTTTCACCCTCCCAATTTGTATGGAAACATTGCTGAGTGTTTTCCTCCATCAGGGAGTGAGGGGAAAGTGCAGTTTGCTGCATTCCTCACTCTGGCTGGGGAGCACAGGGGGCACATGAGCAGTGTACTTTATCACACCCTGTGAGGGACAGAAAGGGGAAGAACCAGGGCCCTGGTATGAATCTTGGGCCCCCCAAGACGGGTGCATAAGCATGTGTACGTACGTATACACACACTCACACTCACGCATTCTCTCTCTTTTCCTCGACCCTGACTCCTCCATCCCCCATACCTGCTTCCCTGATTCCCACCTTAAGGACTTGAGCAATGCTGTGTAAATGTGCTAGTAGGTCATAAGATGTAGGACACATGGAACATCAAGAGCAGCAGTATCTAGCCTTTATAATTTGGAGTGCCATTTCATCTGTGGAATCATGTTACTGAATCAGTCTGTTTGATGCTGTATTAACATGGTAGCGGTTTTCGGGTGTCACAGGGAGGAGGGGGAAAAATTGTTCTCCTTGGCCTCTAATGATAGGACAAGAAGCAATGGGCTTAAACTGCAGTGAGGGAGGTTTTCGTTGGATATTAGGAAAAACTTCCTAACTGGCAGGGTGGTTAAACACTGGAATAAATTGCCTAGGGGGTTGTGGAATCTCCATCACTGGAGATATTTAAGAGCAGGTTGGATAGACATCTATCAGGGATGATACAGACCATGCTTGGTTCTGCCATGAGGGCAGGATACTGGACTTGATGATCTCTCAAGGTCCCTTCCAGTTCTAGTATTCTGTGATTCTATGATTCTGTCGTCATGCATCAGTAGAGCATCCGAATGTCACACCACTGAATTTTCACTTTCACTTCCTACCCTTTGGCTACTGAAAGGAGTGGAGGTGAGCCTATCCTTCCTGGTGGAGGTGCTGATAAGCCAGTTGTGAGGGAAGTTCCACACCACTAGAATCATTTTCAGCACTCTCCTTTTTGTTCTGTATCAGGAAAATCAGGCGGCACTCTGCTCCCTCTGCCAGACAGCAGGGACAGTTGAGTTGACAGTTGATTAGAGTCTACAAAAGCCATATGTGGAGCTTTGAGCAGCCATGTATGTCTTGATTCTCTGATGGCCTCCCAGGTCTATTTGAGTCTGAGACTCCAGGGAGAGTCATTTACAGAGGAAAGGGCCTCTCAGTTGAGGGAGTTACGGAATAGCTATTTTAAAACAAAAATCAACAAAGGGAGCCCAGCACTTAGCAAGAAAACAGTATTGTATTAGAGAATGTTAGGTCCCTGTTCCCTAAGCCTGCCCCTACCTCTTACCCTTTTCTTTTCTTGTTTTCTTCTAAGTTGAACTTTGTATCAGTTATTAAAAAAAAATTCAGTGTATAATGGTTAGAGGAATTAACTTATTTAAAGAATGTTAAGTTACAAAATATATTTGTTAGTTGTTAGTCATTGACCATTATTGAAACTGAATCGGAAAAACCAACTTTTTATTCCCCTTTTCTATCCTCACATTTAAAAAAAAAAAGTACTTTACCATGTTTTATAGTGCAGCCAACCTTTTAAATCAATTATCTTGCAGCTGTCATTATAATATAGCAATTTAATTTAAACTTCTTAAGCATGTCAGTGTAATAATAGGAAAAAATTCTTGATGTTAGGGAGTTATTAAACTACATGAACGAAGACTAAATTAACTATTAATACTGTAGCAACAGAAAATTATGGAATGTGTAGGTTTTTGACTCTGGGACATAACTGAGGGCTTGTCTACACTTAAAACACTGCAACAGTGTATCTGCACCACTACAGCTGTACCACTCGAGCCCTCACTTCAGACAGGACACTCCATATACCAAGAAGAGGGCTTCTCCTTTGGCAGAGGACTGCACCTCTTTGAAAGGTGGTAGTTAGATTGATGGGAGAATTCTCCTGTAGGCCTACTGCTCTCTATGCTGGGGATTAGGTTAGTTTCAGTACGTCATTCAGGGATATACATTTTTTCACACCTCTGTGTGATGAAGTTGTACTAGCCTAATTTCCTAGCGTGGACCGGGCCTGATGCACAAAAAATACTAATGAGATTTTATTCACATGAAACACTGCTGACAATTTAGAAAAAATTCAGTTAGCTTCCTCCTAAATACATCTACAATTTGATGTACATGCACTCCCTCAGTTATGAATATCCAAGTTCTGGTCCTGCTTGGTGGGAGGAGACACGGCTCCGTGCACTACCATTCTGCCAAGGCTGGCGCTAGTTGCAAGTACTGGGAAGCTCTCCTCTTTCCTCACATCCAGGCTTAGCCCCTGCAGCTCTCATTAACTGGGAATCAGGGACAATGGGAGCTGTGAGGGGTGGTGCCTGCAGGTGAGTTCAGGGTAGCATGCAGAGCCACCTGCTCCCTCTCCTGCAGTCCTGCACCACCAAACGGGAGCTGCCGGAGCCAAGTGTCCTGCCCCCCAACCCACTGCCCCAATCCTGAGCTCCCACCCAGACCCCACACCCAACCTTCACCTCCTACTCTGAGCCCCTCCCACATTTCAAACCCTTGTGACCCAGCCTGGAGCCCATTCCTACACCCCAAATTCCTCCTTCCCAGCCCCACCTCAGAGCCCACATCCCCACCCAACCTCTGCCTCAACCCACAGCCACCTCCTGCACTCTGAACTACTCACTTTTGATCCTACCCCAGAGCCTCCGGGCCCCTAAAATGTAATAGCCCTGGGCACCCGGGAGTCCTGTACTCCTCTTCAGAACCTCCACCTACCTCCACATCTTCCTGTAATTAAACCTGCCTTTCCTCAAGCACCAACTAGCATGCAGTGTTAAAATTTACTAAGAAATAGTTTGTTTTCCTGTTTTGTTTAATTAGTATTGTAACTGTTACTTTCTACTATTTTTCATTGCAAATATACAGTATTTTAGTTACATTATGAGTTAAATAAGCTTTTGTTGGCCAGCCTCCAAACCTAACCACCATTTATAACATTGTTTCTATGGGAAAACGTGTTCCAATATTCAAACAACCAGCTTACAAATGAACTTTGGAACACAACCCATTTGCAAGTTGGGGACTTCCTGTAATTTTTTTGGTTTCTCCTTTTTAGCTATCTGTAATCATATTTCCCCACTTTTTTTTTTAAGATTACCAAAACTAAAATACTACAAAAATTGTCATTCCAACAGTCATTCATTCTTTTATTTCTGTATATTCACTTTTTATGCTTAAGAGCATTAGTAAATAATTGCTGTTTTCAGCGTCTTCAGGGTCAGATTGGGAAGAAAAACAGAAATGAAGTTCATTAAGTAGATAACTAGTAAGGTGCTGGTAGATGATGCTCAAGGATGTGTAACATAGTTTCTGGGTTGTATAGGACCAGTCAAACTTGTGCATTGAAGATGGCTTCCTTTGTATTTTGAGTTTTGAAGGGAAGCTGAGGATTTAGAAAACCTGGGTCGCTTCAAAAATGCAAAACTCAGTTAGGTTTTAGGTAGCTGGAAATTTTAGCAACTTTCCTTTGGAATTGCTGTGGCCTCTGATCTAACAAAGCATATTGTCTCTGATCCTAGATATTATGGATAGAGCGGAAATTAAGTAACAGCCTTTTTATGGCTAATTTGACAGAATCTGTGGCAAGGCCTACATCTAGACAGAAACTAGTGACACACTACTGGTGTGTCAATGTGCAGGCTTCATTATTTTACATGGTTGGTTGGTGTTGGAAGAGATTAGTGTACATTTTCATCATTCCTCTAAAACCAACACATAAACAAAACCTTATACAACAAAAAATAATTTCCTCTATCATCTGATCAGGATTTGTGACTTGACACAAAGTTCTTATTAGTCGGAACTATAGTTTGAGCAGAAAAGGGTTCTGTTACATCTGAGTGGGATGTAGGTGTCTTAGTACTCATTAGGGTATCAAGGAGGCAGTAGTAGACTTATTATGGCTATCTGAAAAAGTGACTCCAGACTTAATGCTGAATAGACATTCAAAATTGTTCCCCTGACCTATATCCTGTTATGGAGGATTCACATTAACAACTAACATCCTGTTGATGCCAACAAAATCTTTGTCTTTGTGGGCTAAAATGTGATGATTTGCCCAATGAAATAGTGGAGGGATATTTAAAGATCAACCAGTTGTGAAAGTCAGGAAATATGAGGAACCTGGAGCTTCTGCTAGTTCAAGCAAAGAGTGATGCAGTCAGAGTAACAGGGAGAGTTGTGTTGGGTGTGTGTAAAGAACGATTGGGAAACATTTTAAAATTAGGGCTATAAAACCTTATGCTTCAGTCTGCAAATGAGCAAAAGCTTTCCTCCATGGGTAGCTTATTCCATATTTATTCACTATTAAGGTTTCTTGCAGTATCCTCTGGCGCATCTGGAACTGCATGCAGACAGGACACTGGACTCGGTAATTTAGGTATGGGAAGTACTAATGATGGTACTTGTACTCATGATTTTGGAGGCAGGAGCTCTTTATCCAGCAGTTAGGTGTAATTTAGTGGGGTCATATGAACTGTGGTCTCAACAGTTTCTTGAGCCCAGAGATACCAGTGTAAATTATTCCTGTGCATAATGGCATGGTAAGAGACATGGGCAATGTCTATCATGTTTCTGTTAATTTATAGCTAATATTTGCTTCTATGTGAGGAAAGAGATATAAAAACATTTTATATTTGGGGAATCGGTTTTAAGACATCAGCTACTTTATTGTGAATTGTATTTGTTGGTGAAGTGGTGACGAAATGGACATGTAATAAACAGGCTACTTAGTTTACCAGGACACACTGCAATTGGCAAAACAACATTTTGCGTCTTTCACATGAGTATCTTTGGAAGAGAAAAATGGCTGTCTTTCTGAAGTAAAATACTTGAGTTGATATTATAAACCTTGTCTGTTGAATGATCTCCTTAAGCTACTGTTAGAAATAGCAATTTGAATGGAAAATTGTATTCTCTTTTAGCTGCTCTCAAGAGGACAGTGAACTGTTCAGATCTACGTGCTAACCATCCTAACCATTTAAATTAATTTTAGATGTTAACATTTCTTCTCTCCCACCAACATTTAATTAAAAATAAGATTTACACCAAAGAGAGAAGAAACAGCAATCCTTGTTTCTCTGAATTATACCTTCTTTATTCAAATATTTGACTATTTTGACACTTGAATTTTATCACAGCTAATTCCTGTATTTTCATCTCTGCAAAATATTGTAAAGTGAATAGTGAAAACCAGAGATCAAATAAATAACTCATTTGAAAACCTTTTAAAAATACCTTGAACTTGCTTATCTCTTATTTTACTAATAAATGCAACAAGCAACATAATATAATTTGTTTTTTGTTTAAAAATCAGGTCATGTGTTATGGATTTTTATAATTTAACTCTTTGAATGGTAAGGAAGTATAATGAGGGAAAAAATCACTTGTCTCAAGCTGGTAGGCACTATATCTAAGCTAGCTCTGTTTTAGTGCAGCTGAAATTCAAACATGAGAAAATTGCAGAAATTTACAATTCAATGTGGGTTTCATCAGGAAGAAATCCACAGATTGTTTTGACACTCAGTTAGAAATTCAGCATGAAGATGGACGTCTCATGAAATTTGCAGCTGCTGATTGAATTTATATTTCCATAAAGGCCATCAACAGTAGCAGCCTGCAGGGGTAGGGTAAGGGGGGGTGGGATGGGGATGACAAAAATTGTGAGGCTAGCATTTTTCCTCAGCCTTATAGTAGCAAATTACTTCTAATAAGGTCTTGCACTGTCCAAGATTAAAGAAAAATATAGGGAGCCAGAAGGGAATAATTCTCACTTGAATTGATTTGAACTAAAAATGTCTAAATTTGATTTCTAAATAGATGCTTAGTCATTTGTAAAATAAGTAAAATGCAGCCGTAAATCATAGGTGTTCTTAAACTGAAAAATAAAAATCGTACTCGTAATTACAGCAGGTTCATCATACAGGTAATTTGATTTTATAATCATTTCCCAAGATAGAAGACAAATGCTATAGAAACACACAAAAGTAGGTCGTCATTATTGGAGGGAGGAGAGAGAATCTCACTTATCCAGGGCTTTTTATAGAGATGTATTTTTCTGTGTAGCAACAATCCTATGTATATTTTAAACAGCAGAAAAGAAAAACAAACACAAAATCAGAACTATGATATTTAAATACTAATGAAACTATAAATAAGGGCTGTCATTTATATATGTGAGGTAAAAATAATTGAACAGATTTACTGTATTCTCTTTGCAGAAAGGTAAATGTTATTTTATGGTACGTTTCCATGGAAGGGAGTTAAATGTTTTATTAAATATTGGCTTTTATGATACATATATTGTCTTTTATTATCATCCTTGAGAGAATATAATTCCCTTAACAGCCTAAGTTTCAAAATACACTCATATCTCAACTACTAGGAAGTTAAACAGAGTTTTAGTTTCATCTCATTGCATACAGATTTGTGTCTGTAACTCTCTGCATAGTGAGGAGGCTATACCCGTTAGACTGTACTCTGAGGGCTTTATTCTGGAAAATACAATGAAGGCCTGTTTGCCCTACCTCCTTGTGCTGTAATCATGTTAGATTTCACAAGGATTAGAATGGGCATTGTTTGGATAAGAGACTTTCACTCAGCACTTAAATGATTTAGAAAGTGAAGATAATTCTCATTCATCAGTGCTTTTTCTTCAGCATCTGTACCACACAGGAGAGCAATATTCAGCAACAGGGTACACCAGGGCTATTGCTGAGGTCCTCAAAGTACGTGCTCCAGCTCTCAACTGGTTGCAACGAGTTTTCTTAGGAGGTTGATCCTTGGCTTTAGTTTCTCCTTTGTTTGTTCCAGATGGCATCGGAAGGAGAACATGCAGTCAAGTGTTATGCGTAGGTATTTGGGATGAGGCTCATAGACGTTACTTTTTGTGGGAAAAAGATTTATCAAGTTTTGTGGTGGCATTATGGTTGTCTACATGAAAAGCTGTAACCACAGTTTTGTCTGGATTCGGTTTGATCCGCCACTTCTGTAAGTAGTTGGATATAATCAATAGGTCGAATGTTAGCATCTGGCTGACAGTTTTGAGAGATTGCGATTGTGCAGCCACTGCAATATCATCTGCGTAAATAAACATTGCAGAGCCAGTTTTTGGGATGTTAGTGATAGAGATGTTGAATAACGATGGTGCTAGTATGGAGCCCTGAAGGAGACCGTTTTTCGGTGTTCTGGATCTGCTAATGTTGTTATTGAGGTGCACACGAAACTGGTGGTTGCCAAGCATTGCTGTCAATAGCCGAAGTGTCTGTCGGCACTGAATCAACCTCAATAGTTTGCATAGTAGTCCCTTGTGCCACACTATGTCGTATGCAGCTGACAGATCGACAAGAGCTGTGCTGGTCTTCATTTTTGCTTGAGCCAGCTTCAGTTGTGATTGTGAGGGCCAACACCTAGTTGCACATACTTCTGCCTGGCCTGAAAGCAGCCTGATCTTTTGATAACCCAGCCTCTATAGTGGCAGACAAAAGAGCCATCAGTGCTCTCTCCATCACTTTGCTGGTAGCGGAAAGGAGCGCTATTGGTCTATAGTTAGAGGCACGCTCTGGTGGTTTTCCATTCTTAAGAATTGTGATCACCTTTGCTTGTTTCCAGTCTGAAGGAAGGCAGCTTGTTTGGTGGATAGACGTGAAGAGTGCAGCCAGCCAGTTCCTCCCCTTTGTTCCTAAGTTCTTCAGAAACTTGGGGAATATTCCATCCACACTAGCGGCTTTCTTGTTCTTTGTAGCTGCTAATGCTATTTTAATTTTTCTTCTGTATATGAAGCAGAGAAAGTGCAGTGATGCCCAGAATCCAGCAAGTTTTGAGTATGCTCACTTTTGATCTCTCTCCTGCTGTCTTTGTCTGATGACGTCTTTGATGTTCTGAGGACATGGGAAACAATTTGGCTGGCAGTTACTGCTGATGGTCATAGCTTTGGTGGCACAGCTGCTCCTAGATGACAAAGCAAGGACCATGCTTTCCTCCTGGAATTTTTGTAGCGTTGAACCAACTGGGAAGACGAGTGTTCGTCGTTCAGTGACTAGTTGATGACATTAGTTATGTCAGTTGGATAGTGCCGGTAGCACAAATCCAAGAAACATGTAATAGTAGCGCCACGGGAAGGCTGTCATCACGCTACCAGAAACAAAGTGCCCACACAAAGCTAGTCGACACTCAACTGAACAGTGCCATGCGAGTGGTAACGGGAACTTTAAAACCCTCTTTTGTAGAGTGATTACCGCTGCTGGTAAATATCACCCCACCAAGCATTTGTTGATGGGAGCAGGAATGCAGACTGTACTAATGTATCAACCGCAGCAGCCAAACTCTTCCCATCCAGAAATACCTCGATCAGCCTCCAACATCGCGTCTAAAATCCCACAAGTGTCCCTGGTAGCGAGTGAAGGAAGTCACAGCCAATGTTAAGGAACTATGGTGAGCTGCATGGCAGCAAGTTGACGTCCCAAACAAACATCTTGTGTCAGATCTCACCACTGAGCAGAAAGGCTTTGATCTTCCCCAGAGACTGTGGTGTGCTCTAAACTAGCTTAGGACTGGTCAGGGCAGGTGTGGTTATCTACTGCATAAGTGGAATTTGTTGTCATCTCCACTTTGTGATTGTGGCAGTCCACAAACTATGCACCACATTGTTGTGGAATGTCCAACACGAAAATGTACTGGTTCACTGGAGGATATCCACAATCTAACCAGCGACGCTGCTCGCTGACTGGAGAGTTTGGACATCCAACTTGGACAAAGAAATACAGCATTGAACACAACATTCAAAAGAAGAAGAAGCATCTGTACCTAAACCAGGTGTGGGGAACCTCAGACCTTGGGAGCCCTCGGCTTGCCTGGAACTGGCCCCTGAGGCTCAGGGCCACCCCAACATTGGGGAGTCTGCACTGGCTCTCCAGTCCTCCCGCTGCCTCCCCATGTGGCTGGAGCACACAAAATCTACTAGGCTGGGCCCCCCTAGGCTCTGGTGTGTGAGGCAATGTGGAGAGTATCTTTCTCATTCAGGGTCCACAGTGAGGGTTTTTTCCCGCTTCTCACTTGTGTGTGGGCCCCGACTGATTTTTTTCTGTGGGTCAGCGGCCCCCAACTCTAAAAAGGTTCCCCACGTGTGGAATGGCCATTGAAGTATTGTGTGACTGAAGCTTAGGGTTGCCAGATGGTTTCAACAAAAATACCAGACACACTTGACATTACATCACAATCTACGTTACATCTTATTTAGAAAATACTGGACACTTATATTTTCGTATTTATATTTTCTCAATTTGTTTCCCGAACAGAAAGCTCAAATACTGGACTGTCTGGTTCAAAATTGGACACCTGGCAACCCTAGTGAAGCTGCCCCTTTTCAGTAAAGTACGTCATTGGAAAACTAAGACTTGGATCATATAGTTACTTCAAGAATTTTTTGTAAGAGTAGACATTTTAACCCTTGTGTCCTGGTCAAATTACCTTTTATGGTAACTATACTTTATATGTCTCAATTCCTCCCTACAAAATGTTAGGAATTGTATTCACTTGCTATCCTAAACTGTTGCAAAGTAGTTTTGCCATGTTTTATTTCAGTATGCTGAGATACATGATTCATGTATGGTCTTGCATTTCAGTGTAGTATTTTAGCATTTTGAGATATTTAAGAATCAAATCATTTGGAAGTAGTGGATCTCCCTTCTGTGGAGGTCAGAAACTATCTAGGAACAGAAAAATTTTAATATAAAATCTCTTTCTACTGTGAAGTCTATATAAAGAGATGTTTCTACATGGAAACATTTCTATGGAGCTATTTGCTACAGTAGTGCTACAGATACTGACATTATATAAGATCACTACTACTTCATGTGCATGAAAATTGGGTTTAAAAGACTTAAACCTTCATTTGTTTTTCTTTATACAGGACCTCCCAAAACCTAGAATCTCTTGTCCGGCAACATCCGCTCCTGGATCAGGGAATTCTGGCTGGGAGCTCTAGTGGCAAGAGGGCTGGTGGCTTGGAGCCCAGCGGGACTGGGACTGGGGCTGGGACTGGAGCCCTGGTAGTACAGCCAGAACTGCAGCAGCCCCAGTAGCAGGGCTGGGGATGTGGCAGCTACAGTAGCCCCGGTAGCGGGGACCAGGGACATAGACCCGGTAACGGGGTCGGGGCCAAGGACACAGCAGCCCTGATAGTGGGGCCAGGGACATGGCAGCCTGGTTAGGGGGAACAACTAGGGCCAGCAGCAGGGAGGGGAGGTGGGTTGGGGGGCCAGTAGCAGGGGATCTCCCCATGTCCAGTAAATTCCCTTATTGGGGACGGGGGAGGTCCCGTGGGTGCCGGACTAGAGAGGTCCAACCTGTATATTATGCAAGGGCCTAGTCCTCCGAGAAAGGCTTAGCCTAAAAATTTCAATCTGTTGAGTTCAACTGCTCATGAACTGTCAGCAAAAAATGGGGAAAATTAATGTATATTTTTTCATCTTTGCATAACTAAAAAATGACCTAAGAGACTGTTCAAACTTGAAAAGAAAAAATCAATCTCTAGGCTGAATCAAGTATAGAAAGAATCCGTTCCCAAGAAGTGTTTAGTTGGCTTTCCACTGTCCCCTTGCCTTTTCCTTGGGAGCTTTGAGGCGAGCAATTTGTCACTCCAATTGTCTTGGTTCTCTGTAGTTTCTCATGTCTGCATCGGGGCTTTAATCCAAAGTTCTTTGATGCACCTCAGGTAATTCACAGTACACTAGTCTCATTGATAATATGCAAATGAAATGTCTGTTTTATTTTCAATTAACGTTGTGTCAACTCACTGCAGAAGTTTGCTGCAAACTGAAAGGGTAGTGTTCTTGAGGGTTATCTGTGGTCCTCTGTTTCACTGCTGAACAGTTGGCATCCTGAGATTCTTTCCCTGTGAATTGTGGGAAGCCTTTGCATTCTTATTTTATTTAAATCCCATGTTTCCATTATCTCTGCCCCACATTTCCTTTCTGGGTGGGTTTACATCTTTATCAATTGCTGTCTGCCAGCATGGACTCAGGAAAAACTCCAACCCACCTCAATAATGAATATAAATACATAAAGGCTGCTTGGGCTGTAATACAAGAGTGCTGAGCGAATTTGGTTTGAACGTTGCCTGTTGCACCACCAAGTAGATGATGAAGGAGCAGGGCAATATTCTATGGTAGCACCTGCAGTTCCTTTGCTATCAGGAAAACATTCTGAAACAGTGACAGCAGGATGTGGAGAAAGGGGACCAAGTAGAGCTTGATGGAACTAAAGGACCAGATGATGGATCAGCTACAGAAGGCTGATATCTGGCCCAGGAAACCAGCATGGATTGGTGAGAGATGATCATTCTGCAGACTTTGGATGTGGCAGTGGCAGGACACCTTCAGGATGGGGAGTGCTTTGTCTTTTGAAATCTGTGCAGAACTGACTCTGGCACTGCAATGGCAGCATATCAACATGTGGTGCCTCGTGCCCATAGCAAAGTGCCTTGTCATTGCCATCTGGAAGCTGGTCACCCCAGAATGCTACTTACTGGTTGGTAGCTAATCACAGCTGTAAAGCAGCAATAATGAGAAAACAGGTATGCAAATAAATGTTTGCATTTATTTTTTTTTAAAAGGAACAGATGCATACAAAATAATATTTTGAGCTGTTTTACTACAGCTCCAGTTTTGGAGCTTACTACGTAAATTTATATTCTGATGCATTAGAAATGGAATCACTCTGTTTTGAACTGTCCTTCAAGACTAAAATGTAGGGGTTTTTTTTACAGCTGCTGGGTATGTTTAATGTACTTGATATTAGACTTCATGCTCCCATACTTGTACTGAAATAAAATCTTTAAAAATGGAAGGAAAAAGATTTGCTGTAGTAATCATAAGCAGCAGAATATGGAAAATCTAAGCATTCTTCAGTATTGTACAGAGCAAAGCCACTGTCCATCTAAAATATGCATATCTGTATTACTCTTAGCTTTAAAAAGAGTGCTGGGGTGAGAGTAAAGTTGGTCTGATTTTGAACCAGAAATGAGAAGCTGCTGGTTGTGCTTCTAATAGTAACAATAACAGCACAGGTAGGAGAAATGCTATGCAACTCTTCCTTTGTATTCTTCCTTGAAACATTATTAATCTGAAATTATTACTTGCTTGGTGCTCTCTCTGAAACTACTGACAGTGAAATTTCTGTTATAAGTGCAACTAAAGCTTATGTCAAATACATTCTTCATCTCCCAGTCCTGGTACAAACATTATTTACCAGCTTACCATAAGCTTCCTGTGTTTTTGCTATAAATTACATGTCATGGAGTGCCCATTTCTGATTACTCTTCCCAATACAGTTCAGAAAACACATTCCACTTTCTGCTATAGATATAGTAAGTAAAAGAAATTCTATATTACTTTAATGTAATTTGAGTCTGCATGTTCCTTTGGAAAACCCAATGAATTAACTGTAGATGCTCACTGATGATAAATAGTTCTCCCCAGCTGCTGATTTATCTGCCTAGGATACTGCAGTAGTGTCTTTAACTATACACTGAAGACATTTGTCTAAATATTGAGCATGAATTGGGCTAGTGATGGCTCAGACACATGTGATTCTATTATTGTCAGTGTGCGCACACGGGGTTCTGAAAAGCTGCGATTCTCAGGCTGCTGCAGCTCAATTGTCTGTCATCAGGCTTGGCTATGTCTGTACTGGCCACAGAACACAAAGCTGAAGTGCTTCAGAGGTGTTACCCCTTGCTTCCCAAGCCAAAAGTTTTGCATTGGCAAAAGTGTGATCAGTATGTGATACGCAGGGGCCCTATCCTGCTGACAATGTGAATGCCACTTGCTGGGGGTGGAAGTATTTTGTCAGCAAAAGAACTGATAAACAGCAGCTGCACTGCCTGGCTTTTTGTGGCATGCATGTGTTGCCACTGATCTCAGGGTCTAGAGCCCTGCCAGGGCCATGTGGGGGTAGGGTGGGGGGATAAAGAAGGCAGTTTCCCTGGGACTCAGTGATTCTGAAGGGCCTGGGGCTCTGGCTGCTCCTGCCACAGTAGGAGCAGTGCTGCAGTGTGCTTATTCTTGACCTCCTGTGGAACTGTGGAAAGTGCAGATTTAGAGTAACCTTGAGGCTAATCTAAATACTGAAAACTCTGCCTTATAAATTTTCTTTGTATTTAACTTCATATTAAATAAACATTTAAAGTCATGCACCTTGTTAATTATTCCTTATTTTAGTATTCTTTCTTCCATAACATTTAATTATATATAACTTGGGTGCCATGGTGGCACGCATCCGAACAAGCGCCCATGAGCTTCATATTGGTGCACAAGACAACTCACTCCTCTCATGGATGGAACGTCTTAGAGGGAACACTGCCCAGGACCACTGTAAATATTAATGACAAGGTGGTTGGACTGGTCATTATGGGAGAACTTGGCTTATCCCCTAAAGTCCTGGTTAATGAAGCCATGTAGGCTACTTGGACAGAGGGAAGAAAAGAACACTTTAACTGTTACCTGAGCAGCTGCAGAATGGTAGTTGAGAGGGCATTTGGATGTTTGAAAGCCAGATGGCCCTGTTTATGAAATAAATTGGAAACAAGAGAAATAACGTTTTGACCGCTTGTAACTGCATGGTGCATTCTGCATGATGGTTTTGCAATCATGACAGCTGGTAAAAATGCTATGTAAGGGAGAAAATCTTAATGAGTGGGAGGGTGGGATGCAGAGACTTGCTCAGTAATTCAAGTATCCAACACAGGATGTTCCACAGAAATGCTGAGACCAAGAGGAATATTGTGAGGGATGCCTCTTGTTCATGTTTAGAAGGGGGATAAGTACATTGCAAGCACTGAAGTGTTGTGTAGGGATGGTAGAAGTGATGCATTTCCTATGTACTTCTTTAAAACACTATGAATATTTTAAAGTTTTATTTAAATGATTTTGGGCATTAAATGCAATGATGACTCATAATGGATACATTTTATTTTTGTATTATTAGACAACAATAATAAAACCAAAAATAAAGCTTTAATTGAACCAATTGAAAAATCATCATGGTTTTTGTATTTGAAAATATGTATAACTAAACACTCTGTTAACCAGTCAACTATAGGCAAACCTTTAATTCAGGCTACAATGCAAAAAACAAACAAACCTTGAAAGCACAACAGTACAAACTAGGGATGTAAGCAAGTAGTCAAGTGGAGTACTTGACTACTTGCTCCCCTCCCTCCTTGCTGCTTCTGTATTAGAGGCAGTGGGGGGGAGAGCCGGTGCTGGGGAAGCTGGTTTAAAGGCCGGTTCCCCTCAGCACCATCTCCGCAATGCAGCCTGCCCCACCCCCGCTGCCTGTCTCAATGGCAGCGGGTGTGGGGGAGAGAGGTAAGGGAGGCTCCTACAGCACTAGTCCCTGTCCAAGGGGGTCCTGGTGGGGAGTTGGGCCCTTTCCCACAGACAGGGGCTGCTGCCATGAAACATCCCCTGTTCGTGGCATCTCCTGCCCATGGCCAATCCTGGCTGCTGCGAAGAGGGGCTGCAGGACCCGGCACGTGCCAGGACCTGGGGTGCTGCTCCTCTGCATTTTAAGCGTAGTGAGAGCCACCGGGCTTTTACTACAATTAAAATGTAGGCACGCAGTAGTCCTGGAGCTAGCTTCCCCTTATCGACTAATTGTGTAGTCAATACAATTTGTATCAACTATACAATTGGCAAAATACCCATTCCTTAACATTCTTAGTACAAACAGTGTAAAAAACCAAGATGTATCTATGTGGGGGTGAGGGCTTAAAGTCAAGGTGAGTAGGCACCTTTCCTCTGTTTCTGGTCAAAATTATTGGGGTACTGCAGAGCTTCCAAGAACCAGTGTTCCTGCTGCCGAGAAGTTGAACATCAGAGGAGAAGTGCAATTCGTAACATTTTTGCAGGGGTACAGTAAAGAGAAGTTGCTGTTGGTTCAGTAGCCAGTGTTGTCAAGGGGCTGATGATGTGACCGGGAATCAAATTAAGGGACTTTTTGCATAACAGGACATTTTGGAGAAAAGCATTCTGATTCAGGCCAGAGTCCATGAGTTGCCTTGGCTATTGTAATGCTGTTCCTAACCATTGCAGTGCTGTATTATGGACTCCTGGGAAAGCTGCATTTCTTTCTCCCTCTGGGACCTCATGTACTTCTCTCAGCCAGGCTGGTTTTCTTCTGGACTTTGTCTGAAAACATTTTATCCTGAGTTTGCACACATCTCATCCCAAGTCATCTTTTTTGCCTCCTCAGTTTGGCCAGCTTCTTAGTGTTAGATAGAAGTCATGTCTTTGACAGTCTGGCTGTGACAGGTGTGATAGCCATGGAGGGTAGGAGGAAAAAAAAGTCACTTATTCCTATTTCAGGCAGGCCATAACATTTTTTTAATATGTATATGTGACTTTACCTCCCTGAGGTTCTTTCCAGTGTTGGGGGAACCTCAGAGATAAGTTGTCTGAGTGTGAGGATGTGTTGTGTGCATTGGGATTTCTGACTCCCGTTGATATTGTTATGTTCTTTGGATGGTGGAGTGTGGGGTAGGGTTTGGAATTGTTTCCATTTTGGTTTTGCAGTTTTATTTGTGTGGTGAAGGTGGTTCTGTAGTGTCTTAGAAGTTAAGGAGAATTATGGGGGCACCAAGAGCTGAGTGAAATGACAATAATCTCTACAGTCCTGTTAGGCTTTCCTCATCTCTGAGATTACACTCAGGTGGGTGGGAGAAGGTAGAAAATGTTCTTAATTCAAAAAAGACAAAAGGCATGGCAGACACGTAAAATGTGCTGTAAAATAATTCCCTGTGATATCTCCCTCAGAAGTGCTTTGAGAGTGGAAGGGGCTAGCAAGCTGAAACTGTGGGATGAATGTGTGGCTATTTCCTATACGATGTGCAAAACAAAACAGCCATTTCTCATTCTTAAGTTCTCCACAGACATGGAGAATGTGCGGAGAAAAATAGATTGTGTGCTGCAATGATTGTCCATTAGAATGCACAGGGCATTTGTACCTCATCACAGAGGAGTATTGTTTGTAGCATGCAATACCCATAAATACCGCCTGTAAACTATGAACACTAGCCAGATTTCTTTTCCTATAACCACTGTCTCAATAAATGTTCACTTTCCTGCAAATAAATGACGTTGTTATTAAAATCTGCTACAGGAGGAGAATGGGGATGAATCTGTAACTGCCCATGCTGGCATCTGCCATTTTGAGATATTAAAAGCAGGGGGAGAGATTGCTAGGCAGGACAGATGAGGGAAGAAGGAGGAACATAGACAGATGGGCAGTTGTCCTGAAGACAGTTGGTAGTCGTGCCTTCAGCATGTCATGGTGGCTAATTGCCTGGGTCAAGCAGTTGCCATTTTGGAAATGTACAGGGCAGCAGAACAAACATCATGGGCCAACAGAGGTAGGCAGAGACTTGCTACTAGAAGGACTCCTAGGTCACATCTTCCTACAATGGTTCGGCTGTGTGTTTCTGTAGCCACAAGGCATCTGGAAGTCGGAACCACATTACAGTACAATGATACTAAATAAATTATAAAGATAGGTACACATGGGATCTCTCTCTATAGGGTCTGCTCCTTTGTCCCAGATTGGGTTCTGGCTGGGACTCTAGGCTCAGACAATGCAGGGCAGGAATCAGGATCTCTTGATACAGGCAGGATTGTGGCTGGCTTTCCAGTTAGTTAATATCAGGGTCCTGAGTCCCCAAAATATCCTTTTGCTCATCCACCAGTGGGTCTAGCCAGTTGTCCTCAGTGAGGATGGGAGAACAGTACAGGCGGCAAGCTCCTCATGATGTCTGGGATGGGTTGTACTATAATTGTGTAGACTCCTATCCAGTTCATCACTCATGGACAGATAACATTGCCCCTGCCAGACTGGCTCCATTTGTCCTTGTTTTCCTGCATTTTTGTCCTAGAGTTTCTGTTTTTCCAGTGCTGGTCAGGATTTAAATCATGATCTTTCATAGATGTTAGGATCAAAAGGGACCATTGTAATCATCTAATCCAGTGGTCCCCAACCTTTTGGGGCTTCCGGGCGCCCGGGGTGGGGGCCGCGCATGCGCTGCGTGCCCGGGGCCCAGTGTGCAAGAATGGCTTGGGCCGGCCCTGGTCACTTGGCAGGTGCACATAAATGCCCTGGCGGGTGCCATGACATCCGCGGGCACCACGTTGGGGTCCACTGAAATTAATCTTACCTGCACATTGCAGGCCACAGAATCTCATCCATCCATTCTGTAATAGATCCATAATCTGTAAATTCCTGCCGAAATCACGATTTAAATACTTTTACAGGGGATTCACCATTTACATTAATTTAAACCTGTATGTGGCCCATGCCCCATGCTGCAGAGGAAGGCAACCTCCTCCTAAAAGAAGAGTCTCCAAGACTGATCTGGACAAAATTCCTTCCTGATTCCAAATATGGTGGCCAGTTAGATTCTGAGCATGCGGAGGTAAGATCCCCAAAGCAGATACCTGGGAAAGAATTCTCTGTAGCAACTCAGAGTCCTCCACAATCTGGGGCCCCTTTCTAGTCATTGGGGATTTTTGCTACTGGCAGTCAATGATGGGCCACCTGCCATTATAGGCAGTCTCATCGCACCATCTCCTCCATGACTTACCAAGGTCAGTCCTGAAGCCAATCTGGGTTTTTTTGACCCAATTGTACCTCTTAGAAGGATGTTCCAGAACTTCAGTCCTCTGATAGTTAGAAGCCTTTGCCTAACTTTTTGGCTACGTCTACACTGTAGCCTTCTTGCGGAAAAGCTTATGCAAATGAAGCTCAGCATGGAATATCACCGTGCTTCATTTGCATAATTGAGCATCCGTTTTTGCGCAAGAGGCTTTTGTGCAAAAAGGAGCCCCCTCTTGCGCAAGAGCCATTCTTCCTCAAAATGAGTCTACACGGCTCTTTTTGCGCAAAAGCCTCTTGTGCAAAAATGGCTGCTCGTTAATTATGCAAATGAAACGTGGCGATATTCCACGCCGAGCTTCATTTGCATGAGCTTTTCCACAAGAAGGCTACAGTGTAGATGTAGCCTTTGAATCTAAGCTGCTTGATGACAAGTTTATAGCCATTTTGTTCTTGTATCCGCATTGCACTTAAATAGTTCCCCTCCTTCCCTGATGTATTTATGGAGAGCAATCATATCTCCCCTCAGCCTTCCTTTGGTTAGGCTAAGCAAGTCAAGCTCTTTGAGTCTCCTCTCATAATGTAGCCCTTCTCTACTGTGAATTAATCTGTTCCAATTTGAATTGATCTTTCTTAGAATCATAGAACCATAGAGCTGGAAGAGACCTCAGAAGGTCATCAAGTCCAGCCCCCCTCTCTAGGCAGGACCAATCCCAACTAAATCAACCCAGTCAGGGCTTTGTCAAGCTGAGACTTAAACACCTCTAGGGATGGAGACTCCACTACTTCCCTAGGTAACCCATTCCAGTGCTTCACTACCCTCGTAGTGAAATAGTTTTTCCTAATATCCAACCTGGACCTCTCCCACCACAACTTGAGACCATTGCTCCTTGTTCTGCCATCTGTCACTACTGAGAACAGCCTTTCTCCATCCTCTTTGGAACCTCCCTTCAGGAAGCTGAAGGCTGCTATCAAATCCCCCCTCACTCTTCGCTTCTGCAGACTAAACAGACCCAACTCCCTCAGCCTCTCCTCGTAGGTCATATGCTCCAGCCCCCTAATCATTTTGGTTGCCCTCCGCTGGACCCTCTCCAATGCATCCACATCCTTTTTGTAGTGGGGGGCCCAAAACTGGACCCCCAGTTCTTAAACATGGGGGACCAGAATTTCATACAGTATTCTAAATAAAATGACACTGTCTAGTGTAATGATACTAACACTTTCTCTGTCTTAGAATGATACCTTATCTGGTGCATCCTAAGACTGTATTTGCTTTTGCATGTCTTCACTACAATGGTGGGCCACAAGCTTCCTTAACCCAGATATGATAAGATCCAGGGTCTTAGCATTACTCCAGGCAGCTGTTTAAGGCATGTTCTGAGGCTTCTGGAGTAATATTATGGTTGCATTCTAGGAGCACAGGAGAAAATGGTCAAAATATGGCTTCATGTCAGCTTTTAAAAGGGGAGGGGTTATCCTGGGAACTTGATACCAGAACAGCTGTGGCACCCAGTTAAAAAACCTTGTTGGTATTATTTGATCTGAAAAAGCATCCTGGGATAAGCATTAGAAACATGCACAAAGTGATGTGCAGCAATTGCATGCACATGAGCAATTGTGTGACCAAATTAAATTTGCATCAAATCTAGTCCACTTTGCAAAAGGACTCCAAACTTAATAATAAATTCAGAGTTAGTGAGCGGTCATGGATTGCATTGTGTGTACATAAGCATTTTCAAACCAAATTAATTCAATTTGGCCTGGTTTAAACCTCCATGTATCTAGCTGTAGTTTTGCTGTTCTCTGCTCTGTTGGAACATGCCTTAAGTAATAGGTGGGACATTATTCACTATAACAATGCAAACAGTACTTTAAAAGTTTCTTTAAAATAAGATTAAAATGTGATCTGGCAAGACTTCTGAGCTACTTAAAAATTAAGTTAAATCCTATTTGTCATGAACTACTAAATTATCATTTTTGATTCATAAGCGTTATGATTCATAAAATGAAATAAATATGGGTTACCTTGAAAATATCTGATTTACTTAAAGCTCCAACAGCTGAAGACTTTCATTTCTTAAATATATCACATGGTTACCAGTCATGACATAATCTATATCTAGTTGATGTCTATTGATCATGACTCCTGCAAACTACTACTTCAGAATTAATTGTTTTCTAACCAGACAACGATAATATTCATTACACTTATATAAATTGTAATATTGCGTGTCATTAATCATATTTTAAATCTATTTCCTATTATCAATAAAACTAGAATTGTAATTAATTTCAGGAGTCATTAAGCAAAAAAGAGCAGACCAGAAATATTTGTGTATATACTATATAAATGTGTATATTGTGTGTGCAAATAATTCCAAATGAAATAAAAATGTATAGTGAATGAGTGTCCTAGGGAAGATTTCATTGTACTTGCAGACAGTGTGAACTCTTTTGTTGTTTGTTTAGATAGGTATGTGAGTAGGTAACTGGTTACCCAGCAGCATCACGTTTAAGGAGTGACACTTAATGGGCAACAGTTAACTGTTACTCGGGAGCAGCCTGTGCCTCACTGTGGGCAGAGGGCTGCTCCAACCCTGTGGGGCTGCTGGGTCCCCAACCTGCTCAGGCTGGGAGCCAGCATCCCCACCCACCGTCTCTTCCCTCTTTCTCCCCCTCCCCCTGCTGCCGCTTCCGGTCCCATGCAAGGCTGTTGACTCCCAGCTCGCTCTGGAATTGCACCGTCCCCATCAAGAACCATATGAAAGTTGAGCAGCCTACTGTGTGGTCCAGGACTTGAAGTCCTCCTTGCAGGCCTGGCTGGGGGTGTCTGCTCTGATCTGGAAGGAGCTTAGCCTCCTCTACGTCTTGTACCTTGGTGCCAGGTGTCACCAGCCCTGCAGCAGCTCCGGAAGCGTTCTGCATCCCTATTGTTATGGGAGGGAGGGAGCAGGGCCATGAGTGCGGTTTCAAAAGGCTCTAGTGATTTCTGGAAGTTCAAGCAGGGGAGGCTGTTGTTAGTGCTTTGGAATGTTGTTGCTTGATGCTGCAGTGTTGTTATTGCTGCCAGTGTTGCTGTTCAGCATTAGCTACACTAACATGTGATGTAGAATGTTAATTCAGCAGACCTCGATGTGATTCATGAGAACAACCAGAGGCTCAGTTTGGTGTGAAGGTGCTTGGCTAGGTTTACTGACCACAAAGCACAGTACTAGTGGCCGGTTAAGAACATGTATACTAACACATGTATGTCTGTGAAAATGATACTGTTTCAATCAGGACACCAGGGTTCTGTCCCATTGGCAGCAGTAACAACAAAGTTGCCCTTCCTATGACTTCTCCTTTTTACACATTTGATACAAACCAGTTACATGTTATACACCAGAAGTTGCCAGTTACAAGCTCTTCTCCTTGTACCTGCTTGTTCAAACAAAACATCCTTATTCATTATCCTGTCATCCTACCCTTATCTTAGAGGGGTCAGTGTATTCTTGGGAATTTATTTACACAGTTACTTGAAAGTTCTGTGTGTTTTTGTTCCACCATCTCAGTCAGGAATGTTCTTCCTCAGTGTTAGCTAATACCCAGTGTCGTGGTGTTTTGCCAAGTCCAGGACTACTCTGGTTCAGAGCCTTTGGTTCACAGCAAGGCCTACAGAGGCTACTGTCTGACCAATTGTTACTGATAAATATTTTCGTCTATTTCAGCTGAAACTGATGTTAACTGACCTCAATTTAAAGTGAATTCTGCCAAGCCTAATTATATGTAAGACTTGCAGTATAGCATATTCTAACACTAACATTTTATTGAGGGAAAAATGAGATTAAAAATCCATCTTTATATCCAAGTCTGCATAAAATATTTGCAATGCAAAAATCTGAAATTGAACAGTTTATTTTCCCTGTACCAGTGGTTTTTAACAGTGGTACCTATTCCCTTGTAGGTACTCAGTGGTCTTCTGAGGATACAGCAACTCATCTAGATATCGGCCTAGTTTTACAACAGGCTATGTAAAAAGTACTAGCAAAGTCAGTACAAACAAAAATTTCATAGACAATGATTTGTTTATATTTCTCTGTATATACATGGAAATGTAAGTACAATATTTATATTCCAGTTCACTGATTTTATAAACGTGGTAAAAATGAGAAAGGAAGCCATTTTCCGGTAATAGTGTGCTGTGATATTTTTCTATTTTTATGTTGGATTATGTAAGTTTTTAAGTGAGGTGAAACTCATGGGTGCAAATCAGACTCTTGAAAGAGGTACAGTGGGTCTGGGAAGGTAGAGAGCCACTATCCTATACTGTAGGCCTAAATTGTGGTAAAATTATTAAATTGTTTTAGTGTTTGCTTAAGTTTGTAGCTGCCTACCCAGGATCTTCAAAGAAACCACTGAAATGTACTCAGTACTGTTATAAATTACATTTGACTACAGTGGGATAGATGGGTGATCTCTCTGAGTAGACACCAGGGAAAAAATCTAAATTTATTAGATGCACAAATACATCATATCCTGGAATTACTATCCGGAACTGTCTTGGAACCCCTCACGATTTTATTTTCTTTTTCATGTGGTGAACATCCATGGCTTACTGACAGTAATTGCAGTGTGGGAGATACCCAAGTTGGAAGTTACTTTATTGAACAGAAATATAAGCTTTGAAGTATGAAAAGCTGACTATAAGGAGTACATACATTTTAGATCATCTGTATAAGTAGTGGTTCAGTGCATAATGTCAAGATTTTGATACACAGTTCTTTGGGTTTCTAAAACTTGATGTTTAACTGGTATTTAAATCTTTAATTAACCGCTTTCAAAAGGAGATCAGTATTACCTGAATGTTCATGGTGGGGAGGAGGGAGGTGGTGGACTGAACATATTATGGATATGCTAGTTCTAAATTGAGGCTGTGATTCCTTTTGATTGCAGGTTCATCTCTGCTATGTGGGGATTTGAAATGCCAGTCTTCGAAAGGGTCATTACAAATTTTGATGGGACATGCTGATCTCTCATGATCTCTTCCTGTCGGTTGGGCATGAACTTGCGCTTACTCCTTCTCTCTGATCCTGGCTCTCCCTGTCAGCTGTTAGTGTCATCAGGTGCATTTTCAGTGGGCCAGCCCTCTGATAAAGTCGCCCACAGTCATATACACAAACCAACCCTTTCTGGAGTGGGAGGTCCAACTGAGTCTGTCCCAGTGCTTTTGCTAAAGTTTTTAGCCCTGTCTCTGGACTCAGTCCTTGACCTCTTTTGGGCTACAGGTTAAACCTCTTTAGTCTGGCACCCTTGGGACCTGCCTGGTTCCGAATCAGAGAATTTTCAGGACCATAGGTGGACAATATTGTCTAGCAGTATTTACCAACATTTCCACCTGTTTTCTGGGCTGTTAGAGGACATTTAAGGGTAAACTAGAGCTAAATAACAGCACAGAACCCTGAGAGCTAGGACTGGCAGCTGTAAACAAACTTTATGGGTCTGTGGGAAACTTGGTCACACCCATGAAAAGTGGACATCCAGCTAACTAAAATGATGACAGATGTTTCCAGACCAGAGAGTTCTGGACTAGAGAGGTTCAGCCTTTAGCTTGAAGTCCGTGCCTCCTCCTAATATAGAGTAATGCCCCTGAGAGCTTTCTACTTGGATACTCTGCCTTATTGGTTCTTGTTGCCACTGCTGTCTAGCCAAATTATTTCTTCAAGTTATGTACCCTTGTTGGGATAACAAAGCACAACAGATGACTGACTCTCTGTAGCCCTTTCCTTGAGCTTTTTAATTCCACTTCTCTATTTGGTCTCCTAACAAAATCTGTTCCTTTCTCAGGTCTTCAGCCGCTTTGCCAGTAGGGATGTAAAAGCCCACTAAAATAGTTAACCGGTTAAACAAATCATTTAACTGGTTAACCACCAACTGTGGGTGACAAGGGCTGCTCCGGCCCAGCCCTACTGCATCATGGGCAGCGGGGGCTGCTACCTCATCACTGGCCCACTGGAGCTGGGGTCCTGCTGGCTGGGTCACTGGAGGGGGCGGGGCGGGGGGGGGGGGCAGGCGTGCTGCTCCCACCAGCTGGAGCCTTTGGTTAACTGGTTACTCAATAAGCATGCCAGTAAGACTTATACTTACCAGGTAACCAGTTAATCCTTTAACCTTTTACTTCCATGTTTGCCAGTGGATGGTGGGGGGACCCAGTCCCACTCATTATTCCAGTTTCCAATCCAGGGACTGTACGACTAGTAGCCATGTGCTGCTTTCTTTTATAGTTACTGCTGCTATTCCCTAGGTTGCTTCCCATATAGCCCCTTTCTCTTCACCTGTACTTCAGGGCTGAAGTGCTCTCCTCTCCTCACCAAATGCCAGTGCACCAGAATCTGTCTTCTGGTTCTCCCTTGAGCTCCAACAAGAAGTACCCTTCGTTACTCCTCTGGTCCCAGGTGGGAAATGACCTGCTTAAGCTCCAGATTTCCTTCCAGCAGGGAGCCTGCTGGACTGTAATTGGCTGCATCACTGTGGCCTTTCTCGGCAGGCTTGGGGGGACCCACCTTCAGTGCTCCATTTGTGTAGTGGGGTGAGGTAGGATTGTGAGGCCTCCAGCAGGAAGGCCTCAAAGGGCCTAGTACACCCTGCCACACAGGCCTATCAGGCTGACATCAATTCTTTGCAAGATCATGGATAATGAGGCATGAATAACCACGTAATTAATGCAAGTAAACATGGGTTTATGGAAAGTAGACCCTGTCACACTAATGTGATAGCTTATTTTGAGTAGATTACAAGTGTGATTGATAAAGGTAGTAATGTTCACTTAATAGATTTCTGTAAGAAATTTGTCTTGATATCTATGCATAGTGGCCCACTCATGGTTCACTGTCTGCAACTCATCAGACCAATTCATTTTGGTTGGAATATGTATCTAAAAGGTGTCATGTAATACGTCATTGGAAAACTAGTAACTCACTGATCATTAATATTCTTCTGCGATGTATATATGAAGTGTGTACAAAGAACTATGGATGTGTACTGCAATTATGTGTGTTTGTCAGGCAATGCATAGGGATAGTCTTTACTAGACAAAGGAATGTGTATTTGTTTTTCTGTCCAGCCTGGTCATCAGGCAGAGACAATGAAGGTCCATTTTTATATATAAGGTAAACAAAGTCAGCAAGCAGAGGAGAAGATAGCATTGTGTCTGTACTCCAGCAGAAGAGAGAGAAACTTTCTCAGAGCTATAAAGTTGGGGTGCTTGAACCTCATTAGAGAATTAAAATGCTCATAGCGAGTCATTCCAGTACTCCATTTTAGCCTTAGCCTATCATCCTGTCTTTTGACAGTGGCTGCTGCCAGATGCTTCAGGGGGAATGAACAGAACAGAGCAGTTCATCACGTGATCCATCCTGTTGTCTAGTCTCAGCTTTTGGCAGTCAGAGGTCTGGGACGCCCAGAGAATAAGGCTGCATTCCTGACTGTCTTGGCTAATAGCAATTGATGGACCTATTTTTCCATGAACTTATCTAATTCTTTTTTGAACCCAGTTATACTTCACAACATCCCCTGCCAACAAGTTCACCAAATGGATTGTGTGTTGTATGACGAAGTACTTACGTTTGTGTGTTTTTAACCTGCTGCTTATTAATTTCATTGGATGACCCCTGTTTTTGTGGTATAAAGGAGTAACACTTCCCTATTTATTGTCTCCACTACAGTCATGATTTTATAGACCATCATATTATATCCCCCGGGTCCATTAGTACAGTAGTTATCTCTTTTCTAAACTGAACAATTCCAGATATTTTAATCTTTCCTCATAAGGAAATTGTTCCATATCCTTAATAATTTTTCTTACCTTCATTGGTATTTTTGCCAATTCTAATGTCTTTTTTGAGATGGGGCAGTCAGAACTAAATACAGTATTGAAAGTGTGGGAGAACCATGATTTGTATATAGTGAAATTAAGGTATTTTTGTCTTATCTGTCCTTTTCCTAATCATTCCTAACATTGGCTTTTCTCACTACTGCTGCATTTTAAGCAGATATTTTCAGAGAAATTGTCCAGTTGTCTCCAAGATCTCTTTTTCAAAGCCATAACAACCAATTTAGACCCCACCATTTTGTATGTAGAGTTTGAATTACTTCTTCCCAATGTGTATGTCTTTGCACTTAACACTGAATTTTATATGCCATTTCGTTGTTCAGTCACCCAATTTTGTGAGATCCTTTTATAACTCTTCATAGTCAGCTTTGGACTTAACTCTCTTAAGTAATTTGTATAGTCTATAAACTTTGTCACCTCACAGTTTACACCTTTTTCCAGATAATTTATGACATTGTTTAACAGCACTCGTTTCAATACAGACTGTTGGGGGATCTCTGTCCACTGTGGCAACTGCCCTTTTATTTCTGCCCTTGTTTTCTGTCATTTAACAAGTTACTGACCAATCAGAGGACCTTCCCTCTTACCTTATGATTGCCTGCTTTGCTTAAGAGCCTTTAGCAAAGAACCTTGTCAAAGACTTTGTGAAAATGTCCACTGCATCAGTTGGCTCTTACTTTTCCACCTGCTTGTTGACTCCTTGAAAGAATTCTGGTTGGTGAGGCATGATTTCCTTTTACAAAAACTACATTGGCTGTCCCCAAGCATATCATGTTCATCTGATAATTCTGTTCTTTACTATAATTTCAGCCAGTTTATACTGGTGCTAAAGTTAGGCTGTAATTGCCAGGATCATCTATGGAGCCTTTCACCAGTCAGTAGGTACAGAGGTTGATATAAGTGATAGGTAACATACCCGCTTAGTAGTTCTGCTACTTCAGATTGTCCAGTGGCCCCCACAGATTGTTTGGCAGGCTTCCTGCTTCTGGTACGCTTAAAAACTAACAGCTAACCTTTTGTGTTTCTTTTGCCAGTTGCTCTTCAACAGTTCTTCAAACCTCAAATGATAATTGAGTCTGCTGATTTTATGCAATCAGGCCGAGTTAATAGCAGCAAGGGCCGGGTCCAGTATCTCGGGGTCTCCTCCCAACAACGTAATACAGCACCGGCTCGAGCCCCCACCCAGTGACCTGGGAAATCTTACACACACCGCTGGGCACCTCAAGGAGGCAATTCTTCCCCTCTCGCAAGCACAGAGCCTCAGTATAGCAGCAAATCTTTAATAACATGAGGTAACTGACATCAGCATTAAATTGGGAAAACACCACAACTCGGATTCATAGACCAAACATGAGCAAAGACCCACCCCCAGCCAAGAATCACTGAAAGTCCGCAAAAGTCCAACACCCCAAGAGTATCTTGAGTCCAGCAACCCAAAAAATCACCCAAAGTCACAAAGTCCGACACCCCAAAAGTCTCTGCCCCGGGTCAGTGCCGCCCCAGGGTTCAGAAGTTCTCCGGCAGGGTTTTACCATCCCAACCTGGGTGGAATGGAGGGGGCGGGGGTTGATACACGTTACGTGGTCCGTTGATGGCCCCGCTTCTCCGTAGGGTTCTGCTGCCACCGTTAACACGAGTCACTCCACCACACTCCACCTGCTGTCCCTTGAGCCACTCCAGCCATCCCACAAACTGCCCTGCTCCGCCAGCTGTCTCAGTCCACGCCCCTGGCTGCCAGCTGGTTGTTCCTGCAGCTGCTCCACTGGCTGCCTGCTGCCGCTCCTACCGGCCGCCCACTGGTTGTCCCTGCCAGCCGCTCTGCTGGCCCCCTGCGCCTGCTGGTCGTTCCCGCAAACTGCTCTGCTAGCCGTCCAACAAACTGCTCTGCTAGTAGCTCAGCAGTATAGCTTCAGGCTCCCCACAGCACACAGTGATTTCAGCTCTTAGGCAAGTTCAGCTCATAGTAGAGGAGCCTCAGTGCTAGTGTACCATTGGCCCACAGTGTAGTCAGCTCAGCAGCTTGTAACTAGACTCCTAATGGAATCCAAATTAGCTCTGATATTCAACAGTGGAGAGAGGAGGGGGAGCAATTGATGTTTTTTAGGCCCTCAGACAGGGCCCCACCACCAGGTACAAATACCTGTCCCCAGCTTCTCTCAGCTTGACTGGGTTTGGAACCCATGCCCCTTGTCTAGTGAGTGCTACTTAGTTTATGGTGAATCCCTCTGTCATAAAACAGTTCCACTATTCCACTATCCTTGATTCACATAATCAGGGTAACAACACTTTATCCCCCCTGCCTCAATAACAGAGAGACTGGGGATCCCACAGTGGCCAAAGTGACCATTTGGGCTGCTGTGAGCACATACTAGGCGGGATGGGTGTGCCTATACAAACAAGATCAGCCCCTGAAGTCTTTTTACACCACTCGCCACAATTCACCACCAGATGTCAGAGTAGAGCTTATCCTGACCCTGCTTACACTACATTATAAAAGTATATCAAATAAGGTATTTCTGAAAGTTAAGGCATACTGGTGATTAATAATATTGTGAAATGTGTATATGCTATATGAGGAATTGAGAATATTTACTGATACTGTGTGTTAAAGTCTGTGACTAAATAAAGGGAGAAATAGTTTTCTCCCAGATGGAAGGGAAGGCAATGAAATAAAGCAAGGTGTATTCAAAATCAGTGAAACTCCATTTGACTACAGATCCATAGGAGAATGGGACATTTCCAGGAAGGTCAGAATAGCATGAGATTATCCCGAGCTGGGAGCCAGACAGTGAGTTTGGCAAGATAGAAGAAGCTATCTTGATATAATTTAGTCAGATACCAGTGGCCAGAGTTTATGCAGATTGAGAAAGGTGAATCCTCAGAAAATGAGGTTGCAGGGTTCAGAAACTTAGTCTAAAAGAAACCTGCTTAGGCAAAACTCATTCACCCAGGAGGACAAGGGGGACCAGTACCTTTGTACTTTTATAGAAGTTGTTGACTGGGAGGAAGTCAGCCATGTCTGGAAAGAAGATTGCAAAGAAATCTACTTTGAACCAAAGCTGTAGCTTGTTAAGTTAGAGCTTAACCATTAGAACTGGCACCCATCCCTTGCCCATGTTTCCCCCACCCACCTCCAGAGCAGAGGCAGGGGCTATGACTGCAGCTGGGCATGGGGCTGGGAGCAGAGCCAAAGCCAGGAGCCAAGCTGGGGACAGAGCAGGGAGTGAGCAGGACTCAGTGGTGTTCCCTCCCTGTCCTCTATGGGGGCTGGCCCAGCCACCATTGGGAAGTGATGGTGTTTACATCACAAGCAATTTTAAAATCAAGATGGGATATTATTCTAAAAGGCACAGTCTAGGTATTCTTTTGGGGAAGTTCTGTGGCCAGTGTTGTACAGGAGGTCAGTCTATATGATCACAGTGATCTCTCCTGGCCTTGAAATATATGAATCTGATTTTTAAAAAACACTGCTTAAATCTAGTTTTGTACATGATGGAAAAATGGATAATAGCCAAGAACATGTTGTTTCATTTCATATTTAAAACAAAAAGCAACCTGCCATATCTCCCCAGCACTTTGTCTGGTAAATTTTCCAGTAAGTAATTAGCTTGGCATTCAATATTTCTTTTGAAATTCCAGATGGGTTAGTTGTAATTCTCCAGAATTTAGAGGTCAAAACAAGGCAAGCTGCAATCTATGGAAAAGTCTAGCATCTCTCCATTGTGGGCAAACTTTCTCTCATGCAGATGTATTGTTTTAAATAAAAAAAAAAAAAAACCCAAACCTTATTTAAGAAGTTGAACTTGATCTACTAATTCATGGTTTTCTAACAATTGAATTTTCTTGAAAGCTAAAATGTACCCTTAATAGGTACTTTCTCCTTTAACTTCTTTTTTGAGTGTTTATCTAGGATTGTCCTATGACAGATTAGGACACAGTGTTTGTAGTTAAATCTACATTTTCAGCTATTAGTATTTTTTCTAGAAATATTTGCTTAGTGGCATTATTGCCTAAAGGCCAATTAAAAGACATGCTATATTTTAATTTAATAGTAACTACTGTTAAATGGTCAAATTTCATTTGAATCCCTTCCCACCACCTCCAAATAAAAAAGTTTTAAAAAGTTGAAAAAAGCAAACTTCCAAAATATTTTAGATTTATTGCTATTAAAATTAGTTTAGTTTATATTAGAAATTAATTAATTTATATTAATTAATTTATAGAAATTAATTCTAATAAACTCATAGATAAATATTTTTGCCCAAAAATATATTCTTTACATTGTGGATCTGAGATTAAATTAAAAAAAACCCCCTAAATTCTGCCCTTATATGTAGAATTGAATAGAATAACAGTACGTAGTGCTAAAATGTTATACCTACATAGCTGTTTAATGTGTAAGATCTGAACACTACTGAATTTCTTTACAAATCTCAATCAATTTTTATAAAATATATTTGTTGTAAAAGCAGAAATAGGTTTAGCTCTTTGAGAATGTTTGTATAACCAGCTTTAATTGACTTTATTCTGAAGAAGTAAATTGTTAAACAAGTCTTTGCAAATTATTTATAGTTGAAATGCAATTAATCATCCAAACCAGACCATAACACTGCTGTGTTGGATCATATTGCTTAATTGATGTTATTTCCAGCTGTAACTGTCTTTTCATTTCATTTGCAATTCGTATTCTCACTGTCGTTTGCCCATTTCTCTTCCTTGCATGACTGCCTTTTTGTTTATCTTTTATACATTGTGTCTTTATTTATAGACTACAAGGTATTGTAAACCTCCTCTCAGCTTTCTAAATTCCTTTTATACATGTTAAATCCCCATTTTATGCACATTTTTCATAAATTTACAGGAGATATTCAGTACCTTAGTCTTGAATTTATTCATACTGTGACAGTAATTGGTAGAAAACAGTTTTTTGTAGCTGATAGGCAAGCAAAAAAAAGCAGTTGGGGCAATGCTACCACACGTCAGAGTGCTGAGGATCCATCAGTATTTTAAGAAATGGCACTTACATTATTTAAACCTCTTTTGAAAAAGGAATTGTAATAGTATATGTTTGTAGTAAGCATATTATGGAATTCATTTACTAAACAGTGATTTTTATGTAAAACATATGGTATCTATGAGGCTCACGTTGTTTTTGCTGAGGTGGAATAGTGTCAGAAGCTTTTCAAAGAGCAGAAAACAGCAAACACTGTGACTTACATGTTTGAAAGCTGGATTTGAGTCGTTCTTGGTGCATTCCAAAGAAGCATAGTTGGGACTAGAAAGACAAGCAGTCGTAACAAAGAGTTTTAGATCGCTTTTTCCTCGGAGGGAATTTGTCTCAAAATACAGTAAACAGAATTATTATTTCACTTTAACACTTCAGTGCCTCTGATGTACAGGAAACTTCCTGAAAACACTGTGTGCCTACATAAAAGCCAAGGACTTCAGTCCCCAATGCAGTCACTCATTTGTCTTTTACAGGCATTAAATTCACATTTAAAAAGCATGAGATACTTAAAAAAATTGGTATGAACAAAGTTATGGAACACGAGTACCTAATTCTCTGTTTTGACTGGTTAATGTCTTGTGCTATAATGCATTTAGAATGCTGCAAATAATTATAATAGGTCACTTAATGTGTTTAGTACAGAGGTGGGCAATAATTTTTGGAAAGTGGTCAAGGGCCGTACTTTTCTGTGGAGGAGATGTGGGGTTTAGGGTTGGAGGCTGGGAACAGAAGGGTGCATGGGGTAAGGGACTGGGGTGCAGGAGATGGTGTGAGAGGGAGTTTGACTGACCGAGGGGGCTATGACCTAGGTAAGGGGAATGGGGTGCAGGGTCTGGGAGGGTAGGTGCAGGAGAGGATTCTGGCCTGGGAGAAGGGGTACAGGATCTGTGAGGGAGTTGTGACTGGGGACAAGGGGGTGCAGACAGTTTAGATGGTGACCTGGGAGAGGGAGTTGGGATGCAAAGCTTGGATGGTGACCTGGGGGAAAGAGTTGGGGGGCAGGAGGAGCAGAGGTTCCAGAGGCAGGGAGGCACTTACTTAAGTAGTAGCCCTACAGCACCCATTACAGGCTGGACTCCCTGCATGCTGCAGCCCCAGACTATTTGAAACTGCAGGCTGCTCCCTCCATGTAGCTCTCAGCTCTGGGAGGGGGAAGAAGCTTGCATTGCTCCTATCCCCCAGCCAATCTCTCAGCTCCCATTGGCTGGTTGTTTCCAGACAATAGGAGCTGAGAGAATGGCTGGGATCAGTTCCTATTGGCTGGAAACCACCAGCCAATAAGAGCTGAGGATTGGGCGGCGGCAGGGAGATCACACAAAGCCTCCCCCTGTCTGCAGAGCAGAGAGCTGCATGGACTGTGCTTTAACCGCAGCAGCTGTGTGCCTGAGAGTCCTGGCATGGTGGTCCGTGGGCCGAATCTGGCCCCCGGGCTGTATTTTGCCCAGCCCTGGTTTAATAGGAAAATGTAAGTACTTGAACTCTTTCCTGACTCATATATACGTACTAAAAATTATGAGAAACGCTGTATCTAGAAGCAAAGCATCAAAGTTCAACTCGACTAATGGGGAAGTAACAGCCCTTTCTAAGTTCAGGATTGTGTTTAGACTATATAGAGAGCTACAGGAAGAGGTAGCTAAGCTGAAGAGCATCCAAATCCATGAGGAATTCCTGGACAGTGTTCATGTGGAGACAGCTGAGGCAGAGGTAGATGTCCCAGTACAAAAGACTGATGACACACCGCTGGTGGAGGAGGAGATGGCTCAGGGGGGACACTGGTAGCTGGGGACACTACTGGCAGCAGGCAGTGCTCCATCCCTGCTCCTAACCCTCCCACCATGATACTGGAGACTTCTTATGCTGTTCTGGATACGGGAGATAAGGAATCAGTCCCTAGAGCAGAATAAGAGAAGCCATGTACTCCCCAAGTCTGGGAGGTCTGCAGCCACCACTATGAGAAGGAAACATAGGGTAGTGGTGGTCGGAGACACTCTTCTGAGGGGGACGGAGGCACCCATCTGTTGCCCTGACATGTCATCTCGGGAGGTATGCTGCCTGCAAGAGACCCCAATCCGAAACGTTACAAAGGCATTGTCAAGGATTCTCTGACCCTCTGACTACTACCCCATGCTACTCATCCATGTGGGCACTAATGATATTGCAAGGTGCAAACTTGAGCAGATCAAGAGTGACTACGGGCTCTGGAAGTATGGCTGAAGGAGTCTGAAGTGCAGGTAGTATTCTCTTCAGTCCTTCCTGTCAAAAGTAGGGGCCCAGGCAGCGTCAGGTGCATCCTGGAGGTGAATGCCTGACTGCAAAGGTGGTGTTGCTAGAAGGGATTTGGCTTCTTTGACCATGAGATGCTGTTCCAAGGACTGTTAAGCAGGGATGGGGTTCACCTTTTGAAGAAGGGGAAGAGAGTATTTGGACACAGACTGCCTAACCTAGTGAGGAGGTCTTTAAACTAGGTGCGATGGGGGCAGGTGACCAAAGCCCACAGGTAAGTGTACAACATGGAGACCTGTGAGATGGGTCAGAAATCGGAGGGAGCATGGGTTATAATAGGAGAGATGAAGGAGGGATGAAGCAGAACTGGGAGACAAAATCAAGTCAGTATCTTAGATGCCTGCATACAAATTCAAGAAGTATGGGTAATAAGCAGGAAGAACTTGAATGCCAATAAATGAACACAACTATGTATGTTGGTGTCACAGAGACCTGGTGGAATAATACAGATTTAGAATATTGGTATAGAAGGGTACAGCTTACTCAGGAAGGATAGGCAGGGAAAAAAGGGAAGAGGTGTTGCCTCATATATTAAAAACATATACATTTGGACTGAGGTGGAGATGGTTGTAGGGGAGACTTGTTGAGAGTCTCTTGGGTAGGTTAAAAGGGGTGAAAAACCAGGGTGATGTCATGTTAGGGGTGTATTACAGATCACCTACCCAAGCAGAAGAGGTGGGTGCGGCTTTTTTTAAAACAGCTAACAAAATCATCCGAAGTCCAGGATTTAGTGGAGATGGGGGACTTCAGCTAGCCAGACATATGTTGGGAAACTGTGTCCCACTGTGATAGACTATCCAATAAGTTTTTGGACTGCATTGGAGACAATTTTTTTATTTCAGAAGGTTGAGAAAGCTACCAGTGGGGAAGTTGTTTTAGATTTGATTTTAACAAATAGGGAGGAACTGGTTGAAAATTTGAAAGTGGAAGGCAGTTTGGGTGAAAATGATCATGAACTCTATGGTTTCATGATCATACTGAGGAATGGTAGAAGGGAGAAAATGGATTTCAGGAAGGCAGATTTTAGTAAACTCAGAGAGCTGGGAGGTAAGGTCTCATGGGAAGCAAGACTAAGGAAAAACAACTGAAGAGAGTTGGCAGTTTTTCAAAGGGGCACTATTAAGGGCCCAAAAGCAAGTTATTCTGCCACGTAAGAAAGATAGAAGGTATAGCAAAAGACTGTGTTGGCTTAATCAGGACATCTTGCATGATCCAAAAACCAAAAAGGAGTCGTATCACAAGTGGAAACTAGATTCATCCTTGGTAATTTAACCTAAGCAAACAACACAGAGATGCAGGGGCAAGATTAGAAAGGCAAAGACACAAAATGGACTCAGTCTAGCTAGAGACATAAAGGGTAACAAGAAGACATTCTATAAATGTATTAGAAGCAAGAGGAAGACCAAGGACAGAATAGGCCCATTGCTCGGTGAGGAGGAAGAAACAATAACAGGAAACTTGGAAATGGCAGAAGTGCTTAATGACTTCTTTGTTTCAGTCTTCACCAAGAAGTTTGATGATGAAGGGATGCCTAACATAGAGAATGCTAGTGGAAAGGGGGTAGGTTTAGAAGTTAAAATAAAAAAGAACAAGTTAAAAATTACTTGGGAAAGTTAGGTGTTTGCAAGTCATCAGGTCCTATTTAAATGCATCCTAGAATACTCAAGGAGCTGATAGAAGACATATCTGAGCATTTAGCTATCCTCTTTGCAAAATCATGGAAGTGGGGAGAGATTCCAGAAGACTGGAAAAGGGCAAATATAGTACCCATCTATAAAAAGGGAAATAAGAACAACCCAGGAAACTACAGACCAGTCAGTTTAACTTCTGTGCCAGGGAAGATAATGGAGCAAATATCTCCATCTGCAAATATCTGGAAGAAAATAAGGTGATGGCCAGCATGGATTTGTAAAGAACAAATCATGTCAAACCAATCTGATAGCTTTCTGTGATAGGATAACAAGTCTTGTGGATAAGGGAGAAGAGGTTGGACGTGGTACACCTAGACTTTAGTAAGTCATTTGATACGGTCTCGCATGACCTTCTTATCAATAAACTAGGCAAATACAACTTAGATGGGGCTACTATAAGGTGGGTGCATAACTGGCTGGATAACCATACTCAGAGAGTAGTTATTAATGGTTCACAGTCATGCTGGTAGGGCATAACAAGTGGGGCTCCTCAGGGGTCTGTTTTGAGATGGTTCAGTTCAATATCTTCTTCAGCGATTTAGTTGATAGCATAGAGAATATGCTTATTAAGTTGGCAGATGATACAAAGCTGGGAGAGGTTGCAAGTGCTTTGGAGGATACAGTCATAATTCAAAATGTTCTGGACAAACTGGAGAAATGGTTTGAGGTAAATAGGATGAAGTTTAATAAGGACAAATGCAAAGTATTCCACTTAGGAAGGAACAATCAGTTTCACACATACAGAATGGGAAGTGATTGTCTAGGAAAGAGTACTGCAGTAAGGAATCCAGGGGTCATTGTGGACCACAAGCTAAATATGAGTCAACAGTGTGATGCTGTTGCAAAAAAAGCAAACATGATTCTGGGATGCATTAACAGTGTTGTGTTGTGAGCAAGACACAGTATTTTTTTTTCTGCTCTACTCTGCGCTGATTAGACATCAGTTGGAGTATTGTGTCCAGTTCTGGGCACCACATTTCAAGAAAGATGTGGAAAAACTGGAGAAGGTCCAGAGAAAAGCAACAAAAATGATTAAAGGACTAGAAAACGTGACCTATGAGGGAAGGCTGAAGGAATTGGGCTAGTTTAGTTTGGAAAAGAGAAGACTGAGAGGGGACATGATAGTAGTTTTCAGGTATCTAAAAGGGTGTCACAGGGAGGAGGGGGGAAAATTATTCTCCTTGGCCTCTGATGATGGGAGAAGAAGCAATGGGCTTAAGCTGCAGCAAGGGAGGTTTCAGTTGGATGTTAGGAAAACTTCCTAACTATCAGGGTGGTTAAACACTGGAATAAATTGCTTAGGGAGGTTGTGGAATCTCCATCAATGGAGATACTTAAGAGCAGGTTAGACAGACACCTGTCAGGTATGATGTAGACGCGGCCTGGGCAAAATATGGCCTGCGTCTTCATTTGGCCCACCAAGCCACTGGATCCAGCCTGCAGAGGCAGCAGGGATCCCCAGGCAGGCTCCCCTGCTTTACTTGCAGCCCTGTGCACTGTGAGAAACGTTGCTGCCAGGCTTCCTTTCTGTTTCAAAACTGGAGGGGATGCGGGAAATTTCAGGAGCTGCCCCGCTTCCCAGCACAATCCCATTGTCTGGTTTCTGGCCAGAAACGAGCCAATGGGAGCTGCTTGTTTGAATAACAGGCAGCCAAGAAGAACCCCTCCCCCTCTCCTCAGCTCAGTTATTCAATTAAGCACATGGCCAGGCAAGCAGGCAGGCTGGCTGACTGGCAAACGTTTTATGCTCTGCAAACCTTAGCTCTGCAAGTAGCCAGGCAGGCTGGTTTGGCTGCTGGCTGGTAAGTTTCCTGGCCACAGCCTGTCTCTGGCACCCCAGCCCCTCCCTGCCCCAATCCTTCTGCTCCCTCCCCCCCCCCCCCAACATACCCAAAACCTCTGTCCCCCTCTTGCACCCATACCCTCTCCCAGATCTGGCACCCCAGTTTCCTGCCCCAAATCACAATCCCCTTCTACCCTAGGTCACATCCCAAACCCCTGTACTCCAATCCCCTGCCCTAGGTCACAACTGCCTCCTTCACTCAATCTCCCTCCCAGACTCCAGTCTCCCTCCTGCAGCCCAGTCCCTTACCACAAGTTCCCCTCTGCACCCAACCTCCATCCCAGACCCTGCATCTCCTCCATTTCGTGGAAGAGTGCAGCCCTCAACCACTTTCCAAAATCTTGGAGTGGCCCCCTGTCAAAAATTATTGCCCACCCCTCATCTAGATGGTGCTTGGTCCTGCAGTAAGGGCAGGAGACTGGACTTGATGATCTCTTGAGGTCCTTTCCAGTTCTAGTGGTCTGTGATTCTATATTTGTATGGTAAACCAGAAACTGTGCAGTTTGCAAAAGTGTGATGTGCACAGGATGATTTTCACATCCTACTCATGTAATAGGTGAGATCTGAAATGAGACTCCAAATAGATAGGTTTCCTTGAGGACTTTAAGTGTGTTATAGTATTACCACCATTGCTCTTCCTGTAAAGAGTGCTTAAAAATATAAGGTGTTTAACTATTAGAGTACTGTCCACAATAGAGAATATAAAAATGCAACATTATATTCTAATTACCTAATCTTTAAGGTGTGTTGTAATTATGAAATCCTTCCCATTTTTCTTGATGTGCCATAATACTGGCTGTACAGGTAAGAAATCTTGAAGTGACTGTTTCAAAACAAAACTGGTCCATGTTGAAAGTTCAGCCAGTGTTATGGTCCTTCATAACAGTGCAACAAATAGCTTGAATTTGATATGCTGTCTAAATGAGGTCTGTCTGTACTGAAGAGCAAAGTTGAGGTTGATGTCGTCATCTTGATAAATGTAGAAAACTTCCATTTCCAAAGCATAATTATTTGATAATGTAAGTACATCATGCATCTCTGCGGACCAAAGAGCTAAGTTATGATGTAGCACATACCAACCCTCTGAGTCACATGTTTGAGGCCTAACAGTTCTGGTAATATGTTCAAGTGCAAGCCCAGACTAATCTCTGGACATCTCCTATGGGTATTGTCCAGAAGCTACAGAGTAGAATTGATGTGAAAAGTATTTATGGCTCTCACCAATTTCTTTTGAGCATGGGGTATTCAAAATGGAATGTGTAACAGTCATCTGCCTACTCTTCATGGAAGCTATACATATTTCAGCCAATAGTTTAATCAACATATAGTGATAGTTGTCTTTTCAGGAAATAAGAATAGGGAATAGCTACAACAAACATAAGAACATAAGAATGGCCGTACTGGGTCAGACCAAAGGTCCATCTAGCCCAGTAGCCTGTCTGCCGACAGTGGCCAGCACCAGGTGCCCCAGAGAGGGTGGACCGAAGACAATGATCAAGCTATTTGTCTCCTGCCATCCCTCTCCAGCCTCTGACAAACAGAGGCCAAGGACACCATTTCTATCCCCTGGCTAATAGCCTTTTATGGACCAAACCTCCATGAAATTATCTAGCTTCTTTTTAAACTCTGTTATAGTCCTAGCCTTCACAGCCTCCTCTGGCAAGGAGTTCCACAGGCTGACTACACGCTGTGTGAAGAACTTTCTTTTATTAATTTTAAGCCTGCTACCCATTAACTTCATTTGGTGTCCTCTAGTTCTTCTATTATGGGAACGAATAAATAACTTTTCTTTATCGCCCTCTCCACACCACTCATGATTTTATATACCTCGATCATATCCCCCCTCAGTCTCCTCTTTTCTAAACTGAAAAGTCCCAGTCGTTTTAACCTCTCTTCACATGGGACCCGTTCCAAACCCCTAATCATTTTAGTTGCCCTTTTCTGAACCCTTTCCAAGGCCAAAATATCTTTTTTGAGGTGAGGAGACCACATCTGTACACACTATTCAAGATGTGGGCGTACCATAGTTTTATACAGGGGCAGTAAGATATCCTGTGTCTTATTTTCTATCCCTTTCTTAATAATTCCTAGCATCCTATTTGCCTTTTTGACTGCCGCTGCACACTGTGTGGAAGTTTTCAGGGAATTATCCACGATAACTCCAAGATCTCTTTCCTGATTTGTCATAGCCAAATTAGCCCCCATCATACTGTACGTATAGTTGGGGTTATTTTTCCCAATGTGCATTACTTTACACTTATCCACATTAAATTTCATTTGCCATTTTGTTGCCCAATCACTCAGTTTGGCGAGATCTTTTTGGAGTCCCTCTCAATCTGCTTCTGTCTTGACTATCCTAAACAGTTTGGTATCATCTGCAAACTTTACCACCTCACTGCTTACCCCTTTCTCCAGATCATTTATGAATAAGTTGAACAGGATTGGTCCCAGGACTGACGCTTGGGGGACACCACTAGTTACCCCTCTCCATTCTGAAAATTTACCATTTATTCCTACCCTTTGTTTCCTGTCTTTCAACCACTTCTCAATCCATGAAGGGACCTTCCCTCTTATCCCATGGCCATGTGCGGGACCTTGTCAAAGCTTTCTGAAAATCTAAGTATACTATATCTACTGGATCTCCCTTGTCTGCATGTTTAAGCCCTTCAAAGAACTCTAATAGATTAGTAAGGCAGGATTTCCCTTTACAGAAACCATGTTGACTTTTGTCCAACAAATTATGTTCTTCTACGTGCCTCACAATTTTATTTTTTACTATTGTTTTGACCAATTTGCCTGGTACTGAAGTTAGACTTACCGGTCTGTAATTGCGAGGATCTCCTCTAGAGCCCTTTTTAAATATTGGTGTCACGTTAGCTGCCTTCCAGTCATTAGGTACGGAAGCCGATTTAAAGGATAGGTTACAAACCACAGATAATAGTTCAGCAGTTTCCCATTTGAGTTCTTTTAGAGCCCTTGGATGAATGCCATCCTGTCCCGGAGATCTGTTCACATTAAGTTTTTCTATTTGTTCCAAAACCTCCTCTAATGACACTTCAATCCGGGACAGTTCCTCAGATTCATCACCCACAAAGGACGGTGCAGATTTGGGAATCTCCCTAATGTCCTGAGCCGTGAAGACTGAAGCAAAGAAATCATTTAGTTTCTCCGCAATGGCTTTATCGTCCTTGATTGCTCCTTTTATATCTCGATCGTCTAGGGGACCCACAGGTTTTTTAGCAGGCTTCCTGCTTCTAATGTACTTAAACATTTTGTTATGTCTTTTTGAGTTTTTGGCTAGCTGTTCCTCAAAATCTTTTTTTGCTTTTCTTATTACATTTTTACACTTGATTTGACAATGTTTATGTTCCTTTCTATTTATCTCACTGGGATTGGACTTCCACTTCTTGAAAGATGCCTTTTTGTCCCTCACTGCTTCTTTTACATGGTAGTTAAGCCACGATGACTCTTTTTTAGGTTTCTTACTACGTTTTTTAATTTGGGGTATACATTTAAGTTGGGCCTCTGTTATGGTGTCTTTAAAAAGTTTCCATGCAGCTTGCAGGGATTTGGCTCTAGTCACTGTGCCTTTTAATTTCTGTTTAACTAGCCTCCTCATTTTTGTGTAATTCCCCTTTTTGAAATTAAATGCCAGAGTTCTGGACTGCTGAGGTGTTCTTCCCACCACAGAAATGTTAAATGTTATTATATTATGGTCACTAATCCCAAGCGGTCCTGTAATGGATATCTCCTGGACCTGATCCTGCGCTCCGCTCAGGACTAAATCGAGAATTGCCTCTCCCCTTGTGGGTTCCTGTACCAGCTGCTCCAAGAAGCAGTCATTTAAGCCATTGAGAAATGTTATCTCTGCTCCTCTTCCTGAGGTGACATGTATCCAGTCAATATGGGGATAATTAAAATCCCCCATTATTATAGAGTTCTTTATTTTGGTAGCCTCTCTAATCTCCCTCAGCATTTCAATGTCAGTATCGCTGTCCTGGTCAGGTGGTCGATAATATATCCCTACTGCTAATTTCTTATTATTGGAGCATGGAATTACTATCCATAGCGATTCTATTGAACATGTTGATTCATTTAATATTTTTATTTCATTTGATTCTACATTATCTTTCACATACAGTGCCACTCTGCCACCCACTTGGCCTGCTCTATCCTTCCGATCTATTTTATATCCCGGTATGATTGTGTCCCACAGATTTTCCTCATTCTACCAGGTTTCAGTGATGTCTATTATGTCAATCTCCTCCATTAATACGAGGTACTCTAGTTCACCCATCTTATTAGTCAGCTCCTAGCATTTGTGTAGAAGGACTTCAAAAATTTACCACTGCTTGTTTGTCTGCCCTTCCCTGATGGATTGGATTCCTTTATATGCGGTTGTTTGTCTGCTCTGGTCCATGGTTTGTCCTCTCCCCTCCTCTCTTTCTGACTACAGCTTAGAGAATCTCTATCAATGGATTCTCCTCTAAGAGAAGTCTCCCTCCGATTTACGTGCATCTCCGCACCAATCGGCTTCCCCCATCTCTTAGTTTAAAAACTGCTCTATGGCCTTTTTAATGTTTAGTGCCAGCAGTCTGGTTCCACCCTGGTTTAGGTGGAGCCCATCCTTCCTGTATTGGCTCCCCTCTCCCAAAAGTGTCCCCAGTTCCTAATAAATCTCAACCCCTCTTCCCTACACCATCATCTCATCCACGCGTTGACTCTGAAGCTTTGCCTGCCTACCTGGCCCTGTGCGTGGAACTGGAAGCATTTCTGAGAGTGCCACCATAGAGGTCCTGGATTTCAGTCTCTTTCCTAGCAACCTAAATTTGGCCTCCAGGACATCTCTCCTACCCTTCCTTATGTCATTGGTACCTACATGTACCACGACCACCGGCTCCTCTCCAGCACATCTTAAAAGCCTGCTCATATATGGATACTGTACTGGGTTCAGGCTATAATGGGTCTGCTACTACCATTCTCAACAACTTTCCAGTTTAAATAGTTACCCAAACAATTTAAATGTTTCAGAGGGGTAGCCGAGTTAGCCTGTAGCACGAAAAACTTAACAAACAACGAACAGTCTGGTAGCACTTTAAAGACTAACAAAACATGTAGGTGGTATCATGAGCTTTCGTGGGCACAGCCCACTTCTTCAGATGACTGGAGTTTTGGAAGTCCAGAAGCAAGAATAAATAAGGGAAGGGGTGGGGGGGGGGGAATTGGAGTGGGGAAGGGAAGAAGACAGTGGATAGATAAGTATCAAAGGGTTAGCTGAGCCAGTCTGTAACAGGAAAAACTTAAAAAACAACAAATAGTCTATTAGCATCTTAAAGACTAAATAGTTAAGAGGCTGATAACAACCATTAGTTTGCATGAGGAAAGGAAGAGAACTAACACCAGATTCTACACAGACATCAAGAACCATTCGCACCTTCATTGGTTGGTTGGTTGATAAAGTGCGAGCCATTTGATATCACAATTTAAACCATTAGTATGAGAGTTAAACTTGAGATTGAAGTGGAGTTCCAATCCTTCTCTTTGTATTTGGCTTGTGGAATTGGTCTGAAACAAAACAGCAACTTGGAGATACCTTCATGCCTCTAGCTTGCATCCCAGACACATTTCTCAATCTATTGTATGCAGCCAACCCCTAAAATACAACCAGATTTGATCCAATCCCACTGACAGAGACAAACACCTTCAGGATCTATATAGAGCATTCCTAAAACTGTGAAACACCCACCTGGAGAAGTGAAAAAACAGACTGAAAGAGCCAAAAAAGTACCCAGACACGAACTACTTTAAGACAGACCCAAAAGAGAAAATAACAGAATTCCACTTGTCATTACCTATAGTCCACAATTTAAACCCCTGCAACGCATTATCCACAATTTGTAGATTTATGACATTTCAAGACTTGTACAAACAGGCTTGTTTTAAAAGAATAATGCTTCGATATCTCCTGGATTTCAAGTCCCATTCGGTAGTGAGAGTGGGGGCAGATATTGAGGGTAAAACGCAAAAAAACCAACCAACCAACCAAACCAACAAAAAAAACACCCCACTAAAACAGAGAGAGTTCTTCAGGACTTGTCTTCCTTATTCCTTTGGTCAGTGCCAATGTGGCTCCCAGTTCCTTCATACTTGACTTCGTGTTTGGCTCCAGTGAAAAGACTGGTAGAACCTTTGGGTACTGAGACTTCTATCACTTGTCTCTCTCCTCGTAGCACATCTAGTAGTTAGGTATGATTAGCATCTCTGAAATAACGTAAGTCTTAGAATGAATATCTATATTTAAATTCTTTTATCCCCATGGCCCAAAATACTTTGACAGATTGTTGATAGTTATTTGGAGCATTTCCTTGGAGAAGAGAGTCAGTATCTTCCAGATTGTCTCCCAGAAAAATCACCTGATTTTTGTCTCTGACTGATGATCATGGATATCCATCTTTTCAGAAACAGTTTTGAGCCCCACCCACCAGTGGGACATAATTTTGGAACTTGCAGTTCTGGTAATCAAATTCCTGGTTGAGAGCCCAAAACCTACACATCTCATTTCTGAATAATAAATTAATCACAGCAGTCAGTCAAGGCCACTAGTGGGGCTTTCAAGATTAACCAGAACACATACTACCTACGTGATGTCGGCTGGACAGTTCACCTCTGGGGCCATCACTGAGAACAGTAGAAGTAATGTCTTGGAATGTCATAACTTTTATGTTTATCCACGTCAAATCCCTGTATTGAGGATGCCAGGCAGCTTCCAAGCTATCTCCTCTCCAGTCTGTGCCCCCACTACTTTTTTTTTTTTTAATTCCCAGAGATCACTGTTAAATGATCATGGATTCTATCGGTGTGTCTCCACAACAAAGTTATATCGGAATAACGGCTGTTATTCCAAAATAACTATATGAGCATCTATACAGCAATTCCATTATTTCAAAATAATTTTGAAATAATGGATGGCTTTTATTCCTACTTCTGTAAACCTCATTCTACAAAGAATAACATCTTTTCTGAAATAGCTGTTTCGAAATAAGGCATGTGTAGACGCTTCACTGCTGCTATTTTGAAATAGCCCCTCAACAGGATCATTGTAAATTATTCCTCCTGGGGCTCTAAATCGAGATAACACGTCTACATTAGAGAAGCCTGCGTCGGACTAATTTTGAGGCTTCCCTGCAGTGTAGACATGCTATTTTGAAATAAGATATTTTGGAATAACTATTCCAGAATAGCTTATTCTGAAATAATTTTGCAGTGTAGCCATAGCCTATATGCATAGCAGACAGTCAGAGAATAGCAATGACATAAAGAATTGAGAGCATCTTAAAAGTTTGATACCTGCTGATGATTGAATTCACTCTTTGGTTCAAAATGGGGAGATCAGATGTGCCACAATGCCAGTAAGAAAGCCCTAAAATCCATATGATTCCTCCTGCTCTCTGAGGGCATAAGAAAATGGACTGTGGCATTAATGTAAATGTGGAATACCAAAGGGGTTGACTAGTCAGTTCAACGAGACTGATTACGCTGCTGATATAGTCAACCCAAAGCCAAGGATGATTATGTAGCCAGCCCTATAAGAGCACTTTTGAGCTATTAGGGTATGTCTACACTTACGCCCTAGTTCGAACTAGGGATGCAAATGTCGGCATTCGAAATAGTAAATGAAGGCGGGATTTAAATATCCCGCGCTTCATTAGCATAATCTCGGCCGCACACGGTTTCAAAACGCAGCTGATTCAAAAGTGAAAGTGCACTCTGAGCCACGTTAGTTTGAATCAAACCCCTTGGTTCGAACTAACATTACTCCTCAAAAAATTGATTCGAACTAACGTGGCCGAGAGCGCACTTTCACTTTTGAATCAGCTGGGTTCCGAAACAGTGCGCGGCCGAGATTATGCTAATGAAGCGTGGGATATTTAAATCCCGGCTTCATTTACTATTTCAAATGCGTACATTTGCATCCCTAGTTCGAACTAGAGTGCAAGTGTAGACATACCCTTAGGTACAACTTGAAGCTCATCACTTCAAGGAATACCCCTGTTGGACTAGCCACACTGGTATTCACATTTGAATTGAAGATTCTTGTTCTTCAAGGCTTTCAAGGACTCCAAAAGCAGTGGTGAGATATCAATTCAGAATTCATCTGTGAAGTCTGCCATCCAGTGTGATGGTCTTTACATTAACAGACCAGTGAAGTTTCTGATCATGCTCCAGAACACAAATGCTCTAATAAACTTGTTCCCGTAGCTAGCTTTCTCTCAAATAAGGCATTACTTTTTATGTTTCTGAATGACTGTGCAACATTGTTCTATTTCACAGAAGAGTTGACTCCATTTTAGTGATGGAAGTAATGTCATGTTTTCATAGAATATTTTGAAGCTTGCAAACAATTATTTCTAACTGAATAAATAATAATTTTAATACTAGTTCTTTGCTTTGGAAATGTCTTGTGCTCCAGATTTCAGGTGGCGTACTGATGGTCTTTATTTTGATCCCATTTAATTCCATGGCAAAACTTTCATTGACTTAGGATCCAAATTTCCTGTCTTTTATGTTTTTCAGTAAAAATGTTAATTAGTTTGCACAAAACTAATGTTCAGTGAAAAGAAGAGAAAAATCTCTATACTTCTAATCATTCCATAGACCAGGAGATGCTTGCTTTTGTTGGAATAGTCCACTATAAAAATACAATGAGTTAAATACAGTATTCAAATATCAGTATTATAAAGAAATAATTTAAAAACATGAGTTTTCCACATCAGCCATCTCAAAGCTTGTTGAATTTTAGACAGTATTCTTTAGTCTGCTTTTAAAAGAACAAATCAGACACGTTAAAGTGCAACATCATAATTCCAGTGGTATTGTTAAATGTTCGGTGATTTCACATTGGAATACTTGATATTTCAGTCAGAAATGTGTTTTGTAAATTACAGACCAGAAATGGAAAGGAAAGCAGGGTTCACATTTCATTAGCATTTCAAAATGCTTGAGTCTGCATTCATATTAAAATAACTTGCTGGGATTGTAGCACCTAATAACGGAAACTGTCTGTCTTGCACAAATTCAAAGGTACTGTTCAAGAGCCTTTTAAAGGACCCAGTCCTAAAAAGTGCTGAGCATCTCCTGTAAAGCTGAGTGACCTCAGCCCCACTGACCTTATGGGTATGAAACAGGATCAGATCTTTTCTCATTAAACTCAGTGGCGCAAACTAGTTGCAGCAGAGGCCTAAGAAATTGACCCTGAAGTGCTGATCACTCAGAACTCCTGTTGATTTCAGTTGGAATTGCAGGTGTTTAGCATCTCAGAAGACTAGACAATAAAAACATATTAACAAATTTATATGATTTGGTCATCTTTATGATTCTTCTTTTCCAAGCTAATTGTTTGCATTAATATAGTCTGTTGAATCACCAGTATCAGAGTTTTGCTCATTTCTTGCATTCTAATGCATCAGTTCTTCATGCAGTCCAAATTAGGGCAGTGTCTCTTGTCCAATGGCAGTACTTCCATACAAAATTCTATATGTATTATTTATGTATCACCCATATTATTCTGAGTGCTTAGTGGAAATATAAGAAGGCATGTTTCTGTGCAAAGAGCTCGTGATCTAATACAACGACATGTAGCAGTAGGCAGCAGGAAGCAACACAAGATGAAAAAAATAAATTTACTTTTTTCTTTTTTAAACTCACTGTCTGTATTTTAATTACGGTAAATAGTTTATATTATGTCCTCCCTTCTAGTTTATTTCTTATGTAATATTCTCCCTCAATCCCTCATCGATTCCCATCAATTCTTAATTACCCAGCCCTTCAGAGGTAATCGTTTTCTGAATATTACTGCTTAATTATGAAACAGGTAACAGGTACTGTGTATGTGCCAGAAACTTGATTAGGTAGTAGGATTTGATATATTAAACATAAACACTTAAACAATTTAATAGATAAATAAAAGTGAATATCTAAGGTACTTGAACTGCAATCCTGCATATACAACATTTATATTGTTTTCCTTTCTCCTAAATCATAAATTCTGTAGAGTTTGTGGCAAACTAGAAAACTTTATTACAAATACAAACAGCTGACTTTATAAGCAAAGATTAGGGAGCAAAATACAATATATAGGCTCTTCTATGTATGTTGTGTCTTCAAGCAACTTCTGTTATACAAGGTTTTACACATTTGTTTAATGGAAGGTGAAGGCAGTTGAGTCATTGGGAGGGAATACAGCTGTCAGCTATGTTACAGACATTACAGACTTTTTTTGGAAGGTGGGTTAATCACAAAGAAATGTTTATTTACAGTAGCTGTGGTTCTTCAAGGTGTGATGCAGATTTGTATCCCACTTAGGAGTGTGTACACCGAGAGCACTGAACCTGAAGAATTTTGCCTTGAGGTACTTGTATACTGGCAGCACTCCTGTCTTGTGGCCATAGTCCCGCCTTTGTTATATGAAGCAGCACCACAACTCCCAGAGACTAGATTATGAAGCAGAGGGGATTGAGGGGATCATGAAATCAACATCTGCATCAGATTTGGAAGAACCACTGTTAAAATAAGTATCCATTTCTTCTTCTTTGAGTAGATGTAGCTGTATATTCCATTGAGGTCACTCACAAGTAGTATACACAGCTGGTGGGTCTCGGAGTCTATTTAAACAAGGACTGCAAGACTTCCTTCCCAAAGTTTGCATCTGCTTTCACTGCTGTAGTAATAGTATAATGCTCTGTAAACATATGTGCGAACAACACTATAGCAGCCCCGCTAGTGTCGAATAGCGAGATGTCACTTCAGAATGCTATTGACATAGCCTGTGCTCTCATAGGATGAGCTCAGATCCAATGAGTGGGTGTGGCAGCAGCTGTTTCTTATGCAGTCTTAATGCAGGAAGTTATATAGTTCATGTGGTCCACATAGGACACAAGCAGATGTGGCAGAGTTCAAAAGGGCTTAGTGCTGTCCATGTAAAAGCTCAAAAATAGACTGCTTCTCCCAAAGATGAATTTGGCTTAGGAAAAAACCAGAGGGAAATATGATGCTTAGTAAAATTTTAAACTGAGAGACCTCTTTAGACATGGACCACAAGCTTAATATGAGTCAACAGTGTGACTGTTGGGAGCAGGAAGCAAACATGATTCTGGGATGCATTAACAGAGTGTTGTGAGCAAGGCATGAGAAGTCATTCTTCCCCTCTACTCTTCTCTGAATTGGCCTCATCTGGAGTATTGTGTCCAGTGCTGGGCACCACATTTCAGGAAAGATGTGGACAAATTGGAAAAGGTCCAGAGAATGATTCAAGGCATACAAAACATGTCCTATGAGGGAAGACTGAAATAATTGGGTTTGTTTAGTTTGGAAAAGAGAAGGCTGAGAGGGGACATGTTAGCCACTTTCAAATACCTAAAAGTTTGTTACAAGGGGGGTGGGGGAATAATTCTCCTTAATGTCTGACAAGAAGCAGTGGGCTTAAATTGCAGCAAGGGAGGTTTAGGTTGGATATTAGGAAAAACTTCCTAACTTTCAGGGTGGTTAAGTACTCAATAAACTGCTGAGGAGGTTGAGGAATCTTCATCATTGGAGATATTTAAGAGCAAGTTAGATAGGCATCTATCAGGGATGATTTAGATCAGTGGTCTCCAACCTTTTTACACCCAAGATCACTTTTTAAATGACAGAACAAGCCAAGATCTACAGCCCTGCCCCTTCCTTGAAGCCCCACCCTCTCTATTCTCCTCCTCTCCATCACTTGCTATCCCCAACCCTTATACTGCTACTTATTTTCCCAATTCTTCTGTAGGAAGAGGTTTTTCCAACATTTGGCCTGTCTAGACTAGACCAAATGTCAGAAAAAACCCTTCTTTTGGAAGCCCCCTTTTTCCTCGTGGAAGGAGGAATATAGGGGTGACCGAAAGATCATGTTTGCTCTTCCACTAAAAGAAGTGGAAGAACAAATGCATCTCTGGATGCAGAAGTGTTTTTCTGGGATATCTTCGGAATCCTGAAAAACTCCTGCAGTCTAGCTGTACTCTCGTTGGGTTGAGACAGGACGTGTAGGCTCCGGGGTGGGAATGAGGGATTTGGGTATGGGAAGGGGTGAGAGGTGCAAGCTCTGGGAGGAAATCTGGATGTAGGAGAAGGTGGATAAGGGGACACTGGCTTGGGAAGGGGGCTCCAGGCCGGGCAGTGTTGGGGTCAGATGTAGGATTAGGGTACTAATCAAGCCACAGACTTCTGGATGTGAGGGTTCAGGAATTTGGGTTGGGGTATGTGAGGGGCTCAGGGCAGGGGGTTCCAGTGTATGATAGGCTCAGTTGTAGGGTCTGGGGGAAAGGGGAGTGCAGGAGTGTTATGATGCTGTGGCCAGATGGGGGCTTGGCTCCAATTGGGGGTTTGTTGGCCAGGCTTCATTTTTAAATAAAATACTATGTCAAACAAAAAGTTTCTGCATTGTCTTTATTTCTGAGAAGGGCAGGGAACCTGTTTTGAGTCAGGGGTCACTGACCCGGGCGAGGCAGGATGCCAAAGGAGATCCTACCAAAGCCACCAAGATTGTGTTTAGGTGTCCAACTTGTACTTGCTTTGCTTCACATATGTATCCTTCCAAGGGAAGTTTCTTGAACTGTCATAATGGCCTCATTACAAATTTATTTTAAAAGCACTTTTGAATAAAGGCACAATTTCATGTGCAGAAGAATGGATATGAATATTACTCTTGATTCATTAAAAAAAAAAGTCAAAAATTGTGCAAGCCGGTTTTATGTAGAGAATGGACAGTAATACCTGCCCAGGAATCAGCATCTGGTTATGAAGAAGCATCTCTGTAACCTAGAATCATAGAATCCTAGGGCTGGAAGAGACCACAGGAGGTCATCTAGTCCAGCCCCCTGCCCAAAGCAGGACCAACCCTAACTAAATCATCCCAGCTAGGGCTTTGTTAATCTGGGACTTAAAAACTTCTAGGGATGGAGACTCTACCACCTCCCTAGGTAACCTATTCCAGTGCTTTACCACCCTCCTAGTGAAATAATTTTTCCTAATATCCAAACTAGGCCTCCCCCACTGTAACTTGAGACCATTGCTCCTTGTTCTTCCATCCGTCACTATTGAGAACATCCTCTCTCCATCCTCTTTGGAACCTCCCTTCAGGAAATTGAAGGCTGCTATCAAATCCCCCTCACTCGTCTCTTATGCAGATTAAATAAACCGAAATTCCTCAGCCTCTTCTTGTAGTTCATGTGCTCCAGCCACTTAATCATTTTGGTTGCCCTCGGCTGGACCCTCTCCAATGTGTCCACATCCTTTCTATAAGGGAGAGGGGGAGGCAGAACTGGATGCAGTTTTTCAGATGTGGCCTCACTAGTGCCGAATAAAGGGGAATAATCACTTTGCTAGGTCTGTTGGCCAGAGCCGGCCCAAAGTACAGGCCAGCCGGGCTATCGCCCGGTGCGCCACACGGGGCTGCCGGACCGGGCGGGGGCAGCACCATGCATACTCTGTGCGCCCAGTGGTGGGGCCGCACATGCGCCGGGGGGGCGCCGCGTGCCCGGGGGTGGGGCTGTGCGTGCGTCGCGGTCCCAGGGGCAGCGGCGGCGCACTCCCGGGGCCCGGGGCGCACGAATGGCTCGGGCCGGCCCTGCTGTTGGCAATGCTCCTCCTAATGCAACCTAATATGCCATTAGCCTTCTTGGCTACAAGGGCACACTGTTGACCCATATCCAGCTTCTCATCCGCTGTAATCCCCAGGTCTTTTTATGCAGAACTACATCTTAGCCAGTTGGTACCCAGCCTGTAACAGTGTTTGGGATTCTTCTGTCCCAAGTGCAGGACTCTGCACTTGTCCTTGTTGAACCTCATCAGATTTCTTTTCGCCCAATCCTTCAATTTGTTTAGGTCACTGTGGACCTTATACCTATCCTCCAACGTACCTACCTCTCCTCCTAATTTAGTGTCATCTGCAAACTTGCTGAGGGTGCAATCCATCCCCTCATCCAGATAATTCATAAAGATGTTGACCAAAACCGGCCCTAGAACGGACCTTTGGGCACTCTGCTTGATATTGACTGCCAACCAGACATTGTGATGGATACAATTTACCCATTGAGCCCAACAATCTAGCCATCTTTCTATCCACCTTACAGTCCATTTATACAATCCATACTTCCTTAACTTGTTGGCAAGAATACTGTCAGAGACTGTATCAAAAGTTTGCTAAAGTCAAAGTATATCACATCCACTGACTTCCCCAGAGCCAGTTACCTCGTCATAGAAGCTAATCAGATTGGTCAGGCATGACTTGCCCTTGGTGAATTCATGTTGACTATTCCTGATTGCTTTCCCCTCTTCCAAGTGTTTTAAAATGGATTCCTTGAGGATCTCCTCCACAATTTTTCCAGGGACTAAGATGAGGCTGACTGATCTGCAGTTCTTGGATTCTCCTTCCCTTTTTTAAAGATGAAACTATATTTGCCTTTTTCCGATCATCTGGGATCTCTCCTGATCTCCACGAGTGTTAAAAGATAATGGCCAAAGCTCTGCAACGCCATTTGCCAACTCCCTCAATACCCTTGGATACATTAAATCTGGACCCATGGATTTGTGTATGTCTAGCTTTTCTAAATAGTTCTTAATCTTTTCTTTTTCCACCAAGGGCTGCCCACCTCCTTCCCATACTTCATTGCCTTGTGCAGTAGTTTGGGAGCTGACCTTGTCTGTGAAGACAGAGGCAAAAAAAAGCATTGAGTCTTCAGCTTTTCCCACATCATCCCAACCTGTAAAAGGCCTAACTTTAAATCCAAAAAGCTTTCTGTGTGATCTTTCAGAAGTAGAAAAGTGTATGTGAATTATTTGTAAGCAAATGTCATCTGAGGAAAAAACTAAGGGATGAGGAAAGCTAGACAGTTGTTGTTGTTGATTAGCAACCTATCCTCATCACAGAAGCAGGTAAGATTTAAAAGCTACCATCCCAATGAGATGATGATTCCTCAAAATAATGACTTTGAGAAGTAATTTTCAGAGTTTGGCACCTGGCTCTGATTCTTACAGGACTGGCCTTTGTTGTACAGAGGCTCAATACTGAAGGAAGGATCCTCAGTATGCCATAACTTTTATTTGTCTTATGAAAGCATGCATCAGAATTACCTAATAGAAGGAACATGTTTAATTAAAATTCATATTTTGTCATGTATATAACCTGTACATGTCGATGTAAAAATATATGACTCAGATATGGTCTGGTGATATTCATATGCTGAATTATGTTCAGTATGCACCTTTGACTATGTTCTCTACACCCATCTCACTATTCCAGCTCTGCAAAGACTGCAACATCTTTGTGCAGCTTTTTTTTAAAAGATTTGTCCCTATAACAACAAGTAATGGCCACCACTTTCAAGGAAGTGGAGGAAAGTATCTTCAGTCCTTAGGGATACACTGGCTCAGGCCTAATATTGTTTCAAGACAAAACAAGAAGACACCCTGTGCTTTATATCATTGAAGATTGCTCTACTCATAATATACTTATTGCCAAAACAAGAACATTAGTATTATCCACCCAATGACATGTATCACTACCTAAAACAACCATCAAACACTACAGACAGTATGTTAAAACCTTAGCTCTATCCGCATATGGATGCTGTATTTTCAGGACTCCTTTCACGAATTTGTTTCCTCCCACAGGTCCCATATTAGTCAAATTAATTGCATTTGTCATTGTATGTAGAATTCCTGCTTATACTCAACTTTGAGGCAGGTGATGGCTTTTTTCCTTTCTCATTTCCCCATCATTGGAGCTGGTGCTCCATTTATTTTATATGAGGAAAAATGCTTAGCAAAATGCTTTTTCTGCAGGGGATGAAAGGAAATTATCTCTTAGCATGTTGTACGTGGCCTGCATTCCAGGCAAATCTGATGAATCAGAGCACATCATGCCCACACTCCATGCTGGCTTCCCATTTAATTATGGAACCGTTTTAAAATTCTGGATCTTGACCATTAAGAACCTTAATGATATTTGAGTGTGACGGATACAATTTATTGGAAAGTTTCAGCAGATGGACCTTAGTGTGACATAATTAATGCAAAAAACTGCACAATGAACTGATGTTGAAATTTTGTGTTTTTAGATTTGTTGTTGTATAAAAATTTAGCAGATTTACCTGGTTTTGCTTGGGTCCTTAACTCAACTGATTTTTTTTAAACTAAAAGGAAAAAGTACGTGCTTTATTTAAATCATTGTATTTTCAAAAACAGTGTTATTTTTATGAAATAATAAATAATAAATTAAATAAGAGCTCTTATTCACTGTGTTTTAACAAGAAGGGGCTATAGTCAGTTAGGTTTCCAATAACATTGTCTTCTAGTTGTCAAACTTAAATAATTGATTTAGCTGTACCAACAGGGCATTACTCCAAATTTCTCTATTTGTATCACTTTTCTGGAAGGTTTATTGAGAAGCAATGCTGTTCCAGGTTCATGCTATTTTTCTGGCTCATCTTGGTTCAGTCTCTTTCAAAGTTTGCTCAGTTATGTCAATTTTGAGGACTGTACTTGATTAGGTGATTCTGATTCTTTTCTGTTTGGTTTTATGAGAAGCAGTTCCATTCCAGGCACATCCCATTTTCTTTGCACAATCAAACCCTTATGGTTGCTTTAAGTTATGCTAGGAGGAAACTGTATATCAAATTTGGTGGTCCTAGTTCTTACCATTTAGGGGGACATCTTGATCAGACAAACTCTCTAATATACATAGTAAATGAATGATTTGAGAGCTTAAAATTTTAAAAATATGCATAAAAAGTTTAGCAGTTTGAAATGTAATGTCTAAATTGCCATCTTTTACCACTGCATGATGATCCTTCAATTTTAGTCTGTGTAGCTGATTTGTATTTATGTTAGGGATGTTAAATATCGGTTAATTGAATAGTTGAGCAACCTCATGAATTCTTATTGGTTAGTCAACTATTCTATAGTCCCCGGGGGTGGGGCCAGCAACCAGTGTACTCCAGCTTTATTCCTGAGGAGCCCCCTGCCACTCTGTGCTGCTGCTTCTGTATCAGAGGCATCAGCACAGGGTGGCAGGTGGGAGCTGGTCTGCAAGGGGAGCTAGAGTTTAAAAACCAGCTCCCGTCACAGACTGGTTGCCTGTCATCCTGTGCTGCTACCTCCGATAGTGACAGCAGCCCCTATCTGGGGAGGTGAGTCTGAGCTCCTGGACCCAGTGTGAGCTGGAACTGAGTCAAGCTGCCTGCCCACCCAGGTCCTAATATACTTTAAATGCACAGCTGCAGTGGGGGTAGGTCCCAGATCCAGCGTGAGCCAGGACTGAGCCGGGCTGCTGGCCAGCCTACTAAAACGTTTACTGGCAAGGGGTGAGGGAAAGGGAAATACGTGTAGTCTATAGCATTAACCTATAAGCTTTTGCTTACCGGTTCATCAACTACACTGTTACATCCCTGATTTGTGTATATAAAAAATTACATTCATTCAGATACCCCACATATGCAGTGAAAGGTCAGTATGGGCTGAGAATCAATGTGCCAGCCTGCTTGCACTTGGATGGTGAGCCAGGCCTGATTAGAAAGAAAACCCAGCTTGCAGGGGAGCAAGGCTTGTTTCCATAAAGAGGTGGGTGAGGCCATTTCGGGAGAGGGGAAAAAAACAGAGAAGAGGTATTAGGGAACTTTCCTTTCTCTAAGAAGCAGCCAGATGGGAGGCTATGAAAGAGAAAGTGGAGAAACAGGCTTTCCCAGGATAGAGGTGGGGCCTAACTGGAGCCTGTCCAACATTCTAGATAAGGGAAGGGAGGGTACCAGTTCTTGGATCATGGGATGGGTTGAGGTACAGAAAGACAGTGTCAAGCAGTAAAGCCACAGCTATGATGAGGCAGCTGCCAATTGAGCCCAGGTGGCCTGAAGGTTTGTTTTTTGGACATATTGCAGTCCTTTATTAAAGTCCTGAAATCCGGCCCCAGAAAGGGTACAGTACTGGGAAGTGGTCAGACAGAGAAGGCCAAAGAATAATCAAGGGAAACTGAACCAAGGGCACTACAACACCACAGCTAGTCAATAAGGGGTCATGTGAGGGCAGCAACACTGTCATAGCATAATCTGTGTGTCTCTTAATGTTCTAGTGGTGTATATTTTAAATATAATCTTTCTTTATGTTAATAGGACAGACTATTCCAGAGAAAAGACTAGCAGATGTTGTAAATCAAGAGCCATACAAGTATGAAGTGGGCAACGTGCCAACAGAATGGGAAGGTAAATATTTGGGGGTTTGTTTTTATTTTCATGTAAAGGTGAAAGTACAAAATGCTGAAAAAATAAGTTGGTGGAATGCTTGCACTTACTTGCTCTTTCCTGAGATGTTTTTCATTTTGAGGCATGAAGACTCAAGTAATCATTTCCAGCTATTGTGAATTCTGAAAGTATCTACTTTTAAGCAGGAGTAAGAAATAGGTTAGTATATGAAAATATAATTAGCTGTGAAAATATTTGAGAGTGAGGGAACGATCTGACAGAATGACCCTAAAAAGGTCCTCACTGCAGGTGACTGGTACCTATGTCTGAGTGGCCACACTCAAATTTCTGGGTCTGTACTTGGTCAGGTACATTGCTAGGACTTCTGGAGACATGTCCCTTGATGATTAGCACTGCAGTAAGTTGATGCTCAGTGATTCTTTCCCAGTTAATTGTGGGACAACTTATTTATCCTATGCACACGGGGAATTGTGGGAAAGCATTGGAGGACTACCAGCTTTTGAATTGCTTTAGCCTGCACCTCACAGCAAAGGGGGCAAGTTACCAGCTGGAGTGAAAACAGCACTTGGGCTTTAGCCTACGCTCAAGATTGGCCTGCTAGCTTGTATTGAAAGCACAATCTAAGTCACATCAGAAGTTTTTGTGTGGACAGAAGCCAGGTTAGAGACAACACTCAACTAAGAGCCTGAGTTAACTTTGCAATGAAGATAAATCATTAGAGGTGATTTCCAACGTAGTCAGATAAAGGATATTTGTTTAGCTTTCTAGCTTGATGAAAAAAACCATATATGGCCAACCATTTTTATTACCTGCATTTGAATTTTAATACCACACTTGTAATTATCCTAGAAAATTCTTTGTGACTATGGCAGCATTGAATAGAAAGATGCACAAAGGAATGGGAAAAAATAAGTAGATAATTTTGGGTTTTTTTAAAGTACAGAGCCTTTCAGGGAATAGGAAGAACAAATTCCATCCACTTTGTTTCCCATCCATTATTTGAACAGAAGAGGTATGCCATGCATCTTATGACAGATAAAGTACAAAAATATTCAAAGAGCCCAAAATATGAACAGTGATGCTAAGTGGATTTTTCAGTGCTGTGAGTTGAAATGTTAATAGCTGAAATGTTATGTTATGAAACAATGGATGACTGAAATAAATGAGAAGGGCCAAATTCTGGCTCCTCTAGTATAGATTTAGAAGGCTTTGTACCACAGCAGGATCAATGTGTTTTTTCTGCACTGGAGGGGCCACATTTAGGAAGCCCTTTCAGGAAGCCATGGAGTTAAGTTCCTCAGTATGAAGTATCTCTGCATAGGAAGGATTAGGTGTGGGGTGGATAGGAGTATGGGAAGTGCTGGTGGATCTACCCTATACAGATTCTGGTTAGTCTTCCCACATATGCTGAAAGGGCATAATAAATGGGATTCCAAAGGGGTCTGTTTTGGGACTTGTTCTGTTCAATATCTTCATCAATGATTTAGATGACAGCATAGAGAGTACAATTATTAAGTTTGCAGATGATACCAAGCTGGGAGGGATTGCATGTACTTTGGAGGATATGGTCAAAATTCAAAATGATCTGGACAAACTGGAGAAATGGTCTGAGGTAAATAGGATGAAGTTTAATAAGGACAAATGCAAAATACTCCACTTAGGAAGTAACAGTCAGTTTCACACATACAGAATAGGAAGCGACTGTCTAGGAAGAAGTACTGCTTAAAGAGATTTAGGGGTCAGAGTGGACGACAAGTTAAACATGAGTCAACAGTGTGACACTTGATTCTGGGATGCATTAACAGGAGTGTTGTGAGCAAGACATGAGAAGTCATTCTTCCGCTCTATTCTGTGCTGATTAAGCCTCAGTTGTGTCCTGTTCTGGGCACCACATTTCGAGAAAGATGTGGAAAAATTAGAGAAGGTCCGGAGAAGAGCAACAAAAATGATTAAAGGTCTAGAAAACATGACTTATGAGGGAAGACTGAAAGAATTGGGCTTATTTAGTTTAGAAAAGAGAAGACTGAGAGGGGACATGATAGTGGTTTTCAGGTATCTAAAAGGGTGTTACAAGGAGGAGGAAGAAAAATTGTTCTCATTGGCCTCTGAGGATAGGACAAGAAGCAGTGGGCTTAAATTGCAGCAAGGGAGGTTTAGCTTAGACATTAGGAGAAACTTCCTAACTGTCAGGATGGTTAAACACTGGAATAAATTGCTTAGGGGGATTGTGGAATCTCCATCACTGGAGATATTTAAGAGCAGGTTAGACACCTGTGAGGGATGATCTAGACAGTGCTTGGTCCTGCTGTGAGATCAGGAGACTGAATTCAGTGCCCTCTTGAGGTCCCTTCCACTTTTATGACTCTATCATTAAGTGTCATTGTGGAAGCTCGTGAATTTCTGAAGTGAAGCATAACCTGATTATGGTGGCATCCATTACTCCTTACGGTGACAGTAGCAGGGAACACCAATGCAGCTGCTGTCCGTTGGGTTAGTGTGTTTTGTGTAGTCTGGGCGCTCTCCTTGGTTCCATGGCCCTGTCTTCAGGTGGGGCCTGCTTTCAAGTCCCTGCCCACCATGATGATGGGTGACAGAGTCACATCACTGAGTCCTGTGTTGAGGTGGTCTTGATAAGGGATTCCCCAGAACAGCAAGCTTAAGACTTACAATTAAAGGGCACTTTACATGGTTTAAAATGTCATTTCAAGCCATCTTCATGCTTGGTACCCAGGGCTATGAAGTACCTCACTAATACCTGTCCATGGGTGAGGAAGCCTCACTTGTGTCTGCTGTGGTGAGTTCCCTAATTCCACCTGCTACAGGCAGCATGAGCAGGGCCCGCTGTCTCTACAGGTGAGCTGTAGGCATGTTCAAGCCTCGGAGCATCTCCGTGGAGCACCTAGCTTCTGTTCCGCTGGACATTTTCCAGATTTCAGATTCATTACTTCCAAAGAAAAAGAACACCTCAGCTTATTTGCTTATCCTTTCCACCTCAGATCAACACTCCACTTCATACACAGAACACTCTGTGTTTATAGTGAAAACAAGTAAAAGTTTATGAAATAAAGTATGTAGATTCAAGTGATAGAGGTATTGGAAACAAATGATTACATAGAAAGCAAAAGCATAACATGCATTCTAGAGCATAGACTTATAAACCTACAGTAGATCCTCATAGTTACCAACACATTGGGTATGGAAGTTGTTTGTAACTCTGAACAAACGTTTGGGTTTTCTTTCATAAGTTAACAACTGAAAAGTGACTTAATATCCTGGCTGCTCAAAGCCATGATTTTTACAAAGGCTTTGAATGTCCTTCAAGCCTTTTGTAATATCAAGCAATTCTCAGTTTTACATAAGTGAAATCATAATTCCTCCATCCCTTTACACTAGTATTAGTTATCTATACACACAAATTAGAGCCAAGTTTTGTTGCAAAATGAAGCCTTTATTGTATATTTCCTTGTATTATTGTATTGAATTAATTTAATGTTGGTATTAAAAGAATTCATGCTGACGGTATAAACATAGATAACTTTGTGATTAGATAAAGCCCTCCTGTTATACTACACTCTCCCCTTTATATAAGAAAAGAAAAGAAATGATACATTTTTTGCTATGGCAGTATCTTGTGGATGCAGACAACTGATAACCTTTTATGTAATTGTAATTTTGAATAGTCACCTACCAGATGTAGTGATAGAATATCTCAGTTACTTCCTTAGCTCATGTCAGCAGTGCTCTTGAATGGATATCAGTCATTTTCAATGCCTGTGGAGATTCAAGGAGTTACATGCTTCATGCCACATTTTACTGCTGGCCTATTCTGGGTCGGTTTTATTTTAGTGGTAACATTTAGTGATTAATGGGAGTCTTAATTTGTATGCTCACTTTTACGCTTGTTACTGTGCATTATGTGCCAGTAGGAGTACTAAAGTTCAATGAAAATCTCATGCATACTAATGAGAATGCAAATGAGCACGGATGAAAGAATGCCAGGGTCTCCAGGTATTAAATGTTCAGTTATCTTGCAAATATGCACTCGGACAAAGATAATGAATAATGAGCACAGAATGCAGAAAGTACCGTATAGATATAATTAGCAACAGAAATATAATTAGAGAAGTTTGAAATGCAGGCTATGTATTTCAAAAGCTTTGCAGCAAAGCTCCCCCATCTTGGTTGCAGTCCATGCAGAACTGCATCATCTCCTTCTCCACTTTGCTAGACCTAATGTGCCTTGGCTGACAGCATGTGAAGGTTTTTTTGGTTTGTTGGGATAGAAGAGAAGTGTTCATGTGGAAATATTTCCAGATGTAGCATTTTTAATTAAAAAACTAAAGGAACACTGCTAGAAATCTCATTGCTGCATTTAAAACTGGATTGGACAAAAGTGGAGGAGTATATGTATAACAGGACTGGGCAAAATATGACCCAGGGGCCGGATCCAGCCCGCCAAGCCAATGGATGAGGCCTGTGTACCACCACCCTGTCGGTACCCTCAGGCACACAGCTGCCACGGTTTAAAATGCAGTCCCTATGTTTCTCTGCTCTGCAAGGAGGGAGGAAGCTTCGTGTGATCTCCCCGCTCCTAGCCCAATGCTCAGCTCCTACTGGCCAATAGTAACCAGCCAATAAGAACTGACCTCAGCCAATCTCTCAGCTCCTGTTGGCTGGAAACAGCCAGCCAGTCGGAGCTGAGACATTGGCCTGGGAGATGGGGGAGCTGAGAGCCAAGTGGAGGGAACAGCCTGTATTTTCAAGTGGTCTGGGGCTGTAGCAGTCAGGGAGCCCAGCCTGCGTTGAGGGTGCTGTAGACTGGGAGATGCTTATCTTAAGCGCTTCCCAGCCAGAACCTGCCTCTGGGACCCTTGCCCGTCCCACACCCCAACTCCCTCCCCCTGGTCACAATCCAAACCCTCTGCACCCCCCTTTCCCAGGTCACAACCCCCTTCTTCATCCAAACTCCCTCTCAGACCCTACACTGTCTCCTGCACCCCAGTTCTTTATCCCACGCACCTTCTATAGCAGCTTCTACCCTAGACTCCATACTTCCTCCACAGAAAAGTGCGGCTCTTGACCACTTACCAAAATTTTGGAGTGGCCCTCCACCAAAAATTATTACCCACCCCGATGTAGAAGATTTCTAAAAGGGTCCACACCCACATTTGAAATGTTTTAGGGGGCCACAAATGAGAAAAGGTTGAAAACCACTGAACTCAATGATCTTTTGAGTCTCTAAATGTTGGTGTGCAAGTATGTTCAGAGAATATACAATGTGATATCTGTTCTGTCTCATTTAAATGATTTTGTTAATTGCTAATAATTTATTTATACATATTTTAATTACTCCTGGTTTTTTCTCATTGTCGTCCATGATTATGGCTGTGATCTTGCAAACACTTAAGTGCATGCCTAATTGTACTCATGTGAGTGAAGTTACACACATGCATAAGCATTTCTCAGGTTTAGGGTTTTACATTCAGTCTCTTATCAGATGCAGAAAATACTACTTGTATTGTCTGAACTCATGAAGATTTAATTGGGAAAAATATGAGAGACTTAACTTATCCTTCTCCTCAAAGATAGAAGAATGCTTCAGGTTTAGAAAATCTGGGAGTTGTTTTTGAAAGACTGATAAAGCTATATAAAAAGGCTGTCACTTCAGAGGATGGCTTTTGTTTGTGGAGGATGGGGGGAGGAATGTTCATCTTGTAAAACATTTGAGGTTTGCCCTGTTGACAAGACAGACTCAAATGTAGTCAGACAGTAGAAGAACACTTGTATCCCAAATGCATGCTTTTTCTAATGTAGTTTATTACAGATAATACACTGAATTCAGCTGCAGCTGTTTGGAAAAATAGTATCTAATGCTGTGTTTAGAACAAGAAGTTTCTCTTAAGGCTCAGTTGTGAGATTTTTGTGGTTCTGGCATTAAGTGCCAGGAGAGAAGGTTGGAGCCCTCTATAAAACTATAAATTCAAAGTTGTTTATTTTAAGGTGGAGGGTGGGGGGAAGCAAAACATCTTAAATGTGCTACCTGTGTGTATAAGTTGTCAGTAATATGATGATGGAGAAGGTTTGATATGAGAAATAACTTGTCACTCCATGAGTGTAGCAAGATTTGATGTGAGAAATAATTTTTTACTCCATGAGTGCAGCAAACTGAGGGTATCTTTAATAAGTAAAAATATTTTGAATAACGTTGTGATAGAGTGGTCTGGCCAAACCCTGCCCCAGAGCAACCATAGAGAGGTCTGCCAAGCAGCAAGAGTGGCAGAAGAAGAATCAGCCAATAAGGTGCCAGGAAGGCCTACAAAGGGAGCAGCAAAGCAGAGCAAAAATCAAGGCAGAGCAGAGCTCAAGGAGAACAGACTGTGAGGCTGGGTAAGGAAGTTGTCTACAGGAGAAGGAGACCTGGAGGCACCACTCACTCCAAGTGAGGAAAGGGACTGAGTGGGGGTGGGTGGAACCAGCTCCAATTGGAGAGCTGGAAAAAGATTGATGAAGTTGTGATAAAGCCCTCAGCTAGGAGCAAGGAGTTGTCTCCAAGAGGAGAAATCCTGGAGGCACTACTCTCTCTGAGAGGAGAACAGACACAGAGACGCTAACAGAAGGCACTGAGATTGGGCCCCTTTTAAAGAGACAGTGCAGGCATATGCACTTGACCAGATGGGGGCGCTTGTGGGAGGTGAGTGCAGCCCCATTACAACCATATTCCTCACTTTCTATATTGTGTTTATAAAATGTATTTAATTTTGAAAGATAAAGTTAAAATACTTTTAGTGGCCTTTTTGTGGAGTGTTGAGCTGAGGCAATTAATCAAGTAAGTAGCACTTCATGAAAACACTCCATTCAACTGCAAATCTCTAATTAAGAATCCAAGCTGGCAGTGTTGGGTAGGGGAAGCTGGAAAGACGGCCATTCAAGTGCTTGTATTTCTGCGATCACTCACAGCTGCAGTTTAAACTTGGTATGATTTCAAAGGTTAGTTTGTGCAGAACCATGAATTGGTGGTAAGCTGAAGCTGAAATACAGCTGTGAAGATCTAGCATTTTAAGAAAATAATAGCAATTTTCCCAAAATGGGAAACAAGTTATAGATGTTGAGGACTGAGGAATCAAACTGGTTGAGTTGTAATGAAAATATAGAGACAGATGGTAGAAAATAATTATATGATGTGGGTTTAAAAACTGCTATCTTTATTAAGCATTAAGATTGCCTTCTCTTTCTATACTTTTCTGCTGCCTCCCTGTTTTGTGTCTATTGCACATCTTTCATTATGCTTCTAACGCATCCACTGCTTTGACTCTTTTCCCTGGAGCATCTGAACTGCTGCACGTGATGGCGTAAAGATGATGGTCTCCAATACAAGAAAAGATTTGTGTGTCACATTGCTCACACTTGTCCCCTTATTAACAGTCCTGAGTCATTTACGTGTGCCCCAATGTCTGTCTTTTACATCCCATATATGCCAGCCATTTGTGCACACTTTAATTACCCAGTCTTTTGAGTTTTCTGCTTCCTCTATTATTGTGCTTTAGAACAGTTCTTCCTCTTCACTGGAGAAATGCAGTGTGCTTTCCTGCTTTCTCTTCCCATTTTAGCACAATGATTGGGTTTGTGCATACCTGCCTCAATTCTGGGCATTTCCTATGCTCGTGGTTGCTATTTTGCTGGATTTCTGCTTTCCATGTTTTTGTCCTTGGCCAATTGTTGTGTGCTTTTCTTGTGGTGGTTTAGCTATAGTACTTTGTCATAAGCTCTGTGCCTGTCAGCTTTTTATTTGTGTTTCTTCTAGTTCTGTTGCTTGGCATGTACACATTGCCCTTTCTAGCATCAGATCCATTGGTTTAGTAACTGTTACATCACAAAACAACGTGATCTATAATGAGACTGATTTTTTTAGTTTCAAGTCTTACAAACTCCTCTATTGTTTCCCCTTATCCTGTGTTCTCATACTGAACATATATCTCTTGTAAGTAACGTTTCTGTACCCTGCCAGAGACACGATCCTCAAACACTTCCATCTTTTTTTTCAAATTTTCTTCTCTTCCACCACCATCATCGGTATAGAATGCATTGTGTACATTTGGGGCTTCTGTACCTGCCACTGTTCAGAGAAGAGCAATCTTTTGCTTATTCTCTGGTTTATTTGCCACTGTAGCTTTAATATATCATCCACATTTCTGTCAGACCCTTTTCCAAACATAGGAAGAACTTCCCCTGAATCTTAGAGCTGGTGGCAAATTACTTGCAGTTAGTTGCCTGGGCTCTGGAGCAGCTCTTGGGTCTTCCCCATGGTGTGACTTCCACACGTGGTATCATGTAGTATCTGCATGATGAGCAGAGAGGTGTCAAGATAGACCCTTTACTTGACACCAGAAGTACGTATAGAAAAGAGGTAACAAAACTTCCTACTGCTATGTGTAGTTGCAGCCTGTGTGTCCCCTGGGCTTCTTTTGTTTCTGCCCTAGCAGGAATTATGTAATTGGGGAAACCAGAGAGTATATTTAGCATGTTCAAGAAGTGGGGGGTCTGTGAAACAGAGAGGGTAACCTACAGGGAGCTTCTGGGAGGGACTGGATTGATGTTAGATGCAATGCTATTGGCCAACAGAAGTTATGAATTGTGCAACCCTGCCCTCCCCCCGACTGAATCCTATATTTTGACCTATTTATTGGAATACTGAATGAATGACTACAATGGAGTACATCACCAGGTCTGTTGGAAAACAAACCTGACTCGAGATAAGCCATCCCTTACAGTCTTTTGGGAATTGTTACAAAACACCTAAGAAAATGCACAGGCCTTTTGCTTTGTTGCTCTAGGTTGTGTCCTGCAGAGCACACCAAACTGGTTTTGGGCACCAGCTCCAAGGATGTGAGCCAAGAGAATTAAGAACTTTGTTTGCCTCGAAAGACAGCTCATACCACATTCGTGAGGGATTTAGGGTAGGCCTACACTGGAATTAAACTTCCTCAACATCCTGTCAGTTGAGTTGGATTCGAGGTACTCAGACTATGGGGCTAACTGGAGTATGGCTGTTTGGCTTCAGGAACCGTCTCACATGTCAGTGAGGGGCCCAGAGCCTCAACTCCTGCCTGAGCCTGAATGTTTATACTGCAGTTAAATAGCTCTGATGCATGAGCCTCACACGCCTGAGTCAGCTGACATAGGACACCCTTAGGTGTTTAATTATAGTGTAGACATGCTGTCAGCGGTTCCCAACGTTTTTTATACTGTGGACTGGCAAACCCATTCACAAACTTTTGGCAGACTAGCAATGTTTTATTTGCATATCCATTATTCAAATGACTAAACAAATAAAATGTTGCCAGTCCGCCAAAAGCCCCGAGCCCCAGAGCTGCCGCAAACAGCTGGCTTCAGCTCCAGCAGTTACCATGTGGTGGGCTGCTGCGGCAGCTGAAACTAGCTCTTTGCGGATGCTCTGGGGACCGGGGTCGGGGTACACCCCGGCACCCTAAGCCCCTCAGAGCCAGCCACTTACCCCAGAGTCCCCTGCACCCAACCCCCCTGTGTCTGCCTCTCACCCTCAGAGCCCCCCAGTGCCAGCCCCCATCCCAAACGCCTCAGTATTAGCCCCCCCATTGCCAGTCTCCTGTTTGCAGAGCCTCACTGCACCCAACCCCCCAGAGCCCCTCCCAGTGCCAGCCCCCAATCCCCAATATTAGCCCTTCCTCCAGAGCCCCCCCGTGCCTGTCCTGCCCCCCTCACCTAGTCCTGCACTGCCTCCCAGCCACCAGCTGAGCGCTGCTGCCAGAGTTGCAGCTGCTCTAAGGCTGTCATGCTGGGCTCTGTGCAGCCTTCCAGCCGTGCAGTGAACCGATCTTCCATGTCCGGGAGGAGACCCTGTCCAGTGCTGGTTGGCTGAGAGATGGGGTAGGACATATCTCTGCCAACAACCTTGACGGGAAGGGAGGTGCTGGGCGATGTACCCCAGCCCTGGCCCCCAGAGCTGCTGCGGCCTGGCAGCCAGCAGTTCATGGCTAGCCTTGAAATCATGACATCTACTACAGAATGGGCCAGATTCTACTACTTGTACTCACCAGTGGGACTACTTGTAGAGCAAGGATACTACCTTAGCAAGAGTAAGAGTTTCAGGATCCCAACATACATCCTATTTGTCACTTTTTTCATAAGTAAGTAATACATTTTTGGACTTCAGCACCTTAGTCATATCCAGTAATCCTCTCTCCAAAGTGGTGCAAAATGACCATCACTGTAGAGTGGTTTAGTTGCTTTCTCAGGGTGGCATTCACCGCTGTGCAGTGTTTCACAAAAGACTTGTGCATCAGTTGAGCCCTACTTCGAAGATTCAAGTAGTGCATGTCCTTGTTCATGCTCTCTAAACTGAAGGGATGAAGACTGGGGCTTTGGGCAAGGGTTAATAACTGCTTAAATATTAAATAGTGTATTTTTGGGGAATTCGATATTCTAGTCTCCTGCAAATTGTACCTGTATGCCACTGGGTCTTGTGTAAATTCATATCTCTGAGGTGTAAGACCTGTTTGCTTCCTTTGAAATATTTTAATGTTTTGCAGCTTGGATTAGAAAAAGAAGAAAGGATCCACCCACAATGGAGGTAAGAGCTGAAGTGCCTTATCAATTGTAAATCCAGTTTTACTAGGCCTTTTAGATGTATTGAACTGATTCATCCAACTGTTTGAGACAGAATGTAAATAGTGCTGCCTATTTATTTTGTATTATGTAAATGATATACAGTAGATATATACATTCTTAGAATTTTATAGTACAGTATTAATGTCAGAGTGTGGAAGCAGGAATGAAATTCCTGCATTGTGTATGTATGTTTCTTGCATAGAATTTCTCAGAAATACTGTAAATTAGCAAATATAACCCGCGGGTTATACATGTTCTTACCAACCACGCCCCCCCTCCCCCACGGGGTATACATGTCCACGTCTTATACAAGTTGATTTTTACTCCTTTGAGTCCCCCAGGAGCATCAGTTCCCTAAGTGGCTCTGCCTGCGCCCGCCCCCCATTAGAACTGGGTCAGCTCTGCTGCAGGGGGGCAGGGAGGTTCCAGCGCACCTGCGCTGCGCTCTCCGTTCCCCCCGCCTGGAGGAGGGTGGGTGGCCCCTGGATGCGGCTGTGGCTCCCGCAGGCCGGCCAGCTCGCTGGCAGCAGGATGGCCGTCGCCTTGTGTCTGCTCTCTACGCTGGGCACCTATCTCCTCACCTCAGCGCTGCTGCTCAAGTGCCCGGGGCTGCTGCACCGGCCCAAGCGGCAGTGCTTCTGCTGCCACCACATCTCCCACTGCAGCCTCAAAGACCACCTTTTATGAAGGCGGCAGAAATTTCTGCGGGTTATATATGTCCATGGGTAATCTAATATTTTTTTTACACGATAGAAAAACCGCGGGTAATACATGAATGCGTGTTATACATGGACGTGGGTTATATTCGCTAATTTACGGTAAGTTACATTGTGAAGTCGGAATAAGTAATCATGGTCATTCAGAAACTTCTAAATAAGTGAATTCTAAAATGGCTATTAATTTTTTTAAAAAAATCAATCTCTCTAAATCTTAGTATAATTTTTTTATGCCAATTGACATTAAAATGCATGTTTGAAAACCAGTTGCCAGCATATTTGTCAGAACAGAAAAAGATACTGCATTAACATTTTACAGTGCTAATGAGATGGGTTTTTTTGCAGTCCTGACTCTTCTCAAAAGTGCTTTCGAATGGAACAAAATATTGAAATATTGCTTACTCTTTCTGGCAAATGTTTAAATGCTCAGACCAGCAGACTGTCATAAGTAGAACTCTGTTGACTTGATATACATCAGCTGAGGATCTGGCCTTGTGTCTGTGATCTTCTGAACTGCATAAGCTATAGAAAGTTGCCCACGTTGACTACGCATGGAGGTGGCCTATTCAGGATATTGTGCAGCCTGTGATTTTCACAGCAACATTTTTTTTAAAAAGGCACAGAATCATACAAATGAGCTCTCACCTGCTGGCGTCTCTTCTACTTTCCATCCCCATTCCACACTGGAGTTACTCGGGTAATGGTGGCTGTAATAAACTTGCAAGTGGAAACTACATGGAGTTAAGCCTGTGTTCCAGAGGCAGTTGAGAACCTTAAAACAAAAATGTTTGTGCAAAGAGTACATCTTTGCTCATGCCCCTCCCTTTCTAGTCACTCTGAAGAAATTATAAACTGGGAATCTGAAAAGCAGGGATGAAAGTAACTTCAATTTCTTATAGGTGCTGTCCTATCACAACTCCCTTTGGGGAAGGTCTTGGGGCAGGGGTTGTGGTATGACAGTATGTGTAAGAAATGTAAGCATGGGTGGATGTGGGGGGCTCAAGTCAGAGGGTTGGGTGTGTGAGTAGGGGGTGGAGGGTAGGGGTCAGGATTGGGGGTGTGAGGGGCTCAGGGCAAGGGTTTGGGATGTGTGGAGGGGTGCAGGAGTCAGCAGGGGACTGTGAGCGTGGGGGGAGGCTCAGGGCAGGGGGCTGGGAATGTGAGGGGAAGCTCAGAGTGAGAGGCTGAGGATGTGCGGGGTGCAGAAGTAAGGTTTGATAGGTGTGAGGGACTCAGAGCAGAGGGTTGGTGTGTGAGGAGGTGTAGGAGTCAGGGCAGGGGCTGGGATTGTGGGGGAGGGCTCAGGGCAGGGAGAGGGGTGTGTGTGCGTGCATGCGTGCGGGATAAAAAGGGCTGGGGCAGTCCCAGTCATCACTGGGTTACCTTTACCTGGTTGGTAGACAGGTTCCTGCCTTGCTGCTCCTGTTTGCTGTGTTGCCACAAGAGAGCTATGGGCCAGCTCTGTGGGGGCACTGCTACAGGGAAACCAGCAGCTGTGCGAGAGCCTCCTAGCCTGCCACTCCATTCCCTGGCTTCTCTCCGGGGGCTGCTGGCAGCAGTGCACACCACAGCCTGCGCGTTTGCTACCTGGCATCCAGTAAGAGAGGGGCAACAAGACAGGTGCAGACATACTGGAAGCCTGGCTGGGAGCGCTCCCCCTCCCCTCCAGCATAGTGCCCTCCCCTATAGCGTGCCCCCAGCCGGTTCCATTCACATTTGCCTCTCTCAGCTGGCTGGGCTGCCACAAGCTGCACCACGTGTGCATACAGCAGCGCGCCCCAGCTGGTTCTTGCTGGAGGACACACTAGGGTGCACTGCCTTACTTTCACCTCTGCCAAAAAGTAATTTTTTATTGACACTAATCCCTACAGTAGTTTTTTCCCCTTAGGTAATAAGGGAAGCTAACACACACCTTGAAATTTCTCAGCCTGAAAATAACATTATTGTAATATGTACCGCATATGCAAAATATATCCTGGTGTGGGGTAATGATATTTTTCAGCACTCAGGAGGGATAATGTACATAAACCTCTTGCCCTGATAGTTTTTATACCACAACACATTGTGTATTCTGTACACATGCACACACTCTAGAAATAGTTTTGAGATTTTTCTGTTTTCCCATATTGTACTAATATTTTTACTATTTTAACTACAGTCATCCCTAGATATCTTTGCTGGTTTGTATTCTGTATTATAGTCTCTTTTGACAATAATGTTGAAATGGTAACCTGCTCTTTGATGGCTATGGAACTGGGGAATATTTGTGACCGTATTGAAACTGTTGTGTAATAAATCTCGTGTTTCTCACATCTTTCTTTTGGAGTGAGTGTATCTACACACTCACACTGGCTTTAGAACACACACATTTTAGGTTTCTTGACTTTGTGGCATTGTACTGTCATATCACTTAGTGATGCTGCAGCATCACAACACAATACAAACATTACACTTCCTGAAGCATTAAGAGCTGGAGCTCTACCTATGCTGTTTTGCTAGGAAACAGATGTACCCTGGTGAATCCCTGCAGGTTGTAACCATTGCCCTTCTCTTTAGCCCCTTACTGGCGCCTTTTTCTCTCCCTGCCCCAACTCTAATGCACATTGTCCTTTCTCTCCATTTCCCCATCGCCATTCTGCCCAGTTGGCCTCCTGTCTCATTTTATCTTTCATCTTAGACCTTGTCTGTCCAGCAAAAATTTACTTGAGGTGGCTGTGAACAACAGAGCTAGGTGACATGATGTTGACCACAGCTTTGTGGTCAGCACAGCTCAGCAAAAATAGCATTCAGCATCCCATCTGTATTTAATTAGTTACTGATGTGCTGCTAAGTATTGAGCTGGGAAAATTATATTTATCACTAACCCTGGGTCCGTCTCTAGTCAGTGAGCTGCATTCAGAACCTTGTTCAAACATGATACACATTTTATAGCACAAAGCATGTCTGTCTTCTTTTTATTCTTCAGCTCTCCCTTTACCTTTGTCAGCATGTGTTCAACAGATTTCCATCATAATGCTTTAACTCAGCCTCTTATGGGAATTTAACTTGATTTTCATCATTTGGTGTTGTCATTAGATTTAGTTTTTCTTATAGTGGAATCCTTCCGTTGGGCAACTACTAGTTCAACTTGAAGGTACTTCACATACTTAGAATTCTCCAGAAATGGGAATAAGGGAATAAAAAGGACAATTACTTAGAACAACACCCTGCTTGCTTGGCAAGTCAAAATCCAAGAACATTTTTGTCCTGTCAATTATGTCTAATCAGACTAGTAATGGAACGAATGTCAGTGGTTCAGAGTCTGGGGTTCACAAAATAACCATCTGGGAGGCTGAGCCATAGTTGGTTGTCTTTTGATTTTATTCCAACTTGAAATATGCCAGATCTTCTTAGCTCTTTTATAAGGTTGGTGATAAAACACAGCCTGGTCTGCATTCATTTCCAAAGTAATCAGGTGTTAAGCATACAGTGGTCCAAAAGTAATAAGATGCTTCATTTAGATAGACACTTTTGCCCATATCCTCAGCAAATACATCAGCATATACATCAACTTTTACAACCTAAGTATCTGGCCCCCTATGGCTATAGCATTGCATCCTAAAGACCGTAATACTTTGTCTGTGTAGGCCAGGTATAATCTGTTCAGAAAATGTTAGTTACATTGAAATATACCTCAACTGTTATAAAAGACATAATAAATTAAACTTTACCAATAGAACAAGAGATGAACGAGGAACTATCTTGGAACATTCTGAGATTAGGCAGTGTCTATCGCTTAACTATGTATACAGGCCCCAGAGGTGAGCATGGACCTTACTAGACAAAGGAAAAGACAAGTACCTGTCCTAAGGAACTTATAGTCCAAATTAATTAGAATATTTTAAAGTCTACAGAAGTTGCAACTTTAAAATAAGTGTTATTCTGCCAAAGGAGATCTGGTAAATTATCACATTTATGTGCAAATCAGTTTATCTGGTACATGCTCTGGCTGCTGTAAATTATTGATGGATTACCAAAAGTTGTCCTTGGTGGTGCCTTTGATGGTGTATTGTTGTAGTAATTTTGGCCTGATTGTGAATTCAACTGTAAAAAGTAAGTCTTGAGTTCATAAGATGTCACAGTAACCTGTAACAATAAATGTTAATAGTAACGGCTGCTAGAAAACCTGAATTAGTATAAGCAAAAAAAACCCTGATTGATGTAACTCCTGGACCGTGAGATTTTGCTTGGTAAATGAGTCCAAAAATTGATGAACCATAAGAACATAAGAATGGCCATACTGGGTCAGACCAAAGGTCCATCTAGCCCAGTAGCCTGTCTGCCGACAGTGGCCAGCACCAGGTGCCCCAGAGAGGGTGGACCGAAGACAATGATCAAGCGATTTGTCTCCTGCCATCCCTCTCCAGCCTCTGACAAACAGAGGCCAAGGACACCATTTTATCCCCTGGCTAATAGCCTTTTATAGACCTAACCTCCATGAAATTATCTAGCTTCTCTTTAAACTCTATTATAGTCCTAGCCTTCACAGCCTCCTCTGGCAAGGAGTTCCACAGGCTGACTACACGCTGTGTGAAGAAGAACTTTCTTTTATAAGTTTTAAACCTGCTACCCATTAATTTCATTTGGTGTCCTCTTGTCCTTCTATTTAGGGAACTAATAAATAACTTTTCTTTATCGGCCCTCTCCACACCACTCATGATTTTATATACCTCTATCATATCCCCCCTCAGTCTCCTCTTTTCTAAACTGAAAAGTCCCAGTCTCTATAGCCTCTCCTCATATGGGACCCGTTCCAAACCCCTAATCATTTTAGTTGCCCTTTTCTGAACCCTTTCCAAGGCCAAAATATCTTTTTTGAGGTGAGGAGACCACATCTGTACACAATATTCAAAATGTGGGCGAACCATAGTTTTATACAGGGGCAGTAAGATATTCTGGGTCTTATTTTCTATCCCTTTCTTAATAATTCCTAGCATCCTATTTCCCTTTTTGACCGCCGCTGCACACTGTATGGAAGTTTTCAGAGAACTGTCCACGATAACTCTAAGATCTCTTTCCTGATTTGTCGTAGCCAAATTAGCCCCCATCATACTGTACGTATAGTTGGGGTTATTTTTCCCGATGTGCATTACTCTACACTTACCCACATTAAATTTCATTTGCCATTTTGTTGCCCAATCACTCAGTTTGGTGAGATCTTCTTGGAGTCCCCCACAGTCTGCTTCTGTCTTGACTATCCTAAACAGTTTGGTATCATCTGCAAACTTTACCACCTCACTGCTTACCCCTTTCTCCAGATCATTTATGAATAAATTGAACAGGATTGGTCCTACGACCGACCCTTGGGGGACACCACTAGTTACCCCTCTCCATTCTGAAAATTTACCATTTATTCCTACCCTTTGTTTCCTGTCTTTTAACCAGTTCTCAATCCAAGAAAGGACCTCCCCTCTTATCCCATGGCCATGTAATTTACACAAGAGCCTTTGGTGAGGGACCTTGTCAAAGGCTTTCTGAAAATCTAAGTATACTATATCTACTGGATCCCCCTTGTCCGCATGTTTGTTAACCCCTTCAAAGAACTCTAATAGATTAGTAAGACAGGATTTCCCTTTACAGAAACCATGTTGACTTTTGTCCAACAAATTATGTTCTTCTGCATGCTTCACAATTTTATTCTTTACTATTGTTTCGACCAATTTGCCCGGTACTGAAGTTAGACTTACCTGTCTGTAATTGTCTGGATCGCCTCTAGAGCCCTTTTTAAATATTGTTGTCACATTGGCTACCTTCCAGTCATTAGGTACAGAAGCCAATTTAAGGGATAGGTTACAAACCACAGATAATAGTTCAGCAATTTCCCATTTGAGTTCTTTTAGAACCCTTGGATGAATCCCATCCGGTCCCGGAGATCTGTTAACATTAAGTTTTTCTATTTGTTCCAAAACCTCCTCTAATGACACTTCAATCCGGGACAGTTCCTCAGATTCATCACCCACAAAGGACGGTGCAGATTTGGGAATCTCCTCAATGTCCTCAGCCGTGAAGACTGAAGCAAAGAAATCATTTAGTTTCTCCGCGATGGCTTTATCTTCCTTGATTGCGCCTTTTATAGTTCAATTGTCTAGGGGACCCACAGGTTTTTTAGCAGGCTTCCTGCTTCTAATGTACTTAAAAAACATTTTGTTCTTTCTTTTTGAGTTTTTGGCTAGCTGTTCCTCAAAATCTTTTTTTGCTTTTCTTATTACATTTTTACACTTGATTTGACAGTGTTTATGTTCCTTTCTATTTATCTCACTGGGATTGGACTTCCACTTCTTAAAAGATGCCTTTTTGTCCCTCACTGCTTCTTTTACATGGTGGTTAAGCCACGGTGACACTTTTTTATATCTCTTGCTATGTTTTTTAATTTGGGGTATACATTTAAGTTGGGCCTCTATTATGGTGTCTTTAAAAAGTTTCCATGAAGCTTGCAGGGATTTGGCTCTAGTCACTGTGCCTTTTAATTTCTGTTTAACTAGCCTTCTCATTTTTGTGTAATTCCCCTTTTTGAAATTAAATGCCAGGGTGCTGGACTGCTGAGGTGTTCTACCCACCACAGGAATGTTGAATGTTATTATATTATGGTCACTATTCCCAAGCGGTCCTGTAACAGTTATTTCCTGGACCTGATCCTGCACTCCACTCAGGACTAAATCAAGAATTGCCTCTCCCTTTGTGGGTTCCTGCACCAGCTGCTCCAAGAAGCAGTCATTTAGGACATTTAGAAATTTTATCTCCGCTTCTCTTCCTGAGGTGATGTGTACCCAGTCAATATGGGGATAATTAAAATCCCCCATTATTATAGAGTTCTTTATTTTGGTAGCCTCTCTAATCTCCCTCAGCATTTCAATGTCAGTATCACTGTCCTGGTCAGGTGGTCGGTAATATATCCCTACTGCTAATTTCTTATTATTGGAGCATGGAATTACTATCCATAGTGATTCTATTGAACATGTTGATTCACTTAATATTTTTATTTCATTTGATTCTACATTATCTTTCACATATAGTGCCACTCCACCACCTTACTTAGTTTGTCACATACTAGATTTAATTGGTGGACCAAATAGGGATTAAATGGGCCATTCAATCAACCCCACTCCTTTTTTGGATCCTTACAGAAAGACAATTTGGTGGGTGGAGTTGGGAAATAAAAACAAATGAAGACGACTGGAGTAAATGTTAGCATCATAGCTGCCACCCACACCATCTCCTGGGACCATCTCTATATACTAAACCCTGCACCTTGTTTCCAGCTGTTTAATTTTAGCCAGTGAGGGAGTAATATTAACACCTTTGGCCATATATTCCATCTTAATGAATAATCACCTATCATGGGGCCAAAAGGATACATATTCAGAAGCTAGCACAGTGACACAAAAAAGAATTTTTTTCAAAGTTAGTTTAAAACAAAAGTTTCTTTAAAAAATTCTTAATGCATTAAGCTTTGTTTAAAACAGGCATGCAAAAATTAATATTTTTTATTTTAAAAAGCAGGATTTACAATACTTATACAGGTATTTATTAAAAATAGTAAATTCTTTTTTATTGTTTTATTTTAAAGTTTGTACTTTCTGTAGTTAGTAATTTTAAGTTCCATACCAATATTTTTTAAAAAGCAAAAATAGTAAAAATGAAGTGCTAAGTTTGGAAAGGTCAAGTTGCTTAACAGTTTTTCACTAAAATGACATCTTAAATAGAGAGACTGCTGAACCTTGGCTTGAATTAAGATATTAACTGCTTTGGCGCATTCCAAAGCCATTTTCCCCTGCCTTTGACATTCTCATTTTCACATCAAAAGCTATGAATAGGACACATCCAGTCTATTTAATTAGCTTCATTAACATGGATCCTACAACTGACAGGTATCTGCTTTTCCTGTTATATATATCTTGGATTCTGTTATTTCCCCTCCAGTGCATCTAATGAAGTAGGGTTTACCTCCTCTCTATATATCCTCAATATATTTTTGCTAGTCTCTAAGGTGCCACAGGACTGCTCATTTTTTAAAATTACAGATTAACCTGGCTACCCCCTTTGAGGCCACTTCTTAATAGAACATCATCTTAATTCACAGATGCTACTGCATTATCTGTAAATTAAATCTCAGACCACCAAACCAACAACTTTTTCAATACCAAACATTTTGGTATTTTTTCTAACTGTTTTATTTTTGCAGTCCCCCCCCCCCCCATTTGTCATTTTTAACACCTTTAGGTCTTGCAAATGGCTTCAGAATACAAAAGTGTTTTAAAAGGAAGCAACAAAAAGGTATTTTGCAAAGGAAGCAATATAGTTCAGTAAAAAATGCATCAGGGCTGAAGTGTTCTGTTGGGTTTTTTCCTCCACATAAGCAAGCATAAACACTACTGCACCCCATTTTTGTGGTTTGCATAAATGTACAGCTTTAGCTGGGTGAACTAGAGTACCTCGTATTAAAGGAGGAGATTGTCATGATAGACATCACTGAAACCTGGTAGAATGAGGAAAATCTATGGGACACAATCATACCGGGTTATAAAATATATCGGAAGGATAGAGCAGGCCAAGTGGGTGGCGGAGTGGCACTGTCTGTGAAAGATAATGTAGAATCAAATGAAATAAAAATATTAAATGAATCAACATGTTCCATAGAATCGCTATGGATAGTAATTCCATGCTCCAATAATAAGAAATTAGCAGTAGGGATATGTTATCGACCACCTGACCAGGACAGCGATACTGATATTGAAATGCTGAGGGAGATTAGAGAGGCTACCACAATAAAGAACTCTATAATAATGGGGGATTTTAATTATCCCCATATTGACTGGATACATGTCACCTCAGGAAGAGAAGCAGAGATAAAAATTCTCAATGGCTTAAATGACTGCTTCTTGGAGCAGCTGGTACAGGAACCCACAAGGGGAGAGGCAATTCTCGATTTAGTCCTGAGCGGAGCGCAGGATCAGGTCCAGGAGATAACCATTACAGGACCGCTTGGGAATAGTGACCATAATATAATAACATTTAACATTCCTGTGATGGAAAGAACACCTCAGCAGTCCAGAACTCTGGCATTTAATTTCAAAAAGGGGAATTACACTAAAATGAGGAGGCTAGTTAAACAGAAATTAAAAGGCACAGTGACTAGAGCCAAATCCCTGCAAGCTGCATGGAAACTTTTTAAAGACACCATAATAGAGGCCCAACTTAAATGTACACCCCAAATTAAAAAACGTAGTAAGAAACCTAAAAAAGAGTCATCGTGGCTTAACTACCATGTAAAAGAAGCAGTGAGGGACAAAAAGGCATCTTTCAAGAAGTGGAAGTCCAATCCCAGTGAGATAAATAGAAAGGAACGTAAACACTGTCAAATCAAGTATAAGAATGTAATAAGAAAAGCAAAAAAAGATTTTGAGGAACAGCTAGCCAAAAACTCAGAAAGACATAACAAAATGTTTTTTAAGTACATTAGAAGCAGGAAGCCTGCTAAAAAAGTGTGGGTCCCCTAGACGATTGAGATATAAAAGGAGCAATCAAGGACGATAAAGCCATTGCGGAGAAACTAAATAATTTCTCTGCTTCAGTCCTCATGGCTGAGGATGTTAGGGAGATTCCCAAATCTGCACCGTCCTTTGTGGGTGATGAATCTGAGGAACTGTCCCGGATTGAAGTGTCATTTGAGGAGGTTTTGGAACAAATTGAGTTTTTCTATGTCAACAAATCTCCGGGACAGGATGGCATTCATCCAAGGGTTCTAAAAGAACTCAAATGGAAACTGCTGAACTATTATCTGTGGTTTGTAACCTATCCTTTAAATCGGCTTCCGTACCTAATGACTGGAAGGTAGCTAACGTGACACCAATATTTAAAAAGGCTCTAGAGGAGATCCTGGCAATTACAGACCGGTAAGTCTAACTTCAGTACCGGGCAAATTGGTCGAAACAATAGTAAAAAAATAAAATTGTGAGGCAGGTAGAAGAACATAATTTGTTGGACAAAAATCAACATGGTTTCTGTAAAGGGAAATCCTGTCTTACTAATATGCTAGAGTTCTCTGAAGGGGTTAACAAACATGTGGACAAGGGAGATCCAGTAGATATAATATACTTAGATTTTCAGAAAGCCTTTGACAAAGTCCCTCACCAAAGGCTCTTGTGTAAATTACATTGCCATGGGATAAGAGGGAAGGTCCCTTCATGGATTGAGAAGTGGTTGAAAGATAGGAAACAAAGGGTAGGAATAAATGGTAAGTTTTCAGAATGGAGAGGGGTAACTAGTGGTGTCTCCCAAGGGTCAGTCCTGGGACCAATCCTGTTCAACTTATTCATAAATGATCTGGAGAAAGGGGTAAGCAGTGAGGTGGTAAAGTTTGCAGATGATACCAAACTGTTTAGGATAGTCAAGACAGAAGCAGACTGTGAGGGACTCCAAAAAGATCTCGCCAAAGTGAGTGATTGGGCAACAAAATGGCAAATGAAATTTAATGCGGATAAGTGTAAAGTAATGTACATCGGGAAAAATAACCCCAACTATACGTACAGTATGATGGGGGCTAATTTGGCTATGACAAATCAGGAAAGAGATCTTGGAGTTATTGTGGATAGTTCCCTGAAAACTTCCACACAGTGTGCAGCGGCGGTCAAAAAGGGAAATAGGATGCTAGGAATTATTAAGAAAGGGATAGAAAATAAGACCCAGAATATCTTACTGCCCCTGTATAAAACTGTGGTACGCCCATATCTTGAATACTCTGTACAGATGTGGTCTCCTCACCTCAAAAAAGATATTTTGGCCTTGGAAAGGGTTCAGAAAAGGGCAACTAAAATGATTAGGGGTTTGGAACGGGTCCCATATGAGGAGAGGCTATAGAGACTGGGACTTTTCAGTTTAGAAAAGAGGAGACTGAGGGGGGATATGATAGAGGTATATAAAATCATGAGTGGTGTGGAGAGGGCGAATAAAGAAAAGTTATTTATTAGTTCCCCTAATAGAAGAACTTGAGGACACCAAATGAAGTTAATGGGTAGCAGGTTTAAAACTAATAAAAGAAAGTTCTTCTTCACACAGCGTGTAGTCAACCTATGGAACTCCTTGCCAGAGGAGGCTGTGAAGGCTAGGACTATAACAGAATTTAAAAAGAAGGTAGATACTTTCATGGAGGTTAGGGCCATAAAAGGCTATTAGCCAGGGGATAGAAATGGTGTCCCTGGCCTCTGTTTGTCAGAGGCTGGAGAGGGATGGCATGGGACAAATCGCTTGATCATTGTCTTCGGTCCACCCTCTCTGGGGCACCTGGTGCTGGCCACTGTCGGCAGACAGGCTACTGGGCTAGATGGACCTTTGGTCTGACCCAGTATGGCCGTTCTTATGTTACGTTCTTATGTTATATCAAATAATGCCTTGAAAAACTGGAGAAAAAGAGACCACATACATCATGAATGGACAACTAAAAGGAACTTCAAGAGGCTGTCGAGTCTATCCTTCCCATGCTAAGGCAAGATAAGTAAACAAATGTCCCTGACAAATGTCCCTGACAAATATCTGTCTAATCTGTTCTTAAAATTCTTCAGTGATGAAGATTCTAAAACTTTCCTAACTAACCTGTTCCAGCACTTAACTATCCTAATAATTAATTTTTTCCCCTAATATATAAATCTCTGTTGCTACAAATTCGGCCCGTTACTTCTTTCCCCTACCCTTATTAAGTGTGAAGAACTGAAGAGAACTCTTATCATAATTACCCTTATCCGTATAGTACTGTTGTATTAATTTAGATGGAATATATGGCTTAAAGGTGTAAATATAATGCATTTATTGTTTGAAATTAACCACTGTTATACAAAGTTTAGTATAAAAAATTGTTTAGTATTTTGGCAAACATTTTTTATTAAATAGAAAGAAAAGCAAAAAGTTAAAGTATTTGAAATGTATAGTATTAAATAAGGCTTATTTTAACAATTATTTTTGAGTTTTTAGAAAAAAACTCCCTTGTTTGACAGTTTTGAAGATATTAGAGATGGTAACAACTGATTTCTGGGCATAAGAGAAAAAGTTAGTTGAGATGAAGCAGTTAAAGTGTGATTTTGTTTTAGGTTGTGTTTGGGATTTAAGTGGAACTGGGAAGTGGTGATATTAGCAAAGCTTAAGACCTTACTTCTTTGTTGATAAAACAAAATTTAATCGCTGTTATTATATGTTTGTAAGATGTTTAAGCACAAATTAGCTTATTACTTTTTTGGTTCTACATCTTGCCTGAATAAAGACCGAAACAATTTCTTCCACCTTTTCTGCTTTCCTGTACAGCTAAAGCTGTACATTTATGTAAACCATGAAAACGGGGTGCAGTAGTGTTTATGCTTGCTTATGTGGAGGAAAAAACCCAACATAACCCTTCAGCCCTGATGCATTTTTTACTGAACTATATTGCTTCCTTTGCAAAATACCTTTTTGTTGCTTCCTTTTAAAACACTTGTGTATTCTGAAGCCATTTGCAAGACCTAAAGGTGTTAAAAATGACAAATGGGGGGGATTGCAAAAATTAGTCAGACTCCTCACATTTGTGCAGAAGCACTTTAAAAATTTGCCACTGCTTATTTGTCTGCCCTTCCCTGATGCACTGGATTCCTTTATATGCGGTTGTGTGTCTGCTCTGGCCCATGGTTTGTCCTCTCCCCTCCTCTCTTTCTGACTACAGCTTAGAGAATTTCTATCAATGGATTCTCCTCCAAGAGAAGTTTCCATCCGATTTATGTGAATCTCCGCACCAATCAGCTTTCCCCCATCTCTTAGTTTAAAAACTGCTATCGGCCTTTTTAATGTTTAGTGCCAGCAGTCTCGTTCCGCCCTGGTTTAGGTGGAGCCCATCCTTCCTGTATAGGCTCCCCCTCTCCCAAAAGTGTCCCCAGTTCCTGATACATCTAAAACCCTCTTCCCTACACCATCATCTCATCGACGCATTGAGACTCTGAAGTTCTGCCTGCCTACCTGGCCCTGCGTGCGGAACTGGAAGAATTTCCGAGAATACCACCATAGAGATCCTGGATTTCAGTCTCTTCCCTAGCAACCTAAATTTGGCCTCCGGGACATCTCTCCTACCCTTCCCTACGTCATTGGTACCTACATGTACCACGACCACCGGCTCCTCCCCAGCACTACACATAAGTCTATCTAGATGGCTCGAGAGATCCGCAACCTTCGCACCAGGCAGGCAAGTGACCATACAGTTCTCCCGGTCATCACAAACCCAACTATCTATGTTTCTAATGATCGAATCACCCACTACTAACACCTGCCTCTTCCTAACAACTGGCGTTCCCTCCCCCTCAGAGGTATCCTCAGTGCGAGAGGATACCGCAACATCCTCTGGAAGGAGGGTCCCAACTACGGGACGGTTTCCCTCTGTTCCCATTGAATGTTCTGTTCCCTTTAGACTTTCATCCTCTTTAAGAGCACTGGGGCTCTCAGACTGAAGGTGGGACAGTACTACAGTGTCCCGGAAAGTCTCATCAACTCCCTTAGCTCCTCCAGTTCAGCCACCCTGGCCTCCAAAGCCCGAACTCGGTCTCTGAGGGTCAGGAGCTCCTTGCAACGGGTGCACACATACGCCACCCGCCCACAGGGCAGGTAATCATACATGTTACACTCGACGCAATGAACAGGATAGCCCCCACTCTGCTGCTGGGCTTCTGTCTCCATTTTTCGTATGAATAAGTTTAAGTATAAACTGGGCTTCTTATGAAATGTCTGGAATATAAATTATTATAAAAGTTATGCTTAAAGAAGGTCAGAAGTCACTAGCGCCCTCTAACCTCCCCATCTAAACTCCTTGTTAGCTGCTCCTGTTCGCAAGCTCCCTGGTCACTGACTCACAGCTTATAAAGCCCTGGTAGCCCCGCCCCCTGACTGAGGCTCAGCCAATTAACAGGGGCTTCTAGATTTCAAACCTTTTAGAAGCTCCTTCAAACAAACAAACCAAACAAACAGCCAAACACAAGCTCAGCACGCAGCAAGTAATCCCCCCCACCCCCCCGCCACATACACAAACACACACTACAGACAGCCACTTACCACAAGGGTCCCATATTTACTCCTCCTTTACCTGGAGAACTCCCTCTCCAAACTCCCTGGTAGCTGCTCCTGGTCGACATAATTTTTAAATAGTGCCACTGGTAAACCACACTGTAATTAATGCCATGCATGTTATCAGTTACAGCCCCTTATTCTTACAGTTTCCCTTTTGGCTATAAAAATTTACTCCAGGCTGAGCACTCTTCATGTTTCAACCCCCATAAGTTCTCTGTTGGATTTTAGAGTTAATTCTGAAGGGACAAAAAATATATTCAAAAAATCCTTCAGTGGTCTTACTCATGCTTCCATTGTATTGCAAGGCACCCAAAACTGAAAATTCCTAGACACTGCGGCATCAATAGGAGTCTTATGGGGACCTCTCAGTTCTTGAGGCTGCTTCCTGCATTCTAAATTCCTTTTCCTTTTGACTGCAGTAGATAAGTAACTGCTAAGACCTCAGAATGCTTTGGCGATCACTCAAGCTTGTGGTGTTTTTCTCAAGCTTCACATCTTTCTCCATCATCCATGTCCTTTCTGGATCAGTTTTCTGTTTGTTTTTGGTGTTTTGCTCTTAAAGTAATCTTTCTTTTTGGTTGATATACTACTTTCTCAAGGCAGTGTCTGGATGCATTGAATGGGTATTTCAGTAAGGAATTGGGACTTTTTTATTCCTCATCTTCACCATTCCCATTTTGCAGAGACAACTTTAATCACAGGTACACTGGCCCTTTAGTCTGGGACTACTTAGTATGGAGCTTCTTAGGAACTGAGAGCCTGACCAAATCCAGAGACAGAACTGCTTACTGTAGTACCCTAGATAGTGGTCAGTGCCAGTGCTTGGTTTATGTTCTGGTGAAACCTATCTTACTATAACTCATACTCACCATATAAGTGTCACGTCTTCTGAAATGCTGCACTTAGCCTGTGTTGTGTATATCTCCCTATTGCAATTCCAATTGGTCTTATGGAAGCAGCTGCCCTGATTTGCACAGTTCATTCTAAATGCACCTGAAAAAAGCCCAGGGAAACCCACATATTTCAGGAGAGGGTAAGGGAATGAACTGAATGCATGTAGGGGAAGGGAGCAAAAGTGTTCTTCACTAACCATCACTGACTAGTCCTTCCTTCACTACACTGCCAGAATAGACTATCAACCTTGCCCCTTTCTGGTCCATCTTGGAGAACAGAAAAAATAAATCTACCTAACAGCCTTCCAATCATGACCTATTTATCAGGGCAAAGTCTAACATTAATGTAAGTCTTTCATAAAGCAGCCTATAATAGTATTCTGGCTCAAGAGTGCTGACTTGTTTATGAACCTCCTCAATTAGGCATAATGTCTGAAAGAAAGAGGATACCATTTGGCTTTCCTCATACCGTTTGGATGTCCAATAGGTAATAAGGTTTCAGCCCTTAAGAGTCATAATTGATTTGTATGCCCACCGCTAATTCTCTGTAATGCAACCTTGTACCTCGGGGGTAGTATTCTTATTCCTTTGACGCTGTGAGGGAGCTTACAGAGCTCACTACCTCGCCGGTCTCTTCCCCCTGGCCACTGGAGACCAGACACTCAACGCAGATGAGCCATCTAGCCTCGGCACTGGGAACCTCCTCAGCACCGATGGTAGTATCGGTAACGTCTGCAGAAGAGTTGACCTCTTCGGCACCGGAACTGCTGGTACTATGAGAAGGAAGGATTGGGCAGATGGCATTGACGGCACTGAATAATGGTGCACCTGTTCAGCTAGCATAGGCGGCTCTACCCCCGGTACCACCTTTGGGTCAGGTAAACGTGAGTCAATGGCATGGCCCTGGCACCTTTCACAAGCACCTTCATTGGCACTGCTGTAGTCGTCATTGGACTATTCGTCAGAGTCCGATGTGGACTCGGTGTGATCATGTGCTTCTTCACACAGGTCCTCCCTGCAGCACTGTTTCCACTTGTGGCCCCCATACCAGCATCGGGGGTACCAGGCCCGGCAGATGTGGCCGCCTCCACTGCAGCCACAATGGCCCTTCTGGGCCGACCATCAGATGTAAGGCCCAATGCCATCAGCCCAGGGACTCCCAGTTGTCACATTCCTTCTGCAACCCCCCTGTCCAGAGTCCCCGCGTTGGACTATAGAGGGACACGCCATGTCCTCAGGCAGAGGGAGAGGGGTCGGGAGCTCAGGACTAGGCTCAGACCCTATCAACCTCACATGTGGCAGTGCCACCCCAGGACCAGCCCAAAATAATGAGTACTCGTCATCCTCCCCTGAAGAGGCACTGGCTGGGAGTGCAGGCGGAGGTCGTTAATGAGGATTCCTATCCGATGGTGGACATTTTGTCTGCAGATGCACCACCGAGGCTGGCATTGCCACTTAATAAGATGGTGTCTAAAATTGCCAATAATTTGTGGCAGACATCAGCATCAATCCCGCCTACCCAGAAAGGGGCTGAGAGGCGTTATTTTGTACCCCAGACGAGTCATGAGCATTTGTACTCCTGCCTGGCCCCAAGTTCTCTCGTAGAGCAGGCAGCCGGGAAGAAGGAGAGGCAGGGTCAACCAGGGCCTACCATGAAGATCAGGGACTCGAAAAAACTGGACTTTCTGGGTAGGAAGGCATATGCTACGGGAGGCTTTCAGCTGCACATTGCCAACTAGCAGGCTACGTACAACACGTGGTTGGCTGTAGACAAGTTTAAAGAATGCCTGTCTCAAGACTCTCACCAGGAGTTTGCGGTACTGACGGAGGAGGGTAGGGTCATCTTATGTACTGCGTTGCTGGCCGCACCGGATGCAGTGGACTTGGCAGCACGCACAATGACCATGGGCATTGTGATGCACGGCGGGAGCCTGGTTGTAGGTCTCCGGTATACCTCCTGACATGCAGAATACACTGCAGGACTTGCCGTTTGAAGGGATAGATCTATTCTCACAGCACACAGATGCCAGACTACATAGTCTGAAGGAGTCTAGAACCATCCTTAGGTCTCTGGGAATTCACACCCTGGCCCCACAAAGGTGGTCCTATAACCCTAGACTGCATGTGAGGCCCTCCTACCAAGACTACAGGTCCGACCAAGCAAGATGCCAGCCTAGAAATAATGGCAGCAATAATGCCAGTGGGTGTAATAGGAGGTGCAGGTCTCGCTCAGACTCAGAGAGCGGAGGCTGGCTGCCCCCTCCTCAGCAGCCCAAGTCCTTGTATTGAAGGTATGCATGAGGAAAGAATACCAGTTCTGGTTTTAGACCTCTCCCCCTCCCCCTTTGGGGACAGGGTCTCCCATTTTTACCAGGCTAGGGGCCCACATTACAACCAACAGATGAGTTCTGAGTAAGGATGTTACATATCTATCATAGCTATCATCTTTGGAAAATCATGGGAGACAGGAGAGATTCCAGAAGACTGGAAAAGGGCAAATATAGTGCCCATCTATAAAAAGGGAAATAAGAACAACCCAGGAAACTACAGACCAGTTAGTTTAACTTCTGTGCCAGGGAAGATAATGGAGCAAGTAATTAAGGAAATAATCTGCAAACACTTGGAAGGCGGTAAGGTGATAGGGAACAGCCAGCATGGATTTGTAAAGAACAAATCATGTCAAGCCAATCTGATAGCTTTCTTTGATAGGATAACAAGCCTTGTGGATAAGGGAGAAGTGGTGGATGTGGTATACCTAGACTTTAGCAAGGCATTTGATACGGTCTCGCATGATATTCTTATCAATAAACTAGGCAAATACAACTTAGATGAGGCTACTATAAGGTGGGTGCATAACTGGCTGGATAACCGTACTCAGAGAGTAGTTATTAATGGTTCTCAATCGTGCTGGAAAGGTATAACAAGTGGGGTTTCGCAGGGGTCTGTTTTGGGACCAGCTCTGTTCAATATCTTCATCAACGATTTAGATATTGGCATAGAAAGTGCGCTTATTAAGTTTGCAGATGATATCAAGCTTGGAGGGGTTGCAACTGCTTTGGAGGATAGGGTCATAATTCAAAATGATCTGGACAAATTGGAGAAATGGTCTGAGATAAACAGCATGAAGTTTAATAAACACTTAGGAAGGAACAATCAGTTTCACACATACAGAATGGGAAGCAACTGTCTAGGAAGGAGTATGGCAGAAAGGGATCTAGGGGTTATAGTGGACCACAAGCTGCATATGAGTCAGCAGTGTGATGCTGTTGCAAAAAAAGCAAACATGATTCTGGGATGCATTAACAGGTGTGTTGTGAGCAAGACATGAGAAGTCATTTTTCCGTTCTACTCTGTGCTGGTTAGGCCTCAGTTGGAGTATTGTGTCCAGTTCTGGGCACCGCATTTCAAGAAAAATGTGGAGAAATTGGAGAGGGTCCAGAGAAGAGCAACAAGAATGATTAAAGGTCCAGAGAACATGAGCTATGAAGGAAGGCTGAAAGAATTGGGTTTGTTTAGTTTGGAAAAGAGAAGATTGAGGGGGGGGACATGATAGCAGTTTTCAGGTATCTAAAAGGGTGTCATAAGGAGGAGGGAGAAAACTTGTTCATCTTGGACTCTGAGGATAGAACAAGAAGCAATGGGCTTAAACTGCAGCAAGGGAGGTTTAGGTTGGACGTTAGGAAAACATCAGGGTGGTTAAACACTGGAACAAATTACCCAGGGAGGTTGTGGAATCTCCATCTCTGGAGATATTTAAGAGTAGGTTAGATAAATGTCTGTCAGGGATGGTCTAGACAGTACTTGTTCCTGCCATGAGGTCAGGGGACTGAACTCGATGACCTCTTGAGGTCCCTTCCAGTTCTAGTATTCTATGATTCTGTATCAATTTAATTTACTGCTTCTAATTTACTAATTTACAAGTCAATAGGCACTTCTGTATTCCTCCTTTGAAATGTACAAGAGCCCCAGTGGGGGCTGTTGTGCATTTCAAAGTTGGAACTGCATGTGCAGCCTTGTGCCTGCAGGAAGTCCCGCAGACTTCGGGCTCCACATGGGTGCTTCCACTTGGAAATGCACAAGAGTCCGGGGACTCTTGTCTATTTCAAAGTGGAAATGCATGCATGGAGCCTGGGGTCAGCGAGAGACTCAGAGTCCCCCGCTGACCCTGGGCTCCATGCGACACTGCCATTTTGAAATGCCGTGCAGAACCCAGGGTCAGCTGCAGATTTTCCAGCTGACCCTGGGCTCCATACAACATTTCCATGGAACCTGGAGTCAGCTGAGGATTCCTGAGCTGACTCCAGGTTCCGTGGAAATGGCACACGGAGCCCGGGGTCAGCTAGGGAGTCCCTAGCTGACCCCAGGATCCACGCGGCACTGCCCCTTTGAAATGCCATGTTGTGTTTCAAAGCGGCAGCGCCACACGGAGCCCATACCCTGAGCTCCATGCGATGCTGCCACTTTAAAGTGTCCCCCTTTTTCCTCCCCCCTTTGCTACCTCTATCTGATAGAGGCAGCAAGGGCGGGGGGGAGTGACTAGTCCTTAATATCTTCAGTTCTGAGCCTGGTGGCAGTGAGGTATTCTGTCCCCTTCCATTCCCTGCCATCCTCCCACCCACCATACCTCTCCCTCTTCAGGGTCCCCTCTCATGAGCATCTTTTGAATCAAGAGGTGTTTTCACTCCTGCAGCGGGATGCGGTGGAAAGGGTTCCTCAAGATTTCAAGGGAAAGGGGTTTTATTCCCATTACTTCCTTATCCTCAAGTCAAAGGGAGGCCTCAGACATATTTTGGACCTAAGGGATCTGAACGCCTTCATAACAAAGGCAAGATTCAGGACAGTCTCGCTAGCCTCTCTTATTCCCTCCCTGGAGAAAGGGGACTGGTATTCTGCCCTCGATTTGAAAGACGCGTATTTTCACATTTTGATAAGGCCCACCCACAGGAGGTTTCTCAGGTTTACTGTGGGGCAGGAATACTTCCAGTTTTTGGTCCTCCCCTTTGGGCTTTTCACAGCATCAAGGCTTTTCACAAAGTGTATGGCCACCATAGCTGCTTTCCTGAGGAGGCACAGAGTTCAGGTCTTCCCCTATCTGGACTATTGGCTCATCAGGGCAGCTTGAAGGAACATGTGTTGCAACACATAGACCTCATCCAAAGTCTGTTCCACAGGCTGGGGGTCCTAGTAACCAAGGAGAAATCTACCCTGGTATCCAGTCAAGTAATAGAATTTATGGATTCCTGCTTGGACTCGAGTATAGCCATGGCCTCTCTTCCCAACGCCAGGTTCCTAGCTATGGGTCTCATCATACGATCACGATGGCGAGGAACTGTATGAAGCTATATGGTCATATGGCGGTTTGCATCTGCGTGGTTTGACATGCCTGGTTGAGGCTCAGACCTCTACAAGCTTGGTTGGCCTAGGCGTTCAATCAGGTGTGTGCTCTGTATGACTCGATTCTCACAGTTCCCCAAGAGGTCATCCAGTCCCTCGAATGGTGGATGTGGGAGGACATGGTATGTGTGGCTGTCCCTTTCGTGAGCCAGAGCCCAATGATGCGACTTGTCACCAACATGTCGGACACAGGATGGGGAGCGCATCCGTGTGACTGTTGGACCCAAGGTATGTGGTCCCCCAAGGAGCGGGAGCTCCACATAAATGTCAGGGAGCTCAGGGCGGTCAGGCTGGCCTGACAGGTATTCCTGTCCGGCCTGAGGCACCAACTGGTCTCGGTCCTGACGGACAATATGGCAGCAATGTTCTATATCAACAAGCAGGGTGGAGCTCGCTCCTCTCCCCTGTGCCGCAAAGCCCTACTCCTTTGGGAGTTCTGTATAGGCTGCGTACCTATCAGGGTACAGGAATGTCGTGGCTGACATGCTCAACCACATTTTCACAACACACGAGTGGTCCCTCAAGGGCGTGGTCCTGGAAGAGATCTTCCAGAGGTGGGGTCATCCCCAAGTGGACCTCTTTGCCTCTCACAGGAACAGGAACTGTCAGGACTACTGTTCTTAACAGGGGCAGGGACCAGGGTCCAGAGGGGATTCGTTATTGACCGATTGACCCCCAGTCCTTCTCTGTGCATTCCCGTCTTCCCCGATACACAAGGTCCTCATCAGAATAAAGAGGCTGCAGGCCACGGTCATTCTGATAGCGCCAGAGTGGCCCTGGCAATACTGGTTCCCTATCCAGCTCAACATGACACAATGGAAACCCACAGTCCTACCCATGGTGCCAGATCTGATCACCCAGGACCTGGTGACGGGACAGCTATGTCACCTGAACCTGCCATCTGTCCACTTGGCGGCATGGTATATCCATGGCTGATGGAAGCAGAGCCAGTGTGCTCAGAAGGGGTGAGGAGGATCCTGTTAAAGTGGGAAGCCCTCCACTGGGTCAGCTTACTCGGCCAAGTGGAGACGTTTTTCTGAATGAGCATTACAGAAGGGAGTACATCCCTTGCGGGCACCCATCCCAGTGATCCTCGACTATCTCCTGCACTTAAGACAGATGGGCCTTTCTACATCCTCCCTTAGGATACACCTGGCAGCTGTAGCAGCCTTTCACCCAGGGGAAGGGACCAGATCTGTGTTTGCAAACCCAGTGGTCAAGAGGTTCCTCAGAGGGGTGAACAGGCTGTTCCCTCATGTCAGGCAAGCCGCTGTGGGACCTCAGTCTTGGGCTCACTAGACTTGTGTGCCCTCCCTTTGAGCCGTTGGCTACATGCTCCCTTAAGCACCTGTTGTACAAGGTGGCCTTCATAGTGGCGATCACATCGGTTGGGAGGGTTTCAGAGTTGAGAGCACTAGTAGTTGACCCTTCCTATACAATCTTTTCAGCAGACAGGGTGAAACTACAACCCCACCCGGCCTTCCTCCCGAACATAGTCTCTATGTTCCATATGTGACAGGACATTTACCAACCTGCATTCTTTCCAAAGCCCCATGCAACCCCTAGGGAACGGGCCTTGCACTTGCTAGACGCGAAGCATGCTCTGGCGTTTTACATGGATAAGACAAGAGAGTTTTGCAGATCACTACAGCTCTATTACAATAACGGAAAGGATGGGCATGCCAGTGTCAGCACAGTGATTGTCATCTTGGATCACTTCCTCTATTAGAGAATGTTATGACCTGGCGGGTAAGGTGCCACCATGCATCCCAGCTCACTCCACTCGGGTGCACGCTTCATCGGTAGCCTTCCTGGTGCAGGTTACCATACTGGATATCTGCAGGGCAGCCACATGGTTGTCAGTACACATGTTCACTGCGCACTATGCAATTGCCCAGCAAGCTAGGATGCTGCTCTGGGCACTGCAGTGTTACAGTCGGTCTTAGTTTAACCTGTACTGGTCTCCGACCCCGCCTCCAGTGGTTTTTGCTTGGGAGTCACCTAATTCGAATGCACATGAGCAAGCACTTGAAGAAAAAATGGTTATTTACCTGTAACTGTTCTTTTGAGACGTGTTGCTCATGTCCATTTGACACCCCACCCTCCCGCCTCCCCTCGTTGGAGTTCTCCGGCAAGAAGGAACTGAGGGAGGGGAGGGCCAGCAGGGACATTTATGCACCAATATGCTAGCGCCACTCTAGGGGGCTCCCTGCTGGCCCGCTGGGGAAAAAAGGCTCCGGAATCCATGCACGCGGCATGTGTGCACCTAATTTGAATGGACATGAGCAACACATCTCAAAGAACAACAGTTACAAGGTAAGTAACTGTTTTTTCTGATTCCAATAGCAGAGGAATAGTAGGGCTACCTTGTGTCAGTTGCCATCTTATACCAGGTGTTACAGTGAGCTGGTGCCACCCAGACAATCCATCATTACTGGGGTTCAGTCTGGATAGTTGGAAATGGATTTAGCTCAAAATGTCCTCAATTTTCTCATTTGTTACACTCTTACTGTTACTCTGACTTTTGTGTGTGTGTGTGTGTGTGTGTGTGTGTGTGTGTGTGTTAATATTTTATGAGAGATTAAGTAGGTGTGGTGTTTTTTTTTTTTTTAAGCTAGTGTGAAAAGCCTGAAAATGATTTGGAATAGAAAATGCCATGGTAAATGGCTGCTTTTCATTTCTAATGCATTATATGCTTGATATGCAGTAATAAAACTAAATGGCTTCTGAATTGCACAGTTGGATACAAGGTGAAATGTTAAAAAAAAAAAAATTGTGACAGCTCCTGTCTTCTTTCAAACTATTCCTAGCATTTCCATAATTATCTGTTTTGACAGCCTCCTTGTCAAGGGAGGAAAAATGTACTTCAGTATGTAGTAATAAGCATAAGATTTCAATGATTGTTTTGCCCCCAAAAGAGAATAATTACACTGAAAATTACATTCTGTTTAGTTACCACAATGCATACCTGCCTTTTCTTTTTATTTGATCATAAATATTATTTATTTCAGAAGTGGTTTGATGAAAATCAACTTCAGTCAGGAGGATTAGTTTACATAGAATTCAAATTCCCTCATTAGAATGATATGCAATTTAGAAATATTCTTTATTTGACACTGTTTGAATCACACACTTTATTTTTGCTTCTGTCTCCTTTCATATTCTTCAGTTCAGAAGTTTTTAAATGGAAACTACTCCATGGAGATCCTAGTATATTTCTCTCTGAAAAACCGTTGTGCTGGCACATGAAACAGGATTTTAGCAAATTAGGTTTTTTATAACTGACACCACAAAAAGCTGCAAAACGGGGTTTTAAGTGTTGGGAAATGGTGGTATAAAAGCCAGAGGACAAAGATCTTTAGAAAAATATACTCTTCACTGACGTTGCTCAACATCACTAATAAGACTGGAAATCCTGGTCAGATTTGGATGCCAGTACACAGATTGTATTGCACTTTTGTGCGGGAGTCAGCATGATTTCAATGGCACTAACCAGAGTAGTAATATACTGCTCAATATGTGTAGGGGTATTGGAATCTGTTCCTAGAGTAGCTCTGAGGCTGGCAAGCACTAATCAAAAAGCAGTGGCCTCTTTCCATAATAATGCCTCCTAAGGAGGGGAAGAAAGTGAAGAAGCCATGGTTTTACATATTCTTTGCTTCTTGATTTTGTTTCCTCAACTTGATTATAAATTGGCCAATGGTCTGCACAGTGAGAAGCAAAAACCAACCAACCAAACAAGCCCTCACTGATGTGGTCCCTGACTGAGAAAGAGAAAGACACTCCCCACATTCCCCTCACTCACCAGAGCCCGGAGGCAGGGGGATAGATTTTGTGTGCTCCAGCACCATGGAGGATAGGCAAGGGGGCTGGAGCTCCAGCACAGGCTCCCCAATGCTGGGAGGAAGCCTGGAGCCTTGGGGGCTGGATCCTGGCAAGCCAGGGGCCACATCCAGCCCCCGAGCCTTAGTTTCCCCCCTGCTCCCCCCCGCCCTAGTGCACCAGTCAGTGTGCTGAGACAGTAGAGAGGAATGTAAGCAGTGCCAGGAAAAGAGCTGATACAGATTACATCATACCCTGGGTAAGGAGAGGCGCAAGAACCAAACTGATTTAGTTGTTTTGTTCCCTGTTATGTTCTTGGAGCACCTCAGCTATGCACTGTACTTTATTTGGGACTGAATGAAATAGCAATACAGTAACTCAGCAAAAAATGTTAATCACTTTGGTCTAAACTGGATTTAAACTAGGGTTCCTGCAAGATACAGAATTAGTACCTATTCTGCTTAGCCCTGAAGTGTACCATCAATACATTTAAAACTGTACAAAGTAGGGATGTAAGTGACTAATCAACTAGTAGGCTATCCGATAAGCAAAAGCTTATTGGATAGTCGACACACTAGTCGACTAGTCGCTTCTCCCCTTCCCCCCCCCCGCTTCTATCAGAAAGAGGCAACAAGAGGGGGAGGAGTGGGGGTTCTTGTGGGGAGCCAGCTTAAAAGCCAGTTCCCCCCCAGCTCCGTGGGAGGAGGCAGGGGGGCGTTCCAACTTTGAAATATACAAGAGTCCTCGCTGGGGCTCTTGTATGTTTCAAAGCGGAAGTGCCCACATGGAATCCGGGGTCAGCAGGGGACTCCCCACTGGCCCTGGGATCCATGTGGCATTTCAATCTTTGAAATTTCAAAGGCGGAACGCGCTAGTCCTTATTGACTAATGGAAATTTAACATCCCTAGTACAAGCCTGTTAACAGATGCATGAGCTTATATAAACCTGTTGTTAATGTGTTGGTTTAGTACTTCCATGTTAAACTTGTAATACCCCTAGACACAATTAATAGCAGTTCTCATGCTGTTATCCATTCATATCAGGGTATTAACACATCTCTCATTAAAAGGGTCACAAAAATGTCAAGCACCATTTTCACAGCATATAACCAAATACAATATCCTGAAAGACATCTACTCAGTTGTGTTTCCATTGCAGGGGAATGACCTTCAATTATACTCTTTTAAGAACATGTGCTGTTCGTATAGTTAAAGGCATAATTCTTTTACTTCATATGTTTAGAGTTTGGATTAGGTTGTAAAGAAGAAAAGCTTTCCACTTCAGTACTCTAGCCCAGGGATCGGCAACCTACAGCACGCATGCCATAAGTGGCACGCAAGTTGATTTTTCACGGGCATGTGAGCCTCCCTGCCATTTCCCTTCTCCTGGCTGAGACAGGCTCACACTAGCATGGTGCAGCAGCAACAGCTTCCCTACCTCCCCCTGGGCGCTTTGCCGGTGGGCAGCCAGGGCGGTTTCTGATGGCATGTGGTTTCCGGAGTCTTGAGCATTTTTAGAGTCTCAGCGAGCCCCCACTATCCACTGCGGCTGCTCCACCACTGTGTGCTGCACGGCTCCCACTCTCCCAGCATGGGGCCCTGGTCCAGCTGCGACATTACCTCCTCCATCTCCAGGTGGCTGCTTGTTCTTACAGCGGCCGCAGCAAGAGAGGGGAGAGACGGCTGGGTCCGAGGCAAAACCCGACAGCCGTTCCTGGACCTTAGCACCTTGGAGCTGCTGCTTCAGCCCCAGGAGGGGCTGCGCGGAGCATGACTGGGGCACTGCAGGGGGAATGCTCAGTCTCAGCAGATACGCTCAGTGCACTGCTGCTGTTTCTCCCCTTCACCTCCCCACTCCTCTGGGGGAGTGGCAGTGCATGGAGCCACTTGCTCTGCTGCGAGCTGGCTCTGGCGGGGAAGGCCAGGGCTTTCTTCACACATGTTTGTCCTTCCCCCTCCCCCCCACGCCCCACATGCCCTCCAAGCAGGAAGCCAGAGCTGGTGCTGCAATCTCCTGGCTGTGCGGGCTCCCTGCTTTGGGGGCAGGGTGTGTGGGGGGGGGGGTGTGGCTGAGCGCCCTCCCCTTCCCCACCCCACAACACAGTGATGCATGAGGCTTTCCCCACTGCAAGGGGGCACAAAGCCAGGTAAGCATCTCCCCTCATGCCCAGATCCCCACACCCCAATCCCCTTCACTCCCTTCCCTGCACCAAGACCCCACACCTGCACCCCCAGCTTGCTTCTGCACTCTCCCTCCTGGCCAGACACCCTACCCCCCCGTACCAGCACCCTCCCTCCTGGCCATACACTGCAGCCTCCCTTGCTCCTGCTCCCTCCACCTGGCCAGACACCCTACTCCCTGCCTGCTTCTGCACCCTACTTCCCATCCAGACCTCGCAACCTCTCTTCCTTCTGCACGCCACTCCTATCTCACTCACTGGCAGCCTTGTCTCGCACACTGAATTCCTCATTTTTGTCCCCACCCCAGACCCTAAGGGGGTCCATAAAATCCCCTACCTCTGGAACCCTAGTAAAGTAAATGTGCCCTATGAGAAACCCTGAACCTCAGTCCTCCCTGTCCTTTCCCCTCAGCCCGTGAGGCTGGAGCACCAGAGGAGTGAGGTGTGTCAGTTGGGGAACACATCAGTGAGCATTGGAGGGTTTTGGAGGGGCTTTTTTGTTTCTCACTTATATGGTTCCTAACTGATTTTTCTGTGGGTCAGTGGCCCCCAAACCGGAAAAGGTTCTTCCCCACTCCTGCCATAAATAAAGAAAACATTGATACCTTTGGTGTTAGACATAAATTAATATTTTACTTCATTTTAAATAAAGCTTGATAAACTGACATGAGAAAGTTAAAATGCTTAATCTGTTCAATAATTTAAATTAAGCTGTTCTCCCTAACTGCAGCTGATTCAGAAAATATGGTCCTGGTACCCAGCCTGTCCCTGCCCTCTTCTCCTCCCTCTTGCCCCCGGCATGCAGATTCATAAATAGAAGTTGTCATGGTCATGAGGGATGGCCAGTAGCCTGGGGACTAAGGGGTTAACTGTACCTAGCCAGGTAGCAGTCAGCCAATAGAAATGCAGATAGGTATTTCAAACTGAGACACAGGAATTTTTGGGTTTTCCCTCCTTTATCTCTGAACCAGTTGGCTCTCTAGATACTGAGGGAGACAGAAGACATGTTTCTCTCCAAGAAAAAGACTCTTCATAATGTTTAAGGAGGGTAAAGTCTAGATAAATCCATCAGGTTTTATTGTTTTCTGGTTTGGGAATTTGGATCTGATGTCTGTGCTGTTAAAAATGGTTTTTCCTCTCTTTTGCAACTAAGTTTTGGCCCATGGGGGAATCCTTTATGAGTATATTAATTGGTGGCTCTTACCATCTAGCCATTCCAACTATGCTTGTAACTGGGGTATTGTTTTAATAATAAAAGTTCTTTCTTTTTTTAATTAATTTGGTATTGGTTCATTTCTGTGTCCTGGAAAATCTGTCTGTGGATATCTGCATACCTCTGACTAGGGGACAGCGACCACAGACTGCAGCTTGCATCTTCTCTTTTCTTTTCAGGCTCTTTGGAGAAAAGAGCTTGGGGTGCCCTTGGGTTGGTTTCAAGTGTCCACCCCTGTTTGTGGGTTCTAAAGCACTTGATGGTGGCAGCGGATTCCCCAAAATCTGTGTATTAGGATTTTGGGGGGAGTTTTTGTAACAAAGCCTGTAGAGAGCAGGATGTGGGGTGTTTTTGCGGGCCCCCACTTCTGCATTCATCGTGCCAGAGTGGGGAACTGCCTTGACAGAAGTAAATAAGTTACATCCTGGCATGCTACTTCTGAAAGGTTGCCGACCCTTGCTGTTGCCAGTGAAGAAGACACACTATGCATTGTCCCCTGTGGCAGCCCAAGAGCAGGGGGCTGCAGAAGCCTGGTGGAAGGCACTTATATGGGGAGTTGGGCATGTGGGTTTATGTTCCTGGAGTAGGCTTCCAGAGACTGCAGCCCAGCCATTAGGACACCTGAAACCCATCTGGAGTCAGCCTGGAGGGCAGACTGATTGGAACACCTGCCACCAGTTGAGGCTATGGGCACATAATAAAAACGTTCCCTCGGGCAAGGCAGGGGGGAGGAGAAAAGGGAGGGACCAGAGGAGAGAAGAGGAGAAGCCAAGCAGAGCAGAGCAGGATGGGAGACAGACCCAAGGCAGCCAGCAGCAGAGCCTGTTCCAAGGCTTCAGGGAGAAGGTGCCTAGGAAGGGTGGGGGAAGTGGCCCCGGGGGTGGGGGAAGTGGCCCCTGCCCCATTCAGTGGGGCAGGGGTCAAGCCTCACAGCCCACTTGGGGTTACCCCTGCCCCCAGCCAGAACCCAGAGCAAGTGAGTGGGACCGGGTTCCCCCCAACCCTCCTCCTGGCTGCTGGACTGCCAGTAAGGAAAAGGGATGGACCAAAGGAGAGAAGAGGAGAGGCCAAGCAGAACAGAGCAGAAGAGCACTGGAGACAGACCAGGGCAGCCAGCAAGCCTGTTCCAAGGCTTCAGGGAGGAGATACCCAGGACAGTTGGGGAAGTGAACTATCGGAGGGACTGACCTCCAAAACCCTGGACTGGTCGATGATGGAAAGGGCTCTTGAAGACAGGTACCCTTGCCTTCTTGGCAGTGGTAGGGACATTGCGAGCCTCTGAGGTGCATGCAAAGACCCGCCAGGAAGCACAGGACCCAGGGGGCTTAGCTCAGACTTGCCACACCTCATATAAAGAAGATTGCTGAAATATGCTGGACACACAAGCTCAAAAAAGTGAGTCAAATAACAAAACTGTCCATATTTTAATACTTGTAATTAATCAAAGAGTGTTTTCAGTAAAATTAAATCTGAATAAATTACATTTGACATTGATTTGGTAAATGTTTACTGTAGGTTGACAGTGATACTTGGACAGTACATCTTATACAAGAGCATTACTTGAGTAGCCACAGTCTGGTTTAAATTGATCTTAGAAATTCCAGATTTATCTTCCTAACTTCACTGGTCCTCTGTGTGTGCTCTGCACTGACACAGCCCTTCATTTGCCTTTTTAGTTACTGCTCCCAGGGAAGAATGGTTGGATTAATGTTCAGTTGTTGAGCTAGAAGGAATCACTTGGGTCAGAACATTTGGTGCTGGCTGTTGACCAGAAACCTCCTCTCACTCCCAGATTTGAAACATAATGACCTATTATTTCATCTTGAAGTTCAGCTAGTAAAACCAGAAAATGCATTTAAGTAACCAGTTTGGCAATACTATAAAAGTGTGCATCTCCATTTTGCCTTCATCACATTACTAGATTTTAGTTGTCTCCTCAGTTAAAAACTTGGCAATTGTGAAATTAATACTGTGAAATTGGTAATTGTGAAATTAATAGTGACCTGTCCTCTTTTACTATTTACCTATCCTCTAATGTTTGTCTTTTCTTCAGATAGTATCAGTGATGATTTTATTCTTTTCTACGGGTCATTGACATAAATGATAAGTAGGATAGGCCTAAGAAGGGACCCCACCAGAAACACACATGCTCAGTGAGTCTGTTTACAATTAGGTCTCAAAAAGTATCAGTTGGCAAGCTTCTAATCCATTTTTTGTGTACTATGTTAATTTTATATTATTCTCATTTTTAATCAGTGGCATGTGGTATCAAGTCAAAGTACATTATATCACCACTATCACCTTTATCAACCAAACTTCACAACTCATCAAAAATATCAAGTTAGTCTGAGAACTAGGGATGTTAAAAATCATATATTAGGGTAACTGTATAACTGCTGAAAATCTGAGCGGTTACACACACTACAGGCTCTGCAGTATAAAGCTTAGTTTTATACTACAGAGCCTGTTGTGAAGCCTCCCCAGGAGCAGGCGGCCCTTGCCCGTCCAACTCCTGCGGAAAAGGCTTCGCTGGCTTGGGCTTGCATGGTTTGAACTAATGAGCTGTTTAATTTCAGTGTAAATGCTGTGGGCTTGGGCTGCTGCCTGATCTTTGGGACCCTCCCACCTTGCAGAGTCCAGGCTCCACCCAAGCTTGAACGTCTGCACTGAAATTAAACAGGCCTTTAGGCTGAATCACAGTGAGCGTGTGTCATTTGGCATGGGCCAACCCTGAGTGTCTATTGCCTGTGGAGGCCTGTGATACTGAGGAGATAGATATTCAGGAGTGAAGGCTGTTCCACCAGAAAAATTGTGTAGTGTTGCTAACTTTAACAGGGTAGTTGACCCACACTGGAATGGAAAGGGATAAAACATCCCTGGGAGGAGGCTGAAAACTAATTGGGAGAGGGCTTGAGGCAGCCAATCACAGCCTGGTCTGGCTGTATAAAAAGGTGGCTGGTCAGAGGGATGTCAGTCTTGGTCTAGCTCTGGGGACCTAACTGCCTGTTAACCAAGGTACCTTGGACAGAGCAGTGCTGGGGGGAAAGGCGGGGTGAGCCAGGAGAGATCAGGCCTGAACAGATTGAGGCCCAGTGACAGGGGAAACTCTAGAGGCTGGAAAGCAAAAAGGCACAAAACCATCCCCCTAATTCATTATTTTATTTTAAATCTGATTATTTTGTGGGTCTACCTTATGATTTTTGGACTCTTGAGGTGCAATCCTGGAAGAACTAGTTGACATCTGAAAATTCTGTAAATCTCGTAAGTTTTCAGTGTTCTCTAGAAAACTAAGCTACTCAGATGCAAAACCAAGGTGCCAGTGTGTTTGTACAGTAGTCCACTTACTGTCCAGTAAATTGACCTCCAAATCCCAAGCTCCCTGCCTGAGAAAATTGCCATAATTCATAGACAAGTTCTATCAAATAAAATGCACGAACTGACCAGAATGTTTTTTCATGCCACGGGCAATCTAAATTCATCTGCCAACAATGCAGTTTTTTCCCCTCGACTATGGCATCACTGCAGAGGAGGCAAAACTAGCTTTCTACTTCACAGGCTCTACTTCATTAGAATCACAAGCAGCAGAATTTTCCACATGATGAATTGGTCAATCAATCAATCAATCATCTGTTTTCAGCATATAGCCCAGTTACTGAACTCAAGCTGTACAACACATTAATCAAACTTTACTGAAAAGATCAACCAGATATGAATGGAAATAAATAAGAAAACTCCATTCCTGAGTAACCTGTATTCTGTAATCTCACCACCCTTCTCCAACTCTGGCCCCGTCATGCTTGCCAGAGACCAAGAAGTCCTTAAAATTTAGAGCCACACCTGCAACACAGAGACATGGTTGGCTGGCAACAGTCACCAAAGAATAACTGTGTCTACTAGTGGCAGTTATCAATGACACTGTCAGCAAAGGGCCCAACAGTTAAGTTGGGAAAACATTTCTAACTTCTGTCCTACTTCTAACAATCCCATTTCTTGACCACAGTTGAGGAAGTAATAACTACCAAACGGCATCATTTTCAGTCATCCTGCAAGCTGTTGGGCTTCAGCCCAGAGATAGCCCTGGTAGCACTAAAAAGGCAATCTTCTTATGGCCAGTCATACTGGACCGCTGCAGTTTTTGAAACAATAGACAGTATAGCAATGCTAAATACCTTAACAAACAACAGAGCTGGCGTATATGGCGCAGCACTACACTGCCTCCAATCATTCCTTTCCAGCAGAACACTAAGAGTGGTGATGGATAACTGCTCTTTCTCTCTGAAGAGCTTCTCCTGTGGAGGCCTGCAGTGATCCAAAGAATCCCCTTTGCTCTTCAATATCTTAAGGAAGTTGGAAGAGAGTGAGATGTTATTGGCTTTACTACCAACACTGCTTTAATGACACTTATCTATCTCATTTGTCGGTGATGCAACAATCATCATATAGGATAGTTCAATTAATAGCTATTAGCCAGGGTGGCCAGGGTTGCAACTCCATGTTTTGTTCTCCCTAACCCTCTAATTGCCAGAAGCTAGCCCCTGATCTGTTCATTGTTTGTGAAGCATATGGCACTGGCCACTGTTGAAAGACGGGATACTGTGCTAGGTGGACTGTTGGCCTAAAACAGTAAGGCCATACTTATAGCCACCATAATTAAACTGTCAGAATGGTTACAAGAGATGATCTTTTGGATGAAAAGCAGCTCACTCAAACTTAAGACAGGAAAAGCAAAAGTGATGCTGATTGACAGTGGAACTCTTTCAAGAATCATCTTGAACACTTCCCTCAAATCCCTTGCATTCCAAAAGAGAGAGATAGTCACCTGTGCTGTAAAGTTCTGTGAAGCCTCTCAGTCTTGTTTGGTTCATCATCAAACCTGTCAACCTCAGTGACCAAAAATGCCTTTTTTCACATCCAGCAAACTCTGTCCTTTCTTCCCAGATAAAGACCTTGACAAAATAATCCAGGCATTTGTCATCTCCAAACGGGATTATTGTAATACCTTGTATGTGAAGGTGAATGTCTAAACAATATAAAGATTCCAGCAACTGCAAAATGCAGCTGCCTATCTCCTTTATGACTAGTCCTTTTTTTAAATTTCAGCTAAGAGATCTTTTCTCCTGAGTACTGTTCTACTCTAAGTAATAAAGAGCACTTTCAGCAATCTTCAGACATCATGTGAGCTCTTAAAATGCACCTACTGAGAATTCCAACTTACAAACTCAGGATGTCAGGATTTTGATCTCCTCGGAAGGTCATGAGAATCAAGTCAGGACTTCCACAGGTACAGCTGACTAATGGATTTAGCGCTGTATCTCTGATACTTATTGGACAGAATTGAGCTTGTCTGTCCCCTAAAGGTCAGAACATATTACGCTTTAATATTCTTTTATTGAGCTTTCTGCTGAAATGCCCTCTAGCCATGTTTATTTGGGCAGTCAGTAACTAAGTTAGGCCATTTGATAAAATATTTTAGTTGATCTTGGTGACAAATTTCCTAAATGAAAATCAAAGTCAGTCTTCTAACCCTGGAGCAACAGTTTAAAATATTTCCCTATACCTGTCACTTGCATATGATATGTAGCACAGTGAATGCTTATGTATCTATAAAACGTTTCCATTCATGGAGTAAATGCAATCTCTTAAAGAGGCAAATCCTGCTCTCCTCTCCTGGAGCACAGAGGGTAGGTGCTGCTGTGCAAAATGGGAGAGGGCAGCTCCACAGCAGTTCCCTGTGCATTAACCTGCACTGAAGGATCAGTGTGACTGTGTGTGGTAGTGAGATGGAGGAGGAAGGCAAAGAAGGTTCATGGCTGCTACTCTGATCTACAGTCTACTCCTTATGTATAGAGGGGGTGAAATCAGCAAGGTTGCAAAGGATGGATTCCTAATGACTTGTGCAGCTACTTAGGGTGGATATTGCAGACAGGCTTTGAAGGGGGAAAAACCTAATAACTAAGGAACAGTGCATTTTAGTGAGTTTTAAAGGTTTGTTTCCCCCTTAAATGAACCATGAATACATAATTAAGGCTATGATTTAGTCATGGGTATTTTTAGCAAAAGTCATGGATAGGTCACAGACAAAAAACTTCATAGCCCGATTGTAGTGTGGCCCCAGCATCTGGCTGTAGAGCTGCTCCAGCAGGGGCCAGGGTGGCTGATCCTGAGATGACCGGAGTAGCTGGCCCCGGAGCCACCTGGTTGGGTGGCTCTAGGGTCAGCCACACTGACTGCAGCAGATGGCACAGATTCTGTGCCATGGGCAACCTCTGTGACAAACACTGAGATACCCCAGGGTGTCATAGCCACCTACTTCACAGAGGCTCTTAAAATGACTTAAAATTCTTACGTGGAAACTACTATAAAAAGTATCAGAGGGGTAGCCGAGTTAGTCTGTAACAGGAATAATTAAAAAACAATAAATAGTCTAGTAGCACCTTAAAGATTAACAAAACATGTAGATTGTATCATGAGTTTTCGTGGGCACAACCCACTTCTTCAGATGACTAGAGTGTTGGAAGTCCAGATCCAAGAATAAATAAGGGAAGGAGGGAGGGGAGGAGAAGGAAAAAAAAGGAGGGGAGGAAAAAAAAAAAGACAGTGAGTAGAGAAGCTTGAGAGGGGTAGCTGAGTTAGTTTGTAACTAACAGGAAAGACTTAAACAAGAAATAGTCTAGTACAGTGGTCCCCAATCTTTTGGAGCTGCCAGGCGCCCGGGGGCGGGGCCGCTCACGCACTGCGTGCCCGGGGGCAACAACACCATGTGCCACGCGTCCGGGGGTGGGGCCACCAATTCACCGCGCGCCTGGGGCCGGCGCCCCCGATGCGCTGCGCGCCCGGGACCGGTGCCCCCGATGCGCCGCGTGCCCGGGCATGGGGCCGCACATTCGCCGTGCGCCCGGGGCCGGCGCCCCCCATAGCCGCGGGGCCAGCGGCCCCCATGTGCCGCGTGTCCAGGCGCAGAGTCGCACATTCACCGCGCACCCGGGGCCGGCGCCCCCCATAGCCACGCGTTGTGCGCACGGGCGCAGGGCCGCCCATTCGCTGCACGCCCGGGGGCAGGGCCGCCCATTTGCCGCACTCCCGGGGCCAGCGCTCCCCATGCGCCCGGAACTGGCACCGCACATGCACCAAGCGCCCGGGGTGGGGCAAGCCCCGAGCACTTGGCGGGCGCACGTAAATGCCCCGGCGGGCGCTATGGCGGGGACCACTGGTCTAGTAGCACCTTAAAGACTAAATAGTTGCAAGAGGCTGATAAGAACCATTAGTTTGCACTTGGAAAGGAAGATGACCAACAACAGATTCTACACAGACATCAAGAACCATTATCACCTTCATTGTTTGGTTGGTTGATAACTTCATTCACAAGTTTAATTCTCATGCAAATGGTATGAAGTGAATGGCTCGCACGTTAAGTTCCAACCCTTCTCTGTATATTTGGCTTGTGGAATTGGTCTGAAACAAAACAGCAACTTGGAGATCCATTAGTGATTGTCCAGGAAGATTAAAGTGTTCTCCAACAAGGTTTTGTGTCTTGCCTTTTCGGATATCTGATTTGTGTCCATTAATTCTTTCCTGTAGAGACTGTCCAGTTTGGCCATTATACATTGCAGTGGGGCATTGCTGGCATTTGATGGCATAGATCACATTACTGGATGTGCAGTTGATTTGGTGACTGATGTGGTTGGGTCCAGTGATGAAACTGCTTGTGTAGATGTGTGCGCAGAGTTGGCAGGAGTGGGTTCCTGGATGCTTATGGTGGAGGTGTGTTGCATGGTTACCGGAAAGAATTTTGGAAGCAAGAATTGGCCTTTCCCCCAAGGCCTCTGAGAGTGAGGGTATGTAAAATATGTAATTGTTTCTGCTTTCATTTTCAGAGTCTTTGCTATCCTATAGTCTATGCATTAGGGAAGTTTTATTACTGACTAGATTTACCTGGTGTTGCTTGTGTCATTAGCCCAATTAATTTTACTTTTTTGGAAAATAAAATGAAAATGTACATTTAAATCATTGCTCTGGGGCTGGGCTGGGGATGTGGGACTCAGTATATAGGCTGCTTTGGGGAGAGAGGACTACCCCCCTCTCCCACTGTTACAGCTTGGGGTCAGGTGAGAAGACCCTCTTCATAGCTGCTGCAGCTTCAGCAGGCACAGTCAGGGGAGGGGTGCATGTCCCCCGGCCAAGGCAGGTTCAGATTTGTGTGCCCCCTATGCTCCCGAGCTAGAGTGAGGGATGCAGCAAACGGTGCACTATTCCTTTGCTCCCTGACGAAGGGGAATAGCCAACCATGTCCCTGTGTGAATCTGGGAAGAGAGCTTCAGCCCCCTCCCACCTTCTCTAAAGGGCACCTGGGGGGTGGGAGGCTTGGGGCTGGGATAGTCCAGCCAGCCCTTTCACCTGTGTGGCGAAGTGATTTTGATTTTGAGAAGCAATCCCGTTACAGGCTGTCACGTTATTGGATTCTAAAGATCACTCTTGTACCCATGGCGGGGGGGGGGGGTGTTTGACCCAAAAGTCTGTACAAAGAGGGTCATGTGAGGTGTCACATGAAAGCTTATGTTCTACTGATTCTGTATATGCTATTCATGTACTTGTATAATATCTGTATGTGGAGTTATAAGTACGTACTCTGTGTTGATGTAGGAAAATTCTCTGAGGCAGAGCAATGTGCCAGAAATGTTCGTTCAATGGCTATGCTAATTAGCAACGTTCCAGGGACACTAGATCTCTAGGTGCCAGAGACATACCTGAGGAATGAACCTGGATGCCTGCAGACCAGCCAGAATAATGATTGCTGGCTTGGGACACAAGGGATAGGTCCCTGGGCCATATGAGCTTGTGTGCTGAGCTTGTGTTTGTGTGGTTGGTTGGTTGGTTGGTTTGTTTGAAGGAGCTTCTAAAAGGTTTGAAATCTAGAAGCCTCTGTTAATTGGCTGAGCCTCAGTCAGGGGGAGGGGCTACCAGAGCTATATAAGCCTGTGACTCAGGGACCAGGGAGCTTGCGACCAGGAACAGCTAACAGGGAGTTTGGAGGGGGAGGTTAGAGGGCACTAGGGACTTCTGACCTTCTTAAAAACATAACTCTTATAATAATCTATATTCCAGAGGTTTAAAAAGAATCCCAGTTTCTGCTTAAAACTTATTCATTAGAAAAATGGAGACAGAAGCCCAGCAGCAGAGTGGGGGCTATCCTGTTTATTGCGTCGAGTGTAACATGTATGATTACCTGCCCTGTGGGCAGGTGGCGTATGTGTGCACCCGTTGCAAGGAGCTCCTGACCCTCAGAGACCGGGTTCGGGCTTTGGAGGCCAGGGTGGCTGAACTGGAGGAGCTAAGGGAGGGAGAGAGATATGTTGATGAGACTTTCCGGGACATTGAAGTACTGTCCCACCTCCAGTCTGAGAGCCCCAGTGCTCTTAAGGAGGATGAAAGTCTCAAGGGAACAGAACATTCAATGGGAGCAGAGGGAAACCGATCCGTAGTTGGGACCCTCCTCCCAGAGGATGTTGCGGTATCCTCTCGCACTGAGGATACCTCTGAGGGGGAGGGAATGCCAGTTAGGAAGAGGCAGGTGTTAGCAGTGGGTGATGCAATTGTTAGAAACATAGATAGTTGGGTTTGTGATGACCGGGAGAACCGTATGGTCACTTGCCTGCCTGGTGTGAAAGTTGGGGCTCTCTCAAGGCATCGAGATAGACTTATGCGTAGTGCTGGGGAGGAGCCGGTGGTCGTGGTACATGTAGGTACCAATGACGTAGGGAAGGGTAGGAGAGATGTCCTGGAGGCCAAATTTAGGCTGCTAGGAAAAAGACTGAAATCCAGGACCTCTATGGTGGCATTCTCGGAAATGCTTCCAGTTCCACGCGCAGGGCCAGGTAGGCAGGCAGAGCTTCAGAGTCTCAATGCATGGATGAGACGATGGTGTAGGGAAGAGGGGTTTGGATTTATTAGGAACTTGGGACACTTTTGGGAGAGGGGGAGCCTATACAGGAAGGATGGGCTCCACCTAAACCAGGGTGGAACCAGATTGCTGGCACTAAACATTAAAAAGGCTGTAGAGCAGTTTTTAAACTAAGAGATGGGGGAAAGCCGATTGGTGCGGAGATGCACGTAAATCGGAGGGAGACTTCTCTTAGAGGAGAATCCATTGATAGAGATTCTCTAAGCTGTAGTCAGAAAGAGAGGAGGGGAGAGGGCAAACCATGGGCCAGAGCAGACAAACAACCGCATACAAAGGAATCCAATGCACCAGGGAAGGGCAGACAAATAAGCAGTGGCAAATTTGTAAAGTGCTTCTACACAAATACTAGGAGTCTGACTAATAAGATGGGTTAACTAGAGTACCTAGTATTAAATGAGGAGATGGACATCATAGGCATCACTGAAACCTGGTGGAATGAGGAAAATCTGTGGGACACAATCATACCGGGATATAAAATATATCGAAAGGATAGAGTAGGCCGGGTGGGTGGTGGAGTGGCACTGTATGTGAAAGATAATGTAGAATCAAATGAAATAAAAATATTAAGTGAATCAACATGTTCAACAGAATCGCTATGGATAGTAATTACATGCTCCAATAATAAGAAATTAGCCGTAGGGATATATTACCGACCACCTGACCAGGACAGTGATACTGACATTGAAATGCTGAGGGAAATTAGAGAGGCTACCAAAATAAAGAACTCTATAATAATGGGGGATTTTAATTATCCCCATATTGACTGGGTACATGTCACCTCAGGAAGAGAAGAAGAGATAAAATTTCTCAATGGCCTAAATGACTGCTTCTTGGAGCAGCTGGTGCAGGAACCCACAAGGGGAGAGGCAATTCTCGATTTAGTCCTGAGTGGAGTGCAGGATCAGGTCCAGGAAATAACTGTTACAGGACCGCTTGGGAATAGTGACCATAATATAACAACATTCAACATTCCCGTGGTGGGTAGAACACCTCAGCAGTCCAGCACCCTGGCATTTAATTTCAAAAAGGGGAATTACACTAAAATGAGAAGGCTAGTTAAACAGAAATTAAAAAGCACAGTGACTAGAGCCAAATCCCTGCAAGCTGCATGGAAACTTTTTAAAGACACCATAATAGAGGCCCAACTTAAATGTATATCCCAAATTAAAAAACATAGCAAGAGACCTAAAAAAGTGTCACTGTGGCTTAACCATCATGTAAAAGAAGCAGTGAGGGACAAAAAGGCATCTTTTAAGAAGTGGAAGTCCAATCCCAGTGAGATAAATAGAAAGGAACATAAACACTGTCAAATCAAGTGTAAAAATGTAATAAGAAAAGCAAAAAAAGATTTTGAGGAACAGCTAGCCAAAAACTCAAAAAGAAAGAACAAAATGTTTTTTAAGTACATTAGAAGCAGGAAGCCTGCTAAAAAACCTGTGGGTCCCCTAGACGATCGAACTATAAAAGGCGCAATCAAGGACGATAAAGCCATTACGGAGAAACTAAATGATTTCTTTGCTTCAGTCTTCACGGCTGAGGATGTTGGGGAGATTCCCAAATCTGCACCGTCCTTTGTGGGTGATGAATCTGAGGAACTGTCCCGGATTGAAGTGTCATTAGAGGAGGTTTTGGAACAAATAGAAAAACTTAATGTGAACAGATCTCCGGGACCGGATGGCATTCATCCAAGGTTTCTAAAAGAACTCAAATGGGAAATTGCTGAACTATTATCTGTGGTTTGTAACCTATCCCTTAAATCGGCTTCTGTACCTAATGACTGGAAGGTAGCCAATGTGACACCAATATTTAAAAAGGGCTCTAGAGGCGATCCGGGCAATTACAGACCGGTAAGTCTAACTTCAGTACCGGGCAAATTAGTCGAAACAATAGTAAAGAATAAAATTGTGAAGCATGTAGAAGAACATAATTTGTTGGACACAAGTCAACATGGTTTCTGTAAAGGGAAATCCTGTCTTACTAATCTATTAGAGTTCTTTGAAGGGGTTAACAAACATGCGGACAAGGGGGATCCAGTAGATATAGTATACTTAGATTTTCAGAAAGCCTTTGACAAGGTCCCTCACCAAAGGCTCTTGTGTAAATTACATGGCCATGGGATAAGAGGGAAGGTCCTTTCTTGGATTGAGAACTGGTTAAAAGACAGGAAACAAAGGGTAGGAATAAATGGTAAATTTTCAGAATGGAGAGGGGTAACTTGTGGTGTCCCCCAAGGGTCGGTCCTAGGACCAATCCTGTTCAACTTATTCATAAATGATCTGGAGAAAGGGGTAAGCAGTGAGGTGGTAAAGTTTGCAGATGATACCAAACTGTTTAGGATAGTCAAGACAGAAGCAGACTGTGAGGGACTCCAAGAAGATCTCACCAAACTGAGTGATTGGGCAACAAAATGGCAAATGAAATTTAATGTGGATAAGTGTAAAGTAATGCACATCGGGAAAAATAACCCCAACTATACGTACAGTATGATGGGGGCTAATTTGGCTATGACAAATCAGGAAAGAGATCTTGGAGTTATCGTGGACCGTTCTCTGAAAACTTGCACACAGTGTGCAGCAGCAGTCAAAAAGGCAAATAGGATGCTCGGAATTATTAAGAAAGGGATAGAAAATAAGACCCAGAATATCTTACTGCCCCTGTATAAAACTATGGTACGCCCACATCTAGAATACTGTGTACAGATGTGGTCTCCTCACCTCAAAAAAGATATTTTGGCCTTGGAAAGGGTTCAGAAAAGGGTAACTAAAATGAGGGGTTTGGAACGGGTCCCATATGAGGAAAGGTTGGAGCGACTGGGACTTTTCAGTTTAGAAAAGAGGAGACTGAGGGGGGATATGATAGAGGTATATAAAATCATGAGTGGTGTGGAGAGGGCAGATAGAGAAAAGTTATTTATTAGTTCCCTAAATAGAAGAACAAGAGGATACCAAATGAAATTAATGGGTAGCAGGTTTAAAACTAATAAAAGAAAGTTCTTCTTCACACAGTGTGTAGTCAACCTCTGGAACTCCTTGCCAGAGGAGGCTGTGAAGGCTAGGACTATAATAGAGTTTAAAGAGAAGCTAGATAATTTCATGGAGGTTAGGTCCATAAAAGGCTATTAGCCAGCGGATAAAATGGTGTCCTTGGCCTCTGTTTGTCAGAGGCTGGAGAGGGATGGCAGGAGACAAATCGCTTGATCATTGTCTTCGGTCCACCCTCTCTGGGGCACCTGGTGCTAGCCACTGTCGGCAGACAGGATACTGGGCTAGATGGACCTTTGGTCTGACCCAGTACGGCCATTCTTATGTTGTTATGATCCACTCCAGCTTGGAAGAGAGATAAAATGCCATGTGGCAGACTCCATTTTGTCTTGAGTTCAGCTCCTGATCCCAGATGCAGCCTTGCAGGGAACAACGAGCTGGGAAGAACCATGGACCCATCCTGACATAGGATGTACACCAGAGACTTTTAAGATAGCAATTGTAACATCTCTGCTAAGAGCCTGCATTGAGAACTTGGTGATTCGATGCATGTAATGTATTTTCTTTGACAACCTTTCTATCATGCTTTTCTTTCTTTTAGTAATAAACCTTTAGATTTTAGATTTTAAAGGATTGACTCAGAGTGATCTTGTGTGTAAGATCCAGAGTATAAATTGACCTGAGAACTGTGGCTGGTTTCTTGGGACCGGAAGAACCCATTTGGGGTCGGTGAGATTGGGTTCTGTAACCCTTCACCTGTGTGTTAGGGGCTGATGGGGAAGAGCTGGGGTGTCAGAGGGGTTTTGCTCGTGAGGTGTCAGGCTAGCCAGATTGGCAGCTGAAGCGCTCTGTGTGACTGGTTTGTGATCTGTTTGGAAGGTCTCCAGTCTGGAGCTGTAAGGAGCCCCAAGTTTTGAGCAATTCACCCTGAGCGGATGCCCTCAGCGGTGCTCTGACCTGGTCTGTCACACAGGCACATCCCATTTTCCTGGCACAACCACACCCTTACCTTGATGATTATAGGAAGCTGTATGCCGAATTTGGTGGTCCTGGCTCTTATAGGAGTTCTTGAATACATAGGCAAATGGACAGACAGACAAACTTTCTTAAATATATGGTAAACATTACAATATTACCTCGTGTGGGATATATTGTACTAGATAAAGGCCAATCAAAACTCACTTGTTTTCAGAATTCTCTGGGCCCTATTTCCCCAATTTGTTTTATTTCCACTCCTCTATTTTGGAATCTTTTTTGCTTTTCCTCAGCAAGATGGCAGGGACCACTTCTATTGAATTCTGCTGTGCTAATAGTTTTTGTAGGAGCGGTTACCTGAAGCATGTGGTTTGTTCTATCCTGCTCCATTGGAATAGTCTCCTCACATATTATGGTCCTTGTAAAGAGGGTTTTGTTTGTTTTTTTAACAAAGACCTTTGGTGCTTCATTTTATTATCTGTGTGTGGTATGCAAATGATGATTTGATGTAGCTGCATGATATGTGGGAAAATTATGTGGAAGGAGCAATTTTATATGTATTTTCACATTTTGATCATGAGTGTTTTTAACCAATCTTCCATTTTGATCTAATTTGAGATTTGAATAGTTCAATTCAACTCAAGTGTGATGGACCTAAGCCAGCAGCCTGCCACATTCTGGTCCTATTGGAGTCCGGGGAGGTTGCCACACTCTGGTGGAAGTCAGGCATTCAGGGCACTGGATAAGTGGTTTTCTCTTCCCAGAGTAAACTGTTAGAGCCTGCTGCAATAAAATGAAGGCAGGAAAACACTTGAGGCTAATTAACTAGATAGTTTTTTTCAGGCAAGTCACTCAACACCTGCAGCCAATTACAGCCAGTGGAGTTGCTTTAAAAGGTCTCTCCTAAGTAAGAAGAGGGGGAAGACAAAGAGTGATGGACTGGAAGGAGAAAGGGATGAACAAGAAGCAGCTGTGTGAGAGCTGAGAGTTGGTTAAGAAGTACCAGAGGGAAACATTCTGGAGGGGTTGTTTGGGGAAGTGGCCCAGGGAAAAAGCTGCTAAGTTGAAAGGAAAAAACAACCTTGACTGCTGCTGCTACTCTAGTGTCCCTGGACCAGAATGCGGAGTAGTGGGCGGGCCTGGGTTCCCCCCAAACCTTTCCCCACGCCAACACAGCGCCTGTCCCAAGAAGAGAGACCAGGACTATCAAGGGGTTTTCACCTCAAAACCATGGACTAGCCTGTGATGAGTATGGCTCGCTAAGCTGTGGACCCTGCCTTCTGTAAAGAGAAAGGGGTTGTGTAAAGGACCACAGCAGCAAAGGATGACTATGTGGCTAATATATCCGCCAGTAGTGCGAGACCCACGGGGCATCACCAGAACTTTGCCACACAATGTAATAAAAATATTGGAGCATTTTTTTTAAAACAATAATTACAAATTCAATAACTCAAAGCAATAAAAATATTGGAGCATTTTTTTAAAACAATAATTACAAATGCAATAACCCAAAGCAATACATTTTGACTAGCAATGGGCAACGTAGACTAGTGAGTGGATCACACAAGTGTCCCTCCTTCATCTCAGTAGGTCACAAGATTGTTGTTACCAAGATTGCCTCAGAGGACAGAGTAGTTTTGCTAACTGTGATATGTACCTAGAATTTGCAAGATGTGCTGATTGAACCATAGCAGCGCTTTGATTGGATGTAGAGGGGGCACACAGCTTTCACAGTCAATGTTGTGTGCAGTCAACATGCACCTCATTTCACATGCCATTGCTTTCATGTGTGTCACTTTAGTAATACTAGTGAGAATAAAACTATGTGACTAGAAACCAGTGGAATCTGGCACGCTTGCACATGGGCAAGGGTAAACAAAGTATTTTGTGGGCCACATATAGAACCGGGCTGGGGCCATTACTGATTTTGACTGTCTTTATTTTGCAAATGTATGTGTGTGAAATTCAGTTTAGGAAAAAGGGTAAGTGTATATTACATTGTCTGCTTTAACCACTTTCTTTTTTTCCTGGTGGCTTTTACAGGAAATTCTTAAGAATGAAAGGTATAGAGAAGAAATAAAACAGAAAATCCAAGATGCTTCAGAAAATGACAGCCTTCTTCAGACCAAGGAATGCAAGGAGGGACTTGTGGCTGAACCAGTTCAAACTGAAATTAAAGGCCATGCATCATCCCCTTACTATGGAAAGAATGAGCCTTCACCAGACCCATCCAGCACTGCAAAAACATTTCAGCCAGGTTCCTGGATCCCACCAGATAGCCTAAATAAATAAATAGTTGCAATGTAAAAAAGCTTGACAATAAATTGCATAGATAATTACTTTAACAAGCAACATGACCGAAGAAAACTGTTTTTCACTTTCCAACTGTTCTGTGTGAAAAATAAATTGACATATTAAAGTTAAATTTAATTTATTTTTACACCGCGAGATCTTAGAAATCATTAAATCCTTAGTTAATACTGTAACTAATTAGTAAATCTTAGTAAAAGTTAATGTTTTATACTACTTAATTTTTATGTTTTTAAAGTAATTGCTCATATTTTGTTGTTCTTCAGTTACTTCTATTTCGATGATTGAGATAGGAAGATGTCACAATGCACTTTCTTTTGACAGGAGTCTTAGGAGTCCCAGGTCAGATTGTGTAATCACTCTGACCAGGTCTGGCCTTCAGACAAGGAGTTGAGACTTTTTCTACAAGGAGCATGTTACTTTTTAAAAATACTTGCTCCATCATGCTTAAAGTTATTCCCAACAAATATTATTTGTTCCTTTCATCCTTCCCCAGGTTGCACCATGTATGCAATTGCTCTGAAGCCTCATCTGTGATTTTCAAATTCAGAAATCCATGTGTTAACCAGCCCATATTTTTGCTGTAGTGGGAGGCACCCAAAAGATGCTGTACTATTATGAAAATAGAATGGTGGAAACACATCACAGGTGATTTCAAGTGACTAAATAAAAAAATTATATAAGAAACAATCTTGCAATAATCAACTAAACAGGTATTTTCCATATCTACCTTCTGATTCTATAAATTAGATTACATCTGGCATTAATTGGTGTGCATCTTGAAATCCTACCTTCTGTCAAAAGACCAATAATCCCAGTCATGATGCATCAGCTGGTTACTAAATGGTTCATTTGTAGATTTTAAGAATGTGAGTCCTTTACCTCAGCTACATTTATATTTTCTATAAAAATCAGTACATTCAATTGGTAACATACAGTATGTCACCACTTTTGAGTGGATTCTTAAAAATCAATTATTTAGGTAATTTTCACTTAGCGTATGCTGAATTCATTCTCTTTAGACCCTTTTCCTTAATGAAATAGATGCCTAAGTATTGTACAGATAGAACATTAGTTCTCTACAGCTGTAACACATTTTTAGAAGTCAGAATAAAGAACAAACGCTTTTTTAAAAGTATCAAATTTATTTATGTAAACTAGTTTGTTTTGAGTTGGTTCCATTTTAAAATCATATCAAAACTATATAAATGCCTAGGTGTAACCATATTAAAAAAAAACGGATGACTTAATCGAGTAGGTCACAAAAAGGTGAACATATGCTCTACAGTCTAACACTTGTCTTGAGCAATAGAGGAAAGCGAACTGTTTCTTGTTACACATGCATGATTCACATCCAATTCTTAAGACTGATTTAACAAAACTTCCAGTGTTGGTTGCATTAGTATTTATCTATTCACTTCCTCCTTTCCATATTGTCAAGAATATCTGATTCATGTTACCATTTACATACTAAGTAAAGGACTCGGTCCAAGAATCCAGTATGACAACCCCCAACTCTCTATGAGTTCATTAAAAAGACAGGTGCTTGATAAAAAGAGCCTAGCACTTGATTCATGGGAACTAAAGTAGCAATATTAAGGTTTGCTAAAGCAATAAAATACACATTCTCTGGACACAAAAATGAATAAATCTGTGAGCCTTAGCTCCATTTTACTTTTCAATGTTTTTAACACTAGAATTACATCCACCTTTGTTACTTTTTTACTAAGCCTGTCCTTTCACTCTGGTCAAATCCAAAACAGTTCCTCTGATTCTCCCGAGTTGCTGGATTTAGGTGATGACATCAATATGATATTTAGTTATTTACCAAATGGATTTCTACCTTTATTTTGCAAAGTATGTTGTAGGCAAGAGCTGTTCACATGGGGATATTATAAAAAATAAATGTCAGATGCTCACTGATTAGTTGTAAAAAGTTTCCTTCTGTGAACTATCCGAAAAAGGTTTAGTGGGCTCCTGCTAATCCAGAAAGCAGATTTTGAGAACCCATCATTAAGAATTTAGTTATCATTTCACACTAACACCATTCATATAACTGCCAACTGCTGCAGAAACAAGGACTGTCCCAGGGCCAACTTGAAACCCGAAGAAAAAAATTGTGCTATAAATGAATATAAACCAACAGTAGAAAAAGGGCCATATACAAACACAGTTAATCTTGTAGCAAACCAATGACTGCAGTATTTTTAGAAAGTCAGACATTTTAATATTTCTTCCATAATTTAAATGACATTTAAAGAACTGCTAAAGCAGTTCCAATTTAAAAAATGAAGGTCTCCCCTTATGTATTCATGTAAACATACATTTAAAAAGTGATATCTGGTGGACATACACACATCAAATGTCATTGCAGATTTAGATAAGAGACTTCAACACAGACTGTTTAACAAAACATGAATAATTTCAGGGACTGAAGTATCATAGCCCAAAAAGATTTGTACACAGTGAACTATATTGGAAGACAACAATGTAAAGACAAGTGTACAACAGTGCTTCAACAAAAGCAAATTTTTTTGCACAAGGAAGGCATTTTGCCTTGCTCAATCCCTCTTTGTTCGTTTGGCTTTTGCAATATTTTCCTGGCGTTTCTGTTTCTTCTTTTGCTCCCGCTCCCTGGCCTCAATCATTTTTGCCAGTTTCCATGATAGCACTGCACTTGCTAGGAACAATGGTGTAAGTGCCAAGATCACAGTGGTAAGAAAGCCATATGGGTCCTTTGCAGCCCATTCCACAATATATTCAGCCCAGGCTTTGATATCAAACATCTTTTCTGCCATCCAATTGGGGAAACCTTATGCAAAAATGGAATGATAACACCTTTACATTGCATAGTCATAGAAGCACAGCAAGTTACCGTGCCTATACAGTAGTTACTATCTGTCGCCATTTGTCAAAGAGCTTCACGTGTATTTGGATCCAGGATAGGAATTAGCTTTTACGATCATTCTCCAGCACAGGCTTTTCGCCAACCCCCCACCTGCACTTTTTGAACTGTCCCAATCACACCAGGAAATCAAGAGGGTGGATTTCGCGGCCAAGCGCGTTTTTGGTTATTTTTTTAAACGCTTGTCCCATCCCCTCCGTCCCAGTCCCTGAAGCTAGCTCCATGAAAGGTCGCTCCACCCCCAGAAAGCTAAAAGCACCGGTGCTGCCCACGCTGGACGCTCAGCGGGACTAGTCAGTGAGCGCGGCTGGGGAACTGGGGGGAGCCACGCGCGGGGGCTGCTGTGACACCCGCCCATTCAGTGCCCGGATCTACGGGCGAGGGACTTCACGCCGAGAGAGCAAGGCAAAGCCCCCGCAGCGGGCTGAGGTGTGTACGGCGCCACCTCCCTTTATCCGACCGCTCCCGGCCGCGTCACACCCAGGGGAGGGGCCCCGCCCAAGCCCCTGGGGAGAACTGACCCCTCCTCACGGTGCCTCGCCGGAGGGTCCGTTACCGGCTCCACAGGCAGAAGTCGCGAGGACACAAGATACACCAGCCAACCGGAAACAGGAAAAGGAGACGATAGTCCCACCCCCGCCGTTACGCCGAAGTAGCGATAGAGTCTGTGTCTGACGCCAGCTAGAGTGTCCCTTCAGCTAGCTATTGCTCCCTGGAACCTGGCCTGGAGTCACATGACGGCGCCTTTGCCATTGCTCTGCGGGGGCAGAGTTCGTCTGGCCGGCGCGGGGCACTTCCGGGGGAGCTGGTAGGTAAACAGCACGCGCCTCGCTGTTGGTTGCGCGGGAGCGGGCCGGGCCCGGCCTCGTGTCGTCACTCGGCGCGTGGGGCTGGCTGCGGGCCGGGATGGGAGGGACGGCAGCTCCCGCAGATGCGGGTGGGAGAAAAGGCACCCCCCCAAGGATAGGAGAAGTTCGGAGCAGCCTGCTACCCACCTCCCCCATTATCACAGTCTGGGGTGGGGGGGGCCTGCACCCGCCCCTTGCAAAGGCGGGCTCTGCGCTGCTGCGTGGGGCCCCTTTCAAGCTGCCCCCTCAGGGACCGGCGCCCCGGCGTTGCAGGTGGTGGGGTAACCCAGGGAGAGTGAGCGCTCCCCTCGCCCCCCCCCCCAACCAGTGTCCAGTGAAGTGGGCACGCGCCGGCAGCGCTGAGCTGGCCGCTGAAGTTGCCCCTTGCAAATGGCCCTGCCCCCCTTCGCGCTGCGGGGATAAGCGTGTTCTCCCAAAGCGCCGCCGGCCCCTCGCTCTATATACCGAGGTGCCGCGTGGCGAGCCCTCCCTTCGCAGGGCCTGTACAAATACCTTGTTTGTAACCGAACAGCTGGTTTTTCTGCGGTGTCGTGCTTGTACCAGGCTCGTTGCTATTTGAACCGGGGGGGGGGGAGAAGCTTTCCTCTTCCCGATACCGTATATGCGCATGTTGCTATAAATCCGAGAGGTTTGTGTCCATACAAAAGGAGCAGAACAACAGGCCTCCTACTGGACCTCCAAGTTAAATTATGATGAACAGTTGAACTTCATTTTTGCCCTGATGTGGTTCAGAATCTTAGAAGTAGTAATGATTTTACATGCATGTACAACGGATGCAAAAGTCAACAAGTGGGGAAGATAAAGTGCATTTGACTGGAATATTTTTTTATATAGTAAAATCCTACAATATTGCTAGCTAATACAGTGTACTTGGTTCCACACTTACATACACTTACACATGCTTAATTTTACTATTTTGAGTAATTCCCATTGATTGTCATAGGGCTGGTGCCCACCGCAGGCTCCCAGTCAGGGCTGGGCCAGAAGCAGCCAGGCTGGAGGGCCCCTGCATGCGGGATGGGGGGAGAGAGGGAGGTATAGTGTGTGAGTGAGAACTGCTCCAGCCTAGCTGTGGGGGGGAGGGGACCTGCCTGTGCCCAGTTAACAGGTTGAACTTAACATTTAACTGGTTAAATAATTAAACAGGATTTTGCGTCCGTATTATTGTGGACTCTGATGTTGCAGTTGCTTGAACTAGAATTAGCCATTCAGGATTTTATATTCCCAGCTTTTGTGAGCTTGTTTTTTTGTGTATTTTGTAGTATTTAAAGGACACCCCGTGAGGAATAAGTGATGACTCTGCTTTACCAAAGGATATAATTATTAACTTTCTGAGTCTGTACAGTTCAGGTTATGCTTGTAATATCCATTGAAAAGCACAGTCTTGCTTCCTGTGTTGCTAAACTGTTACACAAGCCATGGAAATTCTTTGCGAAATTTAGCAAGGGCAGTCATTTTATATAATTTCTTCTACAAGTGTCAGGAAAATGCAGAACTTATCTAAATCAGTGATACAGTTGTTATTTCTAGGATACTGTATTTGTTACCATTATTGTCAAATGGTCTTACAGACTGTTAACTAAGATAATAATTTGTTATAGCAGGGTAACTGCCTGGTTTTGGGAATTTTGGATACCTTAAAATGAACAGGCATCCAGAGCTGAAGGATATGTCTATTATCATATGTTGCTTTTCAGGAAATTACATCCAGAATGCTCCAAAGGAAAGTGTGTTCTTATGGGAAGTAAATGAAAGAAAGTAGTAGTCTAAAGGTCAACATAATCATGCAGGCAAGTCTCAGGCATTTGGGATACCTCATGTAATCTTGCGAACAGGAATTGCTAACAGGGAGTTTGGAGAGGGAGTTCTCCAGGTGAAAGAGGAGTAAAAACGGGACCCTTGTGGTAAGTGGCTGTCTGGAGTGTGTGTTTGTGTGTGGGGGAGTTATTTGCTGTGTGCAGAGCTTGTGTTTATCTGTTTGGTTGGTTGGTTTGATTGTTTGATTGCTTGAAGGAGCTTCTAAAAGGTTTGAAATCTAGAAGCCTCTGTTAATTGGCTAAGCCTCAGTCAGGGGGAGGGGCTACCAGAGCTATATAAGCCTGTGACTCAGCGACCAGGGAGCTTGCGAACAGGAGCAGCTAACAGGGAGTTTAGAGGGGGAGGTTAGAGGGCACTAGTGACTTCTGGCCTTCTTTAAAACATAACTCTTATCGTAATCTATATTCCAGAGGTTTAAAAAGAATCCCAGTTTATACTTAAACTTGTTCATTAGAAAAATGGAGACAGAAGCCCAGCAGCAGAGTGGGGGCTATCCTGTTTATTGCGTCGAGTGTAACATGTATGATTACCTGCCCTGTGGGCGGGTGGCGTATGTGTGCACCCGTTGCAAGGAGCTCCTGACCCTCAGAGACCGAGTTCGGGCTTTGGAGGCCAGGGTGGCTGAACTGGAGGAGCTAAGGGAGGTAGAGAGATTTGTGGATGAGACTTTCTGGGACACTGTAGTACTGTCCCACCTCCAGTCTGAGAGCCCCAGTGCTCTTAAGGAGGATGAAAGTCTCAAGGGAACAGAGCATTCAATGGGAGCAGAGGGAAACCATCCCGTAGTTGGGACCCTCCTCCCAGAGGATGTTGCGGTATCCTCTCGCACTGAGGATACCTCTGAGGGGGAGGGAAAGCCAGTTCGGAAGAGGCAGGTGTTAGTAGTGGGTGATTCGATCGTTAGAAACATAGATAGTTGGGTTTGTGATGACCGGGAGAACCGTATGGTCACTTGCCTGCCTGGTGCGAAGGTTGCGGATCTCTCGAGGCATCTAGATAGACTTATGTGTAGTGCTGGGGAGGAGCCGGTGGTCGTGGTACATGTAGGTACCAATGACGTAGGGAAGGGTAGGAGAGATGTCCTGGAGGCCAAATTTAGGCTGCTAGGAAAGAGACTGAAATCCAGGACCTCTATGGTGGCGTTCTCGGAAATGCTTCCGGTTCCACGCGCAGGGCCGGGTAGGCAGGCAGAGATTCAGAATCTCAATGCGTGGATGAGACGATGGTGTAGGGAAGAGGGGTTTGGATTTATTAGGAACTGGGGACACTTTTGGGAGAGGGGGAGCCTATACAGGAAGGATGGGCTCCACCTAAACCAGGGTGGAACCAGACTGCTGGCACTAAACATTAAAAAGGCCGTAGAGCAGTTTTTAAACTGAGAGATGGGGGAAAGCCGATTGGTGCGGAGATGCACGTAAATCGGAGGGAGACTACTCTTAGAGGAGAATCCATTGATAGAGATTCTCTAAGCTGTAGTCAGAAAGAGAGGAGGGGAGAGGGCAAACCATGGGCCAGAGCAGACAAACAACCGTGTACAAAGGAATCCAATGCATCAGGGAAGGGCAGACAAATAAGCAGTGGCAAATTTTTAAAGTGCTTCTACACAAATGCTAGGAGTCTGACTAATAAGATGGGTGAACTAGAGTACCTAGTATTAAATGAGGAGGTTGACATAATAGGCATCACTGAAACCTGGTGGAATGAGGAAAATCTGTGGGACACAATCATACCGGGATATAAAATATATCGAAAGGATAGAGCAGGCCGGGTGGGTGGTGGAGTGGCACTGTATGTGAAAGATAATGTAGAATCAAATGAAATAAAAATATTAAATGAATCAACATGTTCAATAGAATCGCTATGGATAGAAATTCCATGCTCCAAAAATAAGAAATTAGCAGTAGGGATATATTACCGACCACCTGACCAGGACAGGGATACTGACATTGAAATGCTGAGGGAGATTAGAGAGGCTACCAAAACAAAGAACTCTATAATAATGGGGGATTTTAATTACCCCCATATTGACTGGATACATGTCACCTCAGGAAGAGAAGCGGAGATAAAATTTCTCAATGGCTTAAATGACTGCTTCTTGGAGCAGCTAGTGCAGGAACCCACAAGGGGAGAGGCAATTCTCGATTTAGTCCTGAGTGGAGCGCAGGAACAGGTCCAGGAAATAACCGTTACAGGACCGCTTGGGAATAGTGACCATAATATAATAACATTCAACATTCCTGTGGTGGGAAGAACACCTCAGCAGACCAGCACCCTGGCATTTAATTTCAAAAAGGGGAATTACACAAAAATGAGGAGGTTAGTTAAACAGAAATTAAAAGGCACATTGACTAGAGCCAAATCCCTGCAAGCTGCATGGAAACTTCTTAAAGACACCATAATAGAGGCCCAACTTAAATGTATACCCCAAATTAAAAAACATAGCAAGAGACCTAAAAAAGAGTCACCGTGGCTTAACCACCATGTAAAAGAAGCAGTGAGGGACAAAAAGGCATCTTTTAAGAAGTGGAAGGCCAATCCTAGTGAGATAAATAGAAAGGAACATAAACACTGTCAAATCAAGTGTAAAAATGTAATAAGAAAAGCAAAAAAAGATTTTGAGGAACAGCTAGCCAAAAACTCAAAAAGAAATAACAAAATGTTTTTTAAGTACATTAGAAGCAGGAAGCCTGCTAAAAAACCTGTGGGTCCCCTAGACGATCGAACTATAAAAGGCGCAATCAAGGACGATAAAGCCATGGGTTTTGTAAAGGGAAATCCTGTCTTACTAATCTATTAGAGTTCTTTGAAGGGGTTAACAAACATGCGGACAAGGGGGATCCAGTAGATATAGTATACTTAGATTTCCAGAAAGCCTTTGACAAGGTCCCTCACCAAAGGCTCTTGTGTAAATTACATGGCCATGGGATAAGAGGGAAGGTCCTTTCTTGGATTGAGAACTGGTTAAAAGACAGGAAACAAAGGGTAGGAATAAATGGAATAAATGGTAAATTTTCAGAGTGGAGAGGGGTAACTAGTGGTGTCCCCCAAGGGTCAGTCCTAGGACCAATCCTGTTCAACTTATTCATAAATGATCTGGAGAAAGGGGTAAGCAGTGAGGTGGTAAAGTTTGCGGATGATACCAAACTGTTTAGGATAGTCAAGACAGAAGCAGACTGTAAGGGACTCCAAGAAGATCTCACCAAACTGAGTGATTGGGCAACAAAATGGCAAATGAAATTTAATGTGGATAAGTGTAAAGTAATGCACATTGGGAAAAATAACCCCAACTATACGTACAGTATGATGGGGGCTAATTTGGCTACGACAAATCAGGAAAGAGATCTTGGAGTTATCGTGGACAGTTCTCTGAAAACTTCCACACAGTGTGCAGCGGCGGTCAAAAAGGCAAATAGGATGCTAGGTATTATTAAGAAAGGGATAGAAAATAAGACCCGGAATATCTTACTGCCCCTGTATAAAACTATGGTACGCCCACATCTTGAATACTGTGTACAGATGTGGTCTCCTCACCTCAAAAAAGATATTTTGGCCTTGGAAAGGGTTCAGAAAAGGGCAACTAAATTGATTAGGGGTTTGGAACGGGTCCCATATGAGGAGAGGTTAAAGCGACTGGGACTTTTCAGTTTAGAAAAGAGGAGACTGAGGGGGGATATGATAGAGGTGTATAAAATCATGAGTGGTATGGAGAGGGCCGATAAAGAAAAGTTATTTATTAGTTCCCTAAATAGAAGAACTAGAGGACACCAAATGAAATTAATGGGTAGCAGGTTTAAAACTAATAAAAGAAAGTTCTTCTTCACACAGCGTGTAGTCAGCATGTGGAACTCCTTGCCAGAGGAGGCTGTGAAGGCTAGGACTATAATAGAGTTTAAAGAGAAGCTAGATAATTTCATGGAGGTTAGGTCCATAAAAGGCTATTAGCCAGGGGATAAAATGGTGTCCTTGGCCTCTGTTTGACAGAGGCTGGAGAGGGATGGCAGGAGACAAAGCGCTTGATCATTGTCTTCGGTCCACCCCCTCTGGGGCACCTGGTGCTGGCCACTGTCGGCAGACAGGATACTGGGCTAGATGGACCTTTGGTCTGACCCGGTACGGCCGTTCTTATGTTCTTATGTTCTTATGTTCTAGACTAGATATCTATGATCTCTTTCTGGGTTTAGTTTATTTATTTTTCTGCATTGTAGTGATGATATACTGTCAAATTAAAATACACTGCAAAATAAGCACTAGACAGGTCAACATCACAACTTATTACAGAATGGAAGCCAGAGCTAAATACAAAACCTACCTTTAGGCCCAACCTTTCCCACAGCACTCACCTTATTTATGCCAGTATGCATGGTCTGCTTTTAAAACATTACAGCATGTAGAAAAATGTCTGTCTCTTGGAGGTGATGGAATCATAGGTGCAGCATGTGCTTGCAGCTCTGTAATGTAAATGTGAGAGCTGTGTTTTCAGCTGTGTGCACTATTCCCTGTAAGATGCAGATATTTGTAATCCCTAGAGAATGATGCTATTAGAGACAAAGATTAGGGGGTATTATGCTGACTCTATGGCTTGAAAAATCCGGGACAGTCCCAAATTCTAATGTCCTGTCCCGGTGCCTCGTGCAGCACTGAAATGTCCTAGAAAGTCCCCAGGCTCCAAATGCAGCTAGAAGCTGCTGCGCAGCTGCTTCTCCTCCTTGTCCCCCGGCTGGTGGAATGTAGGAGTCTGGGACACTTCCCAGGCTTTCCCTGCAGCTGGGGATCCAGCCAGTAGCAGCAGCGGGAAGTGTTGCCTATTGGGAGCATGCGGGAAAACAAGCAGCTGGGCTGGGGCAGACAAGCAGCACACGGCTGAGCAGCCAGGGCTGTGGGCGGACCGAAGGGCAGCCCAAAGTGTGGCCTGCAGCCCGGCTGGGCTGGGCGGAGGGGCCAAAGAGGAGCCTGGCTGGGCCAGGGGGAGAGGAGCAAAGAGTGGCCCACAGATCTGCTGGGATTTGGGGACAAGGGGGTGTCAAGAAGCCTAGTATGGTGGGTGGCAGCAGGGGGCCTGAAATGACCTCCCCTTATCTGGAAAAATCCCTCATCCAGGACCAGTCAGGTGTAGGGGGTGCCTGACCAGGGAGATACAACCCCTACCCCCCAAGTCCACTCCTGTACCCTCCCTCCTGGCCAGACACATACCCCCAGTCTGCACCTGCACACTCTCCCTTGGCCAGATACCCTCCCTCCTGGCCAGGCACCCTACCCCCAGTCTGCTCCTGCATCCACCATTGCTCCTGCACCCTCCCTTTCTGGCCACACACTGCACCCTCCCTTGTTCTTGCTCCCTCCCCCTGGCCGGACACCCTACTCCCAGCCTGCTTCTGCATCCTACCGGCCACCCAGACCTCACAACCTCTCCCTCTTCTGCCCCCCACTTCCCTCCTGGATCCTGCACCCCATCCCCATTCCACTCTCTGGCAGCCTGTCACACACACTGAACCCCTCATTTTTGTCCCCACCCCAGAACCTAAGGGGGCTCCATAAAATCTACCGGAAAAGTAAATCTGACCTATGGGAAGACCTGAACCTCAGTCCTCCCTGTCCCTTCCCCTTGGGGCTGGAATGCTAGTGGAGTGAATTGTCTCAGTTGGGGGTTACCTTGGTGAGGAGCCTAATCTGATTTTTCTGTGGATCAATGGGACTGACCCAAAAAATGTTCCCTACCCCTGTCATAAATAAAGAAAACATTGAAACCTTTTGTGTTGGACATAAATTCATTATTTTATTTAATTTAAAATGAAGTTTGATAGACTAACATGAGAAAGTTAAAATGCTTAATCTGTTTAATAATTTAAATTAAACCAGTCTCCCTAGCTGTAGCAATAGAAAAATGGCTCAGGTGTAATTATGTAATTAACGGTGAGTTTCCAGTAGCAACTGGTGGTCCGCGGAAAGGTTTACACTGAGCCAGGTGGTCCACAGGCCAACAAGGTTGAGAATCACTGAAATAGAGGTACCCCTGGCCTCTCCCACCGAGAGACCGCCCCAGGCTCCCTGTTGTTCCAGAAGAGCCCACAGAGAGATCAGGTCTGTGACCACAGTGGTGAAATCACTGTGTCACTCCGGTGTGGATGATGGACACTTTTTGTGAGTTTTCCTCATCCAAGCAGTTGATGATAAACAATGTGTTAAGATGCCATGTGAAAACACTTAGTACATCCACAGAGAGGCAGGATGTATCGTCTCTCTCCAGAGAGGGTTGTCATGACTTGTGTGTGTGGGTGAATAAGCCCTTTGTGAGCTCTGTGAAGAGGTGAGATGTTTTGACTTCCAGCTTCAAGGGATTTGTTCTGTCTTTGGGCTGTTCTTCTATCTTTGGGCTAGACTTGAATGGAGTTAGCTGTGACCACACATTTCTGAGTTATTCTGACACACAAAGTGAAACCTGTGTTGAAGACCCCACATCCAGTGAGCACTGCTGTCAGTGGAAGTAAATTCAAAGTCTCTCCAGTTTTCTTCAAAGATCATCTCTACCAGGCAGAGGGGCTTTGACTGATTGGTCCCTTAAATATTTGAATGGTGACTAAATATTAACTGAATCTTCTTGGGTAATATCAACAGATTGCTTTGGGCCCAATCCTATCTTAAAATTTAAATTGGATCAAGCGCTTTGTAAGCAGGTTGGGAAGTGGTTTCATTTGGCAATTATTATTGGCAATTATTAGCTATTATTTACATAACATAGGCATTGCCATAGAATCCTAGGGCTGGAAGAGACCTTAAGAGGACATCTCATCCAGCCCCTTGCCCAAAGCAGGACCAAGTCCCAACTAAATCATCCCAGCCAGGGCTTTGTCAAGCTGAGACTTAAAAATCTCTAGGGATGGAGATTCCATCACCTCCCTATCATACCATCATGGTATTGACATAAACATTTCTCAGTAGCTCAACAGTTATATAAAATAGCTGAGCCCCATTGATCTCCATGGGAAATATACCTTGCAAGCAGTGATCATGAGGGTTAGTGACATGATCTTCTTGTAATGGTCATGATTAGGTAAGTATTGTCATTCTGGCTTGTGGAAATGGAGGACACTTGATAGTTTTGCAGTAACTTCAAAAAATGCAGTTGCGGTACATCTCATTAGGGATGTAAATTCTCATTCATCAGTTAACCAGTTAATGTTAGGTCAAACTAGGGCTGCCACCGGCTCCCAGCCCCTTCCAGACCAGCCCCTGTCCACAACAAGCTGAACTCCCCATGGAGAGAGGCTGCTCCGGAGAGTTCCTGTCTGTGGGGCCTCTAGGTTCCCCTGAAACGGGTTGCTTCAGACAAGAGCAACCCCTGTCTGCAACAGGCCTTCTATGGGGCTGGAGCACCCCCCTTCCTGCAGCAGGTAGGGAGCTGTTCCAGCCCCCTCTGTTTATCAGTTAATTGGAACTGGTAAGCATCATCCATTAGCGGACTAAGGAAGTTGTCCCATGAAATTGTGGGATAGTTCTGGATGATTCCCAGGCCCTGAGTCAAATGAGGCTGCATCTACATTGCAAAGTAATAGATCTCGGATCCTAGATCTCATCTTGAATCGAGGTTGGACCCCTAGCACTGCAGTGTCATGGGACCCTAGGTCTGCAACTGCAGTATAGTTGCTTGGGGGGAGCTCCTATGGGGCCCAAATTCATTCCTTTTGGTAGAGGATGGTGGGAGGAGTTCTTAGAGGAGGTCACATGACACCCTTCTGGTCATGTGTTCATCTTGACCCTGGAAGTACTACCCCGGGGTGAGACTTCCTGTGACAGGCGGGCAGGGCCTAAGGGGTCAGGAGTGTGGGTAGTGGTTTCAGGGGGCATGGCTAAGGTGTCCCTATTTTTGGTTCAGAAAATATGGTCACCATATGCAAAGGAAAGAATGAGATCCAGAGGGCCGGTGTAGCCATCATGTCACCTGAGTTCCGGCCAGGGAGCAGGTGGGAAGCAGCTCCTGCTCACCCTGAAGCCCCAATTCCCAGGACAGAGCACTCACTCTGACTCTCCTTCCTGTCTCTTGATATCTGACACTCTCCTACTACCTTCCACTTCCTTTGTTCCATTGTCCATGCAGAGCACCTTTGCCCTCCTATTCAGAACAAGCTTCTACTGCCTCTGCTCTTTTTGTCAGAAAAGGAAGAGAGGTGGTATTGTTGATATGATTTTTTTATTGGGAGGTGCTCATTTGCCATTGTAATGGATAGCAATGTAAGTACCTAGAAAAGTAAGCTAGATTCTGCAAAGTTGAGCAAAGTAAAACAGGATAAAACCACACTACACACTCATCATAAAGCATCTCAGAGTGAACTACAAGTACATATTTGTGTTCAGGCAGACTGGTAACCTGGGAATTGCTTTACAAATCTTTCAGTGTGTCAGTGCTCTTTCTCTGACCTAGAATTCCTTCACAAGCTCTTTTCTGAGTCATTGTTCATATTTTTAATGAATTATGGAGAAAAAAAATAGCTAGGATAAGAGTGAGGGACACCTTAGTGGAATCTCCTGACCACATAAAAATATTGTTGATATGCACAAAGCAATGTAATGTTTTTTACCTACAGACTGCAGTGACACTTTTAGGGACTCTTGCAAGAGTTGGGAAACAATCTGTAAGACTTTTTGTGTATCAAAGCAGTATGCAATAACTTTAGGGTCTTAAATCCCTACAACTCCTGGGAATACTTGGTCACAGATTAAATGAAATCCTGACTCTTTTTAAAACAGCTGTTGACTTCTGTTAGGCCTATAACAAATGTAGTCTACTGCTATTAGAGCCATGAGATGGCCAGCTCTGGTCTCAGCCAGAGCCCATTTAAGAATAGATATTTGCGTGTTCTGAAGAGGATTATCAGACCCAGCTGGGAAGGGGCCACCAGGCATATTCTTTTATAAGGGTGGAAAGAGTTCAGTTGAGAAGGCTATTAGCTGATTCCTGCAGTAGGCTCCTGGGCAGTGTATTCCCCATACAGAATCAGATAGCCTGTAAGGAGAACTGGGAAGAATTTTGTTTTACTTTGTGAATTTTGTATTTGAAGCATCAATAAAGGCCTGAGAGAGAGAGGACCTGATCATATGTTGGACATGTCAGTCCTTACTGAAATGGAGAAACAGGCCAGCATCCCTACAGGGCCAAGATTTCACGCTTAGTATCTTTGGGAAATAAAAACATTTGGCTTTCCAGGGATCACTAGCAGTCTGGGTAACAGCTAATGAAGTGGTATCAAAATACCACTCAGCTGTATTTTATAAACCAAATAACGTCAATAACATTAAATTGCTACTTTTAAAAAATCTTTAACGTACTTGAATAGCATTGAAAGTTTTGTTAGGGTCAAACTTTTAAGTTATCTGAAAATGGAGAGGTCTAGGCATATTGTCCATTGTCAAATTCCAAAAAGAAGGTGTGGACAAAAGAGTGAAGTGAGGGCTACAAGATGCAAAAAACTCTAGCCATAGTAGAAATGATTGATAATGCAGAACAATAGTGCTGAATATGATAGTGACATGGAAAAGGAGGAGTTATTTGCACAAAATCAAAGCAGTCTCATATTTAGGAATCGTTAATGAGGATGAAATTTGGAGTGTATATCTTTTAATACATGCTTTCAATACATTTATTAATTTTGCTAAGCTGTGGTGACATGTTACAGGTCTAGAGTTGTTACATAGAAAACCAGTGCTATGTTTCAATCATAATTTAAATGCCTAATTCCCTTTGTATCGTGTTACTTTGGGATGCAAATTCAGTCCCAGTGTAACTCCGTTATTTTATCCTGTTGTGTTCATAAAAAGGTAAGTTGATATTGTTCCCACACGGAGAATGATTTCTACAAAGTTCATGTACTATTTAATTTCATAATTTCTTTGACCTTTTATATTCCGCCTGCTGAATAATATCTTGTTTCTGGTTGAGAAGTATGCAGCTCCCTTACATTGAATTGTGAGCATTTTTTGAGGAATTGTAGAAAGTAAGCTACTCTAGTGAGGTTTCTTTCCAGCTTGTAAAAACCTCTAAACAGCGAATGTTATCAGCACTTTCTTGGCCATGCATGACACATCTGTTGTGTATGCAGACCAGTATGCTTTCTATTTCTTATAGCTGGTATTTGAGCCAATAAAACTTCATTGAACCATTTGGGATTATAACCTCTTAGTGTGCTACAAATCTTTATTTTAAAACACTGTTGTGTTATGCTGAAGTGGGCCTACAGTGCATCTTTATTTCCTAGATTGCATGAAGAGCCCCTTCCATTTGTATTGCTGCTACTGTTCATACTGCTGGGCCTGAGCATCTCAGAAGAAATTATCAAGAATTCTGCTGGTGTTCTCAGGCTATTTCCACATCAGCTGTGTAAACTTTTCTTACACAATAAGCTATTCAGGGCAGGGACTGTGTGGACAGTGTCTAGCACATTTTTTGTACTACTGGAAGACAAATATTAATTTAAATTTGTTTTCATAATAGTGGGTTATATGTATCTGGCTTCTAAAAAAATGGATGGGGTAAAAAAGGTGTGCATGACCAGTGTCAGATTAAAGTATGGTTGAGCACTTCACCCTTTAAAATGGACCCACAATTATTTTTCTAATAGTTTTGTTTTTCTTTTCCTACAAATGCTTTGGTACCCTGTGTTTTTGATTAGACATGAATCACATTTAGCCTTAATTTGTCCATGGTTATATCAGAACTTTTAACTGCCTCTTTTGAGTAATCAATTTTAGAGTTCAAAACAGGAAGTCAGTTAGTTGCCCACAAAGACAGTAAGGGAAACTGGGCTGCTTAGGAGATTGGTAATTGGTTATGAATCAGTCCCTCTCCTAGGTCGGTAGTTTAAATCCACCCCAATCTGGTAATGACTGTAATGGCTGTTTATTGATTTTATTTTTTAAAAAAAGGTGAAAAAGTTGTCCACGCTGCTATAGCTTTTTAAATCTTCAATAAACTTTACAAAGGCCACTCATTCTAGTAGTTAGAATAAGGGTCTGGGAGTCAGGAGATGAGGATTATTTTTCTGCTGGGTCACTAATTCATAGCATGTCTCTAGGAAAATCACTTCAATTTCTTCATCTGTAAATGAGGTAAGATATATCCTTCGATGATAATACTACTTGCCAAAGAGCTTTGAGATTCTCTGATGAAAGATGCTATATAAATGCAAATTAGTAGTATAATTACTAGGCTCCAGAGCCAGTTTTCCCCCCATTTTGTAGTTCATAGCCTTTAGGACTCTAGTTGCAGCCCATATACAAAGTTCGATACAGCTATGAAATTTGGATCTAATGGTGGATGTCCACCTAGTTTGGGAATGGAGGGATGGTGGTTCACATTTAGGATTCTGGTTCAGGCCTATGTCTGTTATATTACAAATATTAACTACACAAGATGAGGGTCCTGATTGTTAGAAATCACCATCACAGGTGGCACTAGCAAGTCTGTTGATTTGACAGACTCAGTACAGAGGCCAAGGATTAAATGACCAAGGAGACTGAATTCCTTTAACTCCTAGAAGTATATTCAAAACTGAACTACATTATAAGTTGATGTGAAGAAGCTAGCACTGCTACTGCCTGGGGTCTCCACTTGCTTTGAGAAGAAATGGTAACATAGCCATACTTCTAGCTAATTCATCTGATTCATACAAGCATAACAGGGCTGAGTATTATGGTGAGTATTTTTATGGAAAACTTCCAAGGAGCACGCAGGAACTGAGAGATCCCAGGAGGTTGTTTCTTTAAGTGAGGCATTCGTTCAGTGATAATTCAAGCAGTCTACCAGAATGTTGCTTGAAGAACCACACTGTTTGTGTCATTGCATTTTGGATGACATGTAAAAATGTGCTCCTGACTACTTGCAGTAATAATACTTGACGTTTATATAGTACCTGACAGCTTCAAAGAGTTTTGCTAATGGTATTTTTGTGGTCATTAAATGCCCATAATGACTGCCCAATAGTAGCAATGTTAGCCTTTGTGTCTTGGCCAAATTCCAATTTGGGTAACTATATTCTGCCTACATAAACTTCCCCTTTAGTTTCACACTATTCTGCCTCTGTAATGGTAGATGGCTGCAAAGTTCCACCAAGATGTGGCTGTAGTTTAGTGGCAAGCAAAGTTATTTGTCATGGATAAAGTATGCATGTGCATGCTATGGGATCATTTGTAATTAAAAGTGATATAGATAAAAGATTATTCAGCCTTCACTACTGTCAAACTAGCATTTTTCAAGTAGGGATGTGAATGGGTAACCAGTCAATTGATTACCGGGTAAGCATCACCCTTACCAGTTCCCCAGGTGCAGTCCCCTGCCCATGGCCTGCCAGTCCTAGCATGGGTGCTGTGAGCTGGGCTGGAGTGGTCCCCCACCCTAGATCTCGCTTAGTCGGTTAACTAACTAAACCTTAGGTTAACTGATTAATCAAGATTTTACATCCCTACTTTCAAGAGAACTAAATTTCTTACTTTTATAAGTTCAGTAAAAGTGAGAACTAGAAGAAAACGACGGCTGAATTGCTGTACTAGTTCCTGCCCCTACTCCTACTGAAGACAATTTGAAATCAGTAGAAGGAGAATTTTGCACCTTATTTGAATTTGTAAGCCTGCAATACAGAAGTGTTTGTGAGGTTTATCTCACACATAGTAGTGCTTCCAAGTAATGCCCTGTTTTTGATAACAGGAAAATATATCCTGTGTTGTTACTACTTAGATTACATGTTTTAAAAGGTAATTAGAGAGGGGCAGAAATAAATTAAAGCTTTTAATCTTAGGAAAGCACATTCACCTAATTTTCAAGAATAGTAGGCCTATATACATTGACCTATCTTGATACAGATCTCGTCATCTGAAAATTCTGACCTTCAGGAGTGCACATTTAAATGGTTATTATGTTAAAAAAAAAACCAGAATGACTGCACATGTAGCTGCTTGTTTCTATGTCAACTGAAACAATGTTATAATTGCCGTCATTACTGTGGTATCTTAGTTCCTGAGTTGATCTCTGTAATGAAAATGTGGGTCAGTTTTTGTTGTGAGCAGGATGTGAGTGGTCAGGCTTAGCATTCTAAGTAGGAATTAGGAACTGGGGGAAAGCTGGACCTGGTTACCAGAATCTGAGGTAGGCCACACCAGATGACATTCAGGAGGCAGGCAGAGTTAGTTTATCAGGAGTTCAAAATCTGACACTGCCCAGAAGGCAGAAGGCAGGATACCAGAAGATCAGAATCAGGAAACAGGAGCAGGTAGAACAGCAGAGACAGTCCTGGGCAGGGGAAAACCCAATTATGCAGATAACTTCCTGTTCATCTGTGTGGTTTAAACAGAAGCAGAGAAACAATCAAGACTCCTGGAATTTTGCCAGTCAGATCCCAGGACTGGAGTCCTCTGACAGAGTTGAACTTTGAGTTCTGGCAGCTGTTAACAGATCACTATCAGAGTTCTATGTCTGGCCTGTGAGATATTTTGTTTACCATTGCCCACATGCAGGGTTCCCAGATTCTACTGGTTTCTGCCCATGTTGTTGTTTTTCTGTACAGGAATTGAACACATTAAACAAGGGTGCTGAAGTGACATGTGTGATTACACACAACACTGACTGTGCTCACTCTGTATCCAATCTATGTGCTGTTAAAAGTTCAGTCGGCACAGCCCACAGATTCTAGGTGTGCAAGCCCAATTAACAAAACTACCTCATCTCAGGAGACCATCTTGGTTACAAGTCTTGTAGCCCACTGAGGTAAAGGATATATGACCCACTCACTAGCCTAGGTTGCCTACCACTGCTCTGGGTGCTGAGTCAGAAAATATCCTCACTCCTAACAGCTCCATGGACCAGGGTTTGAAACTGGCATGCAGCTCAAGATCTGCAGGGCTTACTTAGAAGAGAGTCCCCCCCCCCCCCGCCCAATGTCTTACAGACCACTATGGATATCTCAAAGGAGCCTGAGACAGACTTCTGCTATGAACACTGAGAAAGAGGAGGGGATGGGGTGAGAACTCCAGCTATGCCACGAGCCAGGACCTGTTCAAGACACCACCACAGTCTAGTCAGTATCATCAAGTGAGCATGGATGAGCCTGATGAAAGAGAGAGTGCATGCATGCATTTTTCAATACAGTGTTTAAATTTAAATATGGTGCCTGGCCCATCCTCAAGTTAACAAGATAAAGGTATCAATTTTTAATTGACATACTTGTATGACAAGAAGTAAGGGTACAACAAATAAAAGCAAAGTTGGCTCCTGCTTTTTTCTTTCCCCTGTTGGGCTGTTTGGGGATGCACAGCACTTCGTTTATGAACATAGGGTCATCCGTTGAATCCTTCTGAAAGATCTCTGTGAAACACCTGAAGGTTTCAGGGGATTGCTGCCTTATATTTTCCTCCATTGGGAAGACACTTTCTCACATTACTCCGGACGTGTCTACACTAGGAACTTATTTCAAAATAACTAAATTTAAAATAATAACTCCCATAATAACTATTTAGAAATAAGCTTATTCCCCAAAGAAAGCAGGAGTACAGATTTTGACATAATGGGCTTGGTAGTGTGGACACTCTGTTTATTTAAAAATAATGGGGGGTTATTTTGAAATAACTCCCTAGTATAGACCAGGGCGCTGCAATTACTTTGGCTGACACCACTGCAGTAAACAGAATAGTGTCACATGGGCCCAGGCAGCTTCAGCGTGCCAGTAGAAGCTGTGTTCTCTGTGCCTTGGGATATGATAAATCACCTAAAACTACCAGCACCCATGGAAAATAGTTCCAGTAGTCAATGCTACTGCCTTGTACTCTCAGACCACGGTGGGCAATAATTTTTGGTGGGGGGCCACTCCAAGATTTTGGAAAGTGGTCAAGGGCCACACTCTTCTGTGGAGGAGAGGCAACGTCTAGGGTGGAGGTTGGGTGCAGAAGGGCACATGGGGTAAGGGACTGGGGTGCAAGAGACAGTGTGAGATCTGAGGGGAAGTTTGGGTGAAGGAGGTGGTTGTGGTCTGGGGATTGGGGTGTAGGATCAGGGAGGGAGTATGGGTGCAGGAGAGGATTCTGGCCTGGGAGAGGGGCTCTAGGAGGAGGTGCAAAGTCTGGGAGGGAATTGTGACCTGGGAGAAGGGGAAAAGAGGGTGCAGACTGCAGAGGGTGTGGATGGTGACCTGGGGCAGGGGAATGTGGTGCACGGTCTGGGAGGCTGTTTGGGTGCAGGAGAGAATTGTGGCCTGGGGGAGGGATGTAGAAGGGGGTATAGGGTTTGGTTGGGAGTTGTGACCTGGGGCAAGGAGGTGCAGAGAGTTTGGATGGTGACCTGGGGGAGAGGGTTGAGATGTGGGAGGGGCAGGGGTATCTGAGGCAGTCTCTGGTTTGGGAGGTGCTTACCTAAGCCAGCAACCCTGCAGAACCCTCTAAGCAGGTTGGGCTCCCTGCCTGCTGCAGCCCCAAATCACTTTAAACTGCAGGCGGGAAGGGAAAGAGGCTTGTGCTACCTCCATCTCCCAGGCCAATCTCTCAGCTCCTATTGTTTCCAGCCTATAGGAGCTGAGGATTAGGCTGGCGGGGCCAGGAGATCACACAAAGCTTCCTCCTCCCTATAGAGTAGAGCCATATGGACTGTGCTTTAAACCGCGGCAGCTGCGTGCCTAAGGATCCTGGCAGGGTGGTCCGCAGGCAGGATCCGGGGGCTTGGCAGGCCAGATCCGGCCCCCAGGCTGTATTTTGCCCAGCGCTGTGTCAGACCCATGGAAACAGGGACTGAAATGTCCCATTCTTGCTTCATACAACCAAAATAGCTTTCTTTCTCTCCCTCCTTCCCAGCCTTGGCAGACCATGCTAAGTATATCAGCAGCTGGAGAGCAGTGCTGTGCTAAGGTGCTCCAAAGTTAGTGTCAATAAGCATTTCTTAATAAACATTTTTATGAGCATAAGGGAAGTGAGTTGTGAAACTTATCTTTCCCTTTCCATTGTGACTCTAAATGCAGTAGTATATCTGTCTTAAAAACAAACAAAAAACAACCCACCATCATCTTGTGTGGAATTCTCCCCCCCCCAACACACACATGCAAACATTTTACCTTGGGGAGAGGAGAAGAAAGAAGACTAAGGAGGACATGTTGGTGGGATCCTACAGGCCAGTGCTGTATTGGACCATGAATGAAAGGGTTTGGAGAGCCAATATGACTGACAGCCTGAAGAAGGAAATAAAGGACAAGAGAGACGCAAATGTACTGGGACATAATGGGACATTTCAGGCAGCAAACTGGAATATTGCAGCCCTTGCTTGAGCTATAGATGATAAAATGTTAGATGCTCCAGCCTTTTCAGTGCCGGAAGAACTCCAGTTTCTGCTCCCTGCACTCCCCAACATACCACACGGCATCAAAGGAGCATTCTTGTCCCTATCATTCCACATCAGGAACATCCAGGAAAAACACATCTTCACAGAAATGCAGTTGGTGTATGTGTAGTCACAACAGGTAACACTTGTGCATGGAACTGGACTGAAATGTTTGCTGCCTTTCCAATTGTAAAGTTGCACTGCAATAATTTCTAGAATTTTGTATTACGCTGCCAAGGGGCAGGGGTTTCTGCATTGTTTTTTGCACTGTTTTCCCCCACTCAAGTTCTATTTTTGGAGAATAAAATTCTTTATTAGTTCACAACACATTGTAGAATGTATTATGATATTCAAATCCAACAGTACTTTTTACTATGCAGCAAGCACCACATAATTCATAGTGTCAGGAAAACATCCAGTCATGTTTATAAATAAACAGCAACCATTACACAAGTCTTAGAAGGTTCCAAAGTTCCAGTTCCAAAGAATAATGCACTACTGTGGCTGACTACTGCAGTGCTCTTTCAAAGCCTCCCTCAACAGCATAGCCCCATGTTGGGCTCTTGTACCAGCACCTTTAGCTGTTATTCTGTACCTACTGAGATAGTTGAATCTGTCCTTAGTGCAGTTCAGGTGGCTAGTGCATGGATTCATGAGTCAGCAGAGCAAGGCATAGGCTAGGTCCCTCAGCATCACTATTGGCATTTTCATTGCCAGTAGTAATCTGCTAGTTGTGAAGAATGTCCATGCTTGCAGCTCTCTTGTGTAGTCCTGTGATCTTAAAGATGCAAGTGTTATGCACCTTCCCTGACTGCAGCCCACATTATTCTTGGTTGAAGCATCCCCGATGATCCACTCACACTTGCATTACCATAGCAAAGTAGCCCTTTCTGATGATGTATTCTGTGGCAAGGTGGGTTGGTACCAAAATACAGATATGCATACTGTTGCTCCACTGCCACTAAGGAATCTCCATCCACTATGTCCGGCACATAGCCGAGAGTCCTCTATAATAGGAGAGGATTAGTTGCCCGTTATGCATGCATTATGGTCCCTGCTACTGTGAATTTTCCAAATAGAAAATGATTTCCCACTGACTGGTAGCAGTCTGGCATTGCAAACTTCCAGAGAGCGATCTCTACTTACGTTTCCTCTGTCAATACAGCTCTCATTTTGGTGTCCCTGCACTGAAGGGCTTAGGTGAACTTGGCGCACAGATCCTGGAATGGGGTCTTTGCATTTAAAAGTTCCATAGTCACGACTCATCATCCCAAACCTCTATTACAGTGAGATCCTTCCAGTCAGACTTTGTTTCTGGGGACTAAAAGTGGCATGCCACCATCTGCAGCTGCTTTGTGAACATCACCCCAACCTTGAATTCATTTTGAATGTCCCTTAGCAAGCTGTGCTCCAAGAAATTGTCATGTCTGCCATTTTTGCAATATTTCTGTGGATTTCCAAATAAGAGGATAGAAGGCCCTTTATTGGGATGGATTGGTATTGTCACCTGGTGTGCTGATCAATCCACTGATTTTGCTTTCTTACCTTCAGAGGCTCCCCAACATCATGTCCTTTTGGGCCAGAAACTCTGGTCTCCCCCAGCCAAGGCACAGAATTAGACTTCTCCATCCCCTGCAGAGCAACACAGACCCCAAGCCAACTCAATTCTGGGAGGGCTCTGCTATAAGGCTGTTGACAGCACCCAGGAATCAAACCCTCCAAAGGGATCAAAACTCCAAATAAATCCATCTTACCCTGTATAAAAGTTTTACACAGAGAAAGCTCATAAAGATGTTTGCCCCCTTTATCTATGAAAGAGAGAGACACACATTGGTTGCTCCCCATCCCCAAGGTTACAGTTATTTACACTGGGCTTGCTAATAAGTGTTTTATTACATATAAAAAGTAGGATTAAGAGGTTGCAAGTGATCTAAGTAAATTACTAACTAAAATAAGACTTCTGCTAATCCTAATACACTCGGGCTATGTCTATACTGCGCTCTTTTGTGCAAGTAAATATGCAAATGAGGCAAAGCGGTGAATATCGCCACGCTTCATTTACATACTTAATGAGCCACCATTTTGCGCAAAAAACCCCTCTTGCGCAAGAGCCATTCTGCTGGTTTTTTCAGGCAGAATGGCTCTTGCACAAAAGCTCCTTGTGCAAAATGGCGGCTCATTAAGTATGCAAATGAGGCACAGCAATATTCACTGCTTTGCCTCATTTGCATATTTTCTTGCTCAAAAGAGCGCAGTATAGACATAGCGTAAGAGAAGTTGTTAGTGACCAGTTCTGTTCAATGTATTCATCAACAATTTAGATGATGGTATAGAGACTACGCTTATAAAGTATACAGATGGTACCAAGATGGAAGCGATATCAAGTGCTTTGGAGGATAGGGTCATAATTCAAAATGATCTGGACAAACTGGATAAATGGTGTGAGGTAAACAGGTTGACGTTCAATAAGGACATATATCAGTTTCACACATACAGAATGGGAAGTGACTGTCTAGGAAGGAGTACTGCCAAAAGGGATCTAGAGGGTCATAGTGGACCACAAGCTAAATATGGGTCAACAGTGTAACACTGTTGCAAAAAAAGAAAATGTGATTCTGGGATGTATTAACAGGTGTGTTGTGAACAAGATATGAGAAGTAATTGTTCTACTCTACTCTGCACTGACTAGGTCAGTGGTTCCCAACCACTGTCCACGGACCGGCAGCGGGCCGCCAAGCCCCCCTGTCTGATGGGCTGTGGAACGTTGCCAGGCCATGTCCCCAGCTTTTATTTAGTTCTGCCCTGCGGGGTTCCCAGGGAATTCCCTTCCTGTGCACTTCCACATGCAGCAAATGTGACCCCAGGTCCAGCTCGGGTGATTGCTATGCAGCCCAGCTGGTGGGGCCAAGTGCTGCATGCAAGGCGGCTTCCCCAGCCAGCAGGGCCAAGCGCCGCGTGCAGGGCGGCTGCTCCAGCTGGCGGGGCCAAGTGCCGCATGCAGGGCAGCTGCTCCAGCTGGTGGGACCAAGCACCCCATGCAGGGCGGCTCTTGCGACCCCATTCTCCTCCCTCCCTCCCTGCTCTGCGGGAGCCTCCCCCCGGTGTATAGCTGCTCCCAGCCAACAGGTGCATAGGAAAATATGAATGTGCAGAATGTGTCAGCACTGTCAGACCTGTTAGTACTGCCTTAATTCTGGTGCAATTGAAGCAAAAGGTTTGGACTGGAGAGTACTCTTTAACAAGTATTAGCAACTATTTTATTGTTTTTTAAAAATGCGTGTACGCACAGCAGTCTTTCAAATTTTTATTAACCATCATGTCCCCCCTCCTTTGATTTACCTGATATACCATAGGCTAAAATTATCATAATGAATATGCAAATACATTAATTATCATAATGAACATGCAAGTATTTCAGTGCTGGTTCACCAACGGTTTTTGAATGAGTTTGCCAGTTCGTGGTATAAAATGTTGAGAACCACTGGAGTATTGTGTCCAGTTCTGTGCACCACATTTCAGGAACGATGTTGGTGAAATTGTAGAGGGTCCAGAGAAGAGTAACAAAAATGACTAAAGGTCTAGAAAACAGGACCTATGAGGGAAGACTGAAAGATTTGGATTGTTTCGTTTGGAAAAGAGAAGACAGAAAGAGGACACGATAGCAGCTTTCAAGTACCTAAAAGGGTATTACAAGGAAGAGGGAGGGTAATACAAGAAGCAGTGAGCTTAAACTGCAGCAAGAGAGATTTAGGTTGGACATTAGGAAAAACTTCCTGTTAGGGTGGTGAAGCACTAGAATAAATTGCCTAGGGAGGTTGTGGAATTTCCATCTTTGGAGATGTTTAAGAGCAGGATAGACAGATATCTGTCCGGGATGATCTAGATGGTACTTGGTCCTGCCATGAGGGCAGGGGACTGGACTTAATAACCTCTCAACATCCCTTCCAGTTTTAATATTCTATGACTAGTATTCTATGATAACTTCTCAGCCCAGTTTTTATTTCAGGGAAAGTTCTTCTCAGGCCAGACTTGTTCGTTTTTTTGTTTTTTTGTTTTTTTGTTTTCTGACTTGGTGCTCTAGCAGCTTTTCTTCACCCCTGTTTTAGTGTTCTTTTGTTTCCACATGTTTTTATGTATCTTCTCAGGGAGGAGAGCAGTCTGTGAAGCCAGCTGAAGGCCATCATTGTTTGTTTCCCATTCCTTAAATAGAATTTCCTCAGGGCAGGAAGTCTCTTCAATTCTCCCCCTCCTGCTCCATGGAAAAATACAAAATTCAAGATGGATTCCAGAAACAGGTGGCATGGTCACCTGTTTTTGTAGGACCAATCACAATCCAAGCTTAAAGGAAATCAGCACTATTCACAGATCATTGCCTTGAGCACTGGGCCATTAAGTGACTTTCATTAGCACATCTAGATGTATAAATAGGCTTATACTTCATAATTCTAACTTCATATACAAGAATGACACATACACACAAATAGAATATACACAATTGGGGAATTACAAACTCTCCAATGATAGATCACATGCCCCAGTATGCATATTTATATTCAAAAACACACTCCCAAAAATTTTGGGGGTGCAACATCACAGTTACCAAGCACTTTTGTTACATAATATGAGCTATTAGATATGGTTCAAACCAGGTGTTGTCAAAAGTGTTTAAGTTTTTTGTGAATCTGTGATACCTTTGGATTCACAGTGTTTAGGAATGTTGTTATTCACCAAAATCTTTAATCATGATGCTTTACATTTTCTTGTGTTTTTTAAAAAACACATAATATGGAATGCTTTTATTGTTATATTCCAAAATTATTTTTGTTTCATTAAAACCTAGAGTACCAAATGTAGTGTATATGAATAGGTTAGTAATAGAGGTGTTGCCATGTTAGTCTGGTCTTGCTGAAACAAAAGACAGGACTATGCAGCACTTTAAAGGCTAACAGGGTGGTTTATTAGGTGATGAGCTTTCGTGGGCCAGACCCACTTCCTCAGATCAAATTGTGGAAGAAAATTGGCATGACTTCCACAATTTGATCTGAGGAAGTGGGTCTGGCCCACAAAAGCTCATTACCTAATAAACCATCTTGTTAGTCTTTAAAGTGCTGCATAGTCCTGTCTTTTATGAATTGGTTAGTATCTCTAGTTTGTGAGCCCTCTAGTGGCACTGTTTGTTTTAAAAAGGTACAGAAACCAGTCAGACCAGTGGTATGGGTATAGCTCAGCTTCTCATGTTTCTATATATTTAGTAAGCACAATTATTTGGGATCCAGATGAGCCATATTGGGTTTTTTTTCCTTTTTGTTTGTTGTTGTGGAAAGAGCAAGAAATCACCATACTGAACCACCATGGTAAGCAACTCCCAAAATGGAACTTGCAAAAAGTTAATGATTTAGTTTATCACTTTTTCCAATTACAAATGTTCTACTTGACAGACTCTCCCAACAAGAAATAAAGAAACGTTAGGCAGCCATATTATGTGACACCCCCTCCCTCCCCCCAACACCTAAATAGTTTACAGCCTCTCCAGCTGTGAGCTCCCAAACTACCTGGATGCCTGCAAGATAAGCTGGGCTTTGCAGCATTGCTGGTGGAAAGGTACCAAATCTACTCACTGATAGACCAAATTTCAGAGCCAGGGGCCTGAGATGGGGAGTTCCCTTCTTATTCCTGAACCACCAAAAATGTTGGAGTTGTTTTGGCCCATCGCCATTAACACACACAAAATATCTGAAGAAGATAATGAGAAGTATGTGGATACATAGCACATACTGTGCTGAATACATAGCACTTAAAAACAACCATTGGTCTAGCAGCACCTTAAAGACTAACAAAACATGTAGATGGTATCACGAGCTTTCATGGGTACAGCCCACTTTTTCAGATGACTGGACTATTAAAAGTCCAGTTCCAAAATAAATAGGGGATGAAGGAGAGGGGGTGAGAAGGAAGGGAAAAGGCTAAATAGCACTTTTAACTGTGAAATAACATTTTTTCTCAAACATACTTAAATCTGCCACTATTTAAAGCATCCATGTTTTGAGGTTATTAAGTATAAACTAATTAAACTCAATCTGCCTGCTTCTTTCCTTTCAACACCTTTTGGCCAATGGATTGGCATAGCCTTGAATCCAACAGTCTTATGCAAATCTTTTCTTCACTTGGGAATGCAGGGAGCCTACACAGAGCTAAGCTCCATTATATGTATATGGTCTGAACTTCACATACAGGCACAGGAAATCCTGACCCATCCATGGAATACTACCACTTTTGGGGGGTTTTGTTTGTTTGTTGTTTTTTTGTTGTGTCCAGGGCCTGATGGGAAATGCATTGGAGTAAGGCAGGATAGGTTTCTAATGACATGTCTACACTGGCAAAGTTTTGCACTGAAAGCTTTGTTGCTGATAAAACAGCACTTTTTTTAAAAAACAAAATTGTTGTATGGTCACTGTCTTCCACTGCTGGCATAGTGTGTCCACACTTGCAGTGATTACATCCCAAAATTGCAGCTCTCCCCCTTCTACACTAGGTCTTGTGGGAAGGTGGAGGGGATTATTGAGCATCATGAGTCTGGGCACAGTGTCCCGTGATGGCTTGCTTTCCATCCTAGCATTCCATGTGCCTCTGTCTTCAGATCATGGCATTTTTTTCAACATCCCTTGTTTTTTGTTTCCCTCACTGCATCTGTCTGCAAGAATGGTCCCCACGTTGCTCTCCACAGCTCGGCTAGCTCTCACTAGTACTTTGTGAGTGGCAGTGGAGTTACTATTGAAATGACAAAGGCACAGCTGCCTGAGATGGTGTCCAACATGGAAAGAAGCAACATTAGATTGCTTTTGGAATTCACTGATGAACTGAATGCAGAAGAATGTCACACTTGAACTTGGGAAATTAGCACAGAGTGGTTGGATCGCATTGTTATGCAAGTCTGGAATGATAAGTGGTGGCTGCAGAACTTTTGGATGCAGAAAGCCACCTTCATGGAACTGTGTGCTGAGCTTGCCCCAGTTCTGAAGTGCAAGGACTGCTGAATGAGAGCTGTCCTCTCAGTGGAGAAGAGTGTGGTGATCGCAGTGTGGAAGCTGGCAACTCTAGACTGCTTCCACTTGGTTGTGGACCAGTTTGGAGCGGGGAAGTAAACCATTGGTGTTGTGTAAATGTAAGTGTGCAAAGCTATTAATCACATTCTGCTGTGGAAGATGGCGACTCTCTTGACAATATGTGTGGGACATTATGGATGACCTTGCACATATGGGTTTCCCTAACCATGGAGGGGCAATAGATGGCATGTATATTCCAATTCTAACACCAGACCGCTTTGCGAATGAGTACATCCATCAGAAGGGGTACTTCTTCATGGTTTTTCAGGTGCTTGTGGATCACCCTGGGCAATTCACTGACATTAACGTGGGGTGGACTGGAAAAGCACAGGATGCATGTATCTGTAGGAACACTGGCCTGTACAGAAAGCTTCAAGCAGAGACTTTCTTTCCAGACCACAAGATCACCATAGGAGAAGTAGAAATGCCCATGGTGATCTTAGGGAGACTTGTGTACCTTTTAATTCTGTGGCTCATAAAGCTATCATGGCAGTAAGGAGAAGTTCAAAACAGGCTGAGTAAGTGTATAATGGCCATTGAATGTGCATTTGGTCAATTTAAAGGCATGCTGGAGATGCCTATGTGGCAGGTTCGAGATGGATGAGTTCAATAGTCCCATGGTTATAGCTGCTTGTTGAATGCTGCGTTTGTGAAGGGCAGACTCTTTACTGAGGGATTGATTGCTGAGGCAGAATGACTGCCTACTAATTTTGAGAAGCCACCAGGCTATTAGAGGGGCACAACATTGGACAGTAAGAATCAGGGATGTTTTGTTTAAGATAACACTTTGAACATGAAAACTAGTAATGTTTGTTGCTATGCTTGGGACAGTAATGATTATTTATATTTGATAGGCCAGCAAGAAGTTGTGATTGTTAAAACCTAGGATACAATATAAGAAAAGGAATGTGCAGAAGGTGTTTGGGAAATTCATGGGAAAAAGTTCAGAAGCTGCTGAAAGGGAGAGTGGACACACATCTCCTCAGTCTGCAATTTTACAAGAGTCTGGTAGAGCATGTCGGCTTGATGCTTTAATCAGCCTCTCTGTAGCATCCCTGTTGTAAGAATCCTTCACTTTCTTGATTTTCACTTTCCCTCCACTTCTTGCATTCATTCTTTTCAGCCTCTGACTGCTACAGCACAACCTGGAACATATATTTCTCGATCCATCTTGGCCATTTTCTTATCATGTGCAGATGCTTTGCTGCGGTAGGGGTCTTGTTTCCCAAGGTGAAGTCTGGAGACACATGGTTCACAATAAACATAAGAGCTATTGTCAGCTACAAACAGACCATTGAAACAATAACACTATTCTTCTGGTAACACACCTATCACTTTCTCAATGACCTTAGGCAAGCACATCTGAGGCAGAAGACCCCAGGAATGGTGAGTGAACCCAGGGGTAGGGACCTTGTTTATTGCACTAAAACAATCTGAAATGGGGTGGGAGCTTCAATGCTATAAACTTTCCCACTATTTTCCAGAGGCTGTGGAGGCTATGGAAGATACTTTACACCTGAGGGTAAGCAGAGAAGCAAGGCTGTATCTGTTACACGTTTGCAGCTTCCACCCTGGTTCCCATGTTGCTTGCCTGTGTGCAGTTTTGGACCCTACCCAAGTTATTGCAATGTGGTGTGGGAAAGTGTCTCTGAATGGGGGAAGGATAAAGCAGCTCTACCAAGGAACCTCCAGCAGAGGATGACTGAGTACCTCCAGGAAAGTTTCCTCGAGAGATCTCTGGAGGATTCCCATGTACTCCCTATTCTGGAGTGCATCAACTCTCTATTCCGCTGTACTGCCTAGCTGCATGGGGAAATGCTCAGCACACACAAACAAAATCAGTCTTCTACATGTCTCTGCCTTCAACCCACTTCAGAACTTCCCAAAGAAAAACCACTTACCAGAGGCTCATCAGAGAGCAACTGCAGAGACTGGCTAGACATTTCTGGACTAGAGAACTAGAGAACAGCTCCTGACTGGGATGCATCACAGGATATCATATCTTCAGCCTCCTGCTCAATAACTTCTTTTAGGTTACGTACAATTTCAACAGGCTCCAGACCCATTGTAATTGTCCATGGTGCTCTTTGCAGTGGAAGTGGGATAATTACCTAGGATAGGGTCGAACTCCTTCTAAAAAGAGGACATCTGGGGTGCAGCCTCAGAGCAATGATTTGCCTCCCCTGCCTTGTACACATTCCATAGTTCCTTCATCTTTGCTCTGCAATCAAGCCATAGGTATCAGCGTTCTTATGGCTTGAGCACAGCAGGAATTGGACAACCTCCTCTCCCCAAACACTTACCAGATTAAGTAGCTCTGTAGTGGACCAAGCAGGAGATCATTTGCTGCATGGAGCCACCAGGGGATGTGGGCTCTGCACCCTGAGCAAATAGGAAGGGGTATTTCAAAATTCCCCAGGGCTTTAAAGGAGCAGGGTCAGGATGGGCATTGTGGGACACTGCCTGGAGGCCAATAACAGTGCTAAAATCAAGCACAACCTCTATACTGGCACCATGGGGCTAAATCCTTATGATTCTCATCAAGGTGTTTTTATTGCAGCATTAAATGGAGGAGTTTCAGTGTAAAAATTGTGTGGACACCTCCATTTCAGTGCAAAAAGCTGACTTTTAGTGAAAAAACTTACCAATGTACACCAGGCCTCAGTTAACAAAGAACAGTACAAATGTATCCGATTACAAAGCACTGTACCAGTCACAGCAGAGTACATTTTAACCAGCCTCTTTCTCCAAAAGTGAAATGACTTTATACTATAGAATCTTCACATCTAGATTAGACTTGCTCCTCATGCTACCAAAAAGGTTTTCTCCTCATTTACATGAACATAGTTTTAAATTCCCTCTTCTATGCTGTATTTGTTTCTGTATTGTTTTTAAGATTTGCTATGCATGCCTGTTTCCAGAATGATAATGTGCTTCTAGGGTGATTCTAAGACAGTGGTCGCCAACCAGTAGATTGGGATCTACTGGTAGATCTTGGAGCCTCTGACAGGTGATCCTGGCTGGTTTGGCCAAGAGGCTGTCAAGTGCCAGCACTTCAGCTGCCCCTTCCCCCCACTACTGTGCATCTCCTGCCCCTTCTCCTCTCCCTCCCCACCCCCGGGACCTCCTGCTTGTGGTGCAGAGCAGGGAAGGGAGAGGAGGGTGCTGATATCAGGGTGCCCCCCTCCCACCCTGTATTCTATCTCCACAGAACAGAGGGGGGGCACAACAAAGCTTGGGATGGGGGAGTTTGCTGGCTGCTTTTGAGAGTGGTGTCAGGCCAGGGTAGGAGTGAGGCTGCCTTAGCTCTCTGCCACACCACCCAGGAGCCACCTGAGGTAAGCAGTGCCCAGCTGAAGCTAGCTCCAATTCCCTGCCCCAGTCATGAATCCCCTCCTGCACCCCAATCTCTTGCCCCAGGCTCAGCTCAGAGCCCCTCTCACACTCCAAATCCCTTAGCCCAAGACCAGAGCCTGTGCCTCTGTCCCTGCCTTGTAAAAGGGAGCGAGAATGTGGGAGGGAGGGAGGACGGAGTGAGCAGGGGCAGGGCCTTGGAGAAGGAGCACAAAGGAGGCGGGCAAAGGTACTTGGGTTTGAGGTAGATCCTGGATTGCACTTAAATTCAAAAAGTGATCTTGTGCTTAAAAAGGTTGGAGATCACTGTTCTAAGAACTACTGGACACTATCCAAAGAGCTCTGATAGCAATTCATAATACCAGAATGTGACATGCAGGAGGATTCTTATTCATATACAAGAGGGTCTTTTCTTTACATTTAGAAATTAAAGGTATTTGTATTGAGATTATGTAGCAGAACCTAGGCAAGTGAAAGAGAAAAAATTTAATATGCACACTTGGTTTGTGTGTGTGCCTCTAGGAAAGAAGTACCAGTAAGTGAAGCAAGGATTTATGATATATGAATGCAGGGCACAGTTATCCATCAGTATGAGTCACTTTAATGATGGCACCACTTTGTTTGTAAATGTCTGTAGAATAGAAAGAGTATTCTAATGAGCCATGCTCCTACTACTTCCCATCTATGCTTCAGTGAAACCTCTCTTCTGTTATGGCCTAGTCTCATTTACTATTATTAAATGAATGGTACATTTTGCATTGAAAGAGTGTTTAAATTAATTGTGATATTCTTTTGAGTCTGTCTTATGCCCTATAGAGATCAAAAGAAATAAATTGAATAAATACATCAGTGATCTTGCTGAGAACAGCTTTCCCCATGCCCTGTCTTTTTCCCACATAGTCACTCTCTTCCAAAACCAAGGAAGTTCACCTGTTCAGACTGCACATATGCAGTGCACATATGTGTGATGATGATGCCTCTTAAATAACATTTTTGCAGATGTTTCAGTCTTCTCTTGCATTTTATTATGCCCCAGGAGAATCAGCAGCTCACTTTCTAACATCCTGGAGGTAGCTCTGGGGGAGATTTCCAAAAGTAGTGTGTTGCCAATGTATATAATTCTTGTACAACAAATTCATTTGCCTCCTTTTGGCTTTTAAATTATTATTCCTCAGTTTTTAATGAATTCCTTTGCTTGGTCCCTCCTCAAATAAGTGTTAGAATATTATAGTTCACAAAATGGGCTGTAGAGGGGGACACTACTTGCATAATGTACGCCTCATTTTTTGAGGCGTAACGTTAGTTCGAACCAAACCCCTTGGTTTGAACTAACGCGTCCCGGCACGCGCTTTCACTTTCGAAACAGCTGTTGATCGGAGTAACACGCCGGCGAGGTCATGCTAATGAAGCGCAGGATATTTAAATCCCCGCTTCATTGACTATTTCGAATGCCTACATTTGCATCCCTAGTTCGAACTAGGGTGCAAGTGTAGACATACCCTTAGGGATGTGAAAGGTTAATCAGTTAACTGATGGGGGCTTGAACAGTTCGCAGTCTGCCACGGGCAGGGGACTGCTACAGCCCCACAGGGCCCGCCATGGATCTGCTCTGGGCGTGCACAGCAGGCCATATCCATGGTGGGCCTGGGAGTGGGGGGGACACAGGCAAGGGCTGCTCCAGATGGGCTAGAGCGGTCTCCCTTAATTGGTTAACCAGTTAAACATTAAGTTTAAACTTCACAGTTAACCAATTACCTGGGAATTTACATCCCTAATTCTCCTTAATATTTTCAAATAACTTTGCACTTTTTTAAGAAGCTCCATAATATATGTGTTTTCTTTTAAGCATGAATAAAGATTATATGTATAAAGTACTACTGTTCTGGGTACTGTAAGAGTAAATAAGTGCAAGAACAAACTAGGGATGTTAAAATGCATTTATTTGTGTAAATGTGTATCTGCTGAAAATTTCAGCAGATACACGTTTACATGAGGGGTGTGGGGAAGCTTTTAAGCTGGATCCTGCTGAGCTCCCGTTTCTGCCTACCCTGCTACCTCTGTATCAGAGGTGGGGAGGGAGCTCTGTGGGAGGTGGCACATGCGGGGAGCTGGTTTAAAAGATACAGAGGCAGTGGGGGAGGGAGGGAGGCTGCATATAACCGAGAGGGTTAACCGATGAGCCCAGGCTCATCGGTTAACTATATTCTTGACAACACGGTCACATCCCAAGAAGACCTGTAAAAAATATAGATGTTTTAGTGATAACAAATGTCTAATGATTATGGTAAGAGGCCTGATCCAGTGCTTAGAGAATTACAGTGGAAGGACTCTCATTAAGATCAGGCACTCAAACAAAAGGAATTCATAGCTGTATCCCTTCTCGGACAGGTCTTTTTAGAATTTGACCTGATTTTTGCAAATTCAGGCCTGATTATACAAAACAGATATAGTTGTCTTTCCTTATTCAAAGGTTGCATTCTTCAACCTTCTAAAGAAAATAAACGTGAGATCTGGCATTTTTCCTGTATTAAATGAAGCCTTGTGCAAATTAGAGAAGTGAAGGTTTAACTGGTTCAGGTTTACTGGTGGGCTGGAGCAACTTCCCACCCACTGGGGGCAGGGGTTGCTCCAGCCCCATCTGGGCCTGCTACCAACAGGAACTGCTCCAGTGCAGCCCCATGCCTGCTTGACCCCTCACCCCCTTTAATCTGTTAACTGGTTAATCAAAATGTTTAACCCGGTTAGCCAGTAAAACAGGATTTTACATCCCTAGTTCAAATTTACTTTGAATAGGTTTTTGTTTAATGCAGCTACTGTGGAACACGTTCCAACTTGTCCAAAGAATGACATTTCCAACTGCTGAGTAAACGACCCTTGAATTATAAATTTAGTTGTTCATTTTTAGCCAGAGGGATGAGGACACTTTCTAAAGAATTGTGGTAAATACATTCCAGGTATTAAATACTCTGTCTACTGTTCCAGCATAACAAAGCCAATGGCAATCCATGAAATCCATGTTGTTCTTGTCTGTTTTTAGGAGAAATGAAGTGTTGGACTATGTCATATTGATACAGGTTTGTTTTGAAGTCCTACTTGGCAGGAAACTGTTTTTCCCCCCTTTCATTGCCTCACTGAGACTGTTGGTTCTTGGGAGGTACAATGCTTACCACAGATTCTGCACAGAGCACACAAAGAAAGCAACCTTCTGAGTTTTGCTTTTATTTATTTTTTCCTGTGTTTATAACTTGCTGCATACTTCTGTTTATAGGCTAACACTTCACAGTATGCCTATTCACTGTTTCTGTGTAGCCTCCTTACCCACAGAAACTTTTATGCCAGCAACCCCTATTATTGGGCTATTTTAATTTCCCAGCTTTCTTTTGTGGGCTGAGGAGTAATTATAGATGTTTGCCTTCTGTGATGTAACTGTGAGACTGAGATTCTGACATTCTCGCTTCCTTGCAAATATCATTGTAACTATTTTCTGTTTTTCTGAGCTGCACATTTCAGGTGCTGATGCAGACCTGTTTAAAGTAATGAAGGTTGTTCTTATTAAATGCACTCTATTTGGAAAAATATGTGTGGAAAGTTGTCACAATTTCAGTTAAGTACAGTGCAGTGGTATTTATGATATCCTGATACGATTGTCCAGTGTATTATCAGCTTTCAGAATGATGGTAGCTATTTTTCATTTCTTTTAATAACAGCCATGGCTGGTTTTACTAGTGAATATGCATGATCATTTATACACAAAACATGAATTTTACTGAGGAAAGTATATGTCCATGATATCAGAATACAGGAATATATCAGTACAGCACTAAGGATGTTAAAATGTGGTTATCAGGCTAATCATCTAGTTGATACAATTTGTATCGACTATTTGATTAGTCAATAGGACCATTCTGCAGAGCTGCATTGGGGGTAGCTCCAGGAGCTGGCTCGAGCTGGGACTCAGCAGAGCCTGTCTTGTGCTGGCTCTGAGAGTCACCCGCACTGTGGCTCTGCATTTTGAATGTAGCAAGAGCCACCGGGCTCTTACTACTTTTAAAATGTAGAGCCACAGCGACCAGCGCGAGCGGGGACTGTTTGGTCCCGGCTTGCGCTGAGTCCAGCAGCCCCTGTTTGCCGTGGACAACCCTGTTCACCGCGGACAACCCTGTTCGCCACAGACAGGGGCTGCTGCCAGAGCCCTGGCTGCCGGAATCGGGGACTGGTGCTGGAGCAGCCTCTGTTTGTGGTGGACAAACCTGGCTGCCACGAACAGAGGCTGCTCTGGCATCAGCCCTTGTTTGCAGCAGCCAGGGCTGGCTGCAGCAGCCTCTGTCCGCGGGGAGTGGGGAGGAGGGCACAGCTCCCCACTGGGACCCCAGTGGACAAGAGCTACTTCACAGCAGCCTCCCCTATTCTCCCCTCCCCCCCGCCCCTGCTGCCTCTCTGATAGAGGCAAAAAGGGGCAGGGAAAGCAACTAGCTTATGCTTATCGGATAGTCAACTAGTCGCTTACATCCCTATCCTGTTCCTCGTAGAAACAGTAAGTGGGGGAGGATGCTGCAGGGAGTACGGGACCAGCTGGGACTCAAGTAGTCCCTGCTGGCCCTGTGTTCCCACTGAGGCACTTCAGCCTTTGAAATATACAAGAGCCCAAAGCACTGCAGTGGGAACTAGCACAAGCGGGGACTGCTTCAGTCCCCGCTTGCGCCCCCGCCCTCCCCCCCCATGAAAACATGCTGGGGGGGAGCCCGCTTTTAAGCCATCTTTTCCCCCCCCCCCCTTCCTCCTCCCGCTGCCTCTCTCTGATAGAGGCAGCAAGTAGGGGGAATCAACTAGTTAAGTCACTACTCGACTATCGGATAAGCTTACGCTTATCGGAGAGTCGACTAGTCGTTTACATCCCTGTACCGTACTTGTGTTAGCATCACATAATGTGGAGGAAGGTAATTTATTACTGTAGTAAATGTGTTTTTAAAATATTTTTGCATTGAGTTGATTGGTATTATTTCTGTGTCTTATTTAGATTGTCTATACATATGAAAGAAAACAAAGTGGTTCATAGGGATTGCTCATAATTAACTATCTAATAAAGGGCAGCAGCCAGTTCTCATTCTTCCTTCTATTTTCAGCCTTCTCATTGGAAATATACTGCAGAAACTGTCCACTGATTCCCTTTCAGCAGTTGTTACCTCTAAGATATCATGTTCAATGATATCTCTCTTCTCATTACAGCACTGAATGCAGTAACCATTTCTGAGGAGGCTATCATGGTGAAATATTGTGCAGCATATAACTGCAGTAATGCAGACGCCAAGTTAAATCGGAAGCAGGGAATAACTTTGCATAGGTGAGCCTGAAGATCCTGGATATCAGTGTATTCTAACTGCTAGGGATGTAAAATCCTATTTAATTGGTTAACCTGTTAAACATATTGTTTAACCAAGTAAAGAGGCAACAGGCAGGGAGGCTGCTCCAGCCCGGCTAGAGTGCTCCCTCCAGTCACTGCTGAAGCCCCTGTCCACAATGGGCTCCCCGTGGGGCTGGAGCAACCCCCTGCCTATGGCTGGAGCTGGTTAACTTGTTTAACATTCACATCCCTACTAATTGCAGGTACTGCAGACTTTGGGTGGAATCTTGGGTAAAACTCCCATTGACCTCAGTAGGGATTTCACCCTCTAAGTATTTTGACCAAGCAAAGTACTTGCAAGCCGAGTTTTCCTAAGTAACCGTGTGATGCTAGTCTCTAGCCCAGTGTAAGCCTTACCTTCTGGCTGATTTAATTAAATGCAGCACTTGCTGTCAAGAATTGGTAAGGAGCAGTGATTGAAGAGTGTCATTTCAGCATGCAAAAAAACAGCAGCACAGCTAAGTGAGCACTGGCAATTGTGGGGGCTAGGTGTAGGGAGGTGGGATTCAGGGCAGAGGACTGGGTGTAGGGAGGTGGGGCTCAAGGCAGCGGACTGGGTGTAGGGGTTGCAGCACTCAGGGTAGGGGGCTGGAAATGTTGAGGGTGCAAAACTCAGGGTTGGGAGGTATGAGGGGCTCAGGACAGAGTGTTAGGGGGTGGGGGGCCTCGGGCAGGAGGTTCAAGGTGTGTATGAGGAGTTCAGGACAGGGGACTGGGGTGAGTATATGTGTGTGGAGGGTGGAGCATGGGGTGGGAGACTCAGGGGGGACAGTCCCCATTGGTGACCATGTCCTGTGATGCTCCTGTGCCAAGCCAAATGGGAGCTGTGGGGGCAGCGCTATTAGGCGTGGGAAGGGAGCTCTAAGGATGGGCGAGGTGCTGCAGTACCCCTGGAATCCTGGCCCAGCACCTGGGATCCTGGATGTCAGCCCTGCATACCTGGGGCGCTCTGGCCACTGGCCTCAACTGTGGGTGGAGGAAGGACAGCATTAAGGTTCTGTCCCCAGCCAACCACTTTCTGAACAGCGTGCTGAAATTGGCTGCACCAGCTTACTGTCATCTGTGGCAGCAACCCGATTAAAAGTAATATTCAGTAAATGAAATGCATAATGTTGTTTAAATTAAAACAGAAGACATTTGTACCATGATATTAAAAAGGAATTATATAGAAGAAAAAAGCCACGAATGACAGACAAAAAGCTGAGAAGGACAGTGGGAGAGAAGTGAGGATTTACAGAGCTGATTTTAATGTAGAATAAGTTGTGTTTAGTTTTGTATTGCATGTTATTCATTCTCACTAATTGTAGCCTCACCATAAGCTACCCGAGGAAGGGAACTGTTGCTATCTCTGGTTTATAAACTGGGGATGAAGCAGGGGCAGTGGAGAGGAAGATGTAGCCACTTCTGAAAATGTGTGTCACTTCTGGCTGCCCTAACTTTGGGATGTTCAGCTTTAGAATTAAAGGCTTGGAGTGCAGAATGCCCTTATTGGCTCAAATGAGAATTTTAGGTATTCAGCACCTCTGAAGAAGAAGGCTGCTTTTGAATGTTTGAGGCTACACAATGACCTGGGCATGGTCTGAACTAGAGCTATGATCTTCTGAATCTGTCTCCTTCTCTAAGCACTCATTCTGGCGCCATACTATGTATGATGTTTCCCACATTTTGGTTACTTCCTGACCCCAAAATTATTTATGCATGGTCTTTTTTATTATTAATGTATTTAAAATATGGCCTTCAAAAAAAATTTTTTTTTTTTTTTAACCCTTAAGCTTGGAGGGACAAAACAACTATTGCCAAGCATATTGTATAGTCGTCTGAAAATGTTTATCTCTATCTCTGTTTACTAATAATTTGGGTCTTACGCACACAGGTGGGAGAATAATAGCCCCCATCTTCCTTGACTCTACCTCCCACTTCTTCCTAAGCATTGTGTACCCTTCTTTGCCTCCTCAGAGCCTTCAAAAATCTTCTCCTTTCATGAAGCATTCCTATTTTCTTTCTCACCATTTGTGCATCTGTGCCTTTTTGCTTTTGTTTTGTCTGTTGTGTTGCCCCACTCTGAGTTAGATGGAAACCTCCTCCAAGCTGACACCTGGTCTATGAATTTTTACTAGAGAATCATCTACACTAATGTTTTTTCTTCCTTGGACTCTCTGAAAATTATTATACCATTTTAAAAGCATAACTGATTCTCTCTGTGTGGAGTGTGGGAACTGAATGGCGTGAAATTAAGTAGAACTAGGCTTGTGAATGTGACATGCATATCCCAGAAACTAAGAAATGGAAAAAGTCCATTATCATCCAGTAAATTCCCTGAAGCTAATGAGCAATCATTTTCTGCAGTACACTCTTCAGTGCTTTGTCCAGTCCATTTAAAATGTCTTAATTGATAAGTTCACCATTTACAAAGAACATATGAACACTGCATGTGTGAGATTGTGTTGTGAGAGTCTTAGAGTGTATCTAGTGAACTTAGAAGATGTATTTACATTACTACTTCCACTCTTTTTATCCACCTGGACATTTTAATAAGGGAATATGTGTTTCTCACAAAGTAACTTCTCTTTTCAAATCCAGTGGGTAACTGGTATGTTCTTTTTAGTTTTTATTTTACAGAGCTGCTACCCTCATTAAATAATACAAGTTGAATCTTTTTAGTCCAGCACTTTCTGATCTTGCAAATCCATGGTCTGTTATGATTTTAATTAGTCAGCTGTCCACTTACCATGGGTGTGGCTAAGTTTCCCACAGTCGCATAACATTTGTTTGCAGCCACCAATCCTGGCGCTCAGTGTTCTGTGCTGTTATTTAGCTCTAATTTACCCCTTTATGTCTTCTAAGAGCCCAGTAAGCAGTGGAAGTGTTTGGCAATGCTGCTAGACAATATTTGATCTCCTGTGGTTTGGCAAATTCCCTGGGTTGGCACCACTCAGATCCTGAGGGTGCTGGACTAGAGAGGTTCAACCTTGTACTTCGAAATATTTTAGCTCCTTTTTTCCCCCTGAGATTCTTAAAGTGGTTTACAAACGTAGGTGAGCATTATTATCCCTAGCTTGGAGAGGGGCAAACTGAGACACAGAGACTGCTCTTGTGCCCTTGGGCAAGTGACAGTCAGCTGGCAAGTGGGGAATAGCATCTAGGTCCCCTAACGCCCAGTCCATGCCCTGTGTAGAGGACCATGCTGGTTCTGTGGCCCCAACTCAGCAAGGTACTTAAAACTGTGCACTTGCTGAAGAATATGAATTGTCCCATTGACTTTAATGGTGTGTGTGGGTAACACCACCCCTTACTAAAGTACAATTACTAAACAAAACCCTGCTGAAGTTCTTTGATCTGCAAACTTTGTCATTTCTGTTTTAGGTTTCCCAAGGATAAGAAAAAACAGCAGTGGGCCCAAGCAGTACAACGGGCTGACCCCGTGAGTGGCAAACTCTGGACTCCATCTGAATGCGACATGATTTGTTCTCTGCATTTCAACCCTGAATGCTTCAAAGAAATTAATGAGAAGAAATTTTTAAAAGAATGAAGTTGTCCTTCTATATTTTCCTTTCCTGACAATTTTCAGGTATAAAATATGATATTGTGTGATTTCATTAAAAAAAAACTGATTCATTATCAAGTGAAGTACACAACCACCTTTGGTGGCAAGTTTTTGGAGTGACATTTCACACAGAGTGCTATACTGTTACTCAAACCTTTGTTAAGTCATCTAAAAATAGCTTTAATAAAATCTTAGGGTGAGAGTGTTGAAGTGTCAGAGACAGTGTGGCTATGTCTACACTGCCCAGTCTTGTGCAAGAACATATGCAAATGAGGCATGGCTATTAATATCACCGCACCTCATTTGCATACTTAATGAGCTGCCATTTTTTGTACAAGGGGCTTTTGCGCAAGAAGGAGCAGTGTAGACTGCTCTTTCTTGCGCAAAAGCCCCTTGCGCAAAATGGTGGTCCATTAAGTATGCAAATGAGGTGCAGCAATATTCATCACGGTGCCTCATTTGCATATGTTCTTGCACAAGACTGGGCAGTGTAGACGTAGCCTGTATGTATATCAGTGGTTAAACTGCACATTCTGGAAAAGTAATCTTTTTTTTTTTTTTTTTTAAAGGAAAAGCAATGTCCTTCTGTCTGATTTAGATTCTTTCAGCCGATGTTGTTTTTCTTAAAAACTAGGATTGTTAAAGTTGTCACAGTATGGATGACATTGCACTAGAGTGTTTCTAATGGACAGTTTTCCTTTCTATGGTATTTATCCTTCGCATTCACATTTATAAGAAAATTTACTCATGTTTATGTGGGCCACGTCTCAGCATCTCTGTGGCAGCTTCTGCAGTCTGCCAGGCTCTTTCCTAACAATGAGCCTGATGTGATGCACATAGAGGCAGATGTGAAGGAGGAGGAGTCAACACCTAATTTATAAGCCTGGCTTTGATGAAGACCCAATTGGGACTAAGGATGTAAAATCCCAGTTAATCAGTTAACCGGTTAAACATTAGGTTAACCTGCTAAGTGTGATTTCGGTGCTCCAAATCTCCAGCCCCCATGGTGGGGGCTCAGGCCGGGGACTCGAGCTGCTGGCTCTCAGCCTCAGCCATGTGGGACTGGCTGCTGGGGCTGGAGCAACCCTCTGCCCATGGCCTAGGCTGCTCCCAGGTAACCGGTTAACTGATTACCTATTCACTTTCCGAACGGGCACCAATCTTAGTTCTGAGAGCTGAATTTCTCTCCAAGCTTCAATTGCATTCTGTGTTTTCTAGAAAACAGATAATTCTCTACAGAGATCAAAGAACTCTAAATGTGCAGGCATATTTCTAGGAAATCCTCCTCTGAAGGCAGATCCCATCTCATGGGATGGCAGCCATGATAACGGTAAGCATCAGAACTGTGGCTGAATACCGAAACAGTAGTGTCACCACATGATCCTTTTGTAGTCATGGCCAAGTCTGTGTCAATTTGAACAGGACAAATATTTTCTTATTTTAGCATTTACAAATATCTGTATTGCTGTGCTTTACTGGTCTTGGGGTAGTGATTAATATCGGATAAGCTTACTGGAAAAGAAAAAATATGAAGTTGTAAATATGTTGTAAAGTGTGCTTGTGTAGGGCTTGCCGTGAGGCAACAGACATCTGCCATGGAGCATTTAAAATACAGAGAGTGAAAGCCTGGCTCCACTGAAAACTGTAATAGTTCTGCCATTGATCTTATTGGGGTCAGGATTTCACCCTTTGTGTGCAACTACTGGAAGAAATTTTGAGCAGAAATAGACGTTAGGAAAACCCATCTCTCTGTCTTTCAATAACTTGTCTAATACACAACAAAATAATGTTCACATTGAGCCATGAAGCATGTGGGTCATGCAACTATATGTGAGTGCATATGAACTGGCCTGAAAGTGGGCGTTTGAGTTTCCAAGTTTATACAGGACCACTATTTCTCACTGCTGCTGGAGAAGCTGAAAAGTTTTGTTTTGTTTTGTTTTGTTTTTTAATTGAGAAAAAGCTGTAGCCTGCTATGCCTCCCTTCCCCCCTCACGCTCCATTCGGGCTTTCATAAGGGGGGGAATTAAATTTCTCTGCTGTTTGCTTTTGTAGAAAACAGCTAACAACCCAACAAGATTAACAGAAAACTTCAGCTGTTCTCCTGAGGTAGACAACAGAGGGATGTGCAATACACACGACACAGTAATGATAAGCATCAAAACTACACTGGGTTAGACTTTCTCCTTTTACTTTCTGAATTTCTGTTTTAGGCTTTTAAAAGTGTTTGCTTGCTGACACTGAGTTCAGTCTTAAAGCCCTTATACATGCAAAACACTTATTGACTCCACACTATCCATAAGAATCTTAGTACAGGTTGAATCTCTTTAGTCTGGAATCCTCAAGAGCTGACCGATACCAAACCAGAGAATTTGCTGGATCACAGAAGGTCAGTATTTTCTAGCAGAATAACAACATTCCACTGCTTATGGGGCTCTTAGAAGATATTTAGGGGTAAATCAGAGTTAAATAATAGCACAGAACACAGAGCCAGGACTGGTGGCTGTAAACAAACTTTATACGACTGTGGGAAACTTGGCCACCGATGATTAGTGGACATCTGGCTACGTACATCATTCTGGACCATGGATGTTGCCGGACTAAAGGGATTCAACCTGTATCTTGAGACAGAAGTACAAAGCTCAGTGATTTTATGTTTTAAATGTTTTGTTCATAGTTCAGTATAGTCTTTGGTTAGTTACCACACAGTGCTATATGAGATGGCATTGTTTCCCTGTATGTTTAGAAAAAGAAATAAAGCAAACAAAAGTTGCCAAATATTTAGCAGTAGCCACTGTATATGAAATGAACACATGCTTGCAATCCAGTTCCCAGTGGCACCTACAGATTTGCTAGGCCTTCGGGGGGAGGAGGAGGGGGAGGGGATTTTGGCTCTGGCTCCATGCTCTCAAAGGGCGGGGCCTCAGGCAGATGGGACAGAGCTGGGGCAGCCAGCCAACCCTCAGTGCTATCTGGAGCATGTTGTGTCCCACCAGCAGCCCTCAGGGCCACCTGTACTATGGCATAGTTGTGGTGGCAGTGGGGAACACTGGGTCCTTTTGAATCACCAGGCCTTGGGGCAGTTGCTCTCTTTATCCTCCCCTCCCTTGTCAGCAGGCCTGCCCATTCCTAGTGGATAGGTGTCTGCATCTCAGAAGCCACCTGCATGGAGAAGCTGGAAAGATGGATTGGACATGGAGATAGAACCACCCTCTCGGCTTTACAGATGGTATCTTGACCACCCAGGTCAAGGTGCCCCATAGGCACTAACTTACCTTTAGGTGAAAAATTAAAAAAAAAAAAATTCTGAAAACTGTAGAAGTACATCCAGGGAAACTAGTTCAGGATAAAATGCCCAACTGGGTCAAAGGAAAAAATTGCATTTTATGTGGGAAGGTGTAAATCTCACATATGTGAACATAACTTTTTCCATGGCATGCTACATTAAGGGCCAAATTGCTAGCACTTCCATCTCTGAGCCAGGAATTCAGGAGAAGTGCTGATTCAGTAGTATAGCTTCAAGGAGAGAAATGCTCTCATCGTTTGGATGAGCCATTATTCCAGAGTTCCCTTTGTTTATCTAATGATTTTTCAGGTGGATTTTAAAGATCACGTGGTACTTTTTCCACAAGAGCAGAACTGTAATGTTTTGGTCCATATTCCCGGCTTTGATACACCAGGCTACCAGAGAGTTCTTAGTGAATCCATACTTCTAAAAGCCATCAATGCAATGCATGGGCACCTTGCAACAAATCTGAATAGATGTCGGCCATGTTAGCCTACCCTGTCACTGCACTACTGATATACAATTTGTTAAAAAATTCTTAGGCACTGAGCCAGATCCCCACCTTAATATGTCCTATATATATTAAAGCATTCAATTAGGGTATTATACCCTGTGTCCACTTCCTTGTAACTGTTGAGGGTTCTCCTGCAGGCAAAGGTTAAATTGGGCCAGTACATGGCAATACAGCATGTCAACAGATGATTCTTTCCACTCCAGATCCAAAATCAACAGTCCTGACACTTAACTTTGCTCCATGTTATGAGTGCCTCATTCTACTCCCAGTTCCACCATGGAGCTGCAGTTAGAGAGTCTTCTGGGTTTTATTGTGGGGTGGTTGTTTTTTTTGGTTTGGTAAATTAAGCCCCTAAATTTGATTCTAACAAAAATAGCAAAACTTCAGCATTGTTGCTTTCTTTTACCTTTAAATGAGACAGACCACCGTTACCATATCACAGACAGTCCAAAAACTCTGAAGAGGAAATTGGATGAACTGGTAGCAGAGAATCACAAGCTCAGAAGAAAATTAAAAAATGTTTCTAATCAAGAAGAGACTCCATAAGAATGTGGAAATCTTGAAGAAGTTGCATCCTAAAGACATGTTGTCTAGGAAAGTAACATGATTGCTAGATGTGTGCAAAAGGCATAAGCTGAATGACAGGTCTGCTCTCCCACAGCAACCAGCTGTTGGACAAGAAAATGTTCTCTGTTTATTGCTATACATGTCATTTTTGAATGTATACATGTAAACACAACTGAATTTTCATCTAAAAGCTAGAAACTTCAAAGTCAAGATTGGCACTTGTGGTGTTCAGGGAGCAAATGTCAGCCTTATCTTTTAATTCCCTGTCTCTGTTATTTGTCACATACTTATTTTTTTAGCTATATTGTTTCATGGAGAGTGGATGGGAGTTTTACTATTTTTAAACGTCTGTAGACATTTTACTAAGTAGGTAGTATTTACCTAAGGGACAACCATGGCTTTTTGGAACATTCTAGTGTATTATTTCAATAAATCTTTATAATTTTTCCCAAACCTGATAAGTTAGGTAATCTCTAGTCTGATAAATGTATTGCAGTATTTATGAAAGTGTATTATTTCTGATCTCTTTAAATTTAATCAGTATATTAGACTGAGTTTGAAATAACATTTGTAATGGCAAAAAGTTGAAAAGATCAGAGTGACCTGAAGTTCTTATGCAGCGCCTCTAAAACTTTTGGCAGTAAAAATGTCAAAGCACCCTCCGCCATCACAGATTTTGTTTATAGTACCTACTTTATTCATTTTGTCTTTTTCTACCTGTCTCCATCTTATAATGAGGTGGGCAATAATTTTTGAGGGGGGCACTTCAAGATCTTGGTAAGTGGTCAAGGGCTGCACTCTTCTGTGGAGGGGTTGTGGGAGGTGCAGAAGAGAGCTTGGGTGGAGGAGGGGGTTGTGACCTTGGTAGAAAATAGAGTGCAGAGTCTGGGAGGGGGTATAGATGCAGGAGAGAATTATGGCCTGGGGAGGAATTTAGAAAGGGGTGCAGGATCTGGGAGGGAATGCGGAGGGTTTGGGTGGTGACCTGGGGCAGGGAAGAACGGGGGTGCCAGAGGCAGACTGTGGCCAGGAGGCACTTACCTAGGTGGCTCACAGCTAGCAGTCCTGCAGGACCCTGAGCCAGACTTCCTGCCTGCCCCAGGGCTGCTAAAAATGGCTGTCTGCTCCCTGCTCTGAGAGGAGGGGAAGGCTTCACCCTGCTGCCCCTGCCTGCTAGCAAAGTCTCTCACCACCTCCACAGGCCAGTTTCCAAGCTGAGAGATTTTGCTGAGGGGGGCGAGGGGAGGAGAAACGGGGGAGCGCCCACAAAGCCACCTGCTTCACCCCACAAGCCTCAGGGAGCAGACAGCTGCTTAATGTGGCATGGGGCTGCTCTGTATCTGAGGGTTCCAGCAGGGCTGACCATGGGCTAGATCCAGTGGCTTGGTGGGCCGGCAAGATAAGGCCTATCTCCTTCTTCGGTGCATTAATTTTTAGAGATGCAATGATGTCATTGCAACAGCTATCCACAAGTGCACTATAAAATCAGGTTCCATAATGGTTTGAAAAATACACCATCTTTTGAAAGTTAGGCATTTGCAATAACTATTGTGTTAATCTTGTGATTGATTACACCATGTGCATTTGTATAAAATAAAATGTTGAAGTCACCCTTATTCTAGTCTCTTGTATCTATCTGTCTTTATTACATGCTAGAATTGAATATATTAAAATCCATTATGAATAATTATGCAAGGGCTTACTGGGGCAAGAGAGGAATGGGCAGAGCACAAGTCACTCCAGCTAATCGAGGCTGTGACTCTAGTCTGTAGACAGACATGCAAAGCTGCCCTACACTTTGCAGTTCCAGGGGCTTCTCATGATCATGCCAGCCTCTGTGCCAGTCCCTGGAATACTCCAGAATTAGGTACATGCAAGGATAGTATATTAGTGTGTTTGGTTTTCCCATGCTGTGGGCTGCACCCTCTGTATCCTGCCTCCGAAGTGGCACAGCATGGACTTCATGCTTATTTGTTTGGATACTGAGGGCCCTACCAAAAAGAGCCTTCAAAGGTAATGGCAAGATTTTTCCCTAATATCAGTGGCCTTTGGCTCAGGTTCTGCATTATCCAGTGATGATCTTTAAATGACCAGGAAGATGTGCACTTTTTTCAGACTTGTGATTTTCCAGATATTACTGCAATTTAAAAATATTAATTCCTTAAAGAGTACCAGCTTAAACTGTTGCCTCAGAAGACAAATGCACATCAGCTGAGTCAGTCTGTCACATTGGTCTTTTATTATCCCATAAACAGAACAAGTGGTCAGAACATTATATATATACCAAACCTCCATTCAAGTCATTGGGAGTTTCAGAATATTGTCTTCTACCATGTTCAGTACCTTGTACTTCAGTTGTAAAAACCCACATGGACACTTTTGCAATAACACATTCATGAACTAAAGCAAGAAAGGGCTCATACATTTTTGCACGTAGGCCTGTTGCGGTTTCTTTTGAAAACTGGCCCTGAAAGAGATGTAGAAGTTTATAGCTGTTAGGTTCCCATTGAATTTCATAACCACTGCATGGCTGAAACCATGCACAATTCTTAGCATCTAGGGTGCAATAAACAAACAGCTAGTTGTAATTATACTACTAACACATAATTAAACCACAAGTCACAATCTAAACATTTTGGCAGTTTAGAAATGTGTACAGCTGAAGCTAAATAGGAGTTTATTTCTTTGTTCTTTACTGTGCTGGTGGAGATGTGTTGGACAACAGCACAAACCAGCTTGAGCTCATATAAATGTTGCTGCAAGTTATTTTTGGGGTGCAAGAATGATTAAACAATAAGGGTAAAAACCAAACCTTAGACTCAGCATAGAGCTGCAAGAGACACAAAAACATTTTTCTAAAAACTGAAGTCTCCATTAGAAGTTGTCCTCATGGGGCAACAAAAAATTTAGTTATTTACTAGAATAGCGTTTCCATGTGCTTAAATAATCACAAACCTTCATAGGGTCAGAACCTTCAAGCATTTGTGGCAAAAGGCTAATGGCAATATATGAAGATAGAGGAAGGAACCTAGGCTGCATCTACACTGCAGGGCTATTTTGGGATACCAGAAGTACCCCAAAATAGCTATTCTGCGACCTTTGCCTCACCTCACTCAATCACCTCCTCCCTGTTAGCTGCAATTGTCTATGTTCTGTAAGCTTCTGGGGGGAAGATTCCACGTCTTTTCTTTGATCCTGTAAAGCACCCAGCAAATTTTTGGGGCACAGTATAAAAAGTTACTAAGAAAGGGAAAATGCCCTCTAGATGGTAGTGGAAATGTCCTGTGCAACAAGGAAGATGGCAGATATCTGGAACAATCGTGCTGACAGGGAAATGGATTCGATGGGCCAACTGTGCTTTTCCATTGCTAATTTCAATGATTAGCTCATGCCTATCTTTCATCTACAAATGTACCAGAACATGCTCACTATGGCTACGTCTGGACTGCAGTGCTTTTCTGGGATATCGGAGGCATTCCAGAAAAGCAATGCCGCGTCCAAGGAACGTGTCCGCTTTTTCGGAAATTTTTTTGAAAAAATGGACGTGCTCTTTTGCCATCCCTTTAAACCACATTTTACGAAGGAGAAGGGATGTGTCAAAAGAGCACTTTTTCCAAAATTTGGCACCGTGTAGACGCGCCAAATTTCAGAGAGGTCATTTTCAACAGTAAAGCAGAAAAAGATACGCAATTTGTGTACCACAAATTGCTTTTCTTTTTCCGATTTATCTTTGCAGTGCAGACCTTAGCAAGGAAAGTTTTGAAGGTTCTCTGTTCCTGGGTTGTTCAGGGAATAGCCCAGAAGTGGAGCCAGGCCTCTTACCTTGCCTTCAGTTGAGACTAAGAAGGGAATCTCCTTCAGCTCTTTCTTCATCAATATAAAGAAAGCTCAGGGACTGGTTTCAATGGGAGTTACAAACACACAGCTGCTATATTCAGCAGGCTCCCCGTGTTTGTTTAGAAGCATCTCCTTGGTAGAATGTAACAAAAATCCAACCCTCATTTATTGAATGCTGCAATATCTGAACATGGGTTGATTGAAAGCACAAGCATTTCTAGTACAGATGTGTAAATGCACATTTAAAATTCACTTTTTGCCATTATTTTTGCATGCAGTTTAAGATGCGCTTTCCCTAAACATTCATGCCAGTAAAAATGGAAGTTTTTACATGGAAGTTCACAGAAAGTAACCCAAAAAGTTCAAAAGCCTAGCTGGAGTGAATTCATTTTACAACTGGAAGAAATGTGGATGAATATTATGAAAATGTCCTACAATTTTAGCTGTGATTATCACCATTATTATTTTAAAAAGTGTATTTGTGCCACACTTCAGTTATCTATTGTCCACTTTTCAAAAAACCGCCATATCTATTTTTAAAATAGTCCAAGTTTTAAAAATATCCCTAGTTAAGAAAATAAACCAGAAACTGCAACTAAGAGACCAGAATGTGTAGCTGTTAGGTTCCCATGGGAATCACAAGCAGTCCATACATTGCTGGCCTTCCTTATTTTGGTAGGAAAGCAAGAACTGACTTTTTTGGAGAGCAGACAACACCCTATTTTTTTTTTTCAGAAAGGGCTGTGGCTTTCTTTGTTTTGAAGCACCACTGAAAACCTACTGCTGCCTTTTCTTGTTACTTTCCATTTAATTCTCTCTGTGCATCTGTATTAAGCTAAACTGCATCCCAATCATGTCCCTTATACATGCTTTTGTTTAGAAGCCATTTGTGCTAGGGGGAAGGATTCTGTTTGACTTTGAGCATTCTAAATGGGAAGGTTTATATTTCAGCTCAGCAGAAATAGCTGCTAGTTTTAAACTATTAGTTTCATCTTTCTCTAGAAGAAACACACATTTTCCCCTACCAGTCTCATAACAGAAATGAGAAAGTTCCCAAGGGTGTGGTTATCAAAGGATAATCTCACCCCCATTCTGATTAGAAATATGCAGTTTGGGCCTAAGAATGCTCTAGGGTGTGATTATTGTACGATAACCATGTCCTGTACCATGGTTTATTGATTAACTAATAACTCTTCAGTATTATTATTCAGAGAAGGGCTGAGATATCAGAGGAAGATCTGATTCTGGAATAGGAAGATTCTTTCTTGCTAACCAAACCATTTCTCTCTTGTCCTGATTCTAACTTCTCAGTGAAATTATAGGGTCATTGAATGCCAGTTTTCATTTTTCATTGATTAGCTCACCGGTTTATTAAAACTGAAACACACCCAGAAACATACTCCTGTTAGAAGACACAATTTCACTAGACTGTTCCCTCTCCATTAAGATTGTATAGGAGGGCTACAGAGCCTTTATAATCAAGGTACTAGAAGCTTACTTACAGTAAATTAAATAGCAGCAGTGCAGTGCAGTGACTGCACAACCAACCTGCTGTTCTTTTAGCAGTAGATCTTCCACAGCCCTATTTTAATTAGTGAAGCAGTGTTGGACTGGGCACTGGCATAAACATCCTGCTCAGGAAGCTATAGTGCCTGCTGGAAATGGCTCCTATTCTAAGACTGTTATGCCATCAGAGGGTCACTTGACAGCAAAGCACTTCTCTATGCCAGCTGGGATTTCCCCACATTGGAGGACTCCCGATCTACTCATTTAGTGCAGCTGTTTAATGGGCCCTTTTGCATCAAAAGAATGGCACAGAAATGCTGGAATCTAGCCTTGCCTCCCAGTCCAGTGCTTTAATTACAAGACCATCTCCCCAGCTGGGTTTCTATAAAGGCTGAAACTACAACCTTGAGCCACAGCAGGCTGGATTCTGAGTGCCATTAACCACTATAAACCTGGAGTCATTCCATTGACTTGAGTGGTTTATTGAGATCAGAATCTGGCCCAGCACATGAAAAAAAAGGCTTAACTTTTAAACGTTATGTTGTGATACAAATACCAATTCAATATCACCCTCACTTACATATGGACTTGTTATTGGAAACAAGTAGTATGTACTCAAAATAAAAAGTTTGATAATGTAACTGAAAGAAAGGTTTGATTAAACTTCAAGTTGGTATCAACAGAGGGATCATCACACAATAATATAACCTATAACTAGACTAATCCCCATTTCTGAACTATTTGGCAACTCTGCTCTGGTTTGGCTCCATATGCTCTGCTAAAGTATGGTGCCAGCTTCTTTACTTAGTTATCACCCTGCCTGCTCATACGGCGTGGCAAAAATCTCCCACCATTCCTCACACCTGTGCAGCTCCATCAGCAGTAGTAACAAAGGGAGTACTAGTGTAGATTAGGGTACTGCAGCTGGTGGTATTCTCAATACTGTGTCACTTAACTCAGATACATGGCACAGTGTTAAAAATCCTGGTCTACATTAGTACTCCCATAATTATTTCCACCTGTGAAGGTGTACTAGTGTTAGCAATGGTGGTCAAATTTTGCTAAAATATCCACAGACTGGACAAAGTGTAAGATGCTACCCATCATATTCCAGAACGCCCACTACTAAATCCCTTAAGGAAGCACTGGCGAATAATCAGTTCTTTCTGAAAACACTGCCTCTCCAAAGTCTCATTGAACATTGCTTTCCGCATCTTTTGCCCATTAACTTTGGGTAGTGACAAGGCCTTAAGCCTAACATTCTACTGTCTGGATACCAGACTCATGCCATCATGGCCATATTGCCAATATTCTCCAATGCCTCAGTTCTTCTCCAGAAAGATTGTCACAGCCTGCAAAACACAGGCAACCAATGAAATGCCCCTTTAAGTCCTCTCTGTGCTCCACTGTTAGTTACTAATAGTAATGATGTGCTACATGTACAAGACTCAAAGAAGATGATCCCTATCTTGAAAAGTTCACGGTCTGAAAGACAGAAATGAAGACAAGATGTCCTGAAAAGTATACAAGAAGAGTTAACAATCACTCCAGATATATGTATTGAATGATATAATTTTAAGTTTTAAAATATTTTATCCTTTTCGCTACTTTCCTCTGATAGTCCGGGAATTCAAAACATTGGTTAATTTTTACTTTCTTCCTTGCAAAAGTATTGCTCCTTCAAAATGCCCCGTTAATTGCCCTTTAGCATTCCTTACACTAAGCATGATGAGCTTGGTATTTGCCTCAGTTTAATCAATAGGAGTTTGCAGAGGCAAAGAATTAGCTGTCACCACGTAAAGCAATACAATGACTTTTTCCATTAGTCATTTCACTCCCTAATGTACAAAACGTAAGGGCCTCAAGAAGAGGAGAGGAAACTAGCAACTTCCAAAATCAGACAGGTTGCCAATTTGCCCTTGTATGCATCACACCTCTTACGCCATGCTAAGAAAAAAATCACTTTTCCAAGTACATATATGATTTTACACATATGACCAGTCCCATTTAATTCCTTATGGGATCTAGGTCTATATTTTTATACAAGATATTTTCCAGAACTCTGCTGATTTTGCTGCAGAGATGTAGGAGACCAGGCAAGAAGTCCTGAAAAGGTTTATTTTTCTATGTACATCCTTAAATTGTGACTTCTTTCTTACCATGCCTTTTGACTTACTATCTGTTCCCTGCCATTTGTCCCTGTTGGCTCTCCCCCAGGTTGAGGTCAGTTCTTCCTGATTCAAAGGTTGACGGCAACTTTGTGGAGCCACATAATATACTTCTTGTAGTTAAATAATTTCATCAATACTCTTCCCTTCAGCATCACCACCCAAAACAACTGAATATATGTTCTATGAAACTTCCACCCCAAAATAAGATCATGTCTATAAAGCTCCATATAGGTCTCTCCATGACAAGTGTAGCATCTCTCCATAGCACAGTATATAGGAACATTTTCATTATCTTTAACCCAATCTAAAAAACACTCAAGCAATTACGTCCTAGGCTACGTCTACATTGCGCATTCTTGCTTATTTTCAGGCAAAACAGCTCTTGCGCAATAGGGTTTTTGCACAATTAGGAGCAGTGTAGACTGCGCCTTCTTGTGCAAAATGGCGGCTTATTAGGTATGCAAATGAGGCATGGTGATATTCATCGTCGCCGCTCATTTGCCTATCTTCTTGCACAAGAATCCACAATGTAGATGTAGCCCTAAAGTTTTGTTAAATATATTTTAGCACTGAGTAAAAGTAAGTCTTGAGTAGATGAACATAAGAATTTCTGGTCTGCTACTCATTTAAATGTAAGGTATAAAACAAATTAATCATGAGGGTTCATTTTGTTTTTCACTGGCATTATCCTAGAAAATATACTGTATTTGTTATAGCTCAAAATGAATTCTTGTCACTGAGGTTCAGATTTCAGTATTGACCAGTATTTTACTCCGTGAGTAGGGCCACTGATTCCAGTGGGATTAGTCACAAAGTACTCAACACAAATAAGGAATCAGAACATGGCCCTAGGTTGACTGGAATCTACTTTTGTCTATTAAAACAAATTACACTCCAATGGTCAAAGACATTCTTTTCCTCCACACAATAGGAAATGCAGCTTCATAAAATGAAGACTTGGTGTCAAAAGTGAAAAATACATGACATGTTCAACGCTGTGTGGCTTGTTCTTTATTAAGTTGGGTGTTTGGGAAGATTTTAGTATTTTTTAAAGGCCACAGAAGTGTTATTATTGTTGGATACAAACAGGCTGCAAGGAGTCTGAAATGCTTTCTGAGCTGACAAAGAATAAAGGAAAGTCTCTGCCTCAGGATCCCTTCCAGCCAAATTCTGCTCTCAGCTCTGCAGGCAAGGCTCCCATTGAAGTCACTGTGTTTCCATGCCATATTGCACATCCAAGGGCAGAATGTGGCCCTTAGTGACTGATGTCCAAGGCTTGGGCCAACTGCTATTGAGTGAATTGACCTCCCATCCAAACCCACCAACAGACATTGTTAATGCTATTGGGGGGGACTCACCTGTGAGAGAACTACTGGAGCCATTGTATCAAGGCTCACACAAGGTCAAGGAGTCTTTTTCAGTCCTGGACATCCCATTTCATCTGTTAATGCACAAGGGTTGATCAATGGCTTTGGACACCAGCCTTCTACTCAATCTGTTCTAGCATTTTAAAAACACAAGGGTGTGTAAAAATAGCTAACTCACTCCTGTGAGAAAAGCCAGGCTTTTCTACTCCTGCTGGAAGTTGAAAGGAACCCAGAGGAAAGGAGCCTGTAATAATTGTGTCTGCAGACCACAAGGAGATACTTTTGCTCAGCACTTCTGAAGACCTGGTCATGGTAAGTGCATGTAACCCCTTTATTTATTACAGGCTGCTAATATGTAGCATTCCATCCTAAGTGCTATCTGCTAGTGCAGACAATGAACTCAGAGGAGTTGTACTCAAATACCTGTACTTTTGCTACACAAAGATGACAACCAGAGGAATGGAAAGTGGGTGAGTTCTGCAGAACGGTTGTAGAGGGAGGAAGTAAAATAATATATTAACTAGCGATCAGAAAATGAAAGATATTTCCAAGGATCAATGAGGCCTTTTGTTTCCAGCAAAATAAAAACTCCTGGTCAGAGAGGGCCAGAGAGCCTTTGCGTACATGAGAATTCGGTGCAGAATATTTATTTTGCTGGGTCTGGACAAAATAAGTTAACATATGTTCTGTGGGGATTCTGAGCATGCAGACTGTCATTTCTATTGACTCTTAATTTTTGAAAGGTCAGTTACTGTTTCTATGACCTCCCTGAAAGCCCTGTATGTGCTGTGCCCACTGCTCCCATTGGAGTCCTGGGCAACACACTCTTTTACTGCACTGGGTGCGCAATTGAGCACTAGGGTAGAAATACACCCCAGAGCAGAGGGCCAGTGCAAGGTATCACTTACATGCCATCTGTTCCCTCAAAGTACGTAATGGGAGCTAGAGTACTGGATGGGATTGTGGCCTTTACCATAGGTGAGTAGAAATGAGTTCTTTCAGAAACAGATTGGCATCTCTATGCCTTAAAACAGTAAAGGATGTAAGGAGTATGTTGTAAATCTGGCACAGATCTTCCTCCCTACAATGCTGCACACACATCCGGTGCAAAACAAGTAGCGAATAAAGTTTGAAAGAGCTTTTTATGAAGGTAAGCTGCATGTTTTTTGTTGGATTAGCCAGCCAGCTGTTCCTCAACGTCCCCTTTCTAATGCAAGCTTGTAAAGACTGGCTTGTACAAAGGACTAGTTCTGGTACAATTATGTTTTCTACATTTAGAAGCTGATAATACATTTTAATTTGCCTCTGGTTATTGTGGACACACTATGATTTGCACAGTTTAAAGGCTTTTCTTCACCCCAGAATGAAGGAGGAACTGAAGAGTTTCATACTGGACAGTCTCCCACTCTAAAAAAATTAAACACAACCATATGTTTTCTTGGTTAAGCCTTTGGCTGGGTGATGTGGACCCTTATTTACTTGGCTTTACATTTTACAAAGCCAAAAAAACCCTACAATCAGATACTAAAAGTAAGCAAGGAGTGTGCATGTGAAAGAGGGGGCATCTGCACAAATATTTCTTTGAATTTGAAAGCAAATTTTGATTTGACTATGTTTGTGACCCTTTGTGAAAATATCTGCACGCTCAGTAAAAACAAAACAGGAATGATGAGCATTCACCCACAGCAATTTCTGAATTGTACATTGGATCGTACTCTTCACAATTTGAATTGTGTTTAATAAAAGGATGCACAAACCTCCTGGGATGTGTGAGGAGAGTCCCTTGTGGGCCAGAAGCATCTTGCTCCCATTTCTCAAGTTAAAACATCAAAAGAAAAAAAAAAAGAGACCACTAGATAGCGTTAACAAGGCACAGATGCTTCCTTTCCACTACTCTAATTATGAGATAATGGAAAACAGCTGTGCTCTTTCCACTCAGCCATCCTCTTTCCAACCAAAGAGATCAGGTGGATCCTGTTATTTCAATAGTGGTCTTGTTGCTGGAGGTGGTAAGAGACTAGGAAGAAAAGTTTCCCTGGATGGCCCACACCGAAAGATAGGAGGATTGATATGTTGTTTTGAGTCGGACATAATTTTGCTCCAATCCTTGTAACGAAATCATCCTATGTGAATCCAAATGCAGAACTGGGGCCCCTTCTTGGCATTTGGAAATAGGCTGCTTCAATATCTAAACCTTTTGCTTAACTAAAATTAACTATACACTGAACCAAACCCAGGAAAAGGACTTTCTATTAGAAATCTAAAATGGATGTGAACCATCTCCCTTTCCACACATCCCCTTTCTGCTGTGAACTTTGGACCTCCTATTGTCATTCACTTTTATATATCATCCAATCAGTAAATACAAACAATACTACATTACTTATGTAGTTAACCAGCAGTGTGTCAATGTTTACAGCTAACTATTTGCAACCAGTCTGCTGGTTAAGAACTACTTGCTGAAGAAATCCACAGATAACCTCAAACACAGTATACATGCAAGCTTTTCACAATCTGTTTGTGAGCAATTTGAAAACCAAGACAAAAATCTAAGGAATTAATTAGTGACAAAACTCTCCCACTTCCTGTAAGGGGGACCACAGGGGCCAGGCTACCCTTTCCCCTCCTTTCCATGGCACCAGACTTGGCTTTGATGGCCCAACCCCTTCTCTTTGAGGGGCCACTGTGGGTGAAGCCAGACAGACATTCTATACATATTTATATGGTCCCTGCCACATCAGTACTTGAGTAATTTTTCTGTTCCTGCCACAGCAGCAGCAACAGGCAAAGAACGAAATCTTCACAAGCGAGTCTCCCCCTTTGATGCTATGAGCATGACACCAAGGGACTTCATCTGTGATGTCATCAGTACTGGTAGGAGAATGTATGGAGAACCCTGAAACAAAAAATTGGATTTGCCAACTCATTGGATGTTATGTGGGTTTTGATTAAAATGCTGTTCTGGCACAGAGGGAATTCTGTATTAATCTAAAATAATAAATCATAATCATTTGAAAACTGAACTGGCACTGGCAGATGTAATAACTGGTCAACCAGTTTAGTTAGCAAACAGATATTTGGCTAGGCATAAGACTTAACACAAAATAAATGATGGGTTGGTGAAGAGATAGCTGAGAGATAATATAAAAAGCAAGCTTACAAGATGTGCCTATCAGTGGGATCTCTTTCTTTATGTGCTTTCCCCCACCCCTCCATCTGACTTTTTTCGTTTAAGACCCAAAGCTCTTGGACACAAGCATTGTCACAATTTTGTATAGAACTTGTCATGATGGGGCTCCATTTTTCACAGAGGTCTTTTGGGCACCATCCTCATTACAATTTACTGCCAGCTTCCTCTAACTCAGAGGTGGGCAATAATTTTTGGCCGGGGGCCCTGGAAGGGGTGGGACCAGAATGCTTCTGGGCTTCCCCACCCTCAGACCATAATTGGTCTGGGGGTGGGGGAGCCCCTTTGCCCCCCCTTCCCACTAGGCGCCCATGCCCCTGGCAGGGTGGGAAGGAGCTTCACACACTCCCCCGCCCCCAGGCCCTGATTGGCCTGGGGTCGGGGGGAGCATGCAAAGCCTCCTCCCACCCTACCCACACCCTGAGAGGAGCACGCAGCACTTCAAAGTGCCACGCGCTGCTCGCAGGGCGGGAGGAGACGTCACATGCTCCCCAGCCCCCAACTCCTGATTGGCATGGGGACGAGGGAGCTGTGCGAAGCTTCCCTCACGCTGCTCCCGCCCTGCACGAGAGTACGGCACTTTGAAGTGCTGCGCTCCTCGCAGGACAGGGGGGAGGGCAGAGGAAACTTCGCACACTCCTCTGCCCCCAGGCCAATCAGGACTTGGGGATGGGGGAGCGTGACGTCTCCTCCCGTCCTGCGAGCAGTGCGTGCGCTTCAAAGCGCTGCGTGCTGCTCACAGGGTGAGAGGAAGCTTCGCGTGCTCCCCCGCCCCCAGGCCCTAATTGGCCTGGAGGTAGGGGAGCAGCAGGTCCTCCGCGGGCTGGATCAACCTGCTTGGCAGGCCGGATCCAGCCCGCGGAGGCCCTTTTGCCCACCCCTGCTCTAACTGCAAAGAAATGTTCAGTGATGCCTTCTAGCATAAGGAAGTATTGAGCATTTCCTACAAGGTGCTGAGAAATCTCCCCTCCTATGGAACCAGCAGGACAGGGAGGTGCACCTTGCAGGAAACATTTGTCACATCCCTAGCACTGGAACCAAGGGGAATACCTCTCATTTCCTACCCCATGCATCATGAAAAGGGAGCAGCAGTTGTGTTTGACAAGGAAGGGCCTGCAGATGGTCTTAAGTTTGTGACATAGGCCCCCCATGCACGCTGCAGAATGGGGGAGTGAAGAACAGTTTTGGCAGGAGTTAAGTGAAGAGAAATGGGGTTTTTGTTCACCTGGGTTTGTAGAGGGAAGAGGCAATGATGCTGTATGAATGAGGGATTGCATTACAGCAGTGGTCTCCAACCTTTTTAAGCACAAGATCACTTTTTGAAATTAAGTGCAATCCAGGATCTACCTCAAACCCAAGTACCTTTGCCCGCCTCCTTTGTGCTCCTTCTCCAAGGCCCTGCCCCTGCTCACTCCGTCCTCCCTCCCTCCCACATTCTCGCTCCCTTTTACAAGGCAGGGACAGAGGCACAGGCTCTGGTCTTGGGCTAAGGGATTTGGAGTGTGAGAGGGGCTCTGAGCTGAGCCTGGGGCAAGAGATTGGGGTGCAGGAGGGGATTCATGACTGGGGCAGGGAATTGGAGCTAGCTCCAGCTGGGCACTGCTTACCTCAGGTGGCTCCTGGGTGGTGTGGCAGAGAGCTAAGGCAGCCTCACTCCTACCCTGGCCTGACACCACTCTCAAAAGCAGCCAGCAAACTCCCCCCATCCCAAGCTTTGTTGTGCCCCCCCTCTGTTCTGTGGAGATAGAATACAGGGTGGGAGGGGGGCACCCTGATATCAGCACCTTCCTCTCCCTTCCCTGCTCTGCACCGCAAGCAGGAGGTCCCGGGGGTGGGGAGGGAGAGGAGGAGGGGCAGGAGATGCACAGTAGTGGGGGGAAGGGGCAGCTGAAGTGCTGGCACTTGACAGCCTCTTGGCCAAACCAGCCAGGATCACCTGTCAGAGGCTCCAAGATCTACCAGTAGATCCCAATCTACTGGTCGGGGACCACTGCATTAGAGAGCTTGAGGTAGCTGCTAATGATTCTCTTCAGTCTTAGACCCAGAAATTAATGGGTTGTTAGGCCTCTAAATACTTTTGAGTATCTGATCCTTGTTTTTCAGCAATTTCATTATCAGTTACCTCAGTTGTGGTGCTGATTCTGTGAGGAGCTGAATGCTATCTTGTAGATTTGGGTTCACAATGACAAATATAAAGCCAGCAGTGCCTGCTATGGTCCCAGACCTGCAGGGTGGGAGTCAAAGGTATTTAGGTGCCTACAGTCTACTGATTTCACTGGAATTAGGTCCTAAAATCTTTTATAACAACAAGAAGTCCTGTGGCACCTTACAGACTAACAGATGTATTGGAGCATAAGCTTTCATGGGCAAAGACCCACTTCATCAGATGCATGTAGTGGAAATTCCAGAAATTACCATGCATCTGACGAAGTGGGTCTTTGCCCACGAAAGCTTATGCTCCAATAAATCTGTTAGTCTATAAGGTGCCACAGGACTTCTCGTTGTTCTTGCAGATTCAGACTAACATGGCTACCCCTCTCATACTTAAATACTTTTCTGAATCCCATCACCCACAGTAATTAGCCCTCACCAATGCATTTACAGGCTGAGCTACTTCCCATTTGAAGCACCCAAGGCTGTCTAACATGGAGAACCCCACAGTGTTGCAGATGGCGGTAGAGTTGGGATTGCATTCAGACAGCTAGCTAGAAGGAAGCTGCATTGGCCACCTCATTCTCAGCCTGAATCCTGCTCTGGAAGCCAGCAACCCCCTGGCCAGGTAGAGTAGTATTCTCTCAACCACATCCCCTCCTGTTTGTAACCAGCAGGAACTCCAAGTCCTAGCTGGCTAGGAAGATGGCTTTTAAGGAGTGAGCCTGCTGGTTTTGATAGATATCACAGTTCCACTATCCTACTCCTCGTCCTGATGAGTTTTTAGTGCTAGTTCTACAGGTAAAAGAAACTCCACTGTAGTTTATTTCTCTGCCGGTAAAACGAGAGCCACAAAGTTTTGTGCTCTATGCAATTACAATCAGACAAACTGAGATTTCAAAAACTTCAAGTTTTAGCAAAAAGTGGATGAGTAAGTTTTCCTGCCAAGCTCACTGTAGCCAGCCAGCCAGCTTAGTCTAGTGCCAAAGCACTCCTGGAGTTCTGTCATATGATAAAGAAAACAGATGATAACCTATCAGATACAGCTTCACCAGAGCTAGCCATACTGCAGACTTGTCTCTCTAGGTGCCTGCCACTCAGCTATCTTGACAGGTTGTCATTATCAACAACCCGCTGCCCAGCTTTGCCCCAATTTTTTTAAGCCCTACAGCACTGTCATTTGATGTGGCTGGTAAGGGAATTAAAGTAGATGAAGATAGAGGATACCACTCCCTTAGGTAATGATATATTCCAGTTCCCTCCAGCTATCTTGCTAACAACCCAATCCTCCTCCATCCTGGCCTTACTCCCCTATATTAAGAAGTAAGGAATAATTAAAACCAGTCTTCTGAAACTGTGGCTAAATTCAATATTCAATTTAGATTATGTTAAAAATGTGTGACAGATGGGGTATGTTATGTGCTAAGGCAATAAGTGAGTTGGCATATAATAACCAGTAGGAAAAGCAGACAAAGATACCTGATGCTTTACACTTCTTCTGAATTAGTCTCATGGATTTTAAACAATTAATAAGTCTTCATGGTTTTTTATATCTTATATAGGTATTACCTGTTCAAATAAAGAAAGTGAGTAAATGCTATGATCCACCAGGTACATAAAGCAACTCAAGAAGTCTGTACATAAGGATGTATAGACATTTCAGGGTATCAATAATAAGACACAGAAGCTTTCCTTCTAAGGTGAGCAAGAAGAACTGCCCACCCTAGACACTTTTGAGCTAAAAATCTTTGATTTTAGAAGAATTGCCAGTTTCTATATAGATATACAAACTTAGGCCTTGATCCTGTAAATGCTCATTACAGTACAAGCCTTGTTTTCCAGCACTTGAATATACAGAAAACTGTTAATCAGCATCTACCATAGATGGCAATAGAATTCCCATTCCATTTGCTTAACTGGAAAAATTCAGATAGAAATCTGGCATCATTTTCTGGCACTTGCAGAAGTCATGTTTGCAAACTTGCAGCACTAAAAGCTGTTTTGTCCTGCTTCCGAGTACAGTATTACCATCACCGGAAGCTTTATTATCTTACCCACCCTGCAGCTATGGCTAGCAGTACACCAGCAATAGGTAAAGGACAGAAAATGTGTTGTCCTAACTAAAATCCAGAAATTGGACCTAATCAGATACCTTGAAAGAAGAGGGAACAGGAGCCAATTGATGCAAGAATTTGGTGTTGGCTCATGGCAACATTGAGGCACAGACGGGAGATTTGATTAAACTAGTGTCAAATGCTGAAACAAACAAAGCAATTGAGAAGTGCCATATTTTGCACAAACCAACATTTGAACAATTGGACAATGTGCTCTATAAATGGTTTTCCTTGAAGCATTCTGAGAGAGCTCCAATTTCTGGCCCAGCGCTGATCGAAAAGGCCAAGGACTTTCATCAGAGATGGAAATGACAAAGACCTTCATTTTTTCTGATGGTTGGCATGCTTTAAGATGAAACATGGTATCAGAAAGCTTGATGTCTCTGGAGAGAAACAGTCTGCTGATCATGAGGCTTCAGAAAAATATTGTGCATTTCAGAAGCTGATTTGGGAGCTGGCGTAACCCCAAAGAACATCAACAATGCTGATGAAACAGGACTCTTTTGGTGTTGCCTGCCGTCTGCAACCCTTGCTGGGGCAGGTGGGGTTGGTGCACCTCGATTCCAGAGGAACAAGGACCGCATTACTCTGCTTGTGTGTGCAAATGCTGCTGGCACACACAAAAATAAGTTGCTAGTGGTTTTTAAATTCAAAAGCGGCCAAGAGCATTCAAGGATATTGTTCATCTGCCAGTGGAGTACAAAGCACAGCCTAATGCATGGATGGACAAGGACATATTTTTGGATTCGTTCCACCATATCTTTGTTCCTGTTGTGAAAGACCACCTCAAAGAACTTGGAGTGCCAGAAGACTCACAGGTTATTCTGGTTTTAGATAACCGTCAAGTTCACCCTTCTGAAGCAGAGCTTGCATCTGGCAATATTTTCATGGTCTGCCTGCCTGCAAATGTCACCTCACTTATTCAGCCAATGGAACAGGGAATTATTCAAAACCTAATAGTAATCTACAGAAGGTGTTTTATGAGGAAACAATCGAAGAGTTTCAGACACAGTATGACATCACGGATGTAGTCTTCAATGCGGCATGTGCCTGATCTGCTGTCAAGCTTACAACTTTAAAGGGAGCATGGAGGAAATTGTGGTCAGAAGAGAGATTTATGGAGAGGTCCCCTGACAAAGAAGAATTTCAAGGCTTCAACATAAGACCAAAAAGAAAGCGCTACAGGAGATACTTGATATCCTTCAAAATGGCAAACCCAATCTCTAAACTGAAGAATAATGAAGTTGAAGAGTGGGTAAACATCGATCAGGATCTAGACATTACAAAAACTCTGACAGACTCTGAAATTATAGAAATGGTTGTCCATCTTTAGAGAAATACCTGTACTGCAGATGAAAGAGATTCAGGAGAAAGACCACCATACTGTGAAGAAAATGAAGTCTCTTGGGCTACTGCTGCAAAGTGTCTGGAAACTTCGGTGAAGTTTGCCAAGCAGCAGTCTTCTAATTCTGCTCAGGAAGTCATGCAGTTGCACATTATTTAGAACAGTTTCCTCAAGAAAAAGCAACCGACTTGCAGGCTGGCAAACATCCACAAGATGCTTCAAAAAGTTTCTGCAGCTGATGGCACCATTGGTCCAGCACCATCAAAAGCAGAAGTTGTTGATATTGATGACCCTGAGGCAGTAGAGGAGCACTAAATTACAGTACTGGATACAATAATAGTGTTTAAAGTTGTATATAGTAATGTTAAGAGTTATAGTGTAAAGTATGGTTGTTTCATTTATTAAATATTTGTGTTCAGAAAAGATCAATTAACTGGCATACTTACTTAACTGTAACCCCCATTCCCCATGCATGCTGGACAAAGCTTTTCCTGTACTCAGAGTAGAGTCCTATTTACATCCAGCAGTAATAATCTGCAGGATTAGAGCTTTGGTTAGATAGTGATCTATAGACACCAGAATGTTTTCTTCCCATATCAAAGCTCATAGGCTAGGGAAGTCAAAGCAGCTGTAAGCTACTTCTCCAAAAACCTCCATCTCTTAGTATGATCTCATCAGAATTGCTGGGTGTGGACTAACCTCAAAAGTAAAGCTCCCATAACTTGTGATATTATCAGAACCTTGAAGTATGCATATAGCCTTATTCTATGTACATGATGGATCGAATAATGCTGTAACAAAAAGAACAGCTCTGATGAAAATCTAATACAACCAAACATGACAATGAACTGTGGTTAATAAGCTTTAAAAATATGAGTGGATGGGGAGAGACAGCTTTCTGCCAGAACAGCAATCTTCTATGGTTTCGTGGACTTGGATGGAGAATTGTGTTTCGGAGAACCAATTTGGAACTATATTACAAAAACCAAGCTATGGAGTCCCCAAAGACTGTTCTATAGCAAAGTTTTACTGTCCTGGCTCTTAGGTGAGGGGCTACATTGCTCTCCGCCTAATCTAGGGATATCCAGAGCAGAAATCATTGGGGTATCTAATAGGGATGTAAAATCCTGTTTAATTGGTTAAGTGGAGCAGCCCCTGTCTGTGGTGGGCCTTGTGGGGCTAGAGCAGCCCTCTGCCCGGGGTAGGTGGGGAACTGCTCCAGTCCCCATGGGTCAGCTGGAACCACTAAGCATCACCCATTAAGGGTGATGCTTACCAGTTAACTGGTAACCAGTTAACCTTTCATCTCCCTAGTGTCTAAGTACCAAATGCTTAGGAAGTGCTGGTTGTGATTGTTTGGGAAATGTATATAAACCTAGGCATTCCATTCAATGTTCTGAATTCTATTTCTGATTTATAACCTTCAATTTGGACTAATTCTTTCCCTTTCTGACAGAAAACAGAAAATGTCTGAGAAACTGAAACAGGATCATCAGGAACTGAATAGCCTTACCATTGCAGAACAATGGACACTATTGGGTCAAGCCATTGACTGTCAGTGATTCTTCACTACCCATCTTGCAATAGGTCAGAGAATGGAAAAACCTTAGTGGAGGGACAGAAGGAGCACAAGGTATTAGAAACAGGCTTTATGAAGAGAGGCTTTGTAGCAAAGATGGGCACTCCAACACCAGAATGGGAAGGCTGAGCAAGCAGAAAGGGTGACAGTAGGAAACTGGACTCTGACGGACACTGACCAAAACTCAATGGATTCTCATGAGGAATAAGGATGTTAAACACCAGTTAATTTACTAGTCGAGCAGTTGACGGAATTTCCAACAGAGGCTCTTGCAGATTTCAAAAGAGGAATGCAGAACTCCGCGTGCAGCCCAGGGCCAGCAGAAAGTCCCACTGACTCCTGGCTGCATGTGGATGTGCCAGCTTTGAAATGCACAAGAGCCCCCTGAGCAGAAAGTGCCCTCATGAGTCCCCCGCTGACCCCGGGCTCTATGCTGCGCTGCTGCTTTGAAATGCCACGTGAAGCCTGGTGTCAGCTGGGGACACCGCAGGTTATGCACAGCATTTCCCCAAAACCTGGGGTCAGCTGATCCCGGGTTCCACAAAAATGTCATGCACAGCCCAGGATTAGTCCCCACCTGACCCCAGGCTCCACATGGCACTGCCGCTTTGAAACACTGAGGCAACGTTTCAAAGGGGCAGTGCCGCACAGCTGAGCCAGGGATCAAAGCAGCAGTGCTGCACAAAGCCTGGGTACAGGCTCTATGTGGCGCTGCCGCTTTGAAGAACTCCCTCTTCTCCTCCCCACTTTGCTGCCTCTATTTGATAGAGGCAGCAATGGTGGGGGGGGGGGGAAATCTACTAGTCGCCTCAACTATCTGATAAGCATTTGCTTATCGGATAGTTGACTAGTCTTTAACATCCTTAACGAGGAGTGAGTTCACTGGAAGGGTTTGCACTCAGGTGTTTGTTATTTTTCCATAGATCTTAAATCTCTTGTGATCTTCAATGAGTAAAATGTATGTTTGAGACATTCCTTTGCCAAATTTATCTGTATTCATTATCTTAACTGTCATGAAGTCCACAGACTGTTAAAGGATAAATCATAGAGCTCGTGGCAGGTGGGACTCCAGGGAGAGAGTGCATAAGCTACTGGGGAGAAATGGGGAGGGTTCAACCCTCGTCTGAGGTGGCCAGGGCAGCTAGTCTATGGGGCTCAATGTCCCACAACGCATATGAGGCAGGTTGTCTGCCTGAGAGGCCAAACATATCAACATTGTCTGGATGCTGTTCAGACCGAAGTGGCAGTAATATGCAGAATTAGACCTTTGGTTAGATAGTTATTTATCAATACTAGGAGGTTTACTTCCCATAGCAACAATGATAAGTTAGGGAAGTCAAAGCAGCTGTAAGCACAAGGGATCCAAAAATGGAATGCTATACAGCAACTTGGTAACCATCCACAAGAAAGAACTTAGCCTGGGCTATAACACAGAGTGCCTCTAGCATGTGAACAGGGTTGTAGCTAACACATTCTGATCTTGGTGGAGACAAGTTCTTAATGTGTTGCAGTCCTACTGTTTGATTTCAAGAACTTTATGAACAGCTGATTATTGGGTGATACGCTTGTGAGATCAGAGAATAGCTCAGCCATTCACTAGAAACTGTTTGACTATGCAGGCTTATTAGTTAAAATGCTGCAAAGAGGCTGCCTCAATGATATAGACAGCCCCAAGAACTGCCACCCCAATCTTGCCTCCCTAGCTCACAGGCATTGACAGCCACCAGTTCCAGCTAACTTACAGAAGAGAAGAGATGAACAAACACCAGAGAGATGGTAGCTTCATGGGGTAGATTGGGTGTTGCCACTGAGTGAATGTGATGTTCACACTCCACACCCAGCTATACCAGGAAAGACTTGGCTAGCCACAGTTGAGTCCTCCAACTTTGCTAATTGAGAGGAAGATACTGTTCCTTTTATTAAGAAAGAATGGCATGTAAGAGAGAGGTTCCAGGAATTGAGGACTAGTCAGGATTGTTGGGAAACAAGTCCTAAGCTAATTGCACTGCTGCTTAGGGATAGCAATACTCTACTGGCTGAAATTGGAGACAGTTCTTACATTTGCACTTGGCTTTGACATTTGCCTGGCCAATAGCCTACCTGCCCACTTGGGATTCCACAGAATGATGCTGGAGCTGTTTTACAGGCTAAGATTGTGAGCAGAACCTTGGTTTTCTTAGTTGTATCTGTCCACAATAAAGATCCAGAAAGGACTTTACACTTCATTTAGTGGCTGCCTATTTCATAATGCCTAGGAAATATGATGAGGCACTGAGTGGGCCATCTGGCCAAGTGTGCACCATGGTGGCGAGGGGAGATGAGAGAATGACTCCACCCTTCAAAACTGTATTAGTGGCTTTATTATACACACAGGGGCCCAATACATGTCTTAGGATACATCACTGTAGAATATTTTACTAGCTGAACAACCAGCAGCTGTAATTATCACTATTTCCAGCAAGTGACTTGCAACAAAACCAGAGAAGACAAGTCAGAGGTTTTTAAAAGAAAAATCTTAACACTGTACTTAGGCTGAATTTCTAGATTTTTTTTTTTTGCGCACCTTTAGTTTGGTAAAACTGGATTACCCTGAAACTTGCCATTTCAAGAGCAAAGTCCTTTTGAAATGTTGTATTACAATTCCAATTTTTACAGCATGTCTGGCAGGTTCAGCATACCACTTTCAATATAGCCTTAAAAGCAATCTCTTTTCAGCAATGAGCTGTAAACAATGTTGCTATAGGTTTTCTAAAAGTGTTCTTGGATATGTCTATTTCAATGTTAAATGAATGTTGGTCCTGAGAAATCAAGTTGTCCAAAATGAAAATTTCTCCTGCAGTATTAATTTGGTAATGCACGTCCTTACATTTTACCCTATATCACTGACAAGAAACTAATGGCCTATGTCTTAGATGTAACCAATGAAACAGAGTGCTAAGTACAGGGGACATAGCCATCAATACTGAGGCATCCTTAATAGCATATAACTAACATTCTAAACCACTCTAGTTACATATCACAATCTTCTAAACAAGATTGCTTGTACATTGGCCACCCTATATGCTCCTTCCTTCCTCCCTCCCATATCCCTGACTTTTCTGCATTATTCCTGCTCCTCCCTCACCCACTCCCCAGGACTATACAACCAACCTGACATCTCCATTCATCTTGTCTCCTCCTCCTAACTGCTGCTGACTTCGTCCTCTCCCAAGTCCTGAATTAAAAAAATAAATGCAAGAGAGATGGGGTTGAAAGCTCTGCCAAAAGTGAAATCTAACATGTTCTAGGGATTGATCATGAGCACTTTGGCCCTGATCCTGTAAAGCACTTAAGCACCATGATCACATCACATCAACTATTTTAAAAATTGGCCATCTGGAAATAAAAGTCTCTGAATTCACCTGTATGTAGAGCCTTGCTTGATCTGCTCTAGTAAAGTGTTATGCCTTCCTTAAGTTTCTTATTTATCTATCCCTGCATGGTTAAAAATGTTAAGCTTCATAACAAAAGAGTCAGAAGAAAGTAAAGGAGCTTAATGCCAGTTGGAGTGAAAGTAAACAAAGAGAGTACTGAAATTATTTGTTAAGTATATTGTTGTATTTTCTTAAAATTGGAGAAGCAGAGCCACTACTGATACACCTCCAGAGCCACGGTAAAACAGTGAGTTTGAATGGATAAAATGCTGCTGAAAATTTTTGAAAACATTGTAAGGAGAAATAGTGATTAATCATGCAGTGCCTCTTTTCTTCTGATTTGGACCTGGGTGCTGTCATCAATGCCTCTTAAGACTCTGCAAAATGCTTTATAAAGGGATACACCTAAGAGACTTTAAAATGAATGATGGTCCCTTTGGAATTGCCCCCAAGCTGTAATTATTTTCAGATTGTCATTGTTCTTCTCTCCTGTCCATATCCCCAAACAGGTTGCTGATGCCAGAAAATTTACTTAAGAAGAGTGGTGAAATAAAACAGTTAAAGGATTTGTTAAAGTAAATCTATGTACCCAAATATTTCCCCTTTCCCCTCCCAACTTTCCTCTTCTACCCCATCTTATTAGGAAGATGGGTTGAGGGCCATGCTTTAACTAGTCAGTACCATGTTTCCAATTCTTTTCAGGATGTCAGTCTTACCAGCTTTTGTAACACTGATTTAACAAATGTGTTTGACCACAAACCAGCTGCCTTGCACCGCCGCTGAAGACAAAATGGTTATAAAAATACAGAGCCCTCACTTTGAGGTAGAGGGCATAGGGAGTAGTAAGAAATGGAGACTGAGGGAAATGTTTCATCTAAACTTTTCCATCCATGCGCAGAATAATTTTATGTGCACCAAGACACGTGTGAATGTGCACCACCAGGAGAAGCAAAACCCCCTAAATCTGGGTGCAATGCTAATCAGCTGGGCAGTGTTGGAATCTCTGAGTGGCTGCACAAGTGCACTACTTACAGTGAATCACTACTTACTTGATGGTTTTTCAGGAACAGAGCTAATCAGTTCTCAGCTCATTCTCCACCTTTCAATCCAGTGTAGTAACTAGAAGCCAGCTAAGCTCTCAGAAAAAATTGAAATATTTAGCTGTCAATATGTTGTGCTATTAGGTCAAAGAGGCTCCTACTGAGTGTGTATTTTTTTTTAAAGGGAGACGAGAGATGACATGAAAGTTGCATATGTGAAAGAGAACTAAGGGCTTGTCTATATGGTGCAGTAATATGGCTCCACGGGAAAGGGAATTCTAAAGTGGACTAAGAGTTGTGCTTTAATTGGTTTGGACAAACCATACTGTGAACACAGAAGGTTTTCCTAGTGCATTTTAATGTAGTACTATTTCAAATGGCACTATGTCAAAGCACACCAGTATGGTATATGTGGACTAATACCATAAAATCTCGAGTATAATGCGCACCTATGTATAATGCGCAACCTGACTTTAGAATCTTAGCATAATGAAAAAAACTGAACTCCTATGTACAATGCGCATCCCATTGTACAGGAGAACGGGAGGTAACCTGTTTCTGAAGTCCAGAATTTCTTGGTCTCTACTAAATTGGAACACAATATTTGATTATCCTTAAACCAGATCTGAAGCTACAGGGAAATGCGCGTGCAGCCCGGGGAGCCGGCGGCAGAATTTGAAACCGCCCCCCTTGGACAGCTGCCCACGTGCCACGCTGAGCTTGTGCAGCCTGAGGGAGCACCGGGCAGGCAGTGAGCCAGGGCGCTACAGCCTGACGGCGCTGCCGACTCCTCGCCTTGTCCAGGAGCCTGGTGGGGTGGCGGCCCCCGTGCCGCGCTGCAGCGGGAAAAAAAAATGGGAAAAAAGTGCGCATTATATTCGAGATTTTACGGTAAGTTGCAACACAGTAGCGCAGTTTAGAAAACATACCCCTACTAGAAATGTGAAAGTGTAACCATGTACATGGTTAACAGATGAGCCTGGGCTCATCAGTTACTTTCACACTTACATGCAGTCTCCTGGTGTGCGTGGGGAGCTGGCTTAAAAGCTACTCCCACCCCGCCCTGCTGCCTCTGTATAAGAGACAGCAGCGCTGGAGGTGGGGGGAGAGGTAGGAGCCGGTGTGCAGTTACACTGTAAGATGTTAAAATGCACTTAAGTAAACATGTATTACTCCACTACACTGACAAGCCTAAAGTAAAATACCAACCCTTTCCTCCCCACACACCCATAAACCCCAACCCCTCTCCTTCCTAATTATCGCCCTCTGCCTTGTCTCCTTTACTTACCTACTCAATCTAACCTTAGGCAATCACTGTGCAAATATAAAAAATAGTATGACCTTACTGCTTGCATTCAAGCAATAAAACATAACACTGGAAAATTAGAACCATAACAATTTATGCATCTAGGACATTAAAGCTATGAAACAATGTGTTTAAAACTACCTGTGGTAAACAGAACATAACTTGTTCCACCCCAATAAACTACAGTCAGCAATTCTGCAATGGTTCAGTCAGATTCAAATCCATGAGGATGTGTAATGTCTTCTGGAGGGCCGCAAATTCTGGCAGATGATCAAAGAGTGAACTGCACAGCCAAGGACCTTCCACTGAAGGCCCCTCATCTTTTTCCTTAAGAATCAATTCCTAGGGACTCATAAAAAAAGTGCTGACCCATTCCCTCACATCCACACCTCACTGAGTAGCCTAGGGACATGGCTAATACTTTTCCACAATGTCTTTTGCTCCATTTACAGCAGCATGAGGAAATGAAAAGTGATAGCTCCAGAAGGGTTACATACTGAGGAATGAGGAGGAGGAAAGGGAGCAGTACTCCCCCATCCCTTCCATATGCTTTTATGTGGAAAGAGATGCATATGGTTCTGAGGAGTCTTAAGTGGCAGGAAACAAAGGGTAGGAATAAACAGTAAGTTTTCCCGAGTGGAGAGAGGTAACTAGTGGGGCCCCCCAAGGGTCTGTCCTGGGACCCATCCTATTTAACTTATCTATAAATGATATAGAGCAGAGTTTCAACCTTTTTTAAATAAAGTACCCCTTTAAATAAAAATTATAAGTATCCCCAGTACCTACAGTTTTCAGGGGCACATTTTTTTTCTACCATTATAACACATTTATTTAAACAACTTAATTGTAGCTGGGCAGGCGCTGAAATTTTTGGGTGTAAAAAGTACAAAAATAATAAAATGCTGTAAAACTTAAAACAAAAATTAAGTTTTCTCCAAATTTCAGTTGTATTGACGTACCTCCCAGACTTCTCTCGAGTACCCTTAAGGGTACTCGTACCACTGGTTGAGAAACACTGATCTAGAGAAAGGGGTAAACAGTGAGGTGGCAAAATTTGCAAATGATACCAAACTGCTCAAGATAGTTAAGACCAAAGCAGACTGTGAAGAGCTTCAAAAAGATCTCACCAAACTAAGTGATTGTGCAACAAAATGGCAAATGAAATTTAATGCTGATAAATGTAAAGTAATGCATGCTGGAAAAAATATTCCCAACTATGCATACAGTATGATGCGGACTAAGTTGGCTACAATTACTCAAGAGAGATCTTGCAGTCATTGTGGATAGTTCTCTGAAAATATCCACTCAGTGTGCAGCCACAGTCAAAAAAGCAAATAGAATGTTAGGAACCATTTAAAAAGGGATAGAGAATAAGACAGAAAATATTTTATTGCCTCTATATAAAACCATGGTACACCCACATCTTGAATACTGCATACAGATGTTGTCACCTCATTTAAAAAATATATTGACATTGGAAAAGATTCAGAAAAGGGCAACAAATATGATTAGGGGTTTGGAATGGGTCCCATATGAAGAGAGATTAAAAAGACTTGGACTCTGCTTGAACAGTGAAACCGGTCAGTTTCATTTTCCGGTTCTCCTTTACTTGCACTTATGTTTCCAACTTTTGCAGAGAAAAAACAAATTTTAAAAATTCATTTTTTATCATTGTGATGAAGGGTTCACCCCACACATGACTAGAAGTGGTTAAAGTGGCCAGTTAGGCCTATTAAAGCCACAGACTGCACTTGAAGGGAGAGCCAGGGAGCAGGGATTTGTCTACAAGCAGGTTCAGCTGTGTAGGCATAGGTAGGGCCTATAAGGCCAGGCAGCTAGCAACAGACAAGATCTTATCAGATCAGTAATCTTAAGCAGATGAAAATCAATATGAAGGATAGCTATAGCATCCAGACTTAGTCTCCAGTAGCTACAAGAATTTAGTTTTAACAACATGCTCAAGTAGATCAACATCCAAAGGAAAAAACTGCACAACTCATGAATCAGAATAAGGCAGCACTCCAATAAATTGCTACTTCCTCTTTAACAATTCCCCCTTTCTCCACTTCTTATCCTCAGGATCCTCCAAATCTGAATCTTATTTGTGTTCCCAAAGCACCTGAGCCTGTTAATGTTCTCTTCCTACAGAGGCCATGATACAGCTTAGAAGGTTTGAGTGCTTCTCCCACTGAAACTTATACAGCCTTCAGGCTCAGCTAGATAGGCAGCAGATAGATAATAAATGGGTTCAGAAGCATTGGGGACATTAGTGATGTACCATACCTGGCAATGAAAATAAGAGGGGGAGCATAATAAATGCCACTGAATCCTTGTTTGCACTGCCTCATACCCTTCTGCTCAAAGGGTGTTGTGTTTTGCTTAAGTTTGAGCAAGAGCAGTTCAACGTTCAATATTTTCCTTGCTCCCCAGTAGGAATACAAGCCCACTTTCAACCTTGGTCAACTATGGTTTTAAATTCAGTTTGGCTTTTAAGTGACAAGTCCAAAGCACATGACTACAATGAATGAACTCATGAGAAAGGATTGCTTGTATTAAATAAGATAATGCAAATATATCAAGGGTCATTAGAAGTTTAAGGTTTGGGCTGAATTAACAGAAATAAGGAAAATATAGTTGAGTGGGTACCAAGTTCAGTAAACTAGTTTAATTAAACTAAAAATAAATGCTGAATCAGTAGTTAGGGAGAAATATAGCAAAGTGAAGTAAGAAAACCTTAGGAGAGCAGGGTTCTAAATTGCCTCATCTTGCTTTACCTACGGTCTAATGTAATTTGTCTATTGCAGGTTGGACCTCCAAAACCGGGACTCCCTGGTCCATCCAGACCACAGATGTTCCTGGACCAGGGAGTCCTGGCTGGGAGCCCCACTGGCAAGAGGGCAGGTGGCTGGGAGCCCGGCAGGGCTGGGACCAGGGCTGGGGCTGCGGTGGTACAGCTGATGCCGCAGCAACTTGAGTAGCAACAGCCGGGCTGGGGAGAGGGGGAGATGGCAGGGGACCTCCCCATGTCCAGCAAATTCCCTCATTCAGGACCAGTTAGGTCCTGAGGGTGATAGATCAGAGGTCCAACCTGTATAGCTGTAAAACTAGGTTTTTAGGAGGTTTAGTCAGCCTTTCCTTGCTCCTCTGGAGTGACGCCATGATGGGAAGGTCTTTCATAGGCTAATCCCGTTGTAAGTATTTTGGCCATTACTTGTAACTGTACTGCTAGGATATATATTACACGTGTATATGCCTTATATGTATTTTGGGTATAAACACGACCAAGTGACCTTTGAACTAAAAGAATGCTTGTGTGGAAACAGCAGAATCATGGGAAAAGTTAGTAAAATTAGTAGGAAAGTTATTTTCAACACCCCAAACAAAAATAAAGCTGGTCTACAACTAATAGGCTGGGAGGGAGAGATGAAAGTTAGGAGTGAAATATCCCTCAAACACCTTTGAGTGTTGCTATGAATATTGGTTTTGCTTTGATTGAATGTTATACCTTTGGGGGGAAAAATCAGACTTCCATGTATTACCAATTATACCAATTCTTAAGCACCTTTGCCCCAACAGTTTGTAAATCTGTGTTTGCGTCACTTAATCATGCTCATCTCCTTAGTTCTCCAATTTACTCTAAACTGGCCAGGCCCTACTTCCAAAAATCTCTGCCAAACACGAAGGCTGTGTCTACACTCGCGGCTTCTTGCGCAAGTATGGCCGTTCTTGCGCAAGAATCCGCAGAGCGTCCACACTGCCCGCCCGCTCTTGCGCAAGGAAATTTACAGTACGGCGTGGTAAGAGAGGGTTCCTTGCGCAAGAGCTACGCTCTTTTTTAACAGGTGTAAGCCCTCTTGTGCAGGAGCTCTTGTGCAAGAGGGCAGTGTGGACGCTCGGCAGGGATTTCTTATGCAAGAAAGCCCTGTGGCTAAAATGGCAATCAGAGCTTTCTTGTGCAAGAGAGCGTCCACACTGCCATGGGCATTCTTGCGCAAAAGCACAGCGTGCACATGGCAGTGTGGACGTTTTCTTGGACAAGACTTCTTGCACAAGAACCCTTGCGCAAGATGTTCTTGTGCAAGAAGCCGCCAGTGTAGACAAAGCCTATGCCTGATAAAAAGGATTGTGTTGCTTTCCCTGTGTTGAAGTTATGCTGCAGTCCATTGAAGAGCCCATGATCTGATTAGTAAGAGCAGGGGTCTGCCCTGGTGACAACATATCAAATGTCTCTTACTTCTGCAGTACCCATATCTTGAATGCTGACTGGCTGTTGCCATTCATTCAGATGAGCACAGTTCTATGGGGATATCTTTCTATAATACATGGAGTGCCTTTGGGTGAACTGCAAGGTATTATAGAACTATAAACAATTTTAACAGTTTATTCCAATTTTTGGGAGCCAGCATATTGGTACAGTTGCTGAGTGAACACCTTGGAATGCGCTTAGCTAATGAGGATGAAAAGTAATACTTGTTTTATTGAGGCAGTGTCAGTGTTCAATTTACCTAATTCTATGCTGTTTAGGGGTGATTAATTTAGGGTTAGATCTGACTTCAGTACAGATGATGCCACCTGAAGATTAAAGTGATGGGGGCTGAGAAAGTATTTTCCCTATCTACAATTGCTTTCTACCATTGTTGGCTTTGTTTTTCTGAACCTTTCTCTTGTCCTGTCAGAGATGAGATACTGGTCTGCTCCATTATAGCAAATCCTATGTTTGATGGCCATATCACAACCTTACACAAACCAGCCACGTTCTCTAAAGTTCTTAGGTTAAAATATGCACATTCAGGTATATAAAGGCCTTTCCCATGCCCCACAAAATCACCTTCAATACTCAAAGTACTCAGTTATGTTAGAATTTGTCAATGCAAATTGAATTTGCATCCAGATTGTAGAATACTAAATTCTAAGCAAAGCCAATCTGAATCATGTGCTAAAATATTCATTAGTGCTTAACTTTAATAGTAATGAGTACATTTGTGGAACAATCTAATTCATGTTTCTTTGACATGTTGCATTTGGCTTCAATTAAATAATATACCCACCACCATGGAAATAGCTGTTCAATTTGCTTCATTAGACATTAGCTTTTTAACCTGTCAATACTTAAAGAACTCTGCAATGATTAAAGTTCATGTCATTAAACATCTATTTACTATGCGTTTCCATATAATAGCTTAGCTCTTAAACAAAAGATACATTACCATTGGTATTGGAATATCCTTATTAAATTTCCTTTAAACACACAATCTATGATGCAAAGCCTGAATGAATGACTCTGTGAAACTAACATTGAGAAAATCATATTAATTCATCACTGCTGGATAGATTGTGTGGTAAAATAGCCTGAAATCAAGAGTGAGAGAAATGGAAGGTTTTCAAAAGCTGTAGTTGTAACTAAAAATACAAGATCACTTTGAAAAGAAGGAAACATTACATACATTTGTATTTGAATCATGGCCCCATACAGCAAGTTGGTAGAAGGTGCCATGATACCTGTCAATCAGTAAAATTCTATGTATGCATCTGTTATGTTCTTATGCATCTGTTGGGTTCTGAGGCAAAACGAGTGCTTTAAATAATGGAAAAAGTTAGTCCTTACCATCTTGCACATGGAATTATTTCTTCTACAGTAGTTTAGCAGACTGCAGAGAAATGTCAATGATTTTAATAAAGCAGCAAAATGTCTATTTACTATTTCATATCTTGCCCCTAGCATTTTAATTGCACTGATTTAAAAAGTATAAATATACTACACATTTCAAGATTCTGAAGGACCTTAAAGCCTGTAGCAACTTTCAGTGTAATCACAACTTCAACTTGATTTCTGCTGATACTCTCATCACAGCTTGGGGAAAGACGAGTCTTTACAGAAAAGCCAGAATCTAGTTAAACTAGCTCAGAGTATATAAAGTTTTTCAACTTTGCATGAAGAATGCTCTCAGCTGGTATACTATGCTCAGCAACACGAATCTTATTTTTTGTAATATAGCATAGCAGAAATATACATTATTAGTCTGGATAGATAACTATATGAAGAGAAATTTAAAATAGTGCAACTATTTACAGAGAAGACTAATAAGATGACATAACACAGGTATCCAGATGAAAAATGGGATAAACCCTCCTATTTACTTTTTTCATAATACAAGAATAAGGGGATGTTCAATTAAACGAAGAGGCAACACTTAATATCCAAGAGAGGAAATACAAGCCACATTTTAAAAAAAGCTGTGGAACTCACTGATAAAAATGGCACTAAAGCAAAAAGCTTAGTAGGATTTTAAAAGATTGAACTCTTAGGGATGAGAACATACAGTTCCATTACCAGGATATAGAACATAAAAAGATGTGATGTGTGAACCTCTGTGTTACAGAGCCAAAACCATCTACTAACTGATGGGAGAACTTCCCTTATATGCAGGCTCCTTGCACTTTTTTATAACGTAACAGGTAACGGCCACAATCACAGACAAGATATTGGGATAAATGTTAGTTGGCTCTAGTATGATAGTTACTATGTTCCCAGGAAAATTATTTTTCACTAGTGTCACTTTCACTAAAACTCAGTTTTGTATATTATGGCAATGTCACAGCAACCTTGGGTACGCATACTGCCCCATGTCCATGTTAACAATTTTTAGTGAGGCATATACTGTACTGCTCCGATCTGAATGCACCATTTTTGATGATAGTAGGATCTTTGCCAGCAGATGGAGATATAGCCCTAGGACATCAGGATCCATAGAGAGACATAGGGACTTACTGGTAGCATCAGTCTATCTTAAGACTTAGATATTTGGCATGTAGAAAGCCAGTGTTTAATATTAAACTTAAATTTTAAGGAAAGAGAAAAAAGTTAATGACTTCCCTTGGCAGTATTTCTTTTTCTAAGGTACACTGATATTAGGAGAGGGGGGATGTGTAAGTATTTAATCTACAAAACACCAAGCACACTTTATATTCTATATAATCAAACATATGGTCCCTGACTGAAGAACTTCAATCCTAACAGATATGGGCCAAAACAAGTACAGGGAGGGAAGGTGAAGATAAGATTACAACATATGGTTGCTTAAATTGTTATGCATCTCTCTGTGGATTATTTTTGACTGAAATAGGAGTGGGTGAAATGAAACTGGTAGGGAAGGAATAAGTTTTAGGGTTATGTCAAAAGGAAGGAAATCAGAGGGAGAAAGGATGTATCGTGGAACAGGAAAGGGAGTCTCGGTAAGAAGGAAAAAAAACTAACCACCAACATAAAAGTTCAAATTTAGTAAATCAGATGATCTGCAGAGACTGTCCTGTGAAGGTGACCTGAGAGGAAGAGGAAAAAGTGAAATGAAAGGTCTGACACTTATCTGCTACTGTTAAGCACAGGATATAAGCTCTCTGATACCATTCAGAAGCTCTTTCATAGGTGATGAAAGCTCATGCATGGAGTGAAGGCTGCTGGACCTGGTCAGCTGTGGAGGGTGACAGACCCTTTTTGTAGTGTCCACTGAACTCTACTGTGCATTGCTGTACAACTTAGTTTCCATCCCCCATGACTGTCCCATCAGTGTATTTACTGGTAACATTCCACTCACATCCATGCTCCTAACTGTAAGAAAAATATTTTGAAGGAGGAAAAACCAACCTTATATCTACTTGTTTTAGGGTATATCTACACAGCACCCTAAAATCAAAATAATATATGCAATTTGTGCTACCCAAATTGCGTATCTTATTTTGTATTTATTTCGAAATAACCTGCTATTTCGAGATAGCCCTTAACCCTCGTGGAATGAGGGTTACTGGGATGCCAAAATAAAGTGCGCCCGTTATTTCAAAAAATATTTTGAAATAACGGGTGGCTTGTGTAGATGCAGGGTAGTTATTTCGGGATACCTCCAGTATCTGAAAGTAACTGGGCAGTATACACATACCCATAAAGCGTTTTATTTAAGGCTCAGTCCTGCAAGCTCTTATTCAAACATGTAGCACCTACTCTCACAACAGTCCCATTCACTTCAGTGGAATTACTATACCTATGTGAATAGAGACTCATATTATAAGTCAGGGCTGGTAGAGGCACATGTACCTAGAGCTTAGTCTCCTAAATTTCATAAATAGCAGGCTTACCTTACCTGGTTATAGGGTTGGTCGGTCTTTTTTATTATTATTATGATTTATTATCAATATTACTGCAGAGTTTAACACAGGAAGTCTTGTTTATCATGGACTTATCCCCCTCTGATATTTTAAGCTACATAAATAGCCAGTGTAAAAACAATGTGTCCCATGAAGGTTTTGACAGTGTTTTCCA